>LR991081.1:47816542-49066542 GCA_905163515.2 Lymantria monacha | reverse complement strand
TTAATTTGTTGAAAATAATTAGTCACTGTGCGTTAGTAAGTCAAATCGTCACCTTCAACAATGCTACGACCACGCTATTAATGGTATCTTTTGAGCGTTTTGATGCAAAACGCAAACATTTATAAGATTTTTATGTCATATTCATTATATCAGTAGTTCTATGGCATCAAATCACACAAAATGGCATTAAAATTATTTAATACTAGCTGCTTCTGCCCGCGGCTTCGCCCGCGTTAAAGGTTACTTTTTCTAAAGTTTTTATCTCTTACTTCTATTTACTCCTTAAGGGTAAATTTTTTACAAAATTTTAATGTCATATTTATTTATATCTAATCAATAGCCTAAAAATAAGTTTCAAGCTTCCGGCTTTAAAAATGACGATACTTTCTTACAACTGTTCATACCCCTTTACAACCATTTTTTGCTTTAAAAAGCAGCCTTTTTTTTTTTTTTTTTGCGGTGGGTTATGGACGTCGCACCCCGCCAAATCGGTCCGGGGTGACGGAAGAGGCGGCGCACAACCCCATTGACCCACCCTGCAAGCACCTCTTCTTCGCCGTGCGAGCGGGCCACCGGTACCCGATCTTTGTCTTCGCTGGCCCGCTCGGCGGTATGCCCTCTCGGGCTCCTCTCTTGTCGACGCCCCGACAGCTTTCGCCGTCGAGGCGTCGTCCTCACGCGGTGGCCTCACGTCGGGTGACCGGACAATTCCCCGGTCCGATCACCCGAAGCCTCGGTTAGGGCGGCATCAGGCGCAGGTACTCGCGCCTGCGCCGCCCCGGCCGCGGGCGGCGGCCCGGGTCACGGGAATCCTCCCGGGCCCGTTCCGCCGCCTCCTTCTGCGAGATGACAGCCTCGCAGAAGGCGGCGACCGCGTCCCAATTCCTGACGCTGTCGACCATCGCTCGCGCAACAGCCGGCATCGTCAGGTCGGCACCGATGACAACGACGAGGTCACGGCGCTGCCCGTCCCAGCCCGAACATACCTCGAGCGTATGTTGCGCCGTGTCCTCGTCGCTACTGCAATGGTGGCAGGACGGAGTCCACTCCCTCCGCACGACCGTGTGCAGGTACTTGCCGAAGCAACCATGCCCCGACAAGACCTGCACCAACCGGAAAGAGAGGACTCCGTGCCGCCGCTCCATCCACTCCATCAGTACGGGCCGGAGGGCCTCAACGGTAAAAACACCGTGTCTAGGCCTCTCCAACCGCGTAGCCCAACGGGCGATGACTTCTCGGCGGGCGTCCTCGCGCCAGGTGGCTATCTCGTTGAACGATGGGGAGCCACCCTCTTCGCGCATTGAGGTAACCCGCCGGTAGAGGTCGGAGAGCATCTCCGCCTCTAGGTCCCACGGGGGTGTCCCGGCCAATAGGCATGCCGCCTCGGTAGACACCGTGCGGTACCCGCGAATGGCTCTGACCGCCATGGCTCGCTGTGGCCTCCACAGCACCGCCCTGAGCTGGGCGTTCAGAGCCCTCGCCCACACGGGTGCGCCGTACATGGCCATTGAGCGGATCACCCCCGCATACAGCCGTCGGCCCTCGAAACTGGGTCCGCCCACGTTCGGCATGAGCCGAGAAAGGGCGGACGCCGCGCCGACCAGCCGGGGAGCAATTTGACGGAAATGCTCCCGGAACCACCATCGCCCGTCGAGCACCAGGCCCAAGTACCTCATATGGGCCTGGATACTGATGTGGATGGAGTTGACGACTAACGAGGCGCCGATGGGCAGCCTCACACGGGGCCCATGTCCCACAGAGTCGGCCCCAGAACTGACCCCAGCGGAACACCGCACGACATGGGCGTCCGCACAATGTCCCCTGCGGGGCTCGCGTAGAGGACACTGCGCCCCTCCAAATAGTCTGCCACGAGCCGCCTGAGGTACAGGGGCACTCCATGGAACCGGAGTGCCTCCCTGATGCAGCTGAATGGCAGACTATTGAAGGCGTTGGCGATGTCCAACGACACCGCCAACAGCACTTCTTTGCCGGCGACAGCCTCCGCGGCCGTCTGCCTCAGGCGTAGCAGGGCCCCGATGGTCGAACGCCCCCTCCGAAACCCAAACTGAGCGTCCGACAGATCGGGCCCCACCTCCTCCAGGTGCTGGACGATGCGGGCAGCGAGGACACGCTCCAGCAGCTTACCCACATCGTCCAGAAGCACAATGGGCCTGTAGGCCGACGGCGAATCCGGGGGCCGTCCCTGCTTTGGCAGGAGAACCAACCTCCCTTCCTTCCAGCACTCAGGGAACCGTCCAGACGTCAGACAGGCGTTGAACAGTCGCCTGAGGCGAGGTTCGAGATGCTCGAGGAGCAACGTCAACACCCGGACTGGGACTCCGTCCGGGCCGGGGGCCGTGGTGGCGGAACGAATCTTCGCCACGGCTGACCCCACTTCCGACTCCGTCACGGGCGGAACACTCTCGATGGCCTCCCGGTCGTGATCTGGCGAAGCCATGACCGGGGGCGTGTGCTCCGACTGCTGCGGGAACAGCTCCTCGACCACTCTACGAAGGAGGTCGGGCTGGAGGGTCTCGGTGAGGGGGGGGCCCTGCGCGCGAAGCTTATTCAGCGACGCGCGATACGGGCGACCCCAGGGGTCACGGTCGAGACCGTCCAGCATCTCCTGCCAACTCGCGTCCTTGGCGGACCGGATGGCCAGCCGAAAGGCGGTACGCGCACTGCGGTACGCCTCGTACAGCTGGCCCTCCCGCTCAACATCGCGGCGACGCCGCCGACTGCGGGTGTAGGACCTTCGGGCACTAATGCACGCCGCACGAAGGTCCGCCAGTCTTGGGGACCACCAGTAGACCCCCTGCCTCGGAGGTAGACGCCGCACCCTGGGCATGGCCGCATCGCAGACCTGCGTTAACGCACTGCGGATGCGGACAGCCTCGACGTCCACTCCGTCCGCTGGGGGGGGTGAGGACAGCCACGTGTTCACGATGGCCGCCTCCGCCAGTAGGTCCTTATCCAGCCGCCCCACAGCCCACCGCGGAAATGCGGGAGCTCGGTCCGCCCTGTGACCCCTGCTGGGGTCCCGGAGAGGGGAGACCTCCATCCGGATGTAACGGTGATCCGACAGGGTCTCCGCCTCCTCCAGGACACGCCAGTTCCTCACTCGTGGTGCGACAGCGGGGCTAGCGAACGACAAGTCCACTATCGACCCACCCTGCTGTCGCACACACGTGTTCACTGAGCCTCTGTTTAGGACACAGAGGCCCAGTGACGCCACCCACTCCACGATCGCCCGCCCGCGATCGTCCGTCATCGGGGACCCCCACGCCGTGGATTTGGCGTTGAAGTCCCCCAGGACCAGGACGAGGCCTGGTGCCAGTCGCCGTATCGAAGCCTCCAAGGTGGTGAGGGAGGCCCCGAAATCGTCCATTCTCCTGTTAGGGGAGAGGTAAACGCTGTACAGTGTGACCCCTCCCCACTCCGCCGCGACAAATTCCTCGCCCCTATCCAAGAGGGATAAGGACGGGAAGTGCCGCTGCGTGAAGGTGACGATTGCCGCGGTTCCGTTCCGGCTGACCACCCAATTGGGGCGATCAGGCACGACGTACGGTTCCGCGACTACGGCTGCACCGATCGACCACTCCGCCATGGATTGCAGGAGGAGATCCTGCGCACCGGCGGAGTGGTTGGTGTTGGCCTGCAGGAGGTGAGTGGACTGGGCAGCCATTAATGGGCCGTGTCTATTATCACCTCCTGGCTTGCGGCGGGCGATCGGGCCGCGCTAGGAGCTGAAGCGGCCGGAGTCGAAGCGCCGCTCCGCCCCTTTGGAGCCGAAGCCGGAGGTCTGCACGCCCCAGAGCCCATGCGGTGCTTGGTAGGCTTATTGCCCGCCGCACACGCGGGGCAGTGGGGCGGGGCGGCGCAAGATGCCGCCATGTGCCCAGTCTGACCGCAGCGGAAACAGAGTCCGCCGCAGTCAAAGCAATTAGTGCATGTTGGCCGGGTATGCCCGACCGCCATGCACTTGAAACACCTCGCAGGCCGGTGCTCCAGCACGGTGACTCGCGCTGAGCTCCAGCCCACAAGGAGCCTGCCTGAGCCGGCCAGTTGCCTAACCGACTCCACTGGGCACTGCACCCAGGCGGCACCTACGCCGCCCGGACCGGGTCGGATGGCACCAACTCGGACGGTGTCCAGGGGACACCCGGTTTTCGAGGCAATGGCCTCCCGGATGTCTTCCACCGTCATGGAGTCGTCCAGACCCGCGATGCGCATTTCGGCGCACTTCACGGGTCTGGCAATTTTCACGCCACCCTCCTCGGCGAACAAACCTCGCAGCTTCGACGCCACGCTATCGGCCGTCCTGGTGCCCTCGGCCCCAGGGAACTCCAGAATCCGAGCCCCTGTCCGGGCCTTGCGGGTCCTGGCTTCGATGCCTCCTATGTCGGAGACGTCAAGCTCCCGCCGGGCTTTCCGCAGGACGGCCTCATAGCTGAGGCCCCTTTCTGCCGCCTCAGGCAGCACAGTGATCACCACTGCGGCTGTCTTCGGCGGCCGGAGCCCCTTGCGCGGCCTCTTCCTCTTCCTCCCGCCTCCTTCGGCTCCTGCCTGGGGAGCGGAGACCTCAGCGGCGCGCTTGGCCACCGCTCTCCTCCTCTGGCCGCGACTCTTCTTGCCGCGCTCGGCCACCTGCCAACCCTGTTCGGGCGCAGCGGGCATGCCAGGCGCGGGAGGCGCGGTCGCGGGTGCGCTAGTCGTCGTCGGCGGTGTTGATGCGGGCGACGACTGCGGCATGGCAGGAGCCGGTGCCGACTTCTTTTTAGGGCTGGGCCCCTTTTGTTTGGGTCCAGCCGCGGCCGCGGCGTAGCTGCCCCCCACGCGGCCACCCTGACAAGGCAGCGGGGCGGGGGCTGGTGCCGCATATGGCCGCTTGTCCGCGGCGAGAGGCGGTCGAACACGTGGTTCTGGAGGCAGCCTTGCCTCCAGAACGGCCAAGCGCGCATTGACCATATTACCGATCGTGTCGATAATGGCGCGCAAGGCCTCGTCCGACACGCCCCCCACCGCGGGCAACGGGATTAGCGTTACCGGCTGGACCTCTGCCGGGGCCTGCTCTACGACGGCGACATTTGGCGGGCTTGTGCTGGTCGTCTTCGGCGCGGCGGCAACCGATGGACGGCCAGCACCTCGAGGCGGCTTCGGGGCGGCGACGACGGCGACGGTTCCTTGGCGGCCAGCATTGACCGACGGCGCAGATGGCGCAGGCGGCACGAGCCGCGCCATTTGGGCCTTTAGGTCGGCCACGTCCTTAGTAAGGAGGCGGTTGGTCCTCCGTACCGCGGCCAACTCTGACTCCAAACGGCGGTTCTGGGCCCGCAGGCCTGACACCTCGCCACCAAGGCGGGCGTTTTCGGCCTGCAGGGCCTCCACGTTCGCGGCTGGGGCACTCGTACGGGCACCAGCGGCCGCCACTTCGGTGGGAGGGATGCCGGACAACACCCCCAGCACCCTCGCGGCAGCCGCCTCGTTGTCGGCCCGCCTATCAGCCTCCGCCACTCTATGCATTCCGCCGGCCGGGGAATGAGTCGTCCTGCCCGTCGTCGCGGCTCCTCGCCCTCTGCGAGACGCCGGCACTTTAGGGGGAGGCATGATCACCACGCTCCCCTCGGAATCGGCGCCCGAGCTGCCCTCCTTGCTCAGGGGGCGCTTCCGCATTTTCGAGGGGAGGGCCTCCACCCTGACAGTCAGGACCGCCGCTGCAAGATGCGGTGATGACCTGGCGGGGGCGGTTTCCTCAACCGACCCGCTGACTTTCTTGGACGGCTCTGCGGAATCGCCCTCGTCCATTTTTTCGGCAGATCCACTGCCCTCATCTTTGGACGGCTCTGCGACACTACTGTCGCCCTCGTCCATTGACGGCCCTGCAGTAGATCCGCCGCCATCATCTTGGGGTCCAGCGGTGGTAGCCTCCCTGAGAGCCAGCCGCTCCTCCCGCTCCGCCTGTCGCTTTTTGGCGCCGGAAGCCTTCCCCCTATTCGGGGGCCTCCCACGCCTCTTCGTCTTTGGGGCCTCCTTGGTCTGTGCCGGGCCCTCGGCGGACGCCTCAAGTCCTGAGGACGAGGCGTCGTTGTCAGTTTTACGTTGGCTTGACAAGGCCGTGATGTGGGAATCCGCTGGATTCCCGTCTGGTAAAGTTTAAAAAGCAGCCTATGTCCTTTATCAATCTGTAGACTATCTGTGTACCAAATTTCATTTAGATCGGTTCAGTAGTTTTGGCGTAAAAGAGCGACAGACAGGCAAACAGACAGAGTTACTTTCGCATTTATAATATTATTAATGATTAAGGATAACACATTAAAACACTAAGATGTTAAATATAATACAAGAGCACAAAGGTGGCTCATGACGCTTTCACATTACCGCCAAAAGTCCTAGATATGACGTTCTAAATATATACTTAAATATATGTATTTGACATCATTCAGTCTTATGGCGTTCACTGCTGGACGTAGTATGGGGACGCCCATAAAACACCTCAACTGTACCACCCGCATCCAACGTGAGTATGTTAAAGCGACTTTATAATCGTATAATTATTTAAATTAAGACTTATTTACTCCAACCACTTCCGTACCCGTGAGCCCCTTAATTTTTTAGTTGAGTACCGAATAAATTATTGTGTAATTAAAGGTATATGAAGCAAAAAAAATAGTTACGCTGTTTAGTGGAAGGTTTAGTGGAGTAAGTACATCAATTTTGTTATTTTTTTCGTTTATGCAGCTCCTCCTGACGTGCAAACCTGCCTTTTCTTTTAGCGGCGGGCTACGTTGCGATCACACTCCGCTAATCCGTCCGGGGCGACGGGAGAAGCGGCGCACGACCCCGTAGACCCGCCCTACAACATACCTCTCGACGCCGTGCGGGTGGGTCACTGGGACGCGTTCTTTTCTTCAGTGATCACGTGCAAAACCTGCCTACTAGTTCATCGATTAAACAAGCTCGTTCTCTTGTTTTAGTCGTTCATTAGTTCAGTTTATAAACTTATTTTATTATGTTGCAACTTGTTTATCTTGTAAATATTTTGTGGGTTGAGTGGTTGATGTAATACCATCGGAAAGACAGTTGAGCAACTAAGGTAATAAAAATACTAAAGTACAGTACTTGTGATAAATTTTGCACTTCGAAGCTTGAAGAGGAAAGGATGATCGACAAATTTCGACTTGAGACTACGCTCTACAAAATCGATTGGCTCTTTTCAAAGATCAGTACCTATTCAATATTTATCGTCTTGTATGTACTGTAGTATAAACAAGACTTTATGTTTGACAACATCCCATCTCATAATAAACGCATAGTTGCGTTTAGCATTCCATCTCATAATAGGCGCGTGCAATGCGTTATGTGTGGTTAACCACAAGATTGTGATATAATCTGCCTAGTAGATAACAGGCTTCCATTATTTAGCAACGTGCTTTTATAGGATAGTTCATTTAACCTCGAAAGCTTCCAATCAAATACCTACATGAAGTAGTTATGTATCCGCAGCTGTAACTTTATCGTCCATCTTTGAGAAGCTCACGAATTAGCATCCAGCAGATCAAACACAATATAAAATCGGTGACACCAAGTCCAGAAAACTCATAATTTACTTGGTGGAGTAAGATAACAAATGTCACAACTTATTTATCCGAACGTAATATGAAAATTTCGAAAAGGTAAGTAAATATGTAGATAGACATCACTGTAAGAGTCATAATATAACATTACTAGCTTTTACCCGCGACGTCGCTCGCGTTGCCTGCCAAAATATTTTTTTTATATGATATTTCTGATGAATGTGAGCAAAACCAAAATAATAGTATTTGAAAGAGATGAAGCCAGAACAGATGTAAGAGTAACAATAGGTAATGAGGTACTGGAGCAAGTGGATGAATTTGTATATCTTGGATGTGGATTTAGCCGAGATGGAAGGTACACCACTGATATAGAGCGAAGAGTGAATGCGGAAAATAGAGTGAACGTAGCATTGAGGCAACTTCTCGGTAGCCACCACCTCAGCCAGAAGGCACGTGTAGCAATACATAACGCAGTGCTTGTCCCAACATTACTGTATGGAAGCGAGAGTTGGGTATGCAGAAAAGAGTATGAAAGTAAAATTAATGCGGTTGAAATGCGATCTCTACGGAAAATCTGTGGAGTTAGGCAGACCGATCGCATTCGTAACGACGACGTAAGAGAGCGAGTAGGTATGAAAGAGAGTATTGGTGTAAAGATGCGAAAGGGAATGCTCCGATGGTACGGACATGTGGAAAGAATGCCGAACGAACGTCTGGTTAAGAAGATATACAATGCGAAAGTGAAAGGATGTAGGTACCGGGGGAGACCGAGACTAACCTACCTAGACCAGATCGGTCATGTACTGAAGGAAGGTGGAGTCAAGAGTCTCCGAAACTGGCGAGCCTGTATGAAGAGAATTATGAATGTTGAGGAAGCGAGTGAAGTATGCAAGGATAGAGTTCTCTGGCACTCTGTTCTCTCTGCCTACCCTGCAAGGGACATGGCGTGATGGTATGTATGTATGTACATTACTGATGCCTCGAAGACAAGTTTCATGATAATCGGTTAAGTAATTCTAGCGTGAAAGCGTAACAATCAAATTTACATTTATAATAGATGTCTGTTAGTAGGGATAGTAGGGATGTCTGGTCAGCGTGGTTATTAGGCTAATTTCATCTGAGGATGAATTCAGCGATAAATGGAATCGGAATAGAGAATATAATACCTCTATTGTGTGAGCACTTACACCTGATACTGTTGTAGCAAAAACCCAAGTCCATCTAAAGCCAGGCTGGTTCTCTGTATGCAGAAAGAGTAAAAACAAAATAAGGATATTTTTTGACTTATCATAAAGCCTCACGCTTGCGTAGGGCCTTACTTCTACCCTCGCGCAGTCACACCCACGTCAATCTGCTTAGGTGACCCCATAGCTCCATGATCGAACATCCCATCCCAACCTGTTGTCGGTTCCGGACTGCGGGGCATTGTCACATTCAATCCCATTACCTACTATGAGTCAATAACATCAAATGTATAACTGCCATAAGATTAAAGCTGAGCCCTTATTTTGTAGTTAGTAACCAGTATTTTATGATCAAAATTTGAAGAAAGTTGTTTTCCATGAAATGCTTTACAATGTTATTATACATAGTGCCTACATTATATTAAAAGATCAAAGCATTTAGTGGGATTTGTCGTTGAAAATCATAATTGCAAAATTAACTTTCTTTATTACCTACGTCAATATTATATATCTATTGATGTCTAAAATTAGTCGTAGACTTCACCACAAACAGTCAACTTAAAATATTTATGTACCACCTGAATCCAGATTTTTATCCCCACTTTCACGATATCGTCAGATCATGAGGCAGAAGCCATGTGAACGTCATCCGATACCTAGTTACTACTTGTCTCACAATTTCTTCCTTTAAGGTCGTTGGTTGGTTGAGTAGGTGACGCACGTGGCCAACATGGTCACACTATTCGTATTAAGACGAAAAAAAATAAACATTCGAGCCTCACCATAACCCTCAGAGCGACCTTGAGCTTAATTATGAGGACAACATTTAGAAACCACGTCTCTGCTTCGTAAACCATTCCTAGTTATAAACCATTGCTTTCCATCACCGCAGAAATATTGAATGAGAAGACCTTCTTAAGTTACTCGAATATTGCCCAGTCAACAGTGCTTCATGGGCTGACTGTTTTAAAAAAAATAGTTTTACCTAATTGAAATGTTGATTTTAATTTTTTTCGTAGACAGCTAATGGTCCTGTCACACCCGCCCAAACCAATCGGAGCAGCAGAAGAGGCATCGCTCAACCCTGCCGTGTACTACCTATTTGGCTAATCAGATGCAAGTTCGAGAATCTCATTCCCATGTAGGAATAATACTTGAATTTTATGAGTAGGTATTAGACATGATTTGGTTTTGTTCATACTCATTTGCACACACTACTTGGGAAACCCTGCTAAGTCGTTCAGAATAGACACGACGAAAGTTCTCCAAGCACCAGAGATTCTGCCATAACTACGATATCCTAGTCTCGAAACAATTTCGAAAACATTTACCAAAACATTTTTTATTAAATTATAAAAAGTCTAAAATGAAACAAGTAATTGTGAAGTTCTAGTTCCATTGTAGATTGTGAAATTTCAGGTGCCATTAAATTGAAAATAGTGAAGTTCTAGGTGCCATTATCTTCAATGGCGTAACTACAGGGTGCAAGTCGGCAAAATGCCACGGGCCCTCAACCGCAAGGGGCCCCGGTCAAAGGAGAATCCCACCTCCCAACATTTATTATTTACACATTTAGTTAAAAAAATAGTTGTCTTTAATTTATTTAAGTTACCAACATAATTGCATACACAAGTAAAAAAGTGTATTGTAATTTCAATGTATTAGTAAAAAAAATTACAATTATGATCTCAGTTTAATATGTAGCTACTTTAAATTAGGTAACTTAAAGTGAACTCGGTGGACTGGTGACATTGTCAAGGTCGCAGGAAACCGTTGGTGGCGTACAGGACCGTTGCAAATGGCATTCTCGTGGGGAGGCCTATGGCCAACACGTGGACCTATGGACGTTTAAGGGCTGATGGATGGATGAACTTAAAGTGAATTATCTATTATAAAATCATGTAATTATAATTATAAAGTTTATATGTAGTACCTACTTCACGTAGTGATTTATTATTAACTCTTATTATATTTTTAACTCTTATTTTTCTTTTCGACAGTTCAAACACGTGGTCGCAATATTGGAGGTAGCCTTTTTAGCAGGGTGTTTTATTTCGAGTTCTCCTTTAATACATATTATCTGCATAGAACTCTTAGTCATATTTTATGAAACTCGTGGTAAAAGGTCTCATGAAATATATTCTTACTACGTCAACATACGACAAAAACGCTTAGAAAAGTTAGTAAGTAATATGGACTCGCGATGCAACTCAGCCTGTTATACCAATAATATATTCTGAGTAGATAAATTAATTACAGTCACGCAGTAAAAATACAATTTACTTATTATGCCCGTGGGTGTCGTAAAATACGCCTAAGGAATATATTATGCATATTACATCTATATAAAAAAGAAGGAAATCTTGAAATAAACCCTATGTCAACCCGGCTGACGAGCATAGTATAGTAGCTCAATTTCCTTCCTATCTAGGAAGCGCGAGCCCAGTATGGAACGTGTATGAGCTGAGATGATGCTGATAATGACATTAAATAAACAAAATGCAGGTATGTCAATTTCTTTCTTATTGTGGAGGAGCCACTCGCCCACTTCATACCCAATTGTAGGACGTATATCTGCTAAAAATTAATATACTTATACTTATAAATAAAATAATAATATTTTATTGTTATTTAACTCCTAATGAGACATAACTTTCCATCTAGGTAAGTATCATAATATAAACTCATAAGTATTGATTGATTTTTTGGCTGGGGGGCACAGTTAAAACATTACTTATTTTTACTGATCGTCCCGCCGCCTACAAATTGTTTGTACAAACATAGCTGCCATTTTGTTGTAAGTGTCAAAAGTTTGACAACTGAGAATTGTTATTTTTTGTTCCGAGCGTATGTACAGTCAAACCTTTCTAGTTTATAGTATATTATCTATGGTCAAACCTGGATAAGCGAGAGTTCAAGGGAGCACAATCTCATTCTCGCTTATAGAGGTTTCTCATTAACCAGAGTTTCTCGCTAATGCAGGTACATGGGTAGCGTTTCTCTCTTATAGAGGTACGCAGCAATAACAAGTGGTCACAGCAAACACGAATGTAGTAAATATGTAATATGATAAAATGATGTGCATAATATGCACAAAATATATTATGTACATACATACCTATATATTTTTAATAGTGTGTATATGTTGCGTTCATTAGATTTCGACATAGGTATAAGTACTTTATAAGGGTAGGTATCAAGATACTTACGAAAACAAAACAAAAATTCATGCACTATGTAATTTTATTTTATTTAGAACTTATTTACACTTAAAAAAATCCGTCAATTTCGTTTGGGCTTCTGTTTTTGTATTTTGAATGTTTTTCTCTAACTCATAAATTTTGTCGAATATTGCATGATCAACAACCGCCGCGTATTCAAAGTACTGATGGACCGTCTCCAACGAATTTAAAGCTAGCTTCATTGGAATGATCTTTATTTCTGTTTCCGGAATCTGTGCCTCGCCTTCACTGTCATTTCCAGCAATACAGGTGTTCACACAATTCTTAACGATATTGTCGTCCGTTTGTTCTCCAGCGGTAGTTACGTCGTCGTAAATTTGAACGAAATCTTCGAAGCTCGGCATTAACATATTGGATTCGTGAGACACAAGCTTAGTCTATTCCTCGTTGCTAGGTCTAACTTCAACATCATTTTCTCTGGCAGGTCTTGCTCATCTGTACTTTGCTAAAACTCAGCTTTCTTGAAGCAGTTTTTGACAGTAACGTCACTGACTAAGTACCATGCTTTTCTAGCAAATTTCACAGCTAGAAGTACGTTAATGTCAGGACTACTGTTTTCTTCCAGACTCGTAAGAATATGTTTAACGACTTCTCTGCTATAAAAGCGTTTGCGTAATTTTCCGTTTTGACATGACGCAGAACAGAACTTTCCTTCGCAATTGATTAACTATAAACTGAGTACCTAAGTCTGACAAACAGGGCAGTACACAGGCACACGTGTCCATTCGAAAAGAATGCGATGAAATAACAACGTTATTTAGTTCCACGACATATAATAGGTACAATATTGACGAGAAAACAATACAAAAATAATGGTAGGAAGCTCCACGAAAGTTAAGAATGAGTCATAAAATATCAGATGTTAAATTTGTAATTTGTTTTGTCATTTGTATGTGTGTATCTTTTATGTATGTATGTATTTTCATTGTAGCTATTAGTTTCTCCTAAATATAATAAATAAATAAAGCTCGACTGTCGCTTATAGAGGTATAAATAAGTAGCAGTCTCACTTACGGAGGTCCATGAGGGAAAAACGACTCTCTCTTATAGAGGTTTCTGTTTCTCGCTAATAGAGGTTTTGGGAGCTTAAAATGACGGGTCCTGGCTATTACTCTGAAATAAGTCAGAGTTTTCTCACTTATCCAGTTCTCACTTACCCAGGTTTGACTGTACTTATTGTCAATAATCTATTTCGGTATTAATGTTCTTTCTGGAAATTATCTCAATTTTCATTATTAAGTTTATACTATTGCCGTTTCGTTAACGGCTGATATGTTATTTTTATATTTCAGGGTAGGTTTCATAATAAGGAAAAATCCTATATAATTACATACACACAACATGTAGATACGTAGGTATATATGTATATTACTTCAACTTTAGTTCACCGCCTTAGCTCTAGGTAGCAGCACTTTCCATACATGCATATATTACCATCGAGTTGCCACTCTTTTTCAGTTAATATAATTTTACTCTTTGTTCTTTGGCCAATAGTCTGTCCGTTGAAATCAACAGCCGCAGAAATACTGGAGCAAATTACGAAATTAGCTCGCTTGTCATTTTGTGGAGCATTCCATATACATAATATGTACAATACCCAAAAATCAGTATATGAGATTTTCTTTTTTTTTTATGTTTTTGTTTTATTTCTCATTTTTTTCTTTTGTATTTTGTACAATACAATGGGATAAAATTACTTACATAGGTAATTCTCCATCGCTCTTTTGAGTATCATAATAGAAAACGAAACAACTATAGGTACTTATCGAAGCAGTTGTATCATTAGCCGAGAGATGGAACTCTCAAAATAACATTTATGTTAATTACACAGTAGGTAATATAAGTACACAGTACCAACCTATAGTAGGTATAGGTACACTTAAAGAGTAGGGATATTATGGAGGTCTGTAACCGTAACTGAAACTACCGGATATCCGAAATGAAATTATATCTGAAATCGATATAAAAGATCGAATAATTTCGGATAATTTCTCCGTGTGGTGACGGAGTAAGAATACAATTCACCACCCCCTATCTTACCTGTGGGTGATCGTAAGAGACGACTAAGGGATGCAAAACGCATATAAGATCTATGCAAGAGAAGGAAAACTCGAAACAAAACCCTATATCAACACGTCTGACCAGCGTGCTACCTATAGTAGGTCAATTTCCCTCCTATTACGGAGGAGGCCCGAGCCCAACAGTTGGACATATATGGGCTGTGATGATAATGATGATGAATTTCGGATAGGGTCAGTTTCTGTGTGACACGTTAGGATAGCTTATTTTTTTCAACCAACGAAACGAAGAGGAATAATACGATAATCACCACACTTAGGATTACCCTCATTATAATTGGAAATTAACCGAAATTATCGGCTACTTCAAAATTATTTCATAGGTATCTATAACCGTGGTGGCGTTGACAAGAACACCCCTACTAATATCCGTATTCGTATCCAGCACTCTGCTGGACAACTTGTAGCATCAAATATGATAGCCAACGAAACCACCAGGCTCGTCAATTTAAGAAAAACACCCTGCACTGATTATTTGTGTAAATATTATTTCGACGCTGGACACGTTGTGGAAATTATATCCACAACGCTTGGCATGGAAGGTTCCTAGCTAAACCACTTGTGCAGTCAAATTGAATTATCCTACTTTAGGAGACCAATGCCATACGTTGATTGACTGGTCATTGAATGGAAGCGAATTTCTCTTTCATTGTAATGAGAGGCCAATAGTGGCATATAGGGGGAAGTGGGGTAGATTCATACAAGGGGCACCGTCATACACTAAAGATATCTGTTGTTAGGCGTGCATTAACTGAACGATTTTTGCGTGTACGCATGACTTACTTATGTGTGTGTTGGCTCACGGAGTTTGACAGCAGTCGGTGTGATACTTGGAATAAGGTGAGACGGAAAGTGATTTGGCCAAGCGTAAGTAATTTTATAACCTAACTTTAAACATCTATATTTTAATAAAAGCTTTTATCTAGATTGTTCAGTACTATTTTATTTCAAAGATAATAGGATCAAGTTTGTGAATTGATACGTGTATATGGTTGGTTTTTTTATAGGAATATTTTATTTCATTTACATTTGATTGGTTAGGTTCATACAGCATAAGCGGGGTACATTCATACTATATGAATGTGCTTCACGTTTTTATTTTAGTTTTTAGAATTGAAATGATATAAAATTTAATTTTACAGAAAAATATGGTTAGACATTAATACAAGAAAATGAATCTGGGAGTGGAGAGGTGGACGAACAGGTAATGTTAAAAGCTATCGATGAAGTTTTACAAAACAAACTCTCTAAAAAAATCAGTAGCCAAATATAGATAGAGTTAATGCACAATGCAATACAAGGATTATTTCCTTAGTGCGGGGAGGTGTTTTAAAAAAAAAAAAAAAAAAAGTACTACAAAACTGTATTAAAAAATACGCAAAACACGAGATCTTGATAACGAAAATCGTGAGTTTAAATCTAAATTTGCATCGCACCAAGTTTTTACAAAAACAGAAGAGGATCTTTTGAGTAAATATATCTTAGTGTTCTAAGATGGACTATGGATTGACATGTATCAAAGTTAAAAAACTTGCATAAGAATTTGCTAAGGCCAATGACATTAAATATCCAGCAAGTTGGGATAATAACAAGACGGCGGGAGCAGATTGGTTAGCAAGTTGCCGAAAACAATTTAAGTTTACGTAAACCTGAAAATACCAGCGCTGCCAGGTCATTCGGTTTTAATAAAACGACAGTGAATGATTTCTTCCAGATCCTGGAGAATGTATACCGCAAATACCATTTTACTGCCGATAGTATATAACTAAGTTCTTTCAGTGCCATAAAAAGAAAATTACCTACATTTATGTCCTTTTCATTTTTACTTAGTATTACTTGATTGTTAATTAGTATTAGCTGCTCATTGAGAGTAATTGCTTTTGATTCCAAGAACGTTGTGTTTTGATACTCCTATTTTGATAAATAATTAAACATTTCTTGCTTAATTTGTGTATTTTTTCACATGTATGAATCTGCCCCATAGCCTGTATGAGAGTGCTCCGCATGTGGGGTACATTCATACATTTCTATTTTTTTTTTAAACCTTTATAAAAAGCCTCACGTGTATATTTACATAAATTACTTGTTTTTGATACAAAGTCAGATAGGTAGAGTACTGGTTTTTAATGAATCTATACAGATATTGATACCAGAGAAAATTCTAAAGGAAGCAATAGAAAAACTGTATGAAGCTGACCCACCTTCCCCTACTAACATATTTTTACAGAAGAGCGTGATAATGAATTAATGTTGTATGTTCAACATCTCAAGAAGTTGTGGCTGCCTATAATTGAGAGAGCACAAGACATGATCCGTATGTTAACTATTTTTTTATTGTCTGTGTACCTTTTTTTTTTAAATAATTATATAAGATTCAACATTTAGCCAATGAACTTATTTTACTATTTGAGTGCTATTCATTTCCATAAAAATATGGAAGTTAAATAAATCTCAAGAAAATAATAATGCTAAAGTATCTAGTTTAATTTTCATAAAATTTTCCATAGAGAAAAATAGCGATTGTTCAAGATGATGGGTATTTTGTTGATACCTAATTAAAACACATGCCATCTACATACCTATTACTGCTACGTCATAAGATATACACAGCAGTACCTAAGGACATATTATTCTGCTGCTATATAGTTCAGAGCTACAACATCGGCGCAAACTTTACTTCGTCAAAATAGCTCACTAAAACAATAGCGTCTAAATCTTAGTTGCTATTTTCTAAATGTTAATAGCTCATAAACAAATCCAAGAGTGAAATCGTCCTACTGTCCAACGCTAGTCAGATCATCAGATGGGTTGGTATAAGGTTTTATTTTGAGTTATCCTTCCCCTGCACAGATATCATATAGGTTGTTCTTTTAATATATTCACGGGCAAGATAGAGACTAGTGAATCGTAATTTTGTTCCGTCACCCACACCAAATCTTTGGGAAGAATGAAACTTAAATGCCTCCAGGTAGGTATAGATATCTACATATCACATAGATTTTATATATCTATTGCTTTTGATGAGAAACAATTTAAACAGCTCACCTATATTATAAAGTACTAGAGCTCATGGTACTCATGTCAGGGATACCACCGAGTAGCTATCTGCCACAAATATGTAGGTACTCTCTAGACTAGACACATTTCTGGGTATGCCAACTTACCTTAACCTTACCTTTCGGGGTAACTTTTAACCTTAACTTTTCTTGAGACCTTACCTTTACCTTACTTGAGACTCGTCCATCACATTACTTACGGTAAGCACCTTTGAAAATACGTGTATTTGTAGATAATTTGTTGTTGGCGATATGTTTAAGTAGGAGTCTCTTTATGGCGGTGAGATACGAAAATTAAATCCGCAACCAATCCGGTCACATGTGACAACAGGATCCAAAATCATCCAACTGCTACTTGGGCATTTCACTGGCACCCTGCATAGGTATTTGACTGCACTGATATCGTTCACCTAAAGAATAACCAAATACGTATTTTTTTATGATAAGAACACTTCTTTAGAACACCTTTAACCCTTTCCTTCCTTACGGTACTTAGAAGTACCTCCACATTTTTCGTCTAATAACTTAAGTTCGAAAACACTTTAAGCTAACTGCAACTGGCGATCCTTTAGAGTACCGTTTTCGTAAGCCAATTACAGCGCGTTATTTGAATTACCGCGTAATGCTGCTTCAAAATTTGAACATCAAGTTACAACCTGTCGAATATTTTGTCACTTCGCTGTGCTGTGTAATTGGAAATGTTTTATAAATAGAATATCATAAGTGCTATTTTTTTACTATTTACATTGTTTATATTATTAACTACATTTCTAAAAGCTGTTTTAATGTATTGTCACTTTATTTTATATAAATACCTAATTGATAAAAACTGATGCAGACTTAAAAGTACCGTCAGGTGATTTTAGTCTCAAAAATTATGGGTTTTATATTACCTACACATACTCGATAAAAAAAAATATATTTTTATTATTATTCTGACATATTTTCTTACTGTTTTAGCCATTGAGATGGATATTATAAACAATAATGCTCTAATTGAAGCCTGTTGTTAGAAGAGCTTCCGGACTGCCACGAAGAGTCCGATACAGGTGTGTCCAATGATGAAGTGGAAAATTTCAAACTACCCTCACCAAGAGGCTTCGATGAAGTTTTTGAAAGAGCTCTAGACAGTGTTTTTACCGAAGTTCGGCCATCGTCGCCGTCAAATGAAAATGTATTAGAATGCCCTATATATCAGATACCCACATCTCCAATACCTGGATTTAGTGTTCAGATTGATCTAACGCCTGTAAATACGTCTTCACACAGAACTAACCAGCGATTACCTGAACCAAATCGTAAATGAAAAAAGAGGGACCTAGATACAATTTTACTGGAATACATTGCACATACTGGAGTAGTAAAGACTGTTTTGCTCACTGTACCACACCGACTGATATATTTTTAGTATTGTTTGAAGATATTATTGACAACATTGTGTACCAAAGTAACCATTATGCTACTCAGAAAAGCAAGGTATTGAACCTAAAAAAGGAGGAACTTCTAACATTTATTCGTATGAACTTTTTCATGGATTACAATACTCGTCCGGCGTGGAGAGACCATTACTCTTCGCCACCGGATCCCAACAATGCACTTATTTGCAAAACAATGCCAAGAGACAGATTCGCTATTATTTTATCGCATCTGCATTGCAATGATAACTCTCAAATGTCTAAAAACTGCAAAGATAACTTATACAAAATTAGACCGGTGATTGATGCACACAATAAAAAATTTCAAGAGGTTTATCATGTTACTCGCGAACTGAGTGTAGATGAGTCAATGATTAAATTTAAAGGTAGGTCTGTCTTGAAACAATATCTACCTATGAAGCCCATAAAAAGGGGGTACAAGTTATGGTGTCTTGCTGACCAAAGGGGCTATATAAAGAAGTTTCACATTTACCAAGGGAAAGACGAAGAACTGAACTCAAAATTTACCGGCTATGGCTTGGGAGAGAAAGTAGTTTTGGAGTTAACGGAACAAGATTGGGGTAAAGGTAGTTTACTTTGATAATTTTTTCTCGTCTGTTGCTTTGCTTGAGAGACTGAAAACTGAAAACACCTACGCATGTGGAAGTAATAGAAAAGGACTGGCCGGAAATATGCTCGCTGATTCTTAAATGAAAAGGGGCGACTGTGATCATCGATTTTGAAATTTAGACATTGGATATTGGAAATGGAAGGATAACAAAGTGGTTCATTTAGTATCTAATGTTCATGAGAACCAAGAGGCAATTGTGCCGCGTAAAGAAAAAAATGGATCCAAGTCCGCCATTACATGCCCTGTAGCTGTCAAAGATTACAATAGTTAAATGGGCGGTATAGATACAGCTGATCGTTTGAGAGCCCTTTACTGTATAGATCGCAAATCTCCGAAATGGTGGCACAGGTTGTTTTGGAGTCTTTTGGACATCGCATTTGTCAATTCATATGTCATTCATAGACTTATAATGGAACAAACCATCGTAAAAAATTTTCGACGCTCTGTTACTCAAGGCTTGATGACAATGAAAGATGCTAGTCAGAAAAGAAAGACTTCTACTGATAGTAGTGCGAAAAGCGGCCCTTCGAAAAGGCGCAAATCTGACTATTCCACTATAAAAGACGTACGCTTGGGTAACAGAGGCATCCATTGGCCTACCTTTGTAGAGAACAGGGGAAGATCTGAGGTTTGTAGTTTGAAGAAGATTCAGTCGAAACTTCATAGTAAATGTTCACATTGCAACGTGTTTTTGTGTGTAAATGAAAAGAAAAATTGTTTTGTTGAATACCACGAGGATAATTTGTAATTAAAAACCGATTAATTTAATTCGTACCTACTAAGTCAATATTGGATCTCATTACTTTTGTAGTTTCTATCAAACTTCCTAACATTGAGATAACACGAAGTTCCTGACGGTACTTTTAAGTCTAGGTCTTGGAAATAGTACTTCTAGGTATAATAAAAATCTAAAAACAATCTGTGCATTTCCTTTTATCTACCTCATTATAATAATAAACTTCAACAGCGGAAATTAGTTAAAAATCACTACCCCGGGAGGAAAGGGTTAAATTAACTTTTCGAGTGTCTAGCCATTCCTTATAGATTTATTACAATAACGTAACACCGTAAGTCTAAAAGTACAGTAGTCTCCATGCCTACATTAAAATTCTATTTTAATCTATTAAAATTAGCACTCGGTCATTCTTGACTCGATGAAAATCCACCCTAGCTTCGAACTTTGGGTTATATCCAGACCAGGAGGCTTAATGAAATAGCATGATTTACTAGGTTACCAAACACTCCAACAACCACACCGCAATTAAAGACGATATGTGCAAAGTGTACAAATGGAAATCAGAACAGCAGGAAATAAGGAACCACCCAAGAAAAAGATTAGTGGCCTTACATTTTTTATTTTTATTCCATCACCACATTGATGAAAATATCATACAAGTTTTATTAAAAAAATCACGGAAGGCAGTTCTTGTAAAGAAAATAAAAATACACAAATAGTACTCAAATAATTTTTAAAATTAATGCTCTAATTTTATATAGTATTGTTTCATTTGTTTTAATCACCCAAAAAAATATCCAAATATTTATAATTGACTTGTTTTTAAACCCAACTTTATAATTAGCTTTTTATCAGAATTAATGAAGCGATTCATGACAAACGCTTTGAATGCATTATATAGTCAAAGTTTTACCTGACTCGTTCTCATTCTTTGTGGCCTTTGTTAATTGGAAAATTCGGCGTGAACACCGCCTAAGCGAATAATCCGCCCAAAGACGTACTAAAACAAATCAAATACATTATTCACATTAATATAAATTTAATGTAAAAATGTTGTTTAGATATCTAATACTTTATCGACGGCATTACATAATCTAATCAATAGAAATAGGCATATGTATTTGAAACTAGTTACTTAAATTACAGAACAAAAGGTCATCCACGCAAGCTTAATTACATTCGTGAGGAAATAACACTGTCAACTTATATTTTAGAAGTATCCACCAAAAATTTTAATAACGTTTACAAAATCAGCATTAAAAATTGACATCGCACTAGATCATCGGTTTACATTTACGTATAACTTTCTAATGGCCGCACTTCAGATACTTGACCTTGACTAAAATTGTAATTGTGTCTATGGACAGCATTATTAATTAAACAGCATGTATATACAGCATTTTAACTGAAAATAATAGGGTTTTCTTTTATAAATCGTTTATTGGTTAATGGGAACAATGTCCCAAATCACATCGTATTACTACAATAGTGTCATTAGCTATGTTATCGTACGAATAACGACTAAACACAAATACGTAGCTCGCATATCAAATGCCAGGCCCATCAAATAATTTGTTATTCAAACAAACCCCTATTTATCAAATTCAATAGGTATGATATTTTCGAATAATCAATTGGTATAATGCCTATTAATGTATGCACTTTGATAAACGACTCTGCTGCAGTCAACAATTCTTATATAATACTTTAACGGCAGGCAAGAAAATACCTAAGAAAATACTTAGGATTTAGTGTTTAATATATATTAAAGACATCCTTTGAAGCATGTGTTTATATATGACTGGGAGATTAGAAACCATTCCTTACGTCTCCCTATTTAAAATGCGTCACTTTTTATTTAAGTGAAAGCCATGTAGTCTAAATTGTCCATTGAAGTTTAATATGTCTCAGATCTACCTATATCACACGACATATAACGCGAAGCAATAGAGAATCCATTACGAACGAAAAATATGTTTTTTTTTGTTCGCAATATCTCTCGGACTGCAGCAGCGTCTTTAAAAGCAGTTTGTGTATAGTTTGCAGGTACATACTGAGTACGTGATATTTATCATTTATACACACTAGTGTTGCCCAAATGCAAGACGCTTGCGAGTCTCGCAACTCTCACTGTTAGAATAACGCAGCCACTTGTTTTGATAGAAATGAAAAATCCACATGAAAATCAAAAAGCCAACTAAATTAATGAAATTCCATTCATCTAGTGGCACTAACTGAACAACTATCAATAATTAGGTACATACCAGTTAACGGGAGTAGGGCTATAATCATACCTATGTAAATTATTTCCTCGTGCACTGGTATTAAGTATTTGGCAAAGGAATCGTAAAATGGTGTCTAAGGGAGCACTGCGAGACTCTTGCAGCGAGTCTTGGTCTTGCATTTGGGCAACACTAATACACACCCAACTACATACGTTGACACGATCAAATTTCAGTCTGTATATTAACGCTGCATATTTTACTTTCGATTGTCAGTATTATTATTAAAATTTATAAATATAAACTTCATGTATAATCATTTTTTTTTTTAATCACTAATAGAATTGTCACTGAAGGCATTTTATTGTGCTATATTATACAAGCAGATATCATTTATTTTCGTGTTACCGTAAGTAGGTTTCATATACACAGCACCATAATAAAACATTCTGCATTGTAATTATAAAGATTAAGACAAAATATTGTCCACATATTTTACAAGTAGATAATTGTACTTTTTGAATTACGCAATAATAGCCAGTTTTTATTATAATACAATAATGTATATAACTGAAGCTATGTCTCTTATTTTAAAATTATAAAATATTTTTGAAAATACATTTATATCTATATATTATATATGAGAGTTCTACTCTCCATTAGAAATTTATTTGAAAAAATCTTTCATTCTCTACATTAGAGATTGATTTCTATTAAAAATTATATAGCGTAAAGAAGAAACATAACTTATAAAATATATATGCGTATCAAATATTTATAAATCTTGTTTCAACATATAGGAACGAAACAATTTTATTGTAAAAAAAATAATAATAAAAATATTTTAGTATACATATAATATACACATCTCCCGGCGGTCAATCAATGTCCAACACATATACATATATCATTGATATTGATTAATATTCATTAACTATATTACAACTCATTGATATGTAACACTATATACATTTAATTTCATACATCAATTCATAATATTAATCAATAGCATATTCAATAAATAATCGTGTATATTAAAAAATAAAGCATTATACATAATATATATATACGTTTATGCGGTCTATACAAATTTACATCGAATAGAGTGGGGGAGGAGGTCTAGGAAAACATAATATGTACTAATTAAACGTAGTCCACCCTTTGGGAACATTGGATGCAGTTTCTTGTCGCGTGCTCGATCCAGCTGAGTAGTCTAACAAACCGAATTGGCTAAAATCTAGTCCATATTCGTGTAATAGAGCACTTTCTGTTGACTTGATTTGTTCAACTTTTTGATTTTTATCACGACACTTGAGTGGATCAAAATCTTCTAGGTCTGTCGGTGAATCATCCAGTTTAATGAGATCAGAATCTGAGCCACACGACTGAAAAAGAAATATGTGAGTTAAACAAATACAAAGCGATTAACACCGGGTATGCTACCTTTTAATACGCGTAAACGATAACCATTAAAGCAAATCTAACAACCTTAAAACTCAATAAATAGTGAAATATAGTCAGTCTTAGTTGATCAGCTCTTCTTTGTTCGGTGTTATATCATTAAGAGCAATAAAATATTTTATATTAATCATAATTACTTAGACTGCGTGATGTCATCGGCATGTAAACATTCTTTGAACTTAAGAAATTTATATACAATAAGGCCAAAAAGAAGCGATACCAATCGCAAATAAAAAAGATAATTTGGTAATGCACGATTGTGTAATATTGTCGAAAATTATATTATTTATTTCATTATCTAATGTAAAATATCTAATAAATAATTAAACTTTTAATAAATTTAAAACTTAGTAAACAATACATATTCTAAAAGTTTGGTATTAATCCTTACTAATGTTATAAATGCGAAAGTAAACTCTGTCTGTCTGTCGCTCTTTCACATCAAAACTACTGAACCGATCTAAATGAAATTTGGTACACCGATAGTCTACAGCCTGATAAAGAACATAGGTTACTTTTTATGCAAAAAAAGGATTGTAAAGGGGATGAAAATTTGTAAGGAAGTATCGTCATTTTAAAGACAGAAGCTTGAAACTTAATTTTAGGTTATTGATTAGATATAAATAAATAAGACATTAAAATTTTGTAAAAAAAATTACCGTTAAGGGGTAAAAATAGGGGATGAAAAACTTTAGGAAAATAACCTTTTACGCGGGCGAAGCTGCGGGCAGAAGCTAGTAATCTATAGTGGTCGATCACTGAGACTGGTCTTTGTATTATTATCAAAGTAAGGTGAATAAAACAAATATAAAACATTAAAATTTATAGGTAATAATAGATCGATTGGTTGCACGATAATAAAACATGATGTAATTGTCTGTTCTTTAGGAATTTAAGTAGAATCAACTTTCATATCGCTTCTCGTTGGCCATGCCTTTATATTTTATGCGAAAGTATATATAGATTAAGATCGTGTACTAGTAAAATAAAAATCCATTAAGTATCCATACTTATATTTAGTAACATGCATATGCAAGTTTTATAGAAGCACAATCTTGCTAAACAGACGACAAACAGTGTATTATATACAAGTGCTCGTGTCGTAATGATTTATATAAATGAAAATACAAAATACGAATATGTATAATAATATTATTATTTTCCCACTAGTTTTATTGCGTTGACTTAAGCTAATTTTTCATTATTATTTTTTTCACTCGACTCAAATATATGGTGAAAAACAAATATTTGTACATTTCAAATCATTAAATAAAATGTAAGATCACAATATCAGATCATAACTTAATTGGTCTCGTTACAGTATTATATTCGTTACACCAGAAAGCAATATTTCTATAAAAATTGCAGCCCTATGCTTACGCCGCATTTAAAATAAAATAGGAAAGCTTTATTTTGCTACAAATAATTAATACAAATCTTACTGGATGTAACGTATATCATGGATTGTTAATTATTTATAATAATTGTATTTCACATTATTATGCTATATTATTATTATGATATAGAATTACAAGACGAGAAAATATTCTAAAAATAACAATTCAATAGTATATATTCAATAGAACTAGTAGGAACATTTTCATTTAATTTCAATAGTAACATAGCAGAAGATATAAAAATAAACTAATTTTAGTGAAAAAAAAAATCATAAGCATTATTAATAAGAATTACAAAGCGTAGTGATAATAATAATAATAATTTACGAACAGTTCCTTAATATATAGTATAGCTAAAATCATAAAAGTCGCGGACGAATCAAAAGCAAAAATAAATTATAATTTAGGCGGTAACAATATAGAGTAATATTTTTTTATTAACATGAAGAAAATCCCTTTAAATTTTACATAGTTATACTATATCTAAAGTAAACTAAGCTCCATCTATCTATCTTTATAACGATATTCGAGCCTCTCTGATTTTGTATTAACAATAACTTTAATTTAAATAATATAACTTTAGTTGACTAAAGTTACAACATACTTCAAATAAGCTCTAAAATATGATTATGATCCTACATATATTTTTTTTATTATCATGCATTATTAGAACTATATTGTTATTACTAGTTTACGACTTTATAAGTAGTTACTAATTTTGAAAAGCAGATTCAAGTTCCTAGAGATGATAATAACGGGGAAGTATTAAGGTCCAGCTTCCCAATATTATATATATAAAAATATAAAACTGTTAATTATTGATCATAGAGACAAATATTATTCTAGTTTAAATATTATATTTAAATAAATTAGACAAAATATCGTGGGTTAGTGCAAATATTTAACTCTTGCAATTCAAGGCAAGTATGCTATCACTTTTTGTTTTAAAACAAGGTACAAAATGGATATGATTACAAATAGGCATATCACAATTACCTCTTGAACTTTCGCCTTATACGGTGAGAGGTTGGTATCGGGTCGTGCTGTTAGCCGGGGCCTAGCTACCTCACGACTTGTTCTACCTACTGAAGGCGCCACTAGTTTGGACGTTGTACCGTTACACGGCAGTGTAGTACTCTGTTGCGATATTTTCTTCTGGTTTGATGACAGGGTCAGCTTTAATTTAGCTTTATCTTTGCCTTCTGTGAATCGTATTGTGCTCGTATGGAAATCTGGCGTGGTTTTCACGTCGTTTTTTGTTATATTACTGACAAAGTGTGAATTGTTGGTAGTGGCGGGCGCAGTACGCGGCGGCGGCGTGGGGGCGTCAGACAAGTCTATTAGTTTCTTCGTGAAAATAATTGGATAACGGACTGGGGGTTGGGGACGTTCCGGTAACCGGGGTGGGACACATGGTGACAGTGTTTTCTGCAAAATAAAATTAAATAATGTGCCAAGGTGCTCCTAGGAGCGTACATGCTAGTAACGCATTCACATGGTACTAAACATATATATATAGGGCATACAACTAAAGCACTGAATAAGTGTACGAAGAAGCTTATAACTCAATATGAAATAACATACCATGGTCTCAAATGACAGGCTGTAAGATACCTTTTTAAAAGTAATGAAATTTAATTTGACTACTAGTGAGGAATGTGTTTACTACATAACTAATTGCTATGTGATGTATATATATATATATATAAATATTTTTTCAAAAAGGTATCTACTTTACAATACAGCTATAAATGAAAAAATAAATCGTACGTTCGACACGCCCTCGTATATCGTTTAAAAGACTACAATGTATAGTAAAAATTAAAATTTTATTAATCTGTTTTTATGAGGTTGATGTTTTTAATTTAGCTATATACCTATAAAAAACGTGACTCAATAACGTCGTACAAAATTGTATCCTTACTTATCAACAGAGAGTTGTTAATGATTAAAATGTTAATTAATTTATTAGGGCAACGATTACTGAACTTACAAGGTATATGGCACTGAATTAATGACAAATTATATTATAAATCTAACTGTATAATATAAATTGAGTTGAATTCATTGAAACATTCGAGTATGATTACTATTAGAGAAATTCAGTATATATTATTTGGACGAGAATGTATATGGACGGTAGTAATAATAACGAATTGAATAATATTTGAACACATAATGTGGCGTATCGAAGGTCATGATTCTATACTTTCAAGCTCAAGTTGACTAAATAGAAGCAGTTGACAACGACATCTACAGACATATACTTAGAGTGCATTTTAATGTATCACTTACCGCTCTATCGGGGAGGCTAATATCTGAATTGTGCGAACTATTTGGGAAGCTGTCCCGACGCTGTGCGTTCTTGTTAGCAAATAGAAATTCCATCTCGGTGAGTAAATCTAGGGGAAGTGCAGCCGGTGGCCCCCTAGGTGGCACCAACTCGTGTGACGGTGATGAATCTGAAGAATCCGACGAAACCGGTGTTGCTGACCCACATGAGAATCTGTAAATACACGTCATCTTCAAACCCTAGTTATATTTAAGTGCTGGTATAACTGCTTATTTTGTTCTTCTCCACATTTATATGTCCAACTATTGACTACATGGTGTACTGAGAGGCAATTGATAGTTAATAATATTTAATTATCAAATAAATATATATAAAGGCAGCGTTCGAAAAACTTAGGAGAAACCTCTCATCTAATATATCTTAGTGTCTCAAGCTACAGATATATGTAACGAGTTTGTTTTACCTATAATAATTTATTATACGGAAACGTTATCCCTAAATATTGTCCTAATAACTAAGTTCAAAGTCATTCAACGTGCTTTGAAGCAAGCTGGGTAAAATACCCTAAGTATTTTTCTGCGAGATAGGATCAGAAATACGGAAATCCGTAGAACTGACGTAATACACCAGAGAAGAAAAGTTCTTGAGCTAACACGTATCAATGATGGATGTTTGAGACGCTCCTCAACCAGATAGACCGACGATTTGGTGACAGTTGCTCAGAACTGCACTTTATGGCTATCTATGAGAGACTAAAGTTCAACAGTGGACGGCTGAACATATCTATACGACCGAACATATGTACATACATATATACATAAGATATGTATATGCATAACATATTATTACTTTTAGAAATACATAGGCAGTCGTGCTATAGGGCTAATTAGCCAAAAACAGTTAGCAGATTATTTATTCCATACGTATATAATGTGGATAGGTAGTATAAGAAAAATCTCGACAGATTAAAATGGTCAAAAATCCTTTTTTTAATTACACAAACCTTTTTTTGCGGTGGATTATGGTGGTGGTCACGCCACGTCACGGAAGAGATGGCGCGCGACTCCATAGACCAACCCTGCAAAGCGCCTACCATCGCCGTGCGAGCGGGCCACCGGAACCCAATCTTTGTGTTCGGTGGCCCGCCCGGCGGTTTACCCTCGAGGATTCCTCTCGAGTCGTGTCTTGACAGCTTTCGCCGTCGGGCATCGTCGTCACGCGGTGGACTCAGTTCAGGCAACCGGACTTATCTCCGGTCCGGGCATCCGATGCTTCGGCTAGGGCGGCATCAGAGACAGATATTTGCGCTTGCGCCGCCTAAGGCACCGGCGGCGACCCGAGTCTGCGTGGAGGGAATCCTCTCGGACTTCTTCCGCCGCCTCCCTCTGCGAGATTACTGTCTCGCAGAAGGTGGCAACCGCGTCCCAGTTCCTGACGCTGTCGACTATCGCTTTCACGACGGCCGGCAGCGCCAGGTCGGCACCGATAGCAACGACGAGGTCACAGCGCTGCTGAGCCCAAATCGTACAGGTCTCGAACGTATGCTGCGTCGTGTCCTCGTCACTGCTACACTGTTGGCAGGACGGAGTCAACTCCTTCTTTGCGACCGTGTGCAGGGACTTGCCGAAGCAACCTTGCCCCGACAACACCTGCACCAGTCGGAAAGCGAGGACTCCGTGCCGCCGCTCCATTCATTCTACCAGTACGGGCCAGAGGGCCCCAGCGGTTCGTACCGTATCGAGGCCTCTCCAGCCGCGTAACCCAACGGGAAATGACGTCCCGGCGGGCATTCTCGCGCCAAGTGACTATCTCGCTGAGCGATAGGAAACCACCCTCGGCGCGTACTAATAACACCACCCTGCACTGAAGAAATAATCCTTGTATTACGGGGGACTTTACAAACATACAATTAACGCAGACAAATTATACCCAGGCTCAGAACAACACTTTTTGGATCGCACGAGGTGGCGTCCTGCGTGGGAATCGAACCGACGGCACTGGCACGGAAGGTCTATCTATGAATTTAATTTTGCATGATAGTATAGATAGGTGTTTTACCTGCTATCATCCGTAGTGTTTATCGATGATGGTTTAGAACCTGTTCTTGGTATTTTATTCTTCAAACCTTTTACTGCTGATTTTACATTTTTGCCACTTTGACGAACCTTCGAAAACAAAATTACGCAAATGTTAAATAGATAAAATGTAACAAGTTTTTAACAATATAAACAAGTTGTATAAGTAGAAGAAAGACATCAGTTAGAAACGATTATAACGAAATAAACTTAATTAAATATTTGACTGTTCATGCATACGTTCATTACAAAGATTAAAAAAATGCTACTATATTTATATAGATAACAAATTTTTACACAGTTTAGTCTTATCCTCGTGTGGTGACAGGATAAGAATACAATTGTCGCCACCCCTTACTTTCACGTGGGAGTCGTAAAAATCGCCTAAAAGTCCCAACAGGAAAGTACGCAGCAGCTCTCTTCTGGAATTATACAACATCTACTTCGATCGCCAATCCACCTGCTACGCGTGGCGATTATAGCTTTAGTCCCTCTGATGAGGCCTACGTTCAGCAGTGAACAGCGAAATGCTGAATGATGATAACTTGTAAGTAATGTAAGTGTGTTCAATTGCATACGTACACAAAAATTATATATTAGGGAGCGTCCATTAAATACGTGAGGCATTTTTGAGGATTTTATAAAAACCTCCCCTCTTGGTGAGATGTCGTAAGATTTTTTGCGATAAATTTAACTTCACTTTCAGGCAGTTTTACACCATTTTCTGCTAAAAAAAATATACGTGATATTTGCCAAGACGCTCCCTCTCCAAGTGAGATTGAGTAAGAGCCGGCTCGACCAACTCGCCAAAGCCTGATCACCTCACGTAATTAATGGCCGCCCCCTTATATGTATATATAAAAACATTAGAGAAGAACTTTGTCTGTCAGTATGTGTGTATTTATGTATTTAATATTGACAATCGTCGTTTATTAGTTATTTTTTTATATTAATTAATAGATAACAGATGACTTTTACAATGTTTATCGGGTTGAGAGCCCTCAGCGCTCACCCACAGTCCGGGTAAATTTATCAGTCATCTGCGGCTAGCAAATAAGCCACACAAAAAAAAAGATTTATAATAAAAAAATATATCACTTACTATTTTATTCATTATCATATATATTTTCAGATTATTTCTTAATTTAATAGTAGACATAGTAATTTAAAAGATAAGTTTTTAATTTACCAGCTCCTATACAAATGTCTACATCAAAGTATATTATTGCTATACCACGCTGGTTATACATGTTGGTATATGGTATCGTTAAGAGTTCTCCATTTCCCGAAGTGATCTATGTTTTACTTGCGTGCTTTACTTGCCTTCGACGACGCAAAAACCCACGTAAAAAAAAGGAGTGGTTGACATATTCTAATTTATACTGAATCACCACGACAATATGTATAGTACAATTATTATAAATAATTTTATCAAACACAATATTAAACGAAACTAACTTCTCATATAATACTCCAAAATCACAAACCGTCCAAGTCACTGACTTAATAAACTGTGGAATTATTTCTTTGCAATCACAATTTCAAAGTAATTTGTTATAAAACAGGTATCTTATAATAAAAATGCATGCAGTGTACCCAATGCTAAAATCATGCATGTAATAAATACGGTGCTTTTTTTGTATATCATATTATATATAATTTAATTTTTAAATTTTTCATCTTATGTGGTGGTTAAAATTTTTGAGTAGCATCTGATATTCGTAACTTCGTGAAGAATATACATATTTCAAATATAAGCTCAAATAATACTAAAATATTAACATCCGCTCATAATACATTAACACTCGGTATATTCAAATAAATATATAAACAAATGTATACTTGGAGCTGACGAACAAAGTAATTTTTTTTTTGGAGTTTATGGCTTGGTTTAGTTAGGTAGACCTTTAAGCCAAATCTTTGTTTAAAAATTAACTTCATTTAAAGTCACCGTCCGTCCGTAAGTCAAATCGTCGCCTTCAACAGTGCTATGGCCACACTGTTAAAGGTTCTTTTGGGAATTTTAGTGGAAAACGAAAACGTATGTAAGGCACTGCTATATATCATATTCATTACACCTCAGTACTTCCTGTGCATCAAATTACATAAGATGCCATCAAAATTACATAATATAACACATTGAAACACTAAGATATTGAATATAATACAAGAGCACCACATGACAATTTTCTTGGCATGTTCTTAATTTTTTTTTTAATATATAATCTACTAGCGACGTGAACGCTAGGATTCCTTGACTATATATCTCTAATTAAGACTCACTTTAGATACAATCTTTTAAAATATAAAAATTTGTTTCAATATTGCCTTCGAAAACAACACAATTATCTACTTTTATCCCTCAGTCAATTTACAATACATGCTAAGAATAAAAAGGGTTCTTTACGAAATGAAATTTGCATGTCCTACAATTAGTCGCGGTAGTGTAGTGGCAGCACGATTGGGCCGGAATCCCAATAGGCGCGGGTTCGAATCCCGCTTGCGACATCATTTTTCATTTCGTAATCGGATTTTATAAATAATTAAGCATATTAAATGCTAAATTTCAGTAATTTAAAGGGTTCTTTATTCAAAAGAAATATTAACGTTATATCTGTGACATTTAATAAAACCTACATCATTCTGATTGAAAGTATTGTTACTGTAAATTACCGTACAAATACCAAAGCCTGGTATAAATGGCTGTAGTAGAGTAAAAAAAAAGCTAAACTTTTTTATGCATGCGAAAGTAATAATGACGAAATCAGTGTTTTATTCTTGAGCTATTTGTACATATTGCAAATAAAGGATGTGTTGCAAGTTTTAATAAAGTAGCTTGTTTTACAAGTGTGGTATATATTTCACGGTTAATACTTTAATTGCCACTTGATTGAATCACTTCACGTTCGAGTAACTAATTACAAATATTACTATTAAAATAACATATGTTTGCAGTACGCTAATTTTATTACACCACTATTAACAAATTTTCAAATATACTGCATTTTTTTGTTGTATAACTATTTATTGAGTGTTTTCTTAGGAATAGTTAAAAGTAATGGAAACGTTACGATTAAGTAAAGAAATACGTAAAAATTTTAAATTCATTTGTATGCCAGCTCCTAGTGAATATTCATATTCGACATTTATATTTAATACAATAATAAATATTTAGAAAAATATTACATTTTAATTTATAATATATATATATATTAGATATATATACATTCTAATACATATGATATATTCATTATACATAATAAAACGTTTACTACTGTTGCTGTGTTATGACACCAACACTTACTTTACTCGTGCATATCGTAAAATAGAACTAAAATCTTTGGATCAACCTAGGTCAACTCTATCTGATGCCGTCTAGTCAAAAATTACATTCCCAAGTGGAGTTGATAGGCGTGCGATCTGTCATAAAATAATAGCAAAACTTTGGCAATATGTATGATAGATACCTATATCATAACGAACTCCAAGTAATTGCAGTAAGACAGGATCATCAATACGTTAACTAGTGCTCAATATATTTAGAGAGCATAAGGCCAAAATGACATACGGGCATATATCTAAATATAAAGTTTTAATTATCAACTATATATAACTATATGAGCTATTTCATTGATATTATATTAATATACTGAAGTCTATGTATATCTTACCCACCCAGTACCCACCAGAAAAGCTCGCACAGGACCTTGTGCATCTATATCGTATGAAAAAAAAATAACGTGTTTTTTTTTACAACCGCTGTTATTGAGACATCATGAATCGTGTGTAGTCCGGCACTAATCACTGTATTGAAATCGCGTGTACTTATCAATAATTTCTTTGGCTTTAGTTAATTTTTCATATTGCCATTAAAAAATTGGGCCTGTACCAAGAATATCTATATAATTAAAACGAATAATGTATGCATTTTACACTCCGACTAGAGGGAAGACTACACCAGCAACGAGTATGTCTCTCATTAAACTAACTAATAAAATAGAAAACATAAATACGTCCAGATATATTCAGTAAAATATGCTACAATTAAGCCAAAGTGTAAATATTAATTTTTTTTTCGCGTTTAAAAATTGCCGCAAACGACATGAAATAGCTTGTTTTTGCATTTTGCTTTGCCTATGAGATTATTATTCTAAATATATTATCTTCTGTGGAATAATATATCTTCTTATCTTTAAGTCCATATGTTATAATAGTTACATTCATTGGCTTGAATATATATACATGCATAATCTATAAGATCAACACTTAATATAAAAAAAATATAAATTAGAAGACAATAAAATTGCTATTTTAACAACCATAGACTATAAGTTTTTATTTTATAACTTTTTAAATATATAAAGACTAATACTTAACTACACATATACATAACATATACATTAACATATGCAGGTAAATATTATATATAACCAATAGAATAAGAAATAAGGAATAAGACAAAGATAGACATTCAGTTAATAAAATAACAGGCATGTACATTTCACAACATAATACCATCACCAGACAAAATCAATTGCTACTTAAAATATTCTCCACCAAGTTATGCATAAGAGTGCATAGACATAAATTTTTGAACAGACGAGAGTTCGCAATGACTCACCGTTTTAACAGCTGATTGCACTGCTGGGTTAGCCTGTAAATAGTCATATTTTAAAGCAAAAAGGAATAACTCCAATAATTACAGCATGCACACATTGAAAGCGTAAAGCTAAAACCATGTAAACGCATTAGTTGAGTCGACGCAAAAATGTGTTCCCCGAGGATTGTGGTGTTTTTTATCATAACCAATGTAATTTAACGAAAACAAATCTACTTTTGGGGGACATAGTCCGGAGCGTGCTCGTTCGCGTCCCCTGCCAGTCTAATTAGACTGCTAATCCGGCTCGAAATGCGTACCGCAATGCGGGTTAGGGCGTCCCCCGGAGGCGACGCGTACCGACCCGCCCCCGTCGGTACGAACTTCGGCAGTTGCGGCGATGGGGGCCGCCACCCATCACGCCTTGCCCAGTCAGGCGAGTCGAGGAGAGCAGAGTGCCGGGTGGGCACGTGGAATGTAAGAGGTTGTGTGGAAGGTAAGTTACACGAGCTGATATCCGTCATGGCGGACAAACAGCTAGACGTGCTCTGTGTAACAGAGACCAAGCGAAGGGGCAGCGACGCCTGCGATCTTCCTGGTGGCGGGATGGCTCTGTGGTCTGGTGTACCACAGAGCGATCGAGCCAGCATGGGGGTAGGAGTACTGCTGTCCTCTCGCTTGGCCTCAGGTGTGAAGGATTACGGAATGTATGATCCCAGACTTCTTTGGGTCCGTATAAAACTTGGTGTCACCAAGGTATTCATGGTTGTAGCATATGCTCCCGTAGGATCCTCGGTGGCATCAGACCTAGAGAAGTTTTGGGATAATGTTAGGGAAGTTCAGGATATGGCAGAAACCAGTGAACGCGTGATTGTATGCGGAGATTTGAACGGATGGGTGGGGACCAAGCGTCCCGACTATGAGGACGTACTTGGTCCATTTGGTGATAAGAGAGTGAACGACGCAGGTAGGCTCATAGCGGATGTATGTATGGAGAGAAACCTTATTGTGTCAAACACATTTTTCCAACATAAGGACATCCATATGTATACATGGAGAAGGAATAAACAGAAAAGTATAATAGATTTACTTTTGGTAGACAGTCGCCTCCGAAGCAAAATATTGGACGCAAGAGCCTACAGGGGCCCCACAGTCGATACGGACCACTATCTCGTTATTGCGAGATTTAGTGGTCTGTTCAGAAAGTGGAGGCACTGGCGAGAGCGTGTCCACTTCGGAGGGCTTGAAAGAATAAAGGTTGAAAGGTTGCAAGAAGAGTGTGTAAGAGAAAAGTATGCAGAGGGTGTCCGAGAACGGCTGACGATGGCAAGCCAGCCGCAATCGGACATTGAAGAATGCTAGAGAGTATTGAAAGAGAGTATGGTAGACACAGCGAAAGAAGTATGTGGAAGTTCAAAGAAGCATAGAAACACAAATGGTGATGCATGGTGGGATGCGGAAGTGGCAGCTTCCGTAGAGCAAAAGAAGAAAGCGTGGCTGGACTATATCTCTTCTTTGAATCTGAATGACAGTATGACTGAACAGAAGAAAGAAATATATCGGCAATGTAAGAATGACACCAAGGCCTTAGTGAAAGAGAAACGTGATAGAGCAAGTATGAGTGCAGAAGATAGGCTGACTAAAAACTTCGAGAGTAACACCAAACTCTTTTGGAGGGAGGTGAAGAAGTCTCGGGGTGGTTGGTCGGCCTTCAGAATGAATAAAATAAGGTCTAAAGGTGGAGACATTCTTACACAAACACAAGACGTGTTAAGCCGATGGAGTGAATATTTTGGCGATATGTATGCGGATACTACGGTTGGCGCCGGTGTCGCATGTGGTCTAGTAGATCAACATTCGGCGACGGCGTCCTCCGATGGCATCAGTATGGATGAAGTTGAATGGGCGATAAGAAGCTTGAAAAATGGTAAGGCAGCGGGCATTGATATGGTGTCTGCCGAGATGATCAAGCTTGGTGGCTCCTGTGTCCGGGAGGCGTTCCTGTTGCTCCTCAATTTATGTTGGAGCTCGGGAATGGTTCCCGGGGACTGGAATAGCGCAGTCATTGTGCCTTTGTTTAAAAACAAGGGTTCACGTTATGACTGCGCAAATTACAGAGCCATAAGCTTGACCAGTTTGGCAGCAAAAGTGTATGGTAAAATTATTGAAAGGAGAATGAGGATGGTGTCCGATGGTTTACTGTGTGAGACACAAGGAGGTTTCAGGAGTGGAAGGGGATGCATGGATCAAGTGTTCTCTCTGCGCAACATTGTGGAGAAGCATCTGGCCCTAGGTCAGAGGGTTTTCTGCAGTTTTGTGGATCTGGAGAGAGCATTTGACACGGTTGTACGAAAGGAACTTTGGGACATTTTACCGGAGTATGGTATTAACGGTAAACTGCTGCAGGCTGTGCAATCCAGTTACATGGGCTGTAGAGCCTGTGTGCGGCTGGATGATGGAATGTCGCCTTGGTTTGACGTCAATATCGGCGTTAAGCAGTGCTGCGTTCTATCAGCCAGGCTGTTTATCATATATCTGGATAAATGTCTCCAAAGGTTGAACGATATGAATGTGGGAGTCCAGATGGGTGACTCAGTGGTCTCTGCTCTGCTTTATGCAGATGACGCAGTCCTGCTGGCACAGTCAGCGACTGACCTGCAGACCCTAGTCGACACAATGACAGAAGATTGTAAGAAAAGGGGTCTACGCGTGAATGTGAGCAAACCAAAATAATGGTCTTTGAAAGAGATGAAGCCAGAACAGATGTAAGAGTAACAATAGGTAATGATGTACTAGAGCAAGTGGATGAATTTGTATATCTTGGATGTGGATTTAGCCGAGATGGACGGTACACCACTGATATAGAGCGAAGAGTGAATGCGGGAAATAGAGTGAACGGAGCGTTGGGGCAACTTCTCGGCAGCCACCACCTCAGCCAGAAGGCACGTGTAGCAATACATAACACAGTGCTTGTCCCAACATTACTGTATGGAAGCGAGAGTTGGGTATGCAGAAAAGAGTATGAAAGTAAAATTAATGCGGTGGAAATGCGATCTCTTCGGAAAATCTGTGGAGTTAGGCTGACCGACCGCATTCGTAACGACGACGTAAGAGAGCGAGTAGGTATGAAAGAGAGTATTGGTGTAAAGATGCGAAAGGGAATGCTCCGATGGTTCGGACATGTGGAAAGAATGCCGAACGAACGTCTGGTTAAGAAGATATACAATGCGAAAGTGGAAGGATGTAGGTACCGAGGGAGACCGAGACTAACCTACCTAGACCAGATCGGTCAGGTACTGAAGGAAGGTGGAGTCAAGAGTCTCCGAAACCGGCGAGCGTGTATGAAGAGAATCATGAATGTTGAGGAAGCGAGTGAAGTATGCAGAGATAGAGTTCTCTGGCACTCTGTTCTCTCTGCCTACCCTGCAAGGGATATGGCGTGATGATATGTATGTATGTATGTAAATCTACTTTAGCACTAATATGCTTTAGGACACTTTACCACATAGAAGAAGAGTGCTATATCACATCTTGCCTCAACTAATGTATGAGTCACCATATTTTTTTTTTATTAGATTACTTGATACGTTTTGAATATTAGTACTATTTATTGACTGTACACACCACGCGGCTGTATAAATATTTAATTAAAATATTATATATTAAAACTTGTATCATGTTTTTAATATTTTTATAAAATTATAAGTTATTATATTTCATATAATTAATTACATTCAAAATACTTCGGAATCTCTGGGCGTCGATTGGACATTAATATATTACTGTACTTACCTTAATTTTTATATCATAATGTCAGGACTATACATAATACATATATATATAGATAGTGCAACATTGCGCAATTGTACTTACAATTAAAATATTCACTGCAGTACGACTTCTAAATTATATATGTACTGTAATGCACGGTATGTTTAATAAAAACTTTCTTGAATATTATTATATGTATATATAATTGTTTCGCGGGTTTAATTTATTTTATAATAAAATTACTTTCATACTACTAGTTTAATTGTCACTAATATAATGAAAATATTCGTATATATTATTATCAACTATACCTTGCATTACATTAGAAATTTTCTTAACTTACAAGGAGACATATAGATATATGTTACAAGAAATGCAATGTACAAACGCAGAAAAAATTTATGTTGATGGCACGTATTTTCAACAATATACTATCTATTTAATAATATGTACTTTTAAAATACAATATGCATTTCTGTATTTAGAAAAATTACAAATATTACAAAGTTTTTTTTTTGAGCAATAGGATTGAACATTATACAGAATTAGAATATGAGATCGGATTGTATAAATAATGTACTAGGTGAAGAGTGTTTCATTTCATTTATAGTATCTTTTCCAAGATATAACAAGTGCACGAATCAATGTCAAATAATAATATGAACTTCCATTACTAAATTGATACCAATTTCTTAAAGAGCAGAGCCAATTGAGCCAGTTTTAATATTTATTTGAGTATGCCCAAATACGAATGATAATAGATACTAAAAACACCAATCAACTTTAATAGTTGAAACATATATTTTAAAATGACATTTAATATTAAAGAGTTACCTATGAAATCAATTTAAGAATCATAAAGCAACTTATAAAATATGCTATTTTAGAACTTTAAATTTTATATGTTATTCCCTGCATTGTGTAAAATTTTATAAAAATACAACTAAGACTCATATATATTTTCAAATCGAACGACAAATGTAACTGCGTGGGAATTTAACCGACGATATTAAGAAGGGAAGCTTTGCCCTACCTACTAAACGATCTGTACAGTTTAATTTATATAGGTACCCAGTAGAAGAAATTGTAGTATAATAGCAAATAAATAAGACAGAATGAGCAGCAGGTTAGAAAAATAAGAGAGTAGCTTAAACATAAATATAATTAAAAAAATGGCTCTGAAAAATTACATTTTCCGCGTGTATAAAATGTTTATCTACATACAATCATGCTCCAGAGGAGATACGATTAACTAGACCAATTGCAAGTTATTAAGATAATGGAATGAATTAAAACTAGTTTGGTATGTATGCATAGTATAGAGGTGCATGGTATACGAGAGGAACAATCGATTAGCTGTCTTTAATAATAACTAAATGACTAAAATTTTGCATTTAACATGCTTGATTATTTACAAAAACTTGATTACGAGCGAAAAATGATTGTCACACATGGGATTCGAACCCATGCCTATTGGAAATCCGTTCCAATCCTGCTACCACTTACACCAGCGTGACCTGTTACTATGACATTCAATTTTTGCTTCGTACTATATTTTCGTCTTTAAAGGAAACGTGTGCCATCTACTCGCCAATGTTTACACAGATTTAATACTCCAACTTTGCAGTTAGAATTGTATTAAATGATGACACAAGCCTGTTATTCAAATTACTGAAATTTAGCATTTAACATGCTTGATTATTTATAAAAACTTGATTACGAGCGAAAAATGATTGTCACACATGGGATTCGAATCCACGCCTACTGAAAATCCGTTTTTTCGCTCGTAATGAAGTTTTTATAAATAACTAAATGCTTAGTACGCGCAGGACACAAATGAATAACGCTTATTGTGTAAATATCTGTACATTCACAGAATACTAAGTTAATACATCGCTTTTGTCCAGTTAACCGAGATCTAGTTAATCGAGTCTATATATGTATATTTCCACATAGACGCTTCCACTTATAAATATCAATACTATAGCAAAGCAGTCCCAGCATGATGATGAGTCAAAAAAAAGTCACCACCTATTATTTGCACATGGAAGTTGTTAGAAATGGCTAAAGAATTATTAAAAAAATGGGCAGCAGAACTCTCTTAGAAAATTTATAACATCAATTACAATTGCCAATCCGTCTGCCAGTATTGGCCATTATGTCATTATTCCCCTGGGGAGGCTGAGAGAAGTCGAGAAGCTTATGGTTGAATGCATAGCAAAGCAATATATGTACAAATTATAACAATGTTTACAAATAAAGTGATAATAATAAGTTATAACATATTATAAATATTTTCAACTAAACATTTACAAGCGGTAAACTATACAAATAAATAAACCTGGCTAAGGACATACCTTATCCTTCACAGTTTTAAAGAAAGCACCACCTTCTTTCTTTACAGTTTTGGCCCAATCTCTGTATTGCTGCTTGAGTTTCTGACCGCTACCTGTGTTTAATTTGTCAGCGTAAATATTACACTCCACTTCAAATTCATCGTTGAAGCCTCGGCCGGAATTGAGCAAATCCAATCTTTCATCAATAAACTGCAAAAAAAATATTTAGTACTTAAACAGTTCAATTGATTATTAGTAAAATGGTCAATACAAGATTTTCTTTATTTGTTCCTAGCATGTTCTATCATATCTATATTATCCGTGTGGTGACGGAGTAAGAATACAATTCACCACCCCCTATCTTACCCGTGGGTGATCGTAAGAGACGACCAAGGGATAAAACGCCTATAACATGTATGCAAGAGAAGGAAAACTCTAAACAAAACCCTATATCAACACGTCTGACCAGCGTGGTATAGTAGGTCAATTTCCCTCTCATTTTGGAGGAGGCTCGAGCCCAATAGTGGGACATACCTATATGAGCTGAGATGATGTTTATGTGTTCATCTCTTAGGTTTTTCATATGAGACACAAGAAAAAAAAGGAGTCGTAACACCTTGTTTCCCCATATTAATTTATTTTTTTTTACCTTTCTGTTAAGTAATGGATGCCTCTTGCTTGGGTTTAATTTTCTATTATAATAAAATAAAGTTTTCACCCATTGGTGACATACTAAATGTAACTAAATATAGCTGAAGTCAAGTTATGTAATGTTATTGTACAGACGGATGTGAAGGTCAAAGAAAAATAACACAACTGAGAGAGAGATCTGATTACATGTTTCTTAGTTATAATGGACTAAGATTATATTCTTAATGTTTATAATATGTTATAGTTCAGTAGTTCTTCAAGAAGTAGTCAGTTTTCATATCTGACAGTAATAATATTCATAACATATTAATCATTCACCTGGCGAAAAATCTGCGATTGCAATATTTTTTTGAGGAACGGCTGCATATGTTTTCTTGTTCGCACGAAAGCTTCCGGATTAAAAGTAATCAATTGGCCGTTTTCGATCCTAAAATAACAGATTTTTTTAATATACCTACATTAATTTTTGAAAAATCATTAATATATAAATAATTTCGAACAAATGTATTTCTAAAATGATGTCCTATAATCATCAAATATCAATGTCCACTATATTCAATAGTGGACATTGATATGATTATAAATTTATAACATGAACTAAAATTATAATGATTTTAATTGAAATTATAGAAAATAGTTAAGTAAAATATTTTCTTACTTAATAGCATCACGATAACCACCAATCAAACACACCAACGCACGCAGAAAAGCCCGAGACACTGCATCACCCAATGCGTTTTTATCACTTAATGCTTTTTTTAAACTTGCTACCTGAAACAACCAAGTTTAACCAACTTAAAGCCATTAAATAAATTTGAGCAACTTAAACAGACTTTGAACGCAACTACACTTACTTATGGTTAAAACGTTTATTATTATTTTTAAATGAGTTACGAGATTATTACTTATAAGATAAACCTCCCTTAAAAACAGAGATAAACTCTTTTAACTCTAATATTAAAAGAAACCTTAAAAATATTAATTATAAGTATTTTAACTCTAATATTAAAAGAAACCTTAAAAATATTAATTATGAAAAGTAAAAACATAGAAGATTAAAACATTAAAACAGAGAAGATTAAAAAAAAAATTAAACTCGTCACATACTTACTAAATCTGATGGAAGACTTTCTAAATCATTGAAAGGAGATCTCAATTCATTTGCATCTACATCTAATACAACCACATCACCAATTTCCGACATTCTCACATTCTGTAATAAAAATTATCCTAATATAATATAAGAAAGACTTTAATATAACAAATAAATTAATAAATTTCTTTACCTCCATTACACTTCTTGGAACTCCAATTAAAAATGGCATAGGTGCCAACAAATAATCTACTAAATGTTTTGGTAATATTGGAATGAATATGTGTTGCCATGACATTGGGAACAAGGTAGCGTTAGCTGCTTGTACACAAGCTGAAAGCCTTGAGGGTTTTGTTGCTACAATAGCAACTCTTCGTTCATGGAGCAATGCTGCCCACAGGCCCGCCATGCATTTAGTGTCCATGGCACTAAAGTATTCTGTTAAATTACACTGCAATCATAGATATTAGTAATTTTATTAATGGTATATATGTGACAATAATATTTAGTATAAATGGCTAGTCTTTTAGAAAATTCTTAAGAAGATACTTGTCAACTACATACTTTAAAATTTCCTTTCTTAAATATTAAATTATTAATAGCTATTACATATATTTTATTGTCTCTTGCTTAATTATGGTCAATTCAAATTCCTTTTATGGCCCTTGCTTATCTATGATAGGTACTTTTTTTATATCATCCCCTTTTGGTATGTTGCTCAACACTGACCTATATTTTGTGCTGCCACTGGGCAGCAGTAGAAAAAGCTGTAACAGCTGCTCAAGGGCCTTCCAAATAACATAGACATAGCCACTTCACTGCCTTCAATATATTTGGACCTCCAGCTCTCTCGCTTACTAAACAAAACCTAGTACACATTACTACTACTCTTGATGTGGATATTTTAATAAGTGTGGTACCACACAAGGCACAGTGAACCATTAAAGATATACATATATAGAAAATTATCAGCAGAGTGCTTTTATTATTTAAACCTATGAGACCAGACACTATTATGATGTTTCCGCACCTCACTCTAGTTTAATATGCACTTTTAGGAAAACATCTGAGTGTGCGTTTAGATACAGTTTGGAGCGAACGTCAGTCAAATTTTTACTTAAACTTTACAATTGCTCGTACTCCATACTCTTCCTTATTACCACTGTAAATAACATCAAATTGTCGTGCTTATTATTTAAATAATTTATTAAAACTAAAGTACCTCGTGTGTGTGCATCATACTTGCACCGGGCAACTATCTGAGGTAGGCTCCTCCTCACCTCGGGTGAACGAGACGGGCTGCTGTCAAGAAATAATTCAACTCGCTCACTCCCCAACGAAGCATACACCGCTTGGTCGCTGCGTCGCGCTCAGTGCTTGGTGAGTTACAGCCGCGAATTATTAAAGATTAAAGGCTACTACTACGAATAACACTGCGTTACGTGAGTCAAGTACGCATAAATAATAACACCATTATTAGTTATACAATATATTTTTTTTTGCTAACGTCTACTCACTCATACGCATAAACATGGTCAACAACTGCGCAGCCTGCAACAAGACACTGAGATCAACATATGCAAAATGTTCAAAATGTGACCAGCTGTATCACTTGATATGCGTAAATCTCACCAAACTTACGCCGGACATAAAAACCTGGGTGTGTCCCTCATGTCAATGTAAGGAACCGAAAAGTATTAACAGCGACACGCCGCTACGACCTTACACCATGGATGATCGTCACTACGTCACTCATCGTGACGGGCGACTACCACTGACCACACCCACCAGCCCTTCACTTGTTGCTTCCCCATCCCCCGACCATAGCACTCTTAGTTCTCTCACTGCTGAAATAAAACTACTACGGGAAGACATGGGCGAGCTAAACACGCACATTAAATTACTCACAGACCATCTTTCCACATGTAACGCTCGCTTAGAAGAATATGACACCAGAATTTTAAAACTAGAAAACCGCGAAAAAGAAATAGTCTCCCTCAATAGCGTTATCTGCGATCTCCGCTCCCAGCTTGGGTCTCAAGCTCAAGCTTCGCTAAGGAATGACCTGGAGATAGTCGGTATAAACGAGCAACACAATGAAAACTCTATGCACACAATCAAATTAATCGCACATAAAATTGGCGTACTGTTAGACGAGCAAGACGTGGACTATACTTCTAGAGTGGGCACTCGGCGCCAGCCACCTAACGCTACTGGTAGCCTCGACAAACCTCCCAGGCACCTAGTCGTGAGATTCGTGCGTCGCCACAAGCGCGACGAGTTTTTGAAGGCGGCAAAAATCAGACACACGCTCACCTCGGCCGACATTGAAATACCGGGAACAACGAGGAGATTATACTTCTGTGAACGCCTTTCCTACGCCAATAGACAGCTTTTTCGGACCTCTAAACTACGAACTAAGGAACAAAACTATAAATATTGCTGGATCAAGAACGGCTCCATCTTTATACGGAAACAAGAAGGCAACTCGGCTATCCATATCCAGACAGTTCATGACCTGGACCGTCACTTGGGCACCTCCAGTACTGGCGAGGATTCTGCAGAAACAAATACTTTATAATTGTTCTCACATTTTAATGTACTCTAAACTCTGGCTTTTGTTTCTTTTAATTGACAGAACTAAAAAGATTAACCTCAGGCATAACTCACTATATCACACGGGCACCTCAGTGCTCAGCCACCTAACACTGCTGCATAACCTAATCAACTCTACACACAAATATACACACAACTGTATCACCACATCACCCACTGTCACGAACAACCCTCAAACACCACCCCAGTCGTCTGTAGTCGAAGCTGTGACCTTAACTGTCTTATTTACTACCTTTTCTTTTTTCTCAAATATTCATGGCTTGCCGTAATATTATGCAAGACATAGATGACAGCATTGTCATTGAATGTCGCAGCTTCAATAGCATTGATGATTGCAGGAAGCAGCTGGGGAACACTGCTAGTAATTTTAAACTGCTTACCCTTAATATTAGAAGCTATCAGCGTAACTTCGATAAACTATGTACAGTACTTACAAGTTTTAACACTGACTTTGACGCTATCGTGCTGACTGAATGCTGGTTGAGGAGTGGCCAACTTCTAGATACTATTCCAGGGTACTCTGTGACCAGCACGGGTCACCAACAAAACAAAAACGGTGGAATAGTTATTTACTCCAAAGCAGAGTTGTCTACAAATTTAATTACCCACACTATTACGGACGCTGACAGCCTCTTAATTACACTCAATAATAGCATTGCTTTATTAGGTATCTATCGCTCGCCGTCCTTCTCCCATTTCGAGAAATTCATATCCTCATTGGACTTTACTTTGAACAGCCTTAAGAATTACTCCACTATAATAGTCACTGGAGATATGAATATAGATATTTGCGAAACTTCAAGTCACAAGCATGATGACTACATGTCCCTAATGGCATCACACGGACTCATCCCTGCAATTACTCAGCCAACCTGGATTAACGCCTGCCTAGATCACACATTCATCAAATCAAAACACAAATCCTATGGCCTAATATGCAAAAGCTCAGTCACAGACCACGATATTGTTATTGCCACTATATCTAGTAAATTAACACGCACGAATGCAACTAGGAGTCGTTGGACGATTAGAGTTGACGAAACCGCAGTCGCTAAGGGTCTGGAAAACATACAATGGGATAGCATCCTGAGCAAATGCTGCGTTAACTCCGCCGCTAACACTCTTAACGAAAAGATCTCACAAATTATACAGAAATATACGAAGTACACAAAGGTAAGTCGACGCAAATATAACATCAAACCTTGGATTACTCCAGGTCTTATAAGGTGTATGAGACACCGCGACAAACTTCACATGGCCACACGCGCTAATCCCGAGGATGCAACACGTCGTCTAGCTTTCACTAGATACAGGAACTATTTTAACAAACTATTGCATACCCTAAAAACTGAATACCACAAACAACTTATAAACAAACACCAAAATAATCCCAAAAAACTGTGGAGGACTCTTAAAACCATATACGACCCTAACTCTCAAAAACCTAATCCCTCCCAGCTTCTTGGCAGCGCATCGTCATCGTCATCTTTAGCTGCAATTAATAACTGTAATGTCTATTTTACCTCAGTCGGCAAACAAATGTCCGAACTAATTCTTAACAAACTCTCGGAAACACATAGCTCCCTCGTACATAAATATAAACCTAACTCGACATCACCCAATTCGATTTTCCTGCGACCATGTAACGCACCCGAAATTGAAAATATCATATCGCACCTAAAGAGCGACAGCTCCCCTGGACCTGATGGCATTACCTCTCGACTCTTAAAAAAGTTTAAGTTTCTATTTGTCAAACCACTAACACATATCATAAACTTGAGCCTAGAAACCGGTACATTCCCTGAGTGTTGGAAAATCGCAGCGGTAAGCCCAATACACAAGAGCGGTCCAAAAGACGCGCCCGAAAACTACAGACCTATCGCTTTATTAAATATTACTTCGAAAATCTTAGAGAAGGTGGTTAATGCTCGCTTAGTCACCTTCCTAGAAAGCCACAAAATCATTTCGAACAAACAATTTGGCTTTCGCAAGGGTAGGTCTACAGAGGATGCAGCCATATCACTAGCAAACAATGTGTCTGCACTAACAGAAAGTGGCGAACACTGTGTGGGCATATTTCTAGATCTGGCCAAAGCCTTCGATACCGTGTCCGCCGATCTTCTCTTGCGCAAAATGGAAGCATCAGGAATAAGAGGAATAGCATTGAACTGGTTTCGAAGCTACCTCACCAATCGGAAACAATATGTCAAAGTTGATGACCTGAAGAGCGAACTGCTTCCTATCAGCTTTGGAGTTCCGCAGGGAAGTATACTCGGACCTACTTTGTTCAATCTCTACATAAACGACTTGCTGCAGCTTCCACTAACCAATGGTCAAACAATATCTTACGCTGACGACACAGTAATCATCTTCCATGCTAAGTCCTGGGAAAAAACTTACTACTACGCAGAAACTGGACTAATGACTATAGCTGATACCCTAAATAAAAACCTCCTGACTCTAAATGTAAATAAAACCAAAATCATCAGCTTTTACAAAACTGCAAGATCCAAACCACCGCATCAACTCTCTCTCAAATACCACACATGCTCGCAGGAAAACACTCTTAGCAATCGATGTCACTGCGTGACTATAGATCAAACAGACTCTGTCACTTATCTTGGCATCACCATCGACAGCAACCTGTCCTTCAAAACCCATATACGTTTACTTTCCAGCCGCACTCGGAAACTGATCTACGTTGCAAAGTCACTGCGGGACTGTACACCTCTATCCACCCTCCGTATTGTCTATTTCGCGTTATGCCAATCAATACTACAATACGGAATTGCTTTATGGGGTGGCGCCGCGAAAACTGTCCTAATGGAGCTAGAGAGAGCTCAAAGGGCTGTGATTAAAATAATATTAAGAATACCTTTTCGACACCCCACTGATCTAGTATACCAAAAATTTGCAGTGTTACGGGTCAGACAGCTATTTATTTTAAAAGCCACGCTTCACGCGCACAAATCCTCGAAGAGTCAATCTGACTACCAGGCAACAACCAAGAGAAGGATATTCAGGATCCCCTGTCCGCGAGCCGACTCTCTCCTTGCGAGGCGATGCCCAACCTTCTCGCACCCCCATATCTATAATGCGGTCCTCAAGCACTGTAATCTTAAAAATCTCTCTATTTTCATGTAAGTCCACTGTAAAAAAATGGTTACTTTCGCTCTCATATGACTTCACTGAAATGATCGTCAATGCTAGCAAGTAATGGCATAGACGCAGACGCAAATTCACACACACGCTCACTCACGGACACGTATACACACACACACACACACATACACACACAACCTGCCTGCACACCCTTAGTGTTAATATCACTTCTTTTTTTTTTTAGTTACTTTTTATATTATTCTATTACATTTCACATTTGTAATCTTAGCGTCCTGGCTCCTGAGATACAGGCACTAGCCTAGTTCAGGAACTATTGTAATCCATATTATGTATATTATGTGTTATTGATTAAATAAACGATTGATTGATTGATTGATCTTGTGTGATGGTACCCAAGTCTTTACCACCAAGATGGACACATGCTTGCTATATTTGACAAGTGTAAAAACCAAGTGGTTCATATACCATTAACACTTACACTGCATTTTCATCTACACCCACCAGCCATAATTCCCAATTATGTGGTTGCTATTGAGAATTTGTTGGTGGCAAAACATAAAAATACTTTTTGTAAGACTGAGAATGAAACCAAGGCTAGATGATCAGCAATTGCAAGTTAATACTGTAGGATCGAATAGACAATCTACACAACTGTTTGTTAGTGGTAGGACTACTCTGTTGAGAGTTCTCTGTCTACCGCCGTGGGCTGGTCCGTCCGGGGTAGTACCATACTCTCAGAGAAGATCAATGTCTGAGTAATGACAATGTGCTATTGCTCTTCATTTGGTGAGCGAGAGAGCCGGAAGCCCAACTAGGTGGGTTTGAGGTTTGTATTGGTAGGCAGCGGCCTAGCTATATGCTTGGTATTGCAAAGGTCCGTGGGCGGCAGTGACATAAGTGTCATTAGGTGTGCTACTTGCACGTTTGCCACTATAAGCAATAATACAAAAAAAAATTAAAAAAAACCGTACATGTGTATTACTTACATTGTCTGGAATTCTTGGAAGCTTATTGTCAGGGCACTGACATGTGAAAACACTGTGGCCTCCATTGTAGGTAACTTTGAGAGTATGACCAGGCATAGGTGGCCGTATTCGACATGCTTCTAGAAATAATGATAATTCTCCTTTCCCTGGACTATTTATCAGATTTGCTATGCAGTTCAATAACCTGTAAATAATTATGAAAATATATCTTTTCTTTAGGAAAAAATATTTATTTGTTATTCCTTCTATCCATCTCTATTTTTCGTAATGATTAATTTATTTGTGTACCCATAATTCACCTATTTTATTATTTCGCCTTGAGTTTGGCTCAGCATCTATCTTATAGCAGTAAAATCAATGAAATGATCTGAATAAAAATTAGGTTCTGCATATTGCAAATACCTACTATGACTAATTTGTAATTGTTCAGTGATTTCACTTTTGACCTCTATATATAATATGAAATTTGCTTGAGACTGAATACTAGGAAAACTCATTGTCATATTTTAGTAACAGCAAATTTAAATCTGGCTTATGAGTCATCTCCCACTTTATTATGTCGTAATTAGTGCAGACTTATCTTGCAGATTTTTAAAAATTATATGCTACTAATAATATATGAGCGCTCAGCACAAAAAAAAATAAACTATTAAGCAATATTGCTAAAAGCAGAAATTTTTTGTGGACTTGACAAGTTTTGCATGGATACTAAGTAAATAAGGTCAATTATGAGCTCATTATAATATGCTTACATTTAAACTATTGATTATATATACTTACTTATAAAATATATCATGCCAAGGTAAATGTGATAACAATACTAGAGCAGTGTTTGGCTTCGGGTCAAATCGGCAAAAACAAAATGTATATTTAGAATCTTCTGAAGTCAATACAAATGAGTAGTATTGTGCAAATGAACTGAAAATGAAAGGATAAATAATAATTTCATCATCATCATCATCACAGCCCATAAATGTCCCACTGTTGGGCTCGGGCCTCCTCCGTAATGGAAGGGAAATTAACCTACTATACCACGCTGGTCAGACGTGTTGGTATAGGGTTTTGTTCCAAGTTTATATATGCGTTTTATATCCCTTAGTCGTCGCGTACGATCACCCACAGGTAAGATATAGGGTGGTGAATAGTATTCTTACTCCGTCATCACATGGATATAATAATTTAGCTAGTTTCAATCTATAATCTATGAATGATTAACAAACACTGTCTTTTTACATAGGGATGAATTTAGAAAAGTAATGCCCATTTTTATTGAGGACACCTAAATTATACATAACACACTTAAGGCAATTTATATTACGTTATTCAACATGTAACAATATGTTTAAATTGACCATGTGCCATTCATGTGGGGATTCTTAACAAGTAAAGAAGACCAGTGAGCATAGTAGGCACTCCCTACAGTCACTGTCTTTTTATTGAATAGTATCCATTTGCATGTGTGGCCCATAAGCCTTAACATAATGAGTGCCAGGAGAGTTTTTCCGTACGACACACTAAGTGTGAATCTTAATCTAATAGTTAGAATAGTATTATCATAAAACAACACTGCAAAAAATATTCTTTAAATAAAAATATATATATCTTTCCAAATACTTACTTTTCTAAATGACAAGGAAATGTAAATTTTGGTATATTTTTAAGTTCCTCTTCATTCTTATATGATTCTGGGTATTTTTTTAATATATATGGTTCTCTCAAGTGGTCACCAGGTGATACTTCACAGAATAATTCAAATAAGAAGCTTACAGTGTCTCTGCAAATAAAATATATAACTAGAACAATTGGTTTAAATAAAACAAACAATTGTTTATTTGAATATTTAAAGCAGTCTTACTCATTTCAGCTAAATTACCAGTAAAAAGATTTCATTTATTAATCAGATAATATACTTAAAAGGTTTGGTATTATGTGTCATATCATACTAGATCAGTTCTAGTCTAATAAGCAATGCTCAAGCACATGAACCATCGGAAGGTTATGAATATATTACACATTTTCAAGTTATTATTTATCTCATAGGAATGCCTTGGTATTGTATCAGAAATATACTTATAAATGTGAATGTTTACTTATTTCCTATACTATGTACACATTCAACAATATTAATTAATGTATTGAACATTTTAAAAGATAATGAAGTTACTAAGATGGGTAGCTATTCATTTAAACAATCATTTAATATGATTTTATTACAGGATAAAAGGTTTATCTCACTTAAGCCAAATAAATATTAAATGTTATTAATTGATTAAACTAAATCAGCATATTGGCATACTGTTCAAAGAACAACATAAGTTTTACCTATCAGTGCAAATAAATAACTTATTTACAAATCTTGAAAGATGTTTTAGTAATTCTTTGCAAAGCTAAGATTATAACCATTAAATGAATTGCCTTACAATAACTTATTTAATAGTTTTAATTTACAACACAAGGTATATCAATATACAATAATATGATGCTGTATATATAAATATATGCTAAAAATACCTTTTATCAGGTTCTAATATCACGAGGTTGTAAATAATTAGCGAACAATGAAACAATGAATTGTATTTGAATGTCCCAATAGAAACTTGTACAGACACTCATCACCGGAAATTATTATATCGGGGGCCGACACAATTTAACTGCTGACTACCTACTGTTATCTCTTGATGGGCGAATGTACCCTATGATCGGAAAGGTAAATAAAACGAAAAAGCAAGATGGAGATATGTTGTTTTCCAATAAAATATATTATTTGGATGGTGATAGTTAGTTATTATTACAGTGCTGAGTCTACATTTACATTTATGAAGTTACAATTGAAACGTTGACAATTACCTTACTCTGGAACCCATGTCTCGACGTGGACCATATGAAATTTTGATTACATCTTCTACAGTAGCAAACAATACGAGTAATATGTTTCAAAATTCACACATCATGAAACATCACAAGCCATAGAAAATTATCGTCGCGTCATGTAAATCATTTTTTTAGATTTTACCTCGATTTCCAAACTATTACGAAAGACAAACTAGTGACTACGGTACGAAATTACTGCCTCTTTCGAGTCATAGCAGAGAAGGGACACTGTCATTAAAGAGTTCTTATCTTGAATACAGCGCTCCCTAGTCATATTACCTCGACACGGTTCTTCATTTGACATTAGTAGTGCAAGATAGTTCCACTAGATGGCATATATACAGATTACTATTACCCAATAATGAATTTTATACATTTGTCATTTTATGAAAATTGTTACTTTAAATTTAAAATAATTGATCTTGTTACCAACGACTGAATTCATTTATACGATTAACTTTATTGGTATCATACCGTCCTATTATACCACAACATAGGTATCTTTCTACTTTATAGCTGACGAGTTTGTTTTACTTAGCTTGGTTGTATGAACGTACTAATCATAGTTAATAACTATGATGAATAACGTGATGAACTATAACTATTAGTTATAGTTCATCTAATCTAAGAAGTACATTTTGACTAGGGGTGTCCACTTTGAAAAAACATCGATGTTTTTATCGATTCGATAAATCGAAACTGAACATTGATGCATTTCGATGTATCGGATGAAAACATCGATGTTTTGTAAACATCGAGTACTTTTTCTAAAATATATTACAAAGCTAAAGTCATATCAAAAGATACTTCTAAAAAAAAGGTCTTTTTGTGGCATTTATACCTATTCCAATCCCTTATAAAACTGACTTCTAAAAAAAAAAAAACGTCTTTTTTGTGACATTTATACCTATTCCAATCCCTTATAAAACTGTAATTTATTATTAAAAAAAATATTTATATTACTTTGAAATATTATTGAATCATTTATTTAAACATAAACTTGAGTTTTTGTGACATTAACTGGTTATCATCGATTCGATGTTTTATGAAAAAACATCGATACATCGAGTAAATCGATAGCTTTTCAAAACATCGGATCGATTCGATGTATCGCATTGTAAACATCGATGTTTTCGATGCATCGATGTATATCGAATATCCCTAATTTTGACGTTTCGCTTTTTTTAATACACAATAACCTTGGTGAAACGTATACACATGATTGCAAACAATAAATCTGAAATTTTAAAGAACTATAAGTTATTTACACAATTAAAGGTAGCTTTCTTGTACCATAAACTAATGTTGAAACTCGTAAAACTAAAATAAAATAAAAATAACATTGTAAGTAGTAATTATAATTCGATCGATCTTACAATGTCACGTCATTACGTTCTATACAGTAGTGCTTGACAACTTCCAAATCACGAATATCCAAATAATCGATAAAAATATTAGAATAATATTATTAATCGAATAGAGATTTTGACCGAAATGTACATTTTGACAATTTTATTGATAAGGAAATGATTATTATTGTTCGCGACGATGATAATTCAAGTAATAGTAGTGATTCTGAATAAATAGCTATTTTCAAATCCAGTTTTTGTTTTTACTTAACCCAATCCTAGAAAATATTATGAATAGATTTTATGTTGAAATAATTAAATTTGTTTAGTATTAATTTAGCACTTAATTTATTAATCTTCTTGTTGAAAAATAAAAATATACCGATTATTAATTAAAAAGAATCAATATCGATTTCTCACCAAAATCGGGTATTTTCGATAACGATTATTTGGTTCACATACCTAGACTTACTCTGACAGCTGTCAAAGTGCACTTCTTAGATTACATTATGTAGGGTAAAAACTATGGAGGGTAAAAAGTAAGGAGGACCATCTCAGTGTATTAAGAAGTGTCCATTGAACGGGAGCAAATTAAGGTGGCGCTATAGTAGCAAGTGGAAGAATTTTAAAAAGAGCGCCACAAATTATTAGTTCTCTTCTTAATTATTATTTCAATATGCGTTTTGAATAATATTTTTTTCGATAAATTTTTCTGACAATTATTATAAAAAATACAAAATTGTTATAGTTAACTTCTGTATCTTTAAATAGTTAATAAAAATTGATTATACATACTGTTGGTCGAAAAAAAGATCGAGGTTGAGACGTATCAATTCCTTTACTTTTCAATTTTCGTCCACTTGGACAACTTTTCACTGAACAAAGTTTTCCCATTGCGTCTATATTTTTTCTTTTTGTATTAACAACAATAAAGTCATTAAAATAACAAAAACGTATCAACAAAATTTCATAAAAAACAAATCACTATGCACGTTATTTCAGGAGTTTCATAGGTTATTATTTATCAAATTACAGTTGACTACGTAAATAGTTGAGATTTTAAATACTGTATATTTCTTAACTACAGAAGTCAAGAGAAATATTAAATTTTTCAACTCAGCACACTTCACTCTGCTTATTATTGCTACATTCATATCATTTCCACTTTCTACACTAGCGCTATTTCGGTGAGTGTTCGAACAATAATTTGTTGTTTACAAGTGGACATTTTTTGGACTAATCCCCCATACAAGACGGTCCTCCTTACTTTTTACCCTCCATAATACATACATACATATCCTTTTAAATTTCTTCTCACTCTTGCATTTACTGCGTTTATTTATACTCTCTGTAAATTTATTAAAATTAAATTGTAGATATGTAAATTAGTTAAGTAGTTAGAATTCATTTTAGTTATGTGTACCTATATTTCAGTCTATAGTTAGAATTGTTTTTTGTTTCTGTATACTACTCGTCACTATATTTTTCATGTAATTTTAGAGTCATATTCACCGACCCTTTACATACTATTTCGTACCGTACAATCTCCTTCGTTTGACGGCCTACGAAGGAGTCTTACGGGACATTGGCGAAGTTGCAGTTAATCGCTAACAGAAGCCATTCATCAAGAAGTAGAAGTACATACATATCATCACGCCATATCCCTTGCAGGGTAGGCAGAGAGAACAGAGTGCCAGAGAACTCTATCCTTGCACACTTCACTCACTTCTTCAACATTCATAATTCTCTTCATACACGCTCGCCGGTTTCGGAGACTCTTGACTCCACATTCTTTCAGCACGTGACCAATCTGGTCTAGGTAGGTGAGTCTCGGTCTCCCCCGGTACCTACATCCTTCCACTTTCGCATTGTATATCTTCTTAACCAGACGTTCATTCGGTATTCTTTCCACATGTCTGACCCATCGGAGCATTCCCTTTCGCATCTTTACACCAATACTCTCTTTCATACCTACTTGCTCTCTTACGTCGTCGTTGCGAATGCGGTCGGTCAGCCTAACTCCACAGATTTTCCGTAGAGATCGCATTTCGACAGCATTAATTTTATTGTCATGCTCTTTTCTGCATACCCAACTCTCGCTTCCATATAGTAATGTTGGGATAAGCAGTGCGTTATGCGTTATGGCTGAGGTGGTGACTACCGAGAAGTTGTCCCAACGCTCCGTTCACTCTATTGCCCGCATTTACTCTTCGCTCTATATCAGTGATGTACCTTCCATCTCGGCTAAATCCACATCCAAGATATACAAATTCATCTACTTGTTCTAGTACATCATTACCTATTGATACTCTTACATCCGTTCTGGCTTCATCTCTTTCAAAGACCATTATTTTGGTTCTGCTCACATTCACGCGTAGACCCCTTTTCTTACCATTTTCTGTCATTGTGTCGACTAGGGTCTGCAGGTCAGTCGCTGACTGCACCAGCAGGACTGCGTCATCTGCATAGATCAGAGCAGTGACCACTGAGTCGCCCATCTGGACTCCCACATTCATATCGTTGAACCTTTGGAGACCTTTATCCAGATAATTATGATAAACAGCCTGGCTGACAGAACGCACCCCTGCTTAACGCCGATATTGACGTCAAACCAAGGCGACATTCCATCATCCAGCCGCACACTAGCTCTACAGCCCATGTAACTGGACTGCACAGCTTGCAGCAGTTTATCATTAATACCATACTCCGGTAAAATGTCCCAAAGTTCCTTTCGTACAACCGTGTCAAATGCTCTCTCCAGATCCACAAAACTGCAGAAAACCCTCTGACCTAGAGGCAGATGCTTCTCCACAATGTTGCGCAGAGAGAACACTTGATCCATGCATTCCCTTTCACTCCTGAAACCGCCTTGTGCCTCACATAGTAAACCATCGGAGACCATCCTCATTCTCCTTTCAATAATTTTAGCATACACTTTTGCTCCCAAACTGGTTAAGCTTATGGCTCTGTAATTTGCGCAGTCATAACGTGAACCCCTGTTTTTAAACAAAGGCATGATGACTGCGCTATTCCAGTCCCTGGGAACCATTCCCGAGCTCCAACATAAATTGAGGAGCAACAGAAACGCCTCCCAGACACAGGAGCCGCCAAGCTTGATCATCTCGGCAGACACCATATCAATGCCCGCTGCCTTACCATTTTTCAAACTTCTTATCGCCCATTCAACTTCATCCATACTGATGTCATCGGAGGACGCCGGTGCTGAATGTTGATCTACTAGACCACATGCAACACCGGCGCCAACCCGAGTATCCGCATACATATCGCCAAAATATTCACTCCATCGGCTTAACACGTCTTGTGTTTGTATAAGAATGTAACCTTTAGACCTTATTTTATTCATTCTGAAGGCTGACCAACCACACCGAGACTTCTTCACCTCCAACAAAATAATTGGTTTTTAAAAATATCAAATACGTTTAAACGAATGTTTTTCTTGACGTAATTATGTATGATAATACTATATTTAAGTGCAGAATAGATATAATAGATATACATAAGTGCAGTGTAAGAAAAATACCGCCATTTTTAGTTTTGAAAAGTCCCTGATTTTCATATATCGAGATTAGAGCATCACTTCAACACTTCGTTAATGAGGCGTGCAAAACACAGTGATCAATGCTGTCAACATACACTTAGGTAGGTACCTAAATATGTCACAATTTTTCTAACGATTAATTAATATTTATTTGATACATTGGTAGGACCACGCTGTGGACAGTTCTCTGTCTACAGCCGCGGGCAGGTCCATCCAGGGTAGTACCACACTCTCGCAGAAGATCGACGTCTGAGTAATGGTAATATGCTATTGCGCTTCGTTTGGTGAGCGAGAGAGCCGAAAGCCCAACTGGGATGGGTTCGGGGTTTGTATTGGTAGGCAGCGGCCTAGCTGTACCTTTGGCATTGCAAAGGTCCATGGGTGGCAGTGACACGTACCATCAGGTGTGCTGTTCGCTCGTTTGCACCATAAGCAATAAAAAAAATATGTGGGAATTTTTTAAGCTTGCGCATGTTTGATAGAGTACTAAAAAGTTCCCATTCGTTGCTTTTCCTGTGGGTGTTATAAAATACCCGTCCGACTAACATGATAGGTCACTATAATACAATATTTCTAGTACATATAGAAGAGATAGATAGATATAAATTTCTAGGAATAATAGATATTAATTTAAAAATATGCGGAAAGAACGTGTAGGAAAAAAGGCATTTAAGTAGGACGAAAACTTAAATGAGAAAATATCACATAGGGAATATTATAACTCGGGGCAATAGAGAAATGTAATTAGCATCTCCTTCACTTAATTCACATTCACGCAACTCTTGACTCTGAGCTTTCCAATGAAAACAAGTGTGCGAAAATTAGTCAATGATAGCAATGATTTCCTCATTAGCAATGCGAAACCGTGAGATACAAGAAACATCTGCTTGATTGTCTGCTTAGACCTGCACCTTGATCAATTTGGAGGAATCCCATACAGAATTCCATGATTTTAAAAGCAAAGTTTTTGTGATGGTGCACAGGTCACGAGCATAAATTTGGGAGTGGTCAAGAATACCATTTCGAGTAGCTAATTTGGCACAAGAATCTACTGTCACATGTCGGGAATGTCTGAATGACCAGGAATCCTAGCTAGCACTACGTTCATATTTTAAGATGACACTGGTAGAAAATAGTTTAAAGATTATTGGAAGACTGTTGTGGAACAATAAGGATTCGAAAGGAGTAGGTAGTTGAAAACAGCTTTAGGAGCCTGAGTAGACAATGAAGTTATTTGGATGATGAGATTTGTTGAACAGCAAAGCTTCAAAGAGAGCTTAGCTTCGCTCGTGAAAATGGGAGCGAATGGAGAAATTTCAAAGTTAAGGAAAATCTGGAAAGGGGTATCCATATTGCTAATCTGTGACTGTACTATAATCATTTAATTTGCAAGAAGCATCAGTGTAGACAAAATGTCATCCACTAAAGTCTTGTAGAAGACGGCCATCAAAGAGTAAAGTTATTAAATTGAAAAAGAGTGGCAACTCGATGATAAAATATGCATGTATGGCAAGTGCTGCCACCCAGAGTTTAGGCGGTGAACTAAAGTTGAAGTAATATATATACATATCTACATGTGTATGTGTAATTACATAGAATTTTCTTTTACTATGAAAGCTACCCTGAAATATAAAAAAAAACATATCAGCTGATAATTAAACAATAATAATATCAGCCTAACATTGAAACTTGAGATAATTTTCAGCAAAATATCAATAACCGAAAATAGATCGATGACAATAAGTACCTACGCTAGGAACAAAAAATAACAATTCTTAGTTGTCAAACGTTTGACAGGCAGGACAAAATGGCAGCAGTTAAGTTTGTACAACCAATCTGTAGGCGGCGCGACGGTCAGTAAAAATAAGTAATGTTTTAAGTGTGCCCCGCCAGACGGCCATTAAAAATGTAAGGAGCCTCAGTACAATTTTGTCAATGCCGAAATCAAGTAAGCTATTACATCGGCAAACAAGTGCATTATCAGGGGCAAAATAAAATGGGTTCGTAAAAAACTTAATAATGAGGATGGGTGTGTACAAATGTTTGCCATGCTATGAAGACATGAAATTTTATCGGTACTTCTTGTTAATTTAAAAAGGCGTTTTAGTTTAGGAAGCAGAGGATGATTAGACTTTTAAATTATTTAATAAATAAATCTGTCCGAAAGAAATTGTCTTCGTAGATCTTAAGGAGGATCACCAACACTCTATCACTATGTATATATATACCTACTATAGGTATTAATATGTGAAGGTTTCTTTGCACCTAAAATAATGGCCAGACTTCTGAATTGAACCTTTTATAGCTTATCTAAATTGAATTTATTGCAGAAATTAAGTCGAGGTGACTGTGAATTATAGCGTTGTAAAGAAGTTTTTGATTACATGTATGTGCACAAAGCCCCAACTCCCGACAAGGAACGTAGGATACCAATTCAAATTTTTCTCAGATATGTATGCGGAATGTTGATGATAGCTTGTCAATCTAGAATCCAACGCGATAGCCACCTTAACCACGTTGGATTGGGCGCTGATCTCATTTTGAAGGAAGATAATAATGGAAGGAATATCTAATCCTTTTTTCGTAAAAACGACTTTTAGCAGGGCAAAGGGATAAGGCGTGATTTTCTAGCCAAACAGAAAGGCAAGTCAAGACTGAGTTGAGACTAGGGTTGGATCCTGAATTTGGGAAACCCTGAATTAATACTACACAGGGGTTCTAGTAATTATTCAACTAGCTGTCATTCTGTCAAGAAACATTTTTCTATAATGAAAATGAATGTAGGTGATACGAAAAATTAAAAAAAAACGAGACAATAGAACATTTTATTTATTTAATATAAATAACTGTTTATGTGCCTATACAAACAACAACTGTAATCATATCTATAGTCTGTCTAATATAAGAAGTGCACTTTGACAGCTGTCTGAGTACGTTGTCTAGGTATGTGAACCAAATAATCGCTATCGAAAATATCCGATTTTACTGAGAAATTGATATTAATTCTTTATAATTAATAATCGGTTTCATTTTTATTTTTCAAAATCGTGATGAATAAATTAAGTGCTAAATTAGTACTAAACAAATTTAATTATTTCAGCATAGAATCTATTTATCATATTTAATAGGATTAGGTCAATTAAAATCAAAAACTGGATTTGAAAATAGCTATTTATTAAGAATTACTACTATTGCTTGAATTATCAGCGTCGCGAACATTAATAATTATTTCCTCATCAATCAAAGTGTCGAAATGTACATCTCTGTCAAAATCTCTATTCGATTAATTGTATTATTCTAATATTTTTTTACCGATTATTTGGATATTCGTGAATTGGAAGTTGTCAAGCACTACTGTATAGAACGTGATGACGTGACATTGTTAGGTCGTGAATAACAATTACTATTTATCATTTTTATTTTAAATTATTTTTACGAGTTTCAACATTAGATTAATGGTCTTTCAAAGAGATGAAGCCAGAACAGATGTAAGAGTAACAATAGGTAATGATGTACTGGAGCAAGTGGATGAATTTGTATATCTTGGCTGTGGATTTAGCCGAGATGGAAGGTACACCACTGATATAGAGCGAAGAGTGAATGCGGGAAATAAAGTGAACGAAGCGTTGGGGCAACTTCTCGGTAGCTACCACCTCAGCCAGAAGGCACGTGTAGCAATACATAACGCAGTGCTTGTCCCAACATTACTGTATGGAAGCGAGAGTTGGGTATGCAGAAAAAAATATGAAAGTAAAATTAATGCGATCGAAATGCGATCTCTACGGAAAATCTGTGCAGTTAGGCTGACCGATCGCATTCGTAACGCCGACGTAAGCGAGCGAGTAGGTATGAAAGAGAGTATTGGTGTAAAGATGCGAAAGGGAATGCTCCGATAGTTCGGACATGTGGAAAGAATGCCGAACGAATGTCTGGTTAAGAAGATATACAATGCGAAAGTGAAAGGATGTAGGTACCGGGGGAGACCGAGACTAACCTACCTAGATCAGATCGGTCATGTATGAGTCAAGAGTCTCCGAAACCGGCGAGCGTGTATGAAGAGAATTACGAATGTTGAGGAAGCGAGTGAAGTATGCAAGGATAGAGTTCTCTGGCACTGTGTTCTCTCTGCCTACCCTGCAAGGGACATGGCGTGATGATATGTATGTATGTATTATTGTACAAGAAAGTCACCCGCAATGTTAATTATGTAAATAACTTAATAGTTGTTTAAAATTTCAGATTTAGTGTTTACAATCATGTGTATACGTTTGACCGAGGTTATTGTGTATTAAAAAATGCAAAACGTCAAAATGCACTTCTTAGATTAGATGAACTATAGTAACTAGATATAGGTACCTAATTTATAAAACCCGATATATATTTTAGATATACCTAAATTATAAAGCAGCTTATCTGGATTTAAGTGCTCCAAATTCTTTTATTTGCTCTTCATAATGAAATTTGTTAAATCACAATTTATGGAAAATATCTATAAATACCATAATACTAGCTGACCGGCACACTTCGTTCCACCTAACAGTTAATAAATGAGCAGGTTTCGAGTAATTCAAAATTATTAAGTTTTTATTTATTATGGTAATAAATATGAATAAAATATAAATTTAAAAATCAAGTATTTTAATAACGTGCTAGCAAGACGAAGAAGTACCTTGTGTTATACGACATTTTTCTTCATGCGCGTTGAAAATTATCTGATAGTTGATCTCTGAGATTTGCTCGACGATTTCGCATTGTCAACCGAGCCGTTTTACGGGCTGCCTCGCCTTGCTCTTGTGATTGGGAAGCGCGAAGTCTGGTCATATATATTAACGTAGCGGTCTTCCTGTGCAATGTTTTGTTCTTCTGCCGTGGTTACATTCGTGATGATACGAATTTTAATTGCGTTACGGCTTTGTCAGGAAGGATTTGATCTTATTGGTCGCGGCATTGTTGATGACAATATAGACACAATATGATTTATTGTACCAATATTCGTAACTCTCGCACAAAACAAACACTGATTGGTCAAATTTTATTTCAACTTTTCGCGGTATTTTCCAAACAAACCATTACGTGAGCTGTCAGTTGCGTTTTGCTACATCGTCAACAAATGAACGCTTAGAACAGTTTTTTAATGGTTTTTTTTTTGTTTATTAATATAATTTTTTAATATCCTATTCCCGACGACAACAAACTCAAAAACTTAAGAATTGGCCCAGCCGTTCTCGAGTTATAGGTAAGTGTTGTAACTAACACAACTTTCTTTTATATATATAGATTTTGTCGATCATTTAACATTATTGTTCTATATTAGTTTTCTATATACGATTCTCGTGAACGACCGCAAACAAGCGACATCGTTCTATATACGAGTAGATCAATATCAGGATTGCCAATCTTATAACTGACTTTTATTTCAGTTTTACCTATTTTACATTAAAACACTTATCCATCTTCTATTACTTTCAATAGCGGCGGGGGCTCCTTCTGTCCCTGGTGCACTGGGCTGCAGCCTAAAAAGCCGTTAATTAGATCAATGCCTAGATGAGCCACTTGGCTGGCTTGGCTTTTCTCCACTAAAAGGTTGTGAATGAACTAAACCAACCTTTGGGGTAATTAGTTTAGCTTTATTTTGAAGATCGGATTACATCAAAATTACGATAGCGTCGTAATTCTGGTTTTCTTCAAGATTATCTCTAATTGTAGTTCACGTTCGGAACTCACATTTCTATTTAGCAGTTTTGTGTATCTATACCTACTGTGTACATCTGACGTGTAGGTACAGGATATCCTGCGCGACAGACGAGTTATATATAGTATGGACCGACCTACTTGTGGACGAACGGTGATGAGTAGGTACGGTGATAAGTAGGACGGACGGTAAGAATGCGAACGGATTCCCACCTCTTATCCCCATGGATAATGATGGATGGTATGAGTGTGGACGAATTCTCATCCCTCATCCCCATTAGTGGTGACGGGTGGGGTGAATAGTATGAGTGGTAACGGTTGAGCAACCTCTGAAAATGATCGAGTAGATGGAGGAAATTGGGCAGATGCCTCGTCGTATGACACCCACTCTGGAGCCACTAGAAATTTAATAGATTAATTTCTGCTTCTCTTGTTCTAGACATGATTGAATTGTGATGAAGTGACGTCCTGAGCAAGGCATACAAGGGGCACCTAACTCTAGTACCTCATAGGTTTCACCACTGTGCCCCAGGGAGCAGCGGAGTATCTTGGTTTAAATCTGCGCTATTATTTTATATGAATGTATCTGCAGCATGCATGATATTGAATAGTGGGATAGTAATATAATTCTACGGGAAGGGCGCTTTAATAAAGACTCGATCAGGAAGAGTCTGGCCAAGAAAGATAAGTAAATAATAATAGATTACCTAATCAGATTTCTTACAAACCATAAAGGCACTAATGCGCAATAAAATAGTTATTTAGTTCATTAAAAATGTACCTAATACACGCATCTCCACGCCATAAAAAATAAATAAAATGAAGATGAAGTTAGATACAGGTACCTAATTATTGTTTATTTCTTTTGGTTGTTTGTGTATGGCTTCATTTCATATAGCTTACTAGAAACTGTGTGTATTATAATAGAATATTAATATTGGTTTAACTACATGAACACCCATTATACAATTGTTTAAATTCACTTATGGCTTTAGTTAATTCGTAAACAATTGTTAGTGACAAGCGAATTCATACCACTGTCCTTCATTGCTAAAGTCCATTCATCGTACCAGATAAACTGAAAATAACGCTTTACTATTGTTGTATAGGTATGGTATGCGCAACCTAACGCTACCTACCCACGATCAGCTTAACCAATTTGTTGTTTATGGTTGACATAATCGATTTGAAATCCTTTCTGGCTAGGTGTAGGAATAAAAAAGCCTTCAAGGTCTAATTATTATATTAATTAACATATTAAATATTAAAACAATGATTGTAATTATATCACGTATATTAGAATCTATAATCTGTAATAAATCTAAAAGGAACTCAAAAGACAAAAAGTATAACTATTTTAAAACCGAAAATACCTACAGCCAAAGATGACTCCACTGCCAATACTTGTTTGAAAATTAGTTCTAAAAGGATTCAAATTGTTTACACAAATAATATACTAAAGCTAAACGTATATACTTACAAAAAATATTACCTCCACATGACATGCAATTATTTCGTAAAATAAGTTCTAAGTTTTTGCACATAAACCATTATTTTATTCGATAATTTAAAAAAAATATTATTTCAAAATCATTAAGTTGATCTTGGTGTAAATAACCAGAATTATTCTAAAAATATCAATTCATTGTGTGCGAAATACATTGCAGTTTTTTTTTTATTGGGTCTATATTAATATTTCAAAAATATCATCAAAAATACATTGAAATTATTATATTCGATTAAAACCACATTCACGCAATATTTTCGGATTTTAAGTTCATAGAAAATAGTACGTTAGTAATTTGGATTTTAGTCAAAGATAAGAAGGATTTTTGAAAGTTTTATAAGTAGCAACAGAATATACATAAGTACTTAACATTGCCTAACTAAAATGTGCCTATATATTGACGGACTACGAATACAATAAATATTGCTGCAAAAGAAGCAAAATTCGAATCAAACCGTATATCTGCTAACGCCACTTTTCTGCCGTCCAACCGCGGGAACACGATGTTGGGCAGAGGGGTCGTGTGTCATAACGATAAAATTACATGTTTGAGAAATCATTAGTAACTTATGCAATAATACCGCGGGAAAATTAGGGTACTATAAAAATCGAAACCACATTGAACAGCCAAGTTAATATATTTTGATTGTGTTGGGCGGTAGTTTACAGACGGTTTTAATCATAAAAGTTTCCAAACCGCAAGGTGTATGTCGCATTTAAAGGCCTACTAAAACCGAAATGCAATGTAATTGAAGACATCTAATTGGACTATATAATAGAATTTTAACGTCTATGATTTAGTTGTGATATTTAGCGCAATATTTTGGACCCACATTTATAAGTACTCCAGTTGAAAAGTATTAAGTAAGTCTCACCATACTCCAAAGTTTTAAGAAAATATACAGTTATATACCTACCTATTTATATTTATTTAACGAAACTATTAGACAGCTATGCTGTAATAAAAGCTTTTCAAGTAATCACAGAAAATAGCATATGGAATTATTCTAATCACAGTCACAGAACATGAGTTCTAATAATTTAATTTATAACCAACAGAGTTATACATTCGGCAAAACAATACTATTAATTAAAATATATTCAGATATTTTTTTGTTACCGGCGCTCACAGGATTTCGCCGAAGTTCAGTTTAGATTAACGGTTTGAACTACTAGGAACCTAAAAGTAAGGTAAACCATCATAACCGAATCGACCGATACTGATACAAAATATTATTTTTTGTATTTTAGATTTGTATTATATTTTAGAAAGAAAATATTTTAAAATTAATTTTGCGTAAATTATTATTTAGATACTATTAAAAGAAATTTTAATTGGGGCGGCTCAATGGTAATCAGCTCATTTGGATATGTATATGTATTTCATTATTTTAAAATTGTGATTTCTTAAAATTTCTCTGTTGCTATTGTCTATGAAAATAGTACAACCTAACAAGCCACCAAATTTAACACCAATCGTTAATTTTTCGTGTAAATATACACGATTATTATTTGCATCATAAATGGCTGTCGTAAGCAGCATGCCGTGGTAGTAAACATGCACGTATAATTACACAAAAAATAGTTTTTAATTGGCGTCGTCAATAACATAACCACTGACGATTCTATTACTAACCATTCCTTGTCAATACGTATAAAACAGATAAGTACCTATTTAACATGTTTTACTTCTATAAAATAGAAAAATAAACCTACAAGCATAATTAAAATACATTAAACATTCACAAACTTAATAAAAATATTTAAGATACAGCTATTGCATAACAATTTTAAGAACCATAATACTAATACTATATGTTTGTTAAACATAATTGAACGTTAATTTTGCATTGTTAATAGTAATAGTAAGTCTAAACTTTACAAATATTAACATATACATTTGAACGTTAATTTTAAATTGTTAATTGTCAGTCTAAACTTTACAAGTATTAACAAACATATTTGAACGTTAATTTTGCATTGCTAATTGTAAGCCTAAACTTTACAAGTATTAACAAATTTATTTAAACGTTAATTTTACATTGTCAATTGTCGGTCTAAACTTTAAACAAACATACTTGAAGGTTAATTTTGCATTGTTAAATGTCAGTCTAAACTTTACACATATTAACAAACAAATTTGAAAGTTAATTTTGCATTGTTTATAGGTCTTAACTTTACACAGTAAGAAACATATATGTCCCAAAGCCTGGCTTTATTGGGCGTGTCCAGTCTACAATACTATACAAAGTGACTTAGAACCACGCTGGTCAGACGAGTAGGTATAGCGTTTAAGTACGAGATCCTTCTTTTCTTCCTGTGATTTAAATTTCAGACAAATAATGGTGATGATACTAACATTGTCATTGTTATATTTTCACTAAAATTAATCCGTAAATCTACCACCCAATCGGAACGTAGCCGCAATTGAGAAGAATACGCAATAAACTTGAAGCTCCTCACACTTTTTATTTTTATAAACACTTTGATAGCTTTTGTGTGATGATCGACGAATCAGCACCTATTCTTAATTTTTTTTTATTCAAAATTTAATGCAAAGGATTCCCCTTTTTCCTGTTTAGAAAAGATGTTTACTATTTTTCAAACCCATCTTCACAAGTGGATGCGCTGGATATGAGTGATACTTTCCCCGTGATACGCAGGCTAGACCGACTTTTTTTAATATATTAATTTAAATTCACATTTTATTTAACAACACCGTTAGAGATTAGGTGGAGTATACTTTGAGCAGTCATCCATCAATAAAATCGACTGCGTTAAGTTTATAATAAAAAGTTTATAGTTACCACTAATTGTTTAGACAGCATCATTATTTAAAAGCGTATCGATCGATTTTATCTTGAAATCTATTATTCACTGTCACATACGAGGTAGCTGCAGAAGTCTAATATATAATAAATCCAAGACGAAATTTGAATGTTGAGTACATACAAATTTATACATTCAAAATTAGTTTAACATTATTACCTATTTTAATTACTATTATAAAGCTGTAGAGATTATTTGACCTGAGAGTCGATAATGGTAGGATAACTTAGTATGATTACAAAATATATTTTTACGTCACATAGCCGGTTTTAATGAGCATAGTATAGTAATAATAATAAATAAAATCACGCGTACGTTGTGAAACTAATCAAGCGACTTGAACAGTTTTTTTTTTCATTTTGTGTGTGTATTCTTTAAAATACCTTCTACTTTTATAAGCACTTATATGAAGGTATACAAGACAGCTGATATATTTCATGAAACTCAATGCCGCGAACTTAAATGACAACAAATATGTAAATAACAGATCTAATCTATATTGGCGCCTCTTATACTTTTTCTAGTTTATATTATATCTACTGATCTTTTTTCATGTTTCCTTATACTTAAATTCAATGATATTAAAAAAATGAATATTTTAATACTAAAGGTGTAAAACGTGCTGCCCTAAACCAATTTATAACCCGCCACGTTTGAAAGAATAATATAATCAGCTTTGCGACAGAAAGCAGTAGAATAAGTGTACTTAAAGCAAATATTTTCTATAATACTATTTTCATGTGATGTATCTTCATCTAACTCCTTTGACTCATATCTTCCAACATATAAATCATGTCGTTTGGTTGTTCGTAGCGTATAACCGATGAATAACCTGCAAAAAAATATATTATTTATTATTTTAAACTTCATTTATATATCTTAAACAATGTCTTTAAAGCTAATATAATATGAATATTTTGGCAATTTTGTATTAAACATGCTAGGCCTTCTATAAAATTATTGTGAAGCGAAAAAGGGACTGCATACAGACAGGACTTCAAACAACATCTATTGTAAATCCATTTTAAGTTCTTTCCCTCTGTCGTGCCAATATCAGTCTCTGTCGTGTAAAGCCAATGTGGTACCTATATAGTATAGTATAGTAGTACAGTAATCCATTTTTCGCTCACAATTCCCTCTTTATGGCAGTCACTTTATAAATTATTGCGATATGGCACTTCTAACTTTATAGCTAAAACTACTGTCTTTAAAGCATTTGAAGTAAAGCTAGAATGCAAAAATAAATCTATACACAATCTTATAAATTGGTATTAACAAATTCCAGACCATGTAAATTGGCTGTGACAAATACACACTATTAAAATATCATGGACAATATACACGAATAAACAACAATCGTAAAGCTATAAAATATTAATAGCCGTTGATTATTTATTTATTTATATAAGGAAAGTAATTTACTTGCTTCTATATTATTTACACCAACGTGCACCGTATCCTTACAGAACCCCTCTCCCTTTATATCATAGGTTTCTTCATTAGAAACATCCATGATACGAATTAACACAAAACTGTATCAAATACTTAAAGTTGAAGCGAGAACGCAAAAATTTTAATGTTGTCAAATAACTGCAGTATATGTATAAAACATTACACTACACAGAAACAATGAGATATAATATTCATAAATAAACACAAGTATTTTAATGTTGTCAAATAACTGCAATTGATGTATAAAAAATTAGACTACACAGAAACAATGAGATATAATACATATAAATAAACACAAATATTTGAATGTTGTCAAATAACTGCAGTTTATGTGTAAAAAATTAGACTACACAGAAACAATGAGATATAATACATATAAATAAACACAAATATTTGAATGTTGTCAAATAACTGCAGTTTATGTGTAAAAAAATAGACTACACAGAAACAATGGGATATAATATTCATAAATAAACACAAGTATTTTAATGTTGTCAAATAACTGCAGTTTATGTATAAAAAATTAGACTACACAGAAACAATGGATATAATACATATAAATAAACACAAATATTTGAATGTTGTCAAATAACTGCAGTTTATGTATAAAAATTAGACTACACAGAAATAATGGGTTATATGTAATACGTATTCATAAATAAAGACAAATATTTGAATGTTGTCAAATAACTGCAGTGTATGTATAAAAAAATAGACTACACAGAAACAATGAGATATAACACATATTCATAAATAAACACAAATATTTGAATGTTGTCAAATAACTGCAGTTTATGTATAAAAATTAGACTACACAGAAATAATGGGATATATGTAATACGTATTCATAAATAAACACAAATATTTGAATGTTGTCAAATAATTGCGGTTTATGTATAAAAAATTAGACTACACAGAAAGAATGGGATATAATACATATTCATAAATAAACACAAATATTTGAATGTTGTCAAATAACTGCAGTGTATGTATAAAAAATAGACTACACAGAAACAATGGGATATAACACATATTCATAAATAAACACAAATATTTGAATGTTGTCAAATAACTGCAGTTTATGTAGGTATAGAACATTAGACTACACAGAAACAATGGGATATAATATTCATAAATAAACACAAATTATATTTCTTTATAAATATATTAACCATTATAAATAATTTAAATTAGCATATAGAAAATACAAAAAAGAAATTGCAATGGAATAAAACAAAACATCATTGTTTTAACTATTGCTAAGTAAATGCATCGCGATTCTTAACAATTATACTTATCCAATAAAAATAAAATGTGTATTTCTTACAGATAGTTGATTCTATTGGGAAGAATAGATTGAAAATAATGGAAATGTCAGGTTAAAAATTTATATGATGTAAGTCTCTTAGATAATTAAGGCAGCTTCACGTCATACATTGGTTGCTAATTTATAGGTTTATTTATATCTAAATAGCAACTTTCCTTGTCGAACGTCATGGGAAAGCTTGTATACGTCAATCAACTTTTATGGACTGTTTTTCTATATGATTGTTTTCAATCCGGGTGTAAATTGTGTCAACTACCTTTCATTTGTAAGTACGTTTTTTTTTAATATATAATAATTACTATAAGTACTGGTACCAATTTAAAAGGGTCAATTTTATTTTTTTTATATAACGTCAAAAATATTAAGTGTAGATAATGTAAAAAGTATCACCAAAACTAAAATTAACAAATATAAAAGAAAAATATGCATACAAAATTCGTAATATCAATGGAATCTCATTGGCAAGTTAAATACAAATTTCAGTTCGTGTGGTGGTAATAATGAATGGTAAATTTCAATAAATGTAATGGTAAATTTCAATAAATGTAATGGTAAATTTCACCCAATGGTTGTAGGCGATATTTACCATAAATTTTGCCTAAAAAGCATACATAGACAGATAATCTTATTTGTAAAAAGAAAACTACAAAGAAAAACTAATACAGTACAATATTAGGTGGATTTTTTTTTCATTTAATACTGGTCTACAAATGGTCTATTACTTCAATTATGACACTCATGTTCTAATAGACACGATGAGCATTCCCACTCCAAGCATCTATGACACATTCTATGTAGGGAATCCTAACAATATTTAATTGTAATTTCAAGTATACACTAGCGGCGTTTACCATAGCTGCAGGTGGTTCAGCTCTTAGAATTAACTAAATACTATATCATACCAAATAATAGTGCAGTTAAGTTATAAATTACCTGTAGATTGATATAAAAAATTGCAGAACTAAACTGAAGAAATATTAAAAATGTTTCAAATTTCTAATTCCTACTACATCCATATAGATAAAAATATTTTACTCTACAAGGAGTATAAAATGTGTATAACAGTTTATATATACATACACATATTTGACACAGCCATTTAGTGCTTATAATTACTATGCTTATGTAAAAATAATATACAGGTGTGTTTATAGTATGTTTTGGTTAAAGAAGCTTGAATTAAATCCAAACCTTAAGATATATAGTTATTTATTTACAAGTCATAAAGAAAAGCATAAAAGATCAATGCCATCACTAATACAGCGAACATAAGCTTTCCAAAATTTTACACTATATTCATATTTAATACAATATATGTCAACTCTATTATATTCCACGGCGTTTGCGACAGATATATAAAGTCAAATCTACTACTAATAATTTAAAGATTTTACTATTTATGTAGTGGCATAACTATTACAACGGAGTTCCGAAACAAATTCATTAGATAGGGCCCTCTTCGTAAAAATCTTCACCTTATATATTTATTTTAAGTATTTAAACCAACAGTATTATTAATATTAAATGTCGTTTAGTTAAAAATCTAATAAATTTTATTTTAAAAACCATAGGCATACGTATAATTTTAGCGAGATACCACTTTAATATTAATTGATTTGGATATTTTATAAAAATTTTAAGTGTCACAAAATTTTATTAACAATGCTAAGTTATTTTGAACTCGCGGTCTCTCGGACCAGGTGCTTCCGTTGGATCGGAGTCATATGGTATTTTGCCAGCCCTGGCGTACTATAACTAAGCCATTGTCATTATGATTCCTATATATATATTCCAATTAAATTGACTTGTTAGATTAGATGTAAAATATTACGACACCCCATCATAATGAATACACTTAATTATTTACATACTATATAATATGGTCTATATACAAAGTAATTATATATGAATAGATATATGGTTATATGTGCACCAAGAATAGGACGTGAGACACGTAAGTCATATCTTATTGCAACAAATTCACTCAAATATTATAACTGTTTAAAATTTGTAAAGAAATATAGTAATAGAATAGTGGTGCATCAAAGCGCGTGCAATTAAAGGTGCCTGAACCTTTCACGTTGCCAAAGAGTGCTGAATATTTATGTACGCAAGCTGTCCCTTATAATTGAAAGTCACTACGATAGACTCGACCCATATGGTTACTGGCGATCCAGTAGCATTGTCTTAAGTACATATTGTTAGTACCAAGAGTGAGAGACGTACATCGAATGGTAAAAAAGTCAACTGTTGATTCAATAGTTATTAAGGGTTAGGCCTACTTAAAGCATTTGAACAGAAGAGTGTAATTGTATTTCAAAGTGTAAATCATATTTTTACGTTGTGGTGATATTGAAGATATTTAAAAAACCCTTAAAAATACATATATCGATTTGTTGGACATTACACACAATTAAATATTTTTTGTGATTTTGACTCACATTGTAATACAATCGAATAACATTTAGATGTTTATAAATTAGTAAAAAAAATATTTATAAAAATATCGGCAATGATTCGCTTAATCGGTGCAACAGAACTGTGCAATCAAAACGATCATCTTATTCTACCCACAACCAATAAATATAAGTACAAATATTACAATGTTTTATTATTATTAACCAGCTTCTTATTAGTTTTTAAGCCGATTTTTTCAACATCAGAATGAGGTGTAAATATGGCTGAATATAAATGTAAAACCACTGAATTATTATATTAGCAAATACTGTATATTATTTATATATTAAGATGAATAAATCATCTAATATTTGTAAAATCGGCCTTATATACATTTTAATAACTAAATACGCCTGTTGTGTGTCTAAATACACATGTTGTCTGTATAACAATACTAAAATATCTATATTTAATTTATACTAAGTACTGGCACGCTGCTTTTAAATAATGACAACTGTGCCAATTTTGAGGGCAAACGAATATAAGAAATATTTTACATAAAATTTTGACATTTTTAATCTTTTAAAACTATGAGCAAAATTTTCATGCAAATTTTGAAATTTTTTTTTTTTATTGAATTATTTTATATTAATATAAAAGTTAAAATCAATATGATTAAGGATTTTTATTCTGATTTTCGATACTTGGTAGTAGTCGATATAATATAGAATAAATAATTATTATTAATAATTTCGAATTAAATTACATTTGTATATATAAATCATGGAAAAATTTACCAGGAAAAGTGGTGAAATCATTTTTTCCTTAATGTTATTGTGAACAATATCACCTTAATCCACACTCAAAAGAAAATATGAACATTTTGGATCATGTCTTGATGGCATGGCAGAAATATATATATATATATATATATATATATATATATATATATATATATATAACATTATTGATGATTTAAAATTATTATTATCGATTATCTCGCTTTTTAATGTTATATTTACTATTCCGGCATTGGAATACTTTTTAGCATTCATAGTCACATGAGAATTAAGATGTTTGACGTCCAATAAGTCGTCGCATGGACAAGGAACATGGCTACACTGAGATAAATTCGACAAGAATACTTATAGAGCATAATACTTGTCAATTGACTTTATGTCACAAATGTCAAACGTCCTAATGCTACCGTGACCATGAATGGCGAAAAAAATCATCGGTATAGTAGAAGCAAAACTAAAACGCGGAAAATATGTCAAAATTATTTTAATTTATAGATATCGCGGAAATATCAGAAATCATTAATAATCATAGCAAAATATGTAGTGAAAGAACTTATACTATTGCCGTTCGTCAGTTTTTGTTTCATCAATTTTAGGTTTACCTGCTGGCACTCCGTCCTTGCCAAGTTTATTCTCAAGAAAATAGAAGACAAGTCTAATGATGACACAACACACAAAAGCTCCAATGCCGTACACTCGGAATGTAAACCAGCCACCGTATACGTCGTACAAACGACCGCCAACAAAACTGCCTATTGCAGTTCCGACGCCTTCAAATATAGCACCCACTAAACCCTGGAAAAGAATTTATTTGTATTTAAATAAAAGTCAAAGGTCTTAAATTACAAATCAACACTTAACTCCGTAAAAAAACAATGTCATTTTCTGCCCTCTACGATAAATTCATTGGACATTCGCGATAAGTTTCCGTTTTATTTTGGTATATTAGTTTTAAAACGGACTAGCTGGCGTAATGAAGAAATGAAATCGAAATAACTACTATTATACGTCCCTACGGCTATCTTTGTCAATATTTTCATCCAACTTATCTCAAAGCATATAGCAAAAAGCATACTTTAACAATTAGTATTGGCTACAACATCAACATACCGTAGATCGTTTTAAGTTTTAAAACAGCATTACGTTATTTTGGTTTCCAGGTGTTGCATTTTAAATATAATTGAATGTAATTGCTTTCAATCTTATTATTGTGATATTAGCTATTGTAGTATAAAACAACGGAATATAATACAACAATCACGGTACGAATATAACATAAAAAAAAAACTAAAATCTGAAACTGTTATTGCAATAATACGATCTTCAAGCTAGTCGATTTTAAACTAATGACTATATGGATTACCCTTTTCAACTCATATGCCATACAGTTTCACTAATTTTATTTATTTATCTAGGCTCATATCATCTTATCCGTGTGGTGATGGAATAAGAACATCACACTCCGTATCTTACCCGTGGGTGAACGTACGAGACGACTAAGGGATATAAAACGCATATAACATCTATGCGAGAGAAGGAAAACTCGAAACAAAGCCGTATACCAACACGTTTGACCAGCGTGGTATAGTAATCAAGTCAATTTCCCTCCCATTATGAAGGAGGCTCGAGTCCAACAGTGGGACATATATGAGCTGAGATGAGATGATAGGCTCATATGAGTCCATGGGCGGGGTTCGAGCATCGTCTATAAGAGGAGGAAAGCTGACCTACTGTACCACGTTAGACGTGTTGATATCGGGTGATATTTCAAGATTGCCGAGTTCAGCTTCACTAGTAATTACTATTTAATTAATCACATGATAAAATCGAAAAATTAGTGCTTGCATAGATGGCGTAATACTTGAGATGCTGAAACTGCCGTATCAGTGTTATAGATTCGATTACGAATTGGGCGAACCACAATTTGTTGTTCAGAGTTTGAGTATCATTTTTGTTGGTTAGTTGGATATTTATAAAGTTAATACTAGAGCATTAATGCCTGTTGCAGAAACTTGTATGTTTGTTAAGTCCCTGCCATAAAAGGATTATTTCTTAAGTGCCTGGTGTCATCTTTAAAAAAAATGCGATACACACAAAACTCATATAGTGCATTGAACAATAATAAGAATTCTAACCTGTACTGTGGTTTCTGTTCCAGATGGTGACACAATATTAGCGTAAGACGTCATCGTCGGATAGAACATTCCAAAGGTTATGCCTTGAAACATCTCAATCGGTAATGTCCACCAAGCGTTCGTCAAAAACGAGTACAATATAAATCTAACACCAAATGCAAATAACACCACGCTCATCATATTAACATGGCCTAGTTTTTTAAGTATTTTACCTGTAAAAGAAAGGTTACTTATAAATAATTGCATAACTAGAATGGCAACTTATAAATTGTACACCTCTCTGTGTTTACAGTTTCATTACTATCCTCCTAAGACGGAATATTATATCTTTAGTAACGAATTACGTATGAAGAGAATTATGAATGTTGAGGAAGCGAGTGAAGTATGCAGAGATAGAGTTCTCTGGCACTCTGTTCTCTCTGCCTACCCTGCAAGGGATATGGCGTGATGATATGTATGTATGTATAGTAACGAATTGAAGACGGAAAACGAATAATTGCTATTTTTATTAAATGATGGATGGAAAATCAACTTATAAGAAATAGGCTATTATTTAGTAACCGGTATATACCTACCTATATTTCGGTGAATAAGATACTGGGGGGGCACAGTTAAAACATTACTTATTTTTACTGATCGTCGCGCCGCCTACAGATTGTTTGTACAAACATAGCTGCCATTTTGTTGTAATTGTCAAAAGTTTGACTACTGAGAATTGTTATTTTTTGTTCCTAGCGTATGTACTTATTGTCAATAATCTATTTTCGGTTATTAATGTTCGTACTGGAAATTATCTCAATTTTCATTATTAAGTTTATACTATTGCCGTTTCGTTAACGGCTGATATGTTATTTTTATATTTCAGGGTAGGTTTCATAGTAAAGAAAAATCCTATATAATTACATACACACAATATGTAGATACGTAGGTATATATGTATATTACTTCAACTTTAGTTCACCGCCTTAGCTCTAGGTAGCAGCACTTTCCATGCATGCATATTTTACCATCGAGTTGCCACTCTTTTTCAGTTAATATAATTTTACTCTTTGATAAGATAGCTGGAAGCCACTATCCTCTCCATTATACTAATCGCTCTAGCCTTTTCCCTGTTACGTTAGGCAGCCATTTGTCTGTATCTCTGGGATTGCAGCGGTTACCATTGCGTAAAATTGGAAGTTAAATTTTGAAGGCTGCTCATCACATAGGATTAAGGAAGTGTCCTTATAATTCCATCTGATTCCTATCCCGTATTTCATCCGTGCCTGAGATGTGTGGTATATTGATCAACCGTAGGATAGTGGTGGGTCACCGGGATTCCCCTCCATTTCAAAATATTGACTTTCTGCTATGTATCGCCTAGCCTAGCCTATGGACTCGCCTATCTACTATGGATAGACCGCGTACCAGTGGCCCACCCGCACGGCGTCGAGAGGTATATTGTAGGGCGGGTCTACGGGGTCTTGCGCCGCTTTTCCTATCGCTCCGGACGGATTAGCGGGGTTTAACGTGCCGTAGCCCGCTGCCAAAAAAAAACATGTATCGCCTAACTCAATTAATTATAAATAACAATAAATTAAAAAAAAATAACCCTGATATTAAATTATTAAAAAATTAAATGGACTAAAAAGTATAAAATAATTTCTCTCAAGATTGGAAATAAAACATGGGATGCATACAGAAGATAATTGATTATGTGCCCCATATTTTTCGTTTCTAATCTTGAGAGAAATTATCTTGTACTTTTTAGTCCGTTATATAAACATAGTATATTTTGGAGTTGATTTAAAGTACTTTACTTATTTTCTTTTATTCTTTTTTGATATTATCATGCATTATTATAAATTTTTGAGCTGTGGTCCAAATTTCAAATATCTAGTTTATTGGAAAGTCAAGTAAAAAACAATAACAGCAGACATACAAGTGAGTTAATAAAAAATACATAGAAAAATAGTTGGTCAACTTACCTGAAACGAATAGGAAAGGTATTTCCCCAGCAAACGTCTGGATCGCACTGACTAAACCTTGAAGAGTTTTAATATAATCAGTGCCATTGCATGAAGCCGCTGCTACGTCTTCTAAATGCCAAAATAGGAAATTCCATAGTAGGCCAGTGCACATACCGACCGCTATAGTCCACAATAAGAAGAAAACCGTCGGTAATGATGATAATAAACTACCAACATCGGCCAATATGTTCATTGACATTTTTGTTGAATCAGTCTACAAACAAAAAAAATCTGTAGATATAATTTAAAACATATACACACACTGTTGGACATAAGACTATCCATATAACAATGAAAAATCCTCACACTTAGCCTCATAGTTAGCGTAGTAGTTATAGAGACTTTTCAAGAGAACGTGGCTGCTTATATCCCTGGTACTCCTTCATTCAGTTTTTAAACTCACACTGGATAATAAGATACGAAGACACATCGTATTCTTAACTTTACATACACCAAATAGGGAATTTAATACGCTATTTAATATTTGTTCTTAATGGTGGTAAGTCTAAAGATTGATTGCCAATCTTTTCTATCTTGTGGTGTGGTAAAAAAAAAACTGCCCAGGGAGGCAAGCAGAAAAGCGTAAGTAAATCTCTACAGAAGAAAGGATATTCGAAATTTGTTAATTAAAAGACTGGTTTTGATTTGTAAAAGAAGATATAGACTTTGTTTTTTATTTGTGATGGTATACATAGATAGACGATTTTAATGCTATATACTTAGTCTGGCCATAAATAATGTTACAATTAAAAATTAAGAAAACATTACATTAGAATTTGGAATCTGTCATTTTTATATGATTGTTCATTGTGTTTACTCATTTTGGCGCCAATTATCTACAATATTTTGCGATATCAAAATGGAGCCGGGTGATAAAGAGAGCCGAGTTGCTGTGATTGCATTACATAAAGTAGGTATGGTGCCAAATGCATTTTTTAAGAATCTCCATATCCTTGGTATTAGTAAAATGTTTGTGGACCGGGCTATTAATAGGTACAATAAGACCTCCTCTGTTTGTGACAGAAAAAGATCTGGACGTCCATGTAGCGTTCGTACGAAAAAGGTGGTCAAAGCAGTAAGGGAAAGAATTCGAAGAAATCCTGTCCGAAAGCAAAAGATTTTATCTCGGGAGATGAAGATAGCACCTATAACCATGTCGCGTATTTTAAAAGATGACTTAGGACATGCAGCCTATAAAAGACGTACTGGTCATTTCTTAACTGATAATTTAAAAAGAATAGGGTGGTAAAATCGAAACAACTACTGAAGCGATACGCAAAGGCAGGTCACAAAAAAATTTGTTTACGGATGAGAATTTTTTTACAATTGAGCAACATTTTAACAAACAAAATGACCGTATTTATGCCCAAAGCTCTAAGGAAGCTTCCCAATTAGTCAACAGACTGCAACGTGGGCATTTTCCGACTTCAGTGATGGTTTGGTAGGGTATTAGCTATGAAGGAGTGACTGAGCCCTACTTTTGTGAAAATCAAAATAAAACATCAGCACAAGTGGTTCAAGACATCATTCTTGAGAAGGTAGTGAAGCCCCTTAATAATACCATGTTCAATAACCAAGAATTGTCCTTCCAGCAAGACTCAGCGCCGGGTCGTAAAGCTCGGTCTACGCAGTCTTGGTTGGAAACGAACGTTCCCGACTCCATCAGAGCTGAAGACTGGCCGTCGTCTAGTCCCTATCTTAATCCGCTGGATTATGCTTTATGCCATGGAAAGAGTGCGTGCTTCTATTGACAATCGGCCTCAATGTTTAAAGGACTGTATTGCAGTTAATAGAGACCACTTCGAATAAGCTTTTTATATTTTAAATTGTTTTATATTTATGTATTAAACTAACACTCTATAAAAGTACTAAATGTTATTTGAAATATTTTTTTTATTCTTACAGTATTTGTGGAAAGACTAGGTATATGTCTGTAACACATTTCGTAATGTAATTCTTAGTTATAAGCTATAGGGTCCTGTAATTTTTAGTCATAAGCGATTTTGTACTACCAAACGCTTGGATAGAATCGCAATATTACACCGCTATCTGATTTCGAGATATTTAGGTACTTGCACTTGAAAAACAGACATCTTTAAGGCCTAGCAGAGAGCACAATGAGTTTCGTATTTGTTACGAGGAATGGTATATGCTAAAAAACCTTTCTATCTTTTAGTCTTAATCTCCTTTCGGTCCATTCGGATTAGTACGACACTCTCGCAGAAAATCGACGTCTGAGCAATGACAACGTTGCGTTTCGTTCGGTGAGCGAAAGAGCCGGCAACCCAATTTTCTGGTTGGGTTTTGTATCGTAGGCAGCGGCTTATCTAAACCGCCGCTGCCGCTCATGGACCTTTGCAATACCAGATTGCAAAGGTCCATGAGCGGCAGTAGTACTTACCATCAAGTGTGTTGCTTGCTCATTTGCCAACATAAGCAATAAAAGAAAATAGTAATTGATTAAGAGAGACTACAACCTCTATACTCACCTTTAAGAAACACGAAACAATGACGTCACCAGACATAAATATGAACATCAGTACAAAAGCAACAGTGTAATCTTTATAAGCGCCATCGCTAAAAAAATCTATAAGAGCGCCAGTCGTCAGTGATAAAATACCCCAACCGATCGAGCCCCATAATCTTTGTTTACCATAATGAGATATTTTTGTGCCTGAAATCAATAATTATTATATTTTTAATTTATTTAATATGCCTTTAAACATATATGTTACCTTTTAGCTGTGCGGTAGCGGTTACGAATACTACCAACCTTTACTCTGCTCGTGGATGTCATAAAAGACGACTAAGAGCCTTATAACGACCTGGGCCAACTACATCTGATGCCGATTGGTCAGCTATTAGTTTCCCAAGGAGGGTTGACGTCTGGCAGGCGGCCGGTCATAAAACTATTGCCAATAACTTTTACAATATGTACAATGAAAGAAGAGTACATATTGTACGACCTCAAGCAATTGTGATAAGAGTAGGGGAATGAAACAGATATGCTATCTTTACCATGTTACATATATGCCTTATCTTAATTACAAATCTACGAATATTATAAATGTAAAAGATTGTGAAGGTGTTTGGATATATGTTACTCAATCACGCGTAAATCGTTGAACAAATTTGAATCAAAAATTAGTAGGTACACAGATAAACCTTTTTCTGGATTAACACATAGGACATCATTTATCAAGAAAATGTGCTGCTTTGGTATAAGTGATAAAATTTTATATGATGAGTCACTTTTAACGCAGACGAAGCCGCGGGCAGAAATTAGTAGATCATATAAAAGATAGTCTCTAACAGAACACTGTAATTGACCGAATTAGTTATGTAGCTTTAAATTCAGTCACGAGTTTCTTGATTTTTGTTTTGGCGGCGGGCTATGTAATAGTCACACCCTGCTAAATCCGTCCGGGGCGACAGAAGAAGCGGCGCGCGACCCCATTAACCCGTCCTTTAATGTACCTGCAGCGATGCCCCGGCAGCTTTCGCCATCGAGGCATCATCCTCACGCGGTGGCCTCGTTCCGGACCAGACTAATCCCCGGTCCGGTAAAACGAGTGACCTGCTGTTTCGAACACATCCCAGAAGAATATGCGGCAAGTCTCAACTTTACTACATTCTTGGCAATTTCAAAATTACCTTCATGACGAATACACATTTTGCAAATGTATAGTGTCTACATCGAAGACTCAATATTCATTTTACATAGGTAGTTCTTATATGAATACCATCCAACCAAAATTTGCGGCAAACCTTGTCTTATATACTTCAACATCACACTCACTGCAAGAGTATATAATGCATATTCTTTTTAAGGATGTCATGGGTAAAGTAAGACCCGAGTTATGTTATTAGAGTTTTCTCCGCTGTTTCTTTCGGTCGCACTGGGCCTAGCCTAGAAGTTGCGTAAATGAGCTTGAGGTATCAAAGAATATCTATTTTATATATCAAACCGTGAGTTTTATAGATCTATCCGTGTGGTGACAGAGTAAGAATACAATTCACCACACCTTATGTTGCCCGTGGGTGATCGTAAGAGACGACTAAGGGATATAAAACGCATATAGCAACTGTGCGAACGAAGGAAAACTCAAAACAGAACCCTACACCAACACGTCTGACCAGCGCTAGCCCATTATGAAGGAGGCCCGAGCCCAATAGTGGGACATATATGGGCTGTGATGATATCAAACGGTCTCTGTTACAAGGTGTATCTCTCTCCATTCTCTAGAATATTAAGATCACGTCATTAATATCTAGAGTCATCATCATCATCATCATCACAGCCCATAAACGTCCCACTGTTGGGCTCGGGCCTCCTCCGTAATGCGGGGGAAATTAACCTACTATACCACGCTGGTTAGACGTGTTGGTATAGGGTTTTGTTTCGAGTTTTCCTCCTCTCACATAGATGTTATATGCGTTTTATATCCCTTAGTCGTCTCGTACGATCACCCAACAGGTAAGGTATGGGGTGGCGAATAGTATTCTTACTCCGTTACCACACGGAAAATAGTTAAAAGGCACTTGGTACGGACTTGCCAAAGAGTTTTAATCTGAGGTACATGTGGTGAAATCATTAGAAACGGTTAACACTTGCCATACGTGGAATTGCTTGATCAGGTGACCATGACCATAGTTAAAAATAAAATGTATATTTCTTGACTGCACACTAACAATCCTTGTACTTAACAAACATGCAATTAACGGTCTCAAATTCCAGTTAAACTCAAAACAACGATATATGTATCGCAAAAAGTATTGTCCTGTATGGGAATCGAACATATTCTATTGGCACTGTAGGTGGACATCTTAATCACTATGCCATATATAGTCTATTAATAGTAGTCAATTATTAAAAATGGATACAACCAATGCTGACTTACCAAGCAAGTCAAAACATATGGCGTCGGCGAAAGTAACGACAACAGCCTGACCAATCCAACTGGCAATCATCAATGAGAAGAATATCCAGAATTGTCTACTGCCTGTACCACTACTTTCTCCATTACCTGTAGCAGCTTCTATTATATCATTTACCTGAAATTAACATAAGCACCCGTTGCTTACAAAGATTTTTAAAAATAAAACAAAAATTCAGTACCTACTCCAAACTTTACCATACTTTAAAAAAAAAAAATCATTGTTCTAATAAGGGAAAGGCTGATTTTACGTTTCAGTATAAAAAAAAACTCAAATGCTTCATCATCATCACTCTCAGTCTCATATGGTTCATCATTATCGTCATCATCTCAGCTCATATATGTCCCACTGTTGGGCTCGAGCCTCCTCCATAACGGTAGAAAAATTAACCTACTACCACGCTGGTCAGACGTGTTGGTATAGGGTTTTATTTCGAGTTTTAATTCCTTTGCAAAGATATTATATGCGTTTTATATCCCCTAGTCGTCTCTTACGATCACGCACGTGTTATATAAGTGATGAATTGTATTCTTACTCCTTCACCAAACGGAAAATATTAATAAACGCAATCTTAATGGTCTTGCATAACAATGCAATGCCAATGATATAGTACGTCTAGAAAAACGGATGAAATTATCGCTCAACTAATTAAATATTTCTAAACACAGGCCGGCCACGATGTTAAGGAATGTATCTGTGGTCGGCCTAATGGCGATAGGGAGGGCACACGGTGGCTTATGGAGGCCACACGTTGCCCTTCTGTGGCCCCCAGATGAAATGGGCAGGTTGTGTCCAGACCATAGGCAGACAAAAAAAGTTATAATTCCTTTTCTTCTTAGCCCAAATATGTGTTACTACCGAGCTCATGGGCGGGTACTTCATTTACTATACTATGCAAGTTAAATGCATTGGTAAGAGTTTTATATAGAGTTTTCTTCGTTTTCCTCTCAAGCTCTTGGCCTCTCTTTGTATATTATATCCCTTTGATTTCTTTATTATATCGTAATCATTATCTCAATCACTCACCCCCTGCTGAGCGCGAGCCTCCTCTACAAGAGGGAAATTGACCTACACGCTGGTCAGACATGTTGATGGTTTTATTTCGAGTTCTCCGTCTCTTACAGAGATGTTATATACATATATTTCTAAGCTGTCTTCTATTGCTGCCACGGGCACGATAGGGGTTTGGTGAACTGTATTCTTATTCCGTCACCATATGTAAAATTATGAATTTATGATATCATATTTAAGATAGTATTGTCAACCCACACGAGGAGCCACGTATATTTATATATATAAATAATATTAAAAAGTTACTTGCATTATCATTATCACAACGGATATCACAGGTTGACTGGAATAGATCTGTTCTTAGTTTATATGTATCTTCGGATGCACAGTACGGGTAGTGTCGAGTAACTGAAATAATAAAAAAAAATAGTTGTGGATTATATTATTTCTTCTTTTTTTAGGGTTAGGTTGGGGTATGGCCACATCCCACCCAACCTCTAAGTATCGAAGAATATATGCCTAAAATACTCACCCCCACAAACATCGTCTGGTATTTCTATATAATCTAAATGCATGTATACACAGTTATGTTCAAGTAAAGTCTTCGAAAGCGTTATTACGCCAGTGAAAGACAAATGCGTAGGGAACTCATCACCCGCCCTTGTTTTTGGTTGACAATATTTTGATTCATCCGCTTTCCACCAATCGCATATCTCCATTAATCGCCACGGTGTATTAACATCGAGATCACAAGATGTCTGTAAAACAAATTTATTAAAATATACATATTTACTACATGTCATAATTACTTAACTGTTTGTGTGGTTCAGAATAAAATATAAAAAGCGGCTAACTCTAAGAGAATGGGCAGTAGTACACCCATGGGAAATTTAAAACTTCAATTGCGATCGTCAACCCTTGACAGGCGGGTTGGGTACATGGCAATTATAGCATAACGGATACCAATGATTAACTATGGCCACCTCTATTATTATTATAAGCTGATGGAATAAAAAAAGATTTCAACAGTGGTATTTAAGTATGTGAGTATGACTAGACATACTACATCACGTCATATCCCTTGCAGGGTAGACAGAGAGAACAGAGTGCCAGAGAACTCTATCCTTGCATACTTCACTCGCTTCCTCGGCATTCATAATTCTCTTCATACACGCTCGTCGGTTTCGGAGACTCTTAACTCCACCTTCCTTCAGTACATGACCGATCTGGTCTAGGTAGGTTAGTCTCGGTCTCCCCCGGTACCTACATCCTTCTATAAAGGTTTCTAAAGGTCCGTCAGAGGCGAAGCAAGTATGCAGTGCGCGAGGATCGAAATATGTAAAATTTGTAAGTCTATGTGGGAGTATTCTATACAAGAATTGTATATTGTGTGCAACAATATTGATCTGCATTGCATATTTGTGGGTATCGTTACTGAATTTATTCAGTCATCTCCTTTAGGAGATTGTGTATTCCACCTGTAAGTTTATATATCTGCAATTTTCTAAAAAAACTATGATCTGAATTGAATGAGATATTCGGTTTTAAATGTTTATGTTTCAGGAGAGACGGAGGACTTACTGCATAGATAGCGGAGTGGTATAAGTACTGACCTCAGGTGGACCTCATATTTAATCTTTCACTTTCATTAAGTAAGTTTGATAAGATTTTCTTTGGATTACATATCATACATTTATTGTGGGAAAATCATTATCATTAGATATTACTACGACGTAAGAGAGCGAGTAGGTATGAAAGAGAGTATTGGTGTAAAGATGCGAAAGGGAATGCTCCGATGGTTCGCACATGTGAAAAGAGTGCCGAATGAACGTCTGGTTAAGAAGATATACAATGCGAAAGTGGAAGGATGTAGGTACCGGGGGAGACCGTGACTCACCTACCTAGACCAGATTAGTCACGTACTGAAGGAAGGAGGAGTCAAAAGTCTCCGAAACCGGCGAGCGTGTATGAAGAGAATTATGAATGTTGAGGAAGCGAGTGAAGTATGCAAGGATTAGAGTTCTCTGGCACTGTACTCTCTGCCTACCCTGCAAGGGATATGGCGTGATGATATGTATGTATGTATGTATTAGACATCACTGCAGCCCTTTACCATAATGACAGCAATGGCCATTAATGATGCATATAATAGATCTCACACTATCAACGTACTCAGACTAACTTGGAGTCCAAAACTTTACTTTTCACACATATAAATTTTTAAGTATTACAAAATGTTAAATTGTTGCAATATAAGATTACCTCACAATCAGTCGTCTGTGCATCCTTTGTTAGTTCTATAAGTTGTTCAGTACTGTTAGTGCATAATTTGTAATGCATATTTTTATCTACGCATGTCATAGTGAGTGTTTGTTCGCCTATAGCAGCTGCAAGTTTAGTATTGTTACATTTTAGAGCACACGGTTCGTTCACATCAACATATCCAGTTCCAAGGCGACATTGAGGGCTATATTTTGTACCTGGAATAAAATAAAAAAAAAATAGTTGCTATAAGGTAAAAATATGATGGCCTTAATAGGGAACATTTGGAATTATATAAACTTTATCCAAAAACATTAAAAGGATAAATTAATTTCCAAATTCATATTTTAAATATCATCTTATTTAAAGAACAAATGCACTTTCATTATAATGTTTTAAAAGTATAGTAAGTTTATTTTATAAGATGAGATACAAATTTTCAATGTGGTAACGGAGTAAGCACACAATTCATATAAAATGCATATAACATTTATACAAGAGAATCAAAACTCTAAAGAAAGCCCTATACTAACAAGTCTCCGACAGCGAGAGCTGTCGGGGCATCGATTCGAGAGGATACCCGTGAGGGTAAACCGCCGGGCCACCGAAGGTAAATACCGGGATCCGGTGGCCCGCTCGCACGGTGAAGAGAGGTACATGTAGGGCGGGTCTATGGAGTCACGCACCGCTTCTTCTGTCGCCCCGGACGGATTTAGCGGGGTGTGACTACTATATAGCCCGCTGCCAAAAAACAGAAAATATACCAACAAGTCTGACCAGCTTGGTATAATACGTCAATTGCCCTCCCATTATGGAGGAAGCTCGAGGCCAGCAGTAGGACAGCTGAGATGAAAATACAATATTGTTTAAATTAATGATCTAATCACCTGAAAATTACTTGTGTATTCACAAATCATCCAGTGAAAGGTTTCAAAATATAATGTTGCACACTCAACTCGTAGTCTATTACTAGGTAGCTACTTAAAATACTAAAATCTCGTTTACTCAATTGATTAAATCTAAGTAAGCCACATGAATGAATGAATCTCACGGTAATTAACCTTAAATAAATGAAAAATGCCGTTATAAACTATTTTTTTTTATTTGGCTAGACGCAGCTATTTTTTTTATTAAGATTAATTTAACCATCACAGTGTAATATAAAAATTAAATGTTTTATGCTTCTGTCCTAAAGCGAATATAAATAAATTATTAAGAATTGTTTTTATTTAAAACTGTCGCAAGTACGGATGTATGTAAGTATCTGTAAAGCACTACTTGGCCGGTCACTTGAATTAATATGATTCAAGTAACCGGTCCGGTAGTGCTTTAGGGCTTTATGACCGGGTAGTTTGCGCTTAGCTTTCGCCGGACCGGCCACGGATGTCAACGGATCGATACCAGTGTTCGATCCAATGTCGAAGGGGAAGGGGACATTGTGGTTTATGAGGCTTCACGTCACTCTTTCGTCGGCTTGGACGAAAATGGTGAGGTGTGTCCAGACCATAACTTAACAAAAAAAAGTTTACGCTCAGATCACAGAACACTACTAAAAAAGTACAACGTAAAGCTAAGGCAAAGAATATAACATTACAAAAATATAGAATAATTAAGCAACCTACTAATATTATAAATGCATGAAAGTACATGAGGATGTATGAATTTTTGATACTTTTTCAAGCAAAAATTACAATACAGATTTTTATGAAACTTTGCAGTACATATTACTTTAAGTATCAAATAAATCGGCAAAATTACTGCCCTCTGAAAGCCATCTTGGCATGCGCCTCCTAAATTGTTAGAGTTACATAAAGATAATATATAGTGGGATTGTTTGTCTTAAACAGTCGCAGAAGATGGACGTTTGAGCAATAGCAATGTGCTGCTGTGCTTAGTTCGGTGAGCGAGAGCCGGAAGCCCTACTGAGGGGGTTTGGAGTTTGCATTGGTAGGGAACGATCTAGCTATACGCCTGGTATTGCAAAGGTCCATGGGCGGCAGTAACATTTACTATGAAGTGTGTTGCTTGCTCGTTTGTCACCATAAATAAAAACCTATATTTTCATAAAAAAAAAACCACGTAGGCGACTGCTAGTTGATTATATATTTTACTAGCCATCGCTAGCTAGTAATAAAGAATATATACATAATGTGCTCAATTATCCATGTTTTAAGATAAATAAAATTTTCAACGATTAGTTCCACAGATAAAATTTACATAAAAAATAATCAGTCATAAATCGATTACATTGTCATTATCTATAATTTTCGTTTAAAATTATAAAAGAATTATTTCATAAGATTTATACCTATCGTAGGAAATACAATTTAAGCTAAAAATAATAGGACGTTTATGTTTAGTGTACAGAAAATAAGTAGTCATAATTTAAAGCGATCAAAATTCTTAGCGAAATCGGGGATACAGCAATGAACGTACGCACTAGACATGTGTAAGTAATGCGAGTGATGTATCACACGTAATATATTACCCGACCGCGTACTGTCATATTACACATTACGCGACTAAACATCACATCACATTAAACATCACACATCACATTAAACATGACGCGAACACCCGTGTACTATTCTGCATTTCTGCAATGTTTGGTGTCTGGCAATTCAATATTTATTTTGAGCTCTATTTTCAGAAGGTTAAGGCTTATACTTCTTAACGCCGCCCGCCGTATATATATAGAGCGCTATCGCATTACGCATCACGCATGACATGAAATGTCATGTGTGATGTTTGAAGTGATGGTAAAATGTAATATTATTCGGGCACGAAATGTAATGCCATATCACATCACTTCGCGAAGTACTGTTTCGCGCATGTCTACTTGGCACTGATTTCGAACCTGTCAATAGATAGCACATACAAATGATAGTATTTTAAGTTATTTTGTACTTTTCCGTTTTTGAAGTCGGGTTTTTTAAACGTAGTTTATATTTTTATTTCATCAAAACCTGTCAAGAAAAAGTGTAATTTTCATGAAGAAGAAAGCAATATTGTTGCCTTAGTATATAAAACACTTTCTATCGTTCAATCGACAATTACTTTTAATTTAAATGATTAGATAGTTTACCAATCATTTCTTACCATCCATAAATACACTGCTAGTTGTAATATACGCGCATTTATCATCAATCAAAGTGATATTGCTTAATGTCGAACTGTATTGTATGTTGTTTGTATTACTATAACAGTATTGTGGTATTTGCCAATGTTCACACACAGTCTGCCACATTTTTGGCGACGTCATATCACAGGTCATCTGGAATAAAAATGGTTTAAATTACTATTCTTGTACAAAACATAGCTATTTTCAAATGATGGCGGATGTCATATAACAGAACAAAGGGACGTAAGCTTTCATGAATGTTACCTACGTTACTAAAGAGAAGAACGTAAGCAGGTAATGTTAATGAGAGAGGAGGAATTATCGAAATTTTCCTCCCATTGTAGAAGAACTTTGTAACCAATAGTGTTATGTATTCGGGTGGACTAACGAAATATATAATTATTATTTTCACTTTTGGAATGTAACAGAACAAAATTATATAATTCAAATTACTGAAATTTTTAGCATTTAATATGCTTAATTATTTATAAATACCCGATTACGAAACGAAAAATGATGTCACAAGCGGGGTTCGAACCCGCACCTATTGGGAATCCGGCCCAACCGTGCTGCCATTTACACCATCGTCAACTATGTTAGGACATGCAAATTTCGCTTCATATTATATCTTACGTCTTCAAGGTGACGTATGCCATCTATCGGACAATGTTTACACAAAATTATATAATTTATAATATATCAACTCTGCGGCATTATTAACATATAGATAATTATAAATTTTATCTTTACTTAATCCTATAATCTACTATTAGATCAGAATGCGGTGACCACTTGACGATTCGACAAGAAACTCGCCGGACTCCTCATATTTTTCAATTGCTTACTTATACGTTTCTATTAAGTATTCCAGTGTGGTAATTTTCGAAGCCCAAGTCTATAATAACATTATTTTAATTACAGAAACAGAAATTCGATTATCCGGCCCTTAGTTATACGTATTCGCGATTATCTGGACTACCAATCGCGATCATGTACATATGTATATACAAGTATGTGATGTTTTATTTAGTTGGTAACTGTTACCCTGCTGTATCCAACTGGGTGTGATATTGTGAGTTTACTACAGCTTAAACGAATATATAATGTAGCAGCAACGAAGAGATCGGCGGTTCGGTCCCGGCGTGATCAGAACATAAATTTTCAAAAAAAAATAAGACGAAATAGCCTTACAAGATAAATTCTTATATCAATTTAGACAGATATAAAATTCTCATTATACTTACTTCACAACTTGTAGTGGCATTTGAACTTTCATTAATTAACATATCAACTTTATTTTCGTCAATTGATTCTTTATTTTCATAGCAAGTCTGGAGCACAGTGAAACTATTGTCACAATCTAATTCAACAGTTGGAATTGGGGTCTCCGGTACCGCATAAATCAACCAGAAACTAGCTATAGTGATAATTTGGAACAGAATGAATATGATTTTTTGTTTTTTGTATCTGAAAGAAAAATAATATTCATACTTTTTTTTATTGCTTATGGTGGCAAACGAGCAAGCAGCACACTTGATGGTAAGTGTCACTGTCGCCCATGGACTTCTTTCTGTAATACCAAGGGGATAGCTTAGGCCGCTACCTACCAATAAAAACCCCAAATCCACCCAGTTGGGCTTGGAGTTTGTCATTTCTGCAATAACTAATTTAATTTAATGAATCCTTGTTGTTAGATATGTACTTTCTTTTCAAAGTCTCTGGCGCGTCTATTGCGTTTTGTCGTTGACCTTTGGGTATATATTAAACCCTAGACCTTGGATACTCGTAATAGACGTATAGTCCATTAGGGGGCGTTCAAGTATTACGTAACGCAATTTTTGAAGATTTTTGATCCTCCCTCCCCCACATGTAACGCGCCGTAACGTATGTCTGTACCCCCCTTCACCCCTCCCTGAACGTTACGTAACACCCAAGTGACCGTTTTTAAACGTGTTTGGAAATTTTAAATCCCCAGTTTTTTATTTAATAAAAAAACAATGCTACGTAACGCGTTTTATGAACCCCCCTCCCGGCTATGTAACGCATTGTAACATTTGACAAGACCCCCCTCCCCCCAAATTGCGTTACGTAATACTTGAACGGCCCCTTACATAAATAAATTTCTCCCCTAATTAAAGCCACTTCTGGGTTCATTCGTCATTCATTGCTCATATATGTTTCACTGTTGGGCTCGAGTCACCTCCGTAATGAGAGGGAAGTTGACCTACTATACCACGTTGGTCAGACGTGTTGGTATAGGGTTTTGTTTCGAGTTTTCCTTCTCTCATAGATGCTATATGCGTTATCTTTAGTCGTATCCTTTAGTCGTCTCTTACGATCACCTACGCGTGAGTTAGGGGGTGGCGAATTGTATTCTTACTCCGTCACCACATGGAAATCTTTTGGATTACCTACTAATATTTATTGTCTTGTCTATTCCTCATTATGGCTACATTTCTTTCTTTTCATATGTAGTAGTAAACTACAAATGAAACTATATTGAAAGAAATTTCTAAATAATTCTTATTATAGTGAATACATTAATAACACCTTAGATCTGGATTAGAGACTTGGAACTCATAACAATAGGATTTGTGTACCTTAGTTAATTGCCAAGTATAAGTTAGTACATATCTGTGAAAGTCTATTAAAGCTAAAGATATTACAATTTGAGTTAAAACATATTTTTCTAAATTTCAAACGTTTTGGTATAGAATTTCTGTATTATCTAATACTAATACTATAAAGCAGTAAAGTTTAAATAGAGGAAGTAATCTCTGATGCTAATAATGTGACTGCAATCATTAAAGATAACACCTCAGACTAAAGAATAAATGGTAATATTAAGCCATTGAGCAGTAGACAAATAGTTTACAAGTATATATTTGTAGCACATATTTGTAGACGCAAATATTTGTAGACAAAGAGTTTACAAATATTTAATTAATGGATTCAAAAAATTAAAAAATTTAATGAACATACGCAACAAATTGCACAGATGGTGTAGTGGTTATACCGGCCTTCCATGCCAGTGGCGTGGTTTCGATTCCCACGCCGGAAAATACTTTGTGCGAACCACAAACTGTCGTTCTGAATCTAGATGTAATTTGTCTGTGTTAAATGTATGTTGGCAATACAAGGATTATCTTCTTAGAGCAGGGTGTTGTCTTTAAAAAAAATCAGAAGATTTAGTTGTAGCTCAAATAATTATCTACACAGGTATCATGATATTAAGCATTCAAGTTTTGTATTATGTATATGACTACAGTCTATTATTAGGTAATTATAATTATTATTATTAATTATAATTATTATTTAATTAATAGGGATTTAATAATTCCCAAGTGCTCTATGCTCGATATTTTTTTTTTTTATTGTTCTAAGTCATCATAAACTTAGTCTAAATTACCCCTGATTTGATCAGGGACCTAAATTAGTTCTGATAATTTATTAGCAGTTACAATAAAAGGTAAGGTAAAGTATGCTCTATCTCATCTCAATAAGACATTCTAATAAGAAATCAGGAAACAAAAATTATAATATACCTATAACAGTTATACAAACTCGAATACTTTACAGTTAAAAAAAAATTAAGCGAGTGAAGTATGCAAGGATAGCGTTCTCTGGCACTCTGTTCTCTCTGCCTACCCTGCAAGGGATATGGCGTGATGATATGTATGTATGTAAAAAAAAATGTTATACTATCTTTATAATAGTACCGAATTCTAATCTAGCATTGGCTTATTGAGATATACAAACATTAATCTTAAGACTGTGACAGCTATTGTAATATAAAAACAGATTAAGATAAGATTACATGATACAAGTCAAAAAATGTAGCTAACAAATCATACCTGTCTGCAATTACACCAAATAAGGGTTTAGCAATAAGGCCAAACACCGGTAAAATTGTGTAGATTAATCCCACTGTCGCAGAAGAAAAACCTAATTGACGAGCATAAGTCGATAAATAGGGTACCAATGGCGCAGTACCTGAGAACAAAGTTAGTTCCAATTAACCACAAATATATAATTTGCCTGTCTTCATAATCAGTAACAATCATGCAACTGGCAATCTTGAGATTATAGCTTCAGATTCTAAGTTGAATTAAAGTAAGGGGTTCGAAGTGCCTGGGAAACAGCAATATGCTACTCTATATTGAATGGACTTAGAATACAAATTGCTATATTGCACAGCAATATAAACAGCAATATTGCTATAGTATTTTAATTAAAGTTAGATATTTACACAAAATGTTTAACTAAATGTAATAACAAGTCCTTAAAAAAAAATATATGTGTATATATTTTGTTAATGCATTTTTATTCATTGACATGCTCACATTAAACTCTGTGGAGAAAATCTTTAAAACATGCAGATTTCTCTAATGCTTTTCATCAGACTTTAAGCAAGCAAAAATAACAATTTAACACTCACACAACAGCAAAGAGTTGTGACTCTGCCCTGTGGCTTCCAACTATCGGTATAAGAGTCTATTAGTTGGTAGACTAATACATCTATTTCTATTGCACTACTGATATTAGTGATAAAACGTAGTACTACTGTAAAGGGTCACGGTAGCAATTAAAGTATAGTTACTTGTATGGATATATAATACAAGTTGCAGATTTAATTAGTAGAATCTCAAGGATTCTACTAATTAAATCTAGGAGGTGTATCAGATCATGATACACTATCCAAATCAGTAAAAACATAGTACCTAATTTTTGATTAAATTGCCATAATGATACGCATTCAATACACTTGTACTATAAAAGTTCGATGTAGGCATATACTCATGCGTGTGACATTGAACTAGTAGGCAAATAGTCCTGCTCTCGCTCAGCTTACCGCCGCACAGCTGGGTCAAAATGTACCTACAGGTTAATGTATGCTGGCAAATCTATTGTTTTAATAAGAAACAAATCATTTTATCTCGGGATTGAGCAGAGCTAGGAGTCTGCAACTAACTTTATTGTTTTTTATAACGTCATTCCTACATCTAGTTTAAGTTTATCTAGTAATAAAATTGGCACCCTTTATAAGCCCTGACAAAGTTGAAGAATATAGACTACAAACCACAGTAATCAAATATTACTTAGGTTACTAGCTTATTTGTATAGTTTTGGGATAGTGATATAAAAGTAATGATTATGCAATTAGTTATAAGAAATTTAAGAATCTTTAAAAGATGTATAAATAGAAAATAATAATGCTAATTATGTTGTCCATTACTGTACTAGTAAAGGGCTAAGAAAATTAAACATAATACTTATTTCTCACAGTTGTTGGTACAATGATTTTGTCAGACTTCCGTCATATATTTTCTCTAAATGCATCCACTTTTGCCAAACCAATTCTAACACAATTCATCCATATTCCTATACACATTCTTTTGCCATTCATGGTTTTTACCTAGTACTCTTCAAGCAAAATTACATTCATAAGACTATTACAACAGTAAAGTCAATGATTTGCTCAAAAGTTTTTACCAAAAATGGCCAAAGTTTTTAATAAAAAAAATTTTGAATTTTTTACTAAAATTATGGAATATTAAGAGTTTTGTATAAAGATATATTAGCAGCAAAGTGTTTTTCACTTACCGGCATTAAAGAAGAAATAATGGCCTTTTATAGGCAATAGTTTTTTATTTATTTGCATCTTTGAAGGCAACATCTGTTTTAAAATTATAACTGTAATAACAAAAGATAAATTAGTTACATGTAGTTGAACTTACATTATTTTCTGTACGTTATTAATTTTATGTTCTATCATATTTTACATTAAAAATATATAGGTAATTTAATTGTAAAAAGTAGGTGTCGGCAATAGAGAAAAAAAGAAGCTTATATTTCATGAATTACCTGCAGAAAATTTTAATACTATCAAGTGTTTTCTAAGTCAGAAAAAAATTGCAATTATTATTTTACGTTAAAATAGCAACTTTGATAAAATCAGTCCTTCACTAATACTCAAGTTTTGATCTTCAACCTATTTAATTGTATTATCAGCAATAAACTGTAGACTTCGCGATTTCAATTAAAATTCTCATTCTTATTGTAGGTTAAATATTTTACAATAGTGACTATATTTTGATACAAAATAACCTAAAAATGTAATGTAACAAGACTAACAAGCGTAACAAGTTAACAACGCAAACTGAGGGAGAAAGAAAACTTTGAAGTCTTTTAAATATTTTTTCATGATAGATACAAAGTCTTTTAGCCGTATGTTGTTAAGATAATAATATAAAAGAATATTACAAAAAATAGACAAAGATCCATCTTTGCATAATAAATGATGTATATTTATATTCATCATCATCATCATCATTTCAGCCTATTGCCGTCCACTGCTGAACGTAGGCCTCCCTCATTTTACGCCACAGAGTGCGGTCCTGTGCCGCCTGTATCCAACGACGCCCAGCAACCTTCACTAGGTCGATATTTTGCCTATGGTATTGCAAATGCATTTATATATTAAAATTATGTAATTTTAATATTTTATATATTATGTGTGAGATGAAAGGTATGGAGAGATGAAAGGTACACCACTGATATAGAGCGAAGAGTGAATGCGGGAAATAGAGTGAACGGAGCGTTGGGGCAACTTCTCGGCAGCCACCACCTCAGCCAGAAGGCACGTGTAGCAATACATAACGCAGTGCTTGTCCCAACATTACTGTATGGAAGCGAGAGTTGGGTATGCAGAAAAGAGTATGATAGTAAAATTAATGCGGTCGAAATGCGATCTCTGCGGAAAATCTGTGGAGTTAGGCTGACCGACCGCATTCGTAACGACGACGTAAGAGAGCGAGTAGGTATGAAAGAGAGTATTGGTGTAAAGATGCGAAAGGGAATGCTCCGATGGTTCGGACATGTGGAAAGAATGCCGAACGAACGTCTGGTTAAGAAGATATACAATGTGAAAGTGGAAGGATGTAGGTACCGAGGGAGACCGAGACTAACCTACCTAGACCAGATCGGTCATGTACTGAAGGAAGGTGGAGTCAAGAGTCTCCGAAACCGGCGAGCGTGTATGAAGAGAATTATGAATGTTGAGGAAGCGAGTGAAGTATGCAGAGATAGAGTTCTCTGGCACTCTGTTCTGTCTGCCTACCCTGCAAGGGATATGGCGTGATGATATGTATGTATATATGTATGATGCAATTATAATTGCATCATAATAAAAGTGATTTGGTTTTTTTTCAAATTACTGAAATTTTTAGCATTTAATATGCTTAATTATTTATAAATACCCGATACGAAACGAAAAATGATGTCACAAGCGGGGTTCGAACCCGCACCTATTGGGAATCCGGCCCAACCGTGCTGCCACTTACACCATCGTGAACTATTTTGGGACATGCAAATTTCGAATCGAAAAAATTGGTTTTGAAAAAATTGGTTTTTTTTTCTTTTTACGGATTGGTGCTTGGTCTATAATTGAAGCAATAGAAATAGTTGATTATGATAGTTTGAATGCGAAATTTATGACTTAGGTTCCTATTATAAAAAATCTTAATATAGGTATCACACGGTAAACAGTAATAAACAAATATATATAAATTTAATTTAAAGATACTTAAGTTTTCGGTAAACAGATATCGAATTAATATCAATTAATATATCGACCATGGCTAGCACTAGCGTTCAAGACATCTTTTTGTATGTAGTGTAGGTACGTTGTAAACAGAAGTTTGTGCTAGTGTGTGAATGAATTGCAGGTCCGACATTTATGACGACGGAGGCAGTGTGCCTGTTGGCCGGGAGTCCCCCGTGGGACCTGGAGGCGGAAATGCTCGCCGATTTGTATCGGCGGGTGTCGGGGGAGCGCGCGGAAGGCAGTGTGGTCTCTTTGAGGGAACTCACCGCCTGGCGTGTTGACGCCCGCCTAGATGTCATTGCCCGTTGGGCAGTCCGGCTGGAGAGGCCTCGGTTTGGTGTGCGGACCGTAGAGGACTTCCGGCCGGTGCTGATTCAGTGGTTGGAACGGCGGCACGGGGTGCTCTCCTTCCGACTGGTGCAGGTTTTGACGGGGCATGGATGCTTCGCCAAATACCTGCACAAGGTCGTCAGGAGGGAGAGTACACCGTCCTGCCACCACTGCGATTGTGACGAAGACACGGCGCAGCATACGCTCGAGGTTTGTGTCGCTTGGGCAGAGCAGCGTCGTGAACTCGTCGCAATCATCGGTGCCGACCTGACGCTGCCAACCATCGCCAGGGCGATGCTCGACAGCGTCAGGAACTGGGACGCGGTCGCAACCTTCTGCGAGGCAGTAGTCTCGCGGAAGGAGGCGGCGGAGCGCGTGCGCGAGGAGCGTCTCCTCGACGGCGCGAGCCGCCGCCCTAGCCAAGGCCGCGGGTGACTGGGTCGGGGAATTAGTCCGTCAACCGCCGAGAGGCCGACCGCGTGAGGAAAGACCGACATCCTACCCGAGGGGGGGATGTCGGTCGAGGAGAGGGTACTCCTCAGGGGTATTCCGTCGGGACCCGACCGCTGTGTCCGACCACTGACGTCAAGTCACTCTGCTCCGGTGGTCGGCCCAACGACGAAGGCGACGTCACGGGTGGGTTACGGGTGTGCGTGCTTACGCCCCTCTGTCACTCCGGATGGAGTGGTGCGAGGAGTGCGCCGACCGTAGCCCACCCCAAAATAATAAAAAAAAAAGTCCGACATTTATGTGTGGGTGATTTGTTTGTGCCCGTATCCGTAATACGGAAGTCCGTAGAAGAATTAGCACGCTGAAGTAGCAATAGGCAGGCCACATCGCTCGACGAACCGCTAATCGATGGGGAAGAAAGGTACTCGAGTGGCAACCGCGTATTGGACGACGCAGTGTTGATCGCCCCCAACCAGGTGGAACCACGACTTGGTGAAGGTTGCTGGGAGTCTTTGTATGCGGGTGGCACAGATCGTACTTTGTGGCGAAATATGAGGGAGGCCTACGTCCTGCAGTGGATGACAAAAGGCTGAATGATGACGAAATGTTGAATTCGAACCCATTCTTGTCTGTATCCGGTGAATTTATATCTCAAGTTTGCAGTTAGTTTTAAAGTTATGGTCTGTCAGTAACTCAACTCACCCGATATCATTAACATCTTTTTATTGCATGTGCTTGTGTAGAGTAAAAAAAAGAAATAAATTTAAATTTTTGCTACTTCGCAAATTATGGTGTCGCTAAAAATTTGCCGCCCTTTGCCTGGGTCTTGCGGCTCTAAGCCAAAATTAGTCACTGCATACATAAAATAGGTTATAAGTTTTCTACCTTTACCTACTTATATAATAACCATTCGGCTGAATACGTAAATTAAACAGTATTTTGGAAACTTATCTATTGTTAGATATAATATATATAGCTACATATGTAGGTACCTATAGGTACCTATTTCTTTTCTAATAGATACTAATTACACAAATTAAATGCAACGCTATTTATGTGGTGACGTACCTAGTAAGAATACAGTGGTGAACAAATTTATGATAAAGAACAGGTTTTTTTATCATGAATTTAAAAAAAAAAACATGCCGCACGCATGACTAGCGTATTTTTTTTTTAATAAAACACGTTCTCATTTAGTACTTAATTGAGAAAAAATATCGAAATGTTAAAGGGAAGATATACGGTTGATATGTAATAAAAATAAAGCCTTTTTCGTGTTGGGACGGAGTAAGAATAAAGTTCACCACCCCTCTTCAAAACGTGTATAAACGTACAAACGGTGCAGATATATGCAAGAAAAGGAAAGAAATCCTATGCCTATCTTAAAAGCATGGTAGGTTATCATGGTATATTAGTTCAATTTCTCCTATTGCGGTCCTTCTCCCTCCGGCTTGAACCCAAACATGAGGCGTAGGTATATGAATTAAGATGAGAATAGCGGTTAGAAAATACGTTGATGATTTCCATGAAATCTAACTTATCCATTTTAAATGGTATATAATACCAGTGTATTAATCAACATTGTACATCTTAAGAATAGATGTAACAATAAATTTAAATAAAAATTATTTGTGAAATGATTTTGTTATGACATTAATCGTGATGACACGCTGTGAAAAGAACAGCGATATAAATATTTTAATGGTTACATTTCTTGTATCATATATGATTAAAGAATGACTAAAATACAGAAACAATGGCATAGTATAGCGTTGTGGTTAAGATCCAACATGTCACGTCAGTGTCGGGAATCGATTTCTTCGCAGGACAATACTTTGTACGACCCATAAATTGTTGTTCTGAGTCTGGTTGTAATTTGATTTCGTTAATTGTACTTATGATTGTAAAGTATTTCGCGAAATTTTTAGGGTTCCGTACCTCGAAAGAAAAAAACGGTACCCTTATAGAATCACTTTATTATCTGTCCATCCGTCCGTCTGTCCGTTCGCCTGTCTGTCCGTTCATCTGTCAGTCTATCAAGACCCTTTTTCTCCGGAACTCATGGAGGTATCAAGCTGAAATTTATATCAAATACTCAGTTCTACTGTCTCTTAGAGCTATGATAAAATCAAACTTCTAAACTAAAACAATGAAAAGATACAGCGGTATCTTTAACAGCGGAACATAAACAGCGGTTTATGTTGTAAATTTCTGCAAATTTTCGACATTCGCAAGGGAATCAAAACCTAGGCTTCGGGTGATCGGACCGGGGAATTGTCCGGTCACCCGACGTGAGGCCACCGCGTGAGGGCGACGCCCCGACGGCGAAATCTGTTGGGGCGTCGACGAGAGGAACCCGCGAGGGTGAACCGCCGGGCGGGCCACCGAAGTTAAAAATCGGGTCCCGGTGACCCGCTCGCACGGCGAAGAGAGAGGAGTTTTACGGTGGGTCTATGGGGTCACGCGCCGCCTTTTCCGTCACCCCGGACCGATTTGGCGGGGCGAGACTAATCCATAGTCCACCAAAAAAAAAAAAAAAAAAAAAAAAAGGGAATCAAAACCTACAGGGTACTTCCCTTGAACTCAGAATCTTGAAATTTGGTACGAAGCAACGTTTTATAGCACAGATAAAAGAAAAATTGTGAAAACCATAATTTTTTAATTACATTATTTATAAAAAATATTTTTCTAATTTTAAGCTCACCACCCCTTTCCTCCTGAACGTGTAGAGGTATTAAATTGAAATTCATATCAAATACTTAGGTCTATAATACCTTTAAGCTGTAACAAAATCAAACTTCTATGTCAACACAATCAAAAGAAACAGCAATTTAAGCGTATTTTCAAACTCGCAACTACTTGCAAGGGAATCAAAACCTAAAGGGTACTTACTTCCAGTCGACCTAGAATCTTGAAATTTGGCATGAAGCAATGTTTTATAGCACATATAAAGGAGAACTTCATAAAACCTTAAATTTTTAGTTAAATCACATATTTTTTTTTGTTTTACGGAACCTTTCATGCGCGAGTACAACTCGCACTTGGTTTTTTAATTAACACCACCTTGCACTAAGGAAATAATCCTTGCATTGAGGGGGACTTTACAAACATATAATTAACGCAATCAAATTACGACCAGATTGCATTTTTTTAGTGCAAATAAAATGGAATAAGTTTTCGTTAAAATATATACCTAACACATTTTAACAAAAACGTATTCCATTGTTTTTAATTACATAATTTTTATGAAAATTTATCTAGAAAATGGAAATCTTTTGGTGTTAAAAATTCTGGTCATGTAGATAATCATCATTTCATCATTGGAATCATTTGAATGTAATGAAAATTTTCTCTATAAAAATATATATCAGCCAAAAGTAGATTAAATTTTTAAAGGGTTTGATGGTAATTTGACTGTTTAAGTAAGCAATGAATAAGTGTGGACGGTTGGAATCCGTTCATCCACTTGAGATATTTCAGGTTTAGATTCTATTGAAAGTGGTACAAAGTTATTACATATAGGTTACAATTAAATGGATATAGTGACCCAATTCTGACACATTGTACAATAAAACACCTCTATCGCTCTATAGGTAGGTAGGTAAGTATTGTAATAAATATCTTCGTTTATAAATTACGAAATTGAAATAATAATCTGTAATTAAATCTGATGTGAGTAAAGCTAGTTATTTAGTAATTGTTTTGCGATATAGCAAATAGTAGTTTCAACGTTCATTGAATTCGAGGAAAATTTAAAAGCGGCGTTTACGCTACTAATACTTACCTATTCACAAGTTATACCACCTAGATGACGCAACCGTCAATATTGCCGTCATGAGCTTGGTACTTTCGTTAAATGCAATATATGTAGACGACAGAGCTTAGAGCTCGATATTTTTTTTGGTAATATCAAATATAATATATATTGTGTTTTTAGGAAAGCCTCTTTAGTAATTGAAGGGTTGTGAGGGAATTTCTGAGCATACAGAGTTAGGTTTTTTTATTGCTTCTGGTGGCAAATAACCTAGCAGCCCACTTGATGGTAAGTGTCACTGTCGCCCATGGACCTTTGCAATACCAACATATAATAAAACAAGGCCGCTGCCTACCAATATAAACCCCAAACCCACCCAGACTTCCGGCTCTCTCGCTCACCGAACGAAGTACAACAGCACATTGCCATTACTCAGACGTGGATCTTCTGCGAGAGTGTGGTACCCCGGACGGACCCTCCCGCGGCTGTAGACAGAAAACTGTCAATAGCGTGGTCCTACCACTGCTTGTTTAGACAGCTTAGATACAAACTATTTACTGATGAAATACTTATGAACATTTTTATGTTAGGGGGCGTTCAAGTATTACGTAACGCAATTTTTGAAGATTTTTGAGCCTCCCTCCCCCACATGTAACGCGCCGTAACGTATGTCTGTACCAGCCAAGTCTTCCTCTCTGAACTTTACGTAACACCCAAGTGACCGTTTTTAAACGTGTTTGGAAATTTTAATTCCCTAGTTTCTTATTTAATAAAAAAAAAAACAATGCTAAGTAACGCATTGTTTGAGCCCCCCTCCCGGCTATGTAAGGCATTGTAACATTTAACAAGAACCTAAATTGCGTTACGTAATACTTGAACGGCCCCTTATGTAGGTATTTTTTTTGGCGACGGGCTATGGAGTGATCATGTTATATCGGTATAAGAAGGATATGAACTTATTATTTATGTATATAAAAACTGACAGATAGTAAAAAAGGAAAACCATTCAAAACAGATGATTTGGATTAAAAGACTGCTCGATTTTCCAACTCAACTATAGGTATCTGTTCTTGATGACAGTGGCTAATTTTAATTTAATGTTTTAGTAATACATATATGTTTTTCATTAGCTTAAAACTTATTTATCATCTTCATCTCAGCTCATATATATTCCACTGTTGGGCTCAAGCCTTTTCCATAATGAGAACGAAAACTGACTTACTACACCACGCTGGTCAAACGTGTTGATATAGTTTTATTTCGAGTTTTCCTTCTCTTGCATAGGTAGATGTTATATGCATTTTATATCCCCTAGTCGTCTCCTACGATCACCCACGGGTAAGATAGGTGGTGAATAAATTGTATGATGGTGAATAAATTGTGTGATCGATTTAGCGTCCCCGAAACCTCAGGAACCTTAAAGTTCTCGGAAACAGCTTCCACGTCTCTAAATATATATACATATATATATTTTTACGAACCAGAAGTGGATTTAATTTTTTAAAAAGATGAATAATATTAACTAAGGGAAAATCACTTTTAATAAAGAAATCTGACAAATGAACAAATAACGCAATGAATTTAAATTAAATATAACAACACGAGGTAGTTAGCCGGTCCGAATCCGATAGCGAAAATGACCCGCTACCCTTTTTTTTTTTTTTTTTTTTTTTTGGTAACGCAGTGGTTAAAAATGCATTTGCCGCATACCCGCCCCGGGCGGGGTATGTGGGACTCACAGGCCCTGAAGGGGACACTGAATACCCACTAAAACATACCAACTGCGAGCTGTTAGCCGAAGGGGCTTTTACAGCTTAACCGGACTGCGGGCGAGCCCGAAGGCTCTCAACCCGAGAGCCGCTACCCGCTTTGCGCCGGCTATTTATACGTTTCGGCTGCTGCCGGGTGGGGGGAACCAACTGTCTTGTAAGACGGCCGTTCCTGATTGCGGGGCGTCCTCGACCGCTGGTCTTCCAATGAGTGGATCACCTTTACCACCCAGCCCCTCAATATCATCCTAGGAATCGCTATGATTTATCTGAAAGCACACAACGCAATGCAATTGCCTATGTATTTGCAACTACATCCATTAGATAATTTGCATCATGGACAAGAATATTAGGATGTGACATTTAAATTGGAATAGTAACAAAAGTTACCTAAGTTCTAATTACTTTAGAGACATAAGTTATATGAATTCAATTAGACATTCCTAAAAATGAAACAAAGTTAATCACGCCATGGGCGGTGGAGCTATCACCGTACAAGGCACCATGTGCATATTTACATATAATTTGAGGATAGTGCTGAAAGTTAAAATAAAATTATTAGTTACATGGATGTCAGAGGCATGCTACAAAGGCGGTTAGCTTGACATTATTGAAATAACGTGATGTCAGAGGCATGCTACAAAGGCGGTTAGCTTGACATTATTGAAATAATGTGATGTCAGAGGCATGCTACAAAGGCGGTTAGCTTGACATTATTGAAATAACGTGATGTCAGAGGCATGCTACAAAGGCGGTTAGCTTGACATTATTGAAATAACGTGATGTCAGAGGCATGCTACAAAAGCGGTTAGCTTGACATTATTGAAATAACGAGATGTCAGAGGCATGCTACAAAGGCGGTTAGCTTGACATTATTGAAATAACGTGATGTCAGAGGCATGCTACAAAGGCGGTTAGCTTGACATTATTGAAATAACGTGATGACAGAGGCATGCTACAAAGGCGGTTAGCATGACATCAGAAAAATGAAGATGATAATGTTCAGAGGCATGCTACTTAGGCGGTTCGCATGACATTATCATGGTAAGTCACCAGTTTGGAAGAAGACTTCACAGGTTTTCAGCGTCCATTCATCGGGCACAGCACCATAATATATGCGGCTGCGTGGGTCTTTTTCTATACGACCCTCTCAAAAGCTCGAGTTCGTTTCGGTGATGCGGCAATGCAGTAATCACCTTGCACGGGCCGCATATGCCTAAATTCAATTTGCCGGTACTCTGAGAATTCTTACATACTTAGACAAGATCTCCCACAGAGTATGTGTGGGGTTCACGTCTATTCTCAAACACTCACGCGTCTTGACGTAATTGATTTGCTGACAAATTGCCAGCAGCGCGCAGTCGTCTTAGTGTCATCATGAACTCCTTGATTAAAATTGCTGGAACTGAAATCCTGAAAAGCAATACCTCTCACAAGAGATTTAATAACAGGTGTTGCGGTTTCTACACTAATAAGCAGTTGCAATGCTGAACACCGGGTGGTGTCCTATCTTCTAATGGTCAGTTGGACCTCCCATAATACCTCTGACCATTGTACTCCCTTGTTTCCAACCTTAACTCGTAGCATATTAAGCACTGTACGACAATATCTATCAACTTGGCCGTTTTACCTGTGAATACCTGGTGCAATATAGTGCAGGGAGCTTGCTATGTCACTTACCCAATCCATGATGTTGATTCAATATATTGGACATAATAAAGAAAATTTAGTAAAAAAATTCAATAATAATTAAAACGAATTTATAACCATTTAACTCCGGTAAGCGACCTAAAACGTTGCTATGAATTATTGAAAAATGTATGTCTGGTTTTGTTCGTGATTAAATCAGCTGAGATGGAGCTCTAGGGACTTTTTTTTTTGTGATAAGCAAACTACACAAAGTATTGTCATGCGTGGAAGTCAAATCCACGACACCGGCACGGCAGATCGATATCTCAACCACTACGCCATTCGTGTGGGCAAGTCAGTTGAAATTAATGTCACGAGGAAGTTTTCATCTCCATTCTGACTGTTATGCTACATCTAAAAACTTGTAAAACTGACTCGGTCATGCCTGACTAGAAGTAATACTAAGAATCCAGTATTTTTATGTTATAATTAACTAACACTGACAGAATAACCAATGTAGTCAAAGCAAAGTAATCTTTGCGACATTCGAACTACATCCTTCAGACATATGTCGTAAAACACATGCATTTTGTGTCCTAGATATTTACAGAAGGAACAGAGCTCGAACACCATTGGTACAAAATCAAGTTTTGATCTACGATTACCATCAGGACATGTTATTTGAGTTCAAATGATTGATATCAAATGCTTAGGTGTGTGGGTCAGTAATATAAATCACAATAGTCGTTAGTAATCGATCGCAGAGTGCCCACAATTCGTAGATGAAAATAAAGAACAATGCGTAATATGCGGTTACGTAGAGTATTCATCAAAACTTTCACAAAAACACCGCATATATTATTCGCCATATTGCGTGTCCATGAGCACAAATGATCATTGGTTACTCATTAGATAAACGAATATAGTCTAAAGTGAAACTCTCTTTTAGAGAAGTCTACTTTCCTATTCGGCGAAGGTATTCATGATCACTCAAATTATTCAGAGATTTCACATGATCAACCTATGAGCACCAGTCGTCTGTATTATGTAAATCTGTCTCAGACCTCGAAATATAAAAACTTTGGTTCAACCTTACCATGATGTTGATCAACCTGATGGCATCAACAATCTTGTCAGTTACCGTAGGGTGAAAAATTATAACGACTATGACTTTGACGCTACGATGCTCGGCTCGGTGATCAGAGCGCTGTTAACGCTCCAATTTACGGTGATCTGGGGGTTAATCTATCTCGATTTCGACTGTGGTTACTCCTTCGTTTCGAACTACGTAGTCTGGTACGGATTTGATTAAACCGGAATGAAATAACATGAGAACGACGCGACCTATCGATACGATACGCGATCGCGATGCCGAGAGCTTCTCCGAGACGTACTTCACGGTATTGTTTAACACCAACTGATTACACTCTTTTCGGCAAGTAATTCTTTGGACTGCAATTTTGCGTTAGTTGCCGCCATTTTAAGTTGGGGGTCGCAAATACCCCGCAAAACGATAGTTCTTAGTTCGTCGGATAGACTTTTAATAATGCTAAGAGGCAATAGAGACTTACGCGCATACTAGGCATAGGTAGAAAACTGGTTAGAGTCAGTACTCTTAACTTGAAAAAGTATAGTAGCAAAATCAACGGTGCGATTCTTTGTCCATTTGTCTAGATTTAAATGAGTGACCCGACATTTTTTTTTAACAAAGTGACGGTAGTCCCAACAAAAGAAATAAAACGTTTAGCGATATGATTTAAAATGGCACTTTAGTGAATGAATTAAAATAACACTTACTGAGTAACTTAACTTACTGTCAGGAATGATAGCAAAAGCGACACTGAAACGCGTGGTAATCCCACTTCTGATTTTACGAACCAGAAGTGGATTTAATTTTTTAAAAAGATGAATAATATTAACTAAGGGAAAATCACTTTTAATAAAGAAATCTGACAAATGAACAAATAACGCAATGAATTTAAATTAAATATAACAACACGAGGTAGTTAGCCGGTCCGAATCCGATAGCGAAAATGACCCGCTACCCGCTTTGCGCCGGCTATTTATACGTTTCGGCTGCATCCGGGTGGGGGGAACCAACTGTCTTGTAAGAATATATATATATATATATAGAAATATACAAGAATTGCTTTGTTTGAAGATATTTCTTTTTTTATAATATTTATATATAGTTCCAGTTTATCAATTTTCTCTCTGTTGTGTAGAAAGCACATACACAAAAATGTGATATGAATTGGCTGACGAGAAAAGATAAAGCAAAAGCTATGGCCGTGTCTTTGGAAGCATTTAGAAGTAGGTATCATTTACAAAATGAAGTGTATAGAGGAGTTAAGAAATTATTTTCTTTTCTTCAGTTAACTTCATTGCTATCTATCTATCTATCGATCTGTCGATGTCTATTGTCAAACATAGGTTTTATTAAGAAGGTGGGTTTATACCGTAGCCGCCGCTTTTGGTAGATGCCTTGCCAGTTGCAATTAGTGTTGTGAGTTCACCCACAGAGCAGAGCTACCCACAAACATACCTTGTTCAATTTTACGATGCTTTTTGAAAATCAATGGGTAGCGATACAATGGATTCTTATTCCGGTATCACGAATACTACTAAGAAATCCTCGGAATACTTAGGAAGAAATATTCGACAATGGAGGTTCGACATTTGTGGTCTAAATAGTGAAAAGTGATATATGTAGTAGTAACAGGGCTTAACACGTATCAGAAGTCAATTTTGGAGGTCATACTTACTGTAAAAAAACCGATAAAAAGTTATTTTCAGTCATGCTGTTATAAGGTTCACAAAAAAGTGGTATGTATGTGCTGGGGGTGTTCCACTATGAATTTCTGATATATTTTTTTTTTGGAGGTAAAACTGTGGAAAATTGATAAAAACTAAAAGAAAACAATAGAAACCACGTTCTAATAGTAGTTTCTGTATACAGATTTATTATTATAGTTTTAATTTTCTGTCCCTTTTACCCTCTCTAGGCGTTGGATTTCAGCTACGCTTTGCTCGTAGTATATAATAGTCACCAATAGTCACCGTTAGGCAGTTTTCATCGTAGCCCGAACAATCCGTAGTAGCAGGTTTCTGGCGGTAAATGTACCGACTTTTTATCTTTTTGACATAAGCTAGAACTAAAAAATTATTTCAGGAGATCTAAATAACGACGCAATAGGCAAGGAATCAACAAATTTTAAAATTACCTCCCCAATATGACATGATCTGTGTTAAGCGAAACACCAGTACCTTATAAGACTGTAACCATATAAAGTATGAAATATGTAGCTTTAACATGATGTTAAAAATGCTGAATGTTGCATAGTTTCTTTGGATGAAACCCTATACGAATTATAATTAAAAGTGATTCTAGAAGTGATATAGGAGGAATATTATTTGCTAATGCACAGCGTGTTGATAGTTGATAACCGTAGTTATTTGTTTGTCTGGGCGATATAAGAGAAATAATTTAATTTTTTTTTACATACGTGTGTAATATAGGCAAACGGAGAAAGCTGTGCAGAGTGTTCAAGGTACCTATATTTTCAGTTTACTAACTATATCACCTTTTAGGTTCCATTTCTGTTGTAAAAAGAGGTTAGCGTATATACATCAATGCTTATTTGTCCTAATTTTAATCAATAAGAAATCAAGAAAAAATTGTACCGCTAAACCGAATCCCTACATATTATATAGGTACATATTTAGGTAGTGAAAGAGCCATAACGATTATGAAACAATGGACAATTGATAAAGTAGACGTAGAATTGATTCTAGACCCAACTAGTGCCAACTTCAGACTTTTGAAATAATACTCAGCAATTGTTAAATTGTTATGTTAATTGTTAGCTGTGAGGTAGCGGCTATGAATACTACTAATCCTTACTTTGCTCGTAGATGTCGTAAAATACGACTAAGAGCCTTATAACGATAATTACATTCCCAAGAAGGGTTGACGTCTGGCAGGCGGCTGGTCATAAAACTATTGCCAATAATTTTTACAATATGTACTATAAAAGAAGAGTATATATTGTATCAATCCCAAGTAATTGAGATGAATGAGAGAGAGAGAGTAGGAGAATGATGAATAATGATCCGGAAAGGGTTAGTTCTTACTCGCTTGGACATATATAGATAGTAAGTCGGTGAGACTTAACTAAAAGTTAGAAATGAGAGTTTTTAGTATTAAAGCTATCTTAAATGAGACATATAAGCTGCTAAGCTTATGTAAACGGCTATTAACTGATTTTTAGGATATGTTATATCAACAGTGGTTTCGTATATATCTGATGCTAATCATCAGCACTAAAATGAATAGCAGCATCTGTGAGCTCCAATCGTGGACTGGAAAGAAGACTTATTAGATTATTTATAACGAAAACATTAATTTTGAGTTCATCCATCAGCTGGACATGGGCCTCCCCGCGAGAATACCATTGAGAATGGTCCTGTGAAGTGAAAACCAACTGTGCATTCAACGACATCCTGCGACTCTCAAGATGTCATCATTCCATCTAATTTTGAGTTATGTATCTACTTATTTTTCTCTAGACTCAAAATTACGTATCAAACATTAGGAACTATTGATGATGCACGCTGAATTCGAAGAAATGAAATATTTAACGAGGAAAAACACATCTGAGAAATAATATCCCCACATAATTTTCCATTATACTGTGTGGCAGCTGTGTGGTAGCGGCTACAAATACTACCAACCCTTACTTTGCTCGTGGATGTCGTAAAAGACGACTAAAAGCCTTATAACGACCTGAGCCAATTCAATCTGATGCCGTTTGGCTAATAATTACATTCCCAAGGAGGGCTGACGTCTGGCAGGCGGTCGGTCATAAAACTATTGCCAATAACTTTTACAATATGTACTATGAAAAAAGAGTACATATTCTATCGACCCAAGTAATTGGGATAAGAGTAGCAGAAGGATGATCATTTCCCACTATATTAGTGCAAATGTTTTGGTAATCGTTTTATGGCCGATCGGTTACCTCACACCTTCTTTGGGAATGTAATTGTTGACGATTTCTGAAATCACGGGGCTCTGCCTTGAGTCTTGATAAACTGGCGGTGTGTAGTCAGACACTGGATAGAAAAAAATCCGTCTGTTACAATATGAACAAAATAAATACAAAATTAACTAATTCATACTACGAGAATCAACAGCTTTACTATGTGACTACATATACATATATGTAAACTAGTGACACATCCTCGCTTCACTTCGGTTACGTCAGTTCAGTTATGTAGTTTACCTTCGCTTCATAGAATTCCTTTCGGAGAAGGAATTCCCTAAATAACCTACTTGATCTCACCTTTACAGGGCAGAAAGAAAGTCCACACCAAATTCCAAGTCTGTAGTGGCAATATTTGAAAATGTGGATTTGTGAGTTAACACCTACGAAATCCTCTTTATGGATGAAATTTTTAAAAAGCCGTTCATTGTTTACCGTTCATTGTTGCATCGTAACACACGAAATAAAATCTTAGTCGATCTACAAGTGTAATCATGTTTCTTTACCCGCACAGTAACACAGATAAGAAACATTTATGTTGATTTGGAAATATTCAAAAATATATTTTTCAGTAAGAAGCCTAAATATGAAGGAAATGCCCCAGTTTCAACTTATTTTATAGCGATCGTCAGCCCCTGCAAATGTCAAAACGAAGAAGTGTTTTCATATTTAGAAAATACAACAAAAACACCTCTGAAATGTTCAGATGTAGAAAGTGAATTACAAGATCATAATCATCATTCAGCTCATATATGTCCCACTGTTGGGCTCGAGCCTCCTCCATAATAGGAGGGAAATTGACATACTATACCACGCTTGTCAGACGTGTTGGTATAGGATTTTGTTTAGAGTTTTCCTTTTCTTGCCTGCGTGTTTTATATCCCTTAGTCGTCTCTTACCATCACCCACGGGTAAGAAAGAGGGTGGTGAATTGTATTCTAACTCCGTCACAACACGAAAAATTATGCGATAGCGGCGGTGAATTTTTAGATAGACAAATGAATCATTATGAATGGCAATCTAAGCAGTGCGTTTCTACTACTGATTGACAATCATATTTTAGAACATACTAAGATACTTTCTTCGTATTTAGGCTTCTTACACAAATATAGGGTGAAATCAGGTTCCAGAAAGAGGGCACGTCAAATGTTTTTCAATATTTTAGATTTACCTAGCCGGACTAAATAACTGGATATTGTACAAAAACACAACAGGAGAAAATATCTAACGGAAAGACTTTCTGTTTCGATTAGTTGAAGAATTTGCTTTAGAGTATCAGACTTCAAGGCAAAAATCCACACGAAGCTGATATACTAACTACACGTAGCACGGCTTCTATACGAAACGGCTTCTATAATAAAATGGTGACAAATAGGATATTGCAATAACAATAAGACTACAAATATTTGCAATACATGCAAAAAAGTGTATGCGCAAAGTGTAGGTACACAGCACGCCGCCGGCGACTGGGGCGGCGGAGGCGTGAATACCTCCGCCTCATGCCACCCTAGCCGAGGCAGCGGGTGACCGGACCGGGGATTAGTCTGGTCGCCCTGGGAGCGAGGCCACTGCGTGAGGACGACGCCCCGACGGTGCAAACTGTCCGGGCGTCGACATCAGCGAGGATACCCGTGAGTGTAGACCGCCGGGGGGGCCACTGAAGAAAAAGACCGCGTACCAGTGACCCACCCGCACGGCGAAGAGAGATATGTTGTAGGGCGGGTCTACGGGGTCTTACGCCGCTTCTCCTGTCGCCCCGGACAGATTAGCGGGGTTTGACGTACCGTAGCCCGCCGCCAAAAAAAAAAACACGCACAATCTACATGTAGAAATTGTGATCCCCAAACTGTAAATAATTAAGTGTTTTGTTAATTGACAGTCTCTATATCCATTTATCTATTACAATTAATATTATTCAACTTTATTTGTCATTTTATAAGGGTAAGTACCTAATGACTGGAAGTACCTAATAAAAATATTATTTTTTTTTCTTATAAACCAGTCATTTTGACTTGTTTTGGTAGAAATAGGTATACCTAAATAGCCGGTAAATCTAGTGTTAAAGGCGCTGTTAAAAATGGTTACAAAAAAAGTGTGAGTATCAGCTCCGACGCACGACTGGAGTTTACTCCTTAAGTACGATTATCAAAACAGACGCAAAAAAGCTCATTTGACTAAAAATAATAAGTATATATATATATATATTTTTATATATATATTTTTATTTACATTTATTAAAACTGTTCAGTGAAAAATTATAAATTATATATATATATTTTTATTTACATTTATTAAAACTGTTCAGTGAAAAATTATCTCACGTCAGAAAGTGAAAGATGCGCAGAATAGGTTGCGCACCAAAACGTAACGAGGTCATTCGATCACTAGATTTTACTACTCAAATTTTTCTCATATCGGGCTTATATGAAAATCGATTCTTAAGGAGTAAACTCCAAAAAGAGAAATGTATATTTATTTAAAAAAATCTTAAAATAAATACAACTAAATCAGTTAAAACTTGATAATTACGAAAATGAAAACGAGATAGCTGTATGACAAAAATACTAATACCTCAAATAAGCAGTAACAATATACTTTATTTTGCTACAAGTAGAGGTATTGAAGATTCAAAGTTTCTACAATAATATCTCTTATTAGGAAAGCATTTAAAGGTTACGTGTAGGGTCCTCATTTAATTGATAAAAGATTATATGAAGCTAAGCGAAAATAATATTTTTATATTAAATGTATTTATTTGGCTCAAGTAAATGTCCATCTCATATAGCGTATAGGGCAGCCTGACGTAATCTTGCATTCGTCGTTCCTACTCAATACCTGTTCAATCTTGATCTTGATCGTGATGAGAATTTAAAAACTTGTAGATATTTTGTGATGCAATGTTTCAATTCGTTAATGATAATACCCTTAAAGTAAAAGAATAAAGAAAAATAAAATTCATCAACTCAAGCTCATATATATCCCACTACTGGGTTCGAGTCTCCTCCACACTAGAGGGGAAATTGATCTACTATACTTTACTGATCAGACGTGTTGGTATTGGGTTTTATTTCGAGATTTCCTTCTCTTGCTTGTAATATAGAGGGTGGTGAAATGTATTCTTACACCGTTACCACATTAACTACGTCACCAAGTTCTAAAGCGCATCTAAAGTAATTTTCACTTTATGTAAAATACTAAAAAAAATATTTTTTGGTAAATCAAATAATCCTTACTTCCTTACTAATATTATAAATGCGAAAGTAATTCTGTCTGTCTGTCGCTCTTTCACACCAAAACTACTGAACCGATCTAAATGAAATTTGCTACACAGATAGTCTAGAGCCTGATAAAGGACATAGGCTACTTTTTAATGCAAAAAGGGCTGTAATGGGGGATGAAAAGTTGTAAGGAAGTATCGTCATTTTTAAAGCCGTATCGTCATTTTAAGTTTGAAACTTATTTTTAGCCTAATGATTAGATGTAAATAAATTTGACATTATAATTTTGTAAAAAAATTATCCTTAAGGGGTGACATAAAAATACGGGATGAAAACCTCTAGGAAAGTAACATTTTACGCGGGCGAAGCCGCGGGCAGAAGCTAGTATTTGATAAATTGAAATATAGATAATAATAATAATAATTTATTTAGTCAAAACATTACACATTTAACAATAATTTACTTAACATATTTTCAGTATGTGTAGCACTATAACTTAGTCTCGTAAACTAGGTCAAGCCTGTATCATACGAGACGGGGTTAATAAATTTATATTAAAAAAGGAAAAAGAAATATCTACGTAAAAAAAGAAATATCTACGTAAAAAAAGAAATATCTACGTTAAAGATATATCTACGTAGAGGTTTATCAAGTAGTTATCAATAAAAAGTAGGTCCAGAAAATTATGCTATGTAGGTATTCATACTACTTTGAACTTGTTAGTTGGGCAATCTAAAGATCTTTTATCGTAGGTACATAAATATTTCAAGAGGTTTAACATAGAATGAAACACAAAGGTGACAAAAAGATAGATTAATTACCATTCTCTTATAATTAATCTTTTCTTTTATTTTTTTTGCCGTGATCAATTGACTCCTAGTTTAATTATAACGTAGATTCCTATTTAAAGTTTAAGTCCTGGCTCTACAAAATAACTTTTACAACAATTTGTATAACAAAAAATCATTTAATTACACGCGAATAATAACAAAAGAAATAAAAATACAAACCTATTACCTATACCTAATACAATAACGAAATTTCACTCAAACTGGATGTTTAATTGAGTTACGTCAATGCAGATTTAATTAGGCTAAAAGCATTATTAGTGGAGATCACATGAGAGAGTGTTCAAATTTACTCTTATAAATTTTATTTGAAATAAAACTATTTTTACAGATCCTATTGAGTTTAAGAGTTTTATTCAGAGCTAATTTCACGATGTTTCGAATATTTACAGGGTCCATGGTCATATGAGAATTAAGGTGTCTCACGCCCAACAAGTCATCGTTATTACGGAGATTTACATCTAGTTACCAACTACAGTAGATATTAGTTATTAAATTTTGACCCATATTTGATACAAATCAACGGCCAGTAGGTAAGTAATACAAAAAGAAAAAGATTCTGTATAAAAAAAAATATAGGTAAGTTTTATTTTTTATTTCTAGAACGCACATGGAGTCGAAGAATACTAATGTGGTAGGTTGGTATCTTAACCATTGCGCTATCTGTGCAGTCATTTAATATTTAATGGATAAATAAATTTTAGAGCTAACCACAACTCTATATAAAATTAGTAGGTAAACACGAAATACTCAGATCCATAATAAATTAAAATAAACGGGTTTCAAAAGTTTTTTTGGATGTGTACTAGGTATTATTATCAATTAATTTTACTTCGTGGAATATCCAACGAACGAAAATGCATGCGAGAATAACCAAATTATGTCACGTTTAATGAAATGATGCGAGCTTTTAAGCATAATTTTATTTTTTGCCTTATGGATTCTATCAAACTATAGCCTGTTATTTTAAAATACATTGTAGTAAAAAGAAGAAAATTAGAGAATTAGAGAGAGGTTAGAGCCATGTCTCACCGAACTTCGAAGCGATTACGATGCGGCTCCTCCTTCCCGTGCTATTGGCGTTGGGCGGTACAGCTCCGCCAATGAGACTGCGCTCTGCCCCACTCTGAGTTACTTCATATTATTAAGATTACGTTTTCCATGATTAAGAAAAATTACCATTTTACAACAATTTTGTACCATGAATGTATAGTAACAATTTTATCGAAGCGAGAGACGTTACTTCCATTTGTTATTGCAGGAAGAGTAATTTTGATATTATCTTTAAATTAAGAAAAAAAGATAACTTGTATTTAAAGATTAGGTAATCTAATATATATTTGAGGCAAATGTTAGAGTATAAGAACGCCTACGCTATGGCGGGCGTAGAGCTTTATGTTGATATTGTATTCGAAGCGCGAGATACGGCTGAGAGTTTCAGTCAGTCAGTTGCTCGGCCACGGCACACGTCACTCGCATCGCGCACTAATTTCTTTAATCGTCCGACGCGAAACTAGATCTACGTCCGCCCGCCCATTGCGTGCGTACATCGTTATTTTGGAAATAATAATTATAAGACATATTAAATGTCGAATAGTTTGTTTAATATTATTCAAGTGACCATTTAAATAATTAATCGATATAAGAAACTTATGAAAAGTGTTAATACATACAAAACTTTCTGATGTGTTTAATAAATTAACATTTTTTGGTAATAAATTTTAAGAAGATTTTTTTTATCAAATTGCGGTGGAGGTCAGAGGAATTATCTTAAATTTAAAAAAGTGGGTAAGTAATACATGTAGGATTTAAATGTTTAATTATGTTAATGGTTTTATATACATCTAATTGTTATCACACTTATTAATGTTCGTAATTTAACAAAGTTCTTTTTATTAAATACGTGTTTTTATAACTATGTATATTAATTGTTTTTTATTGTACAAAATTCTTAAGCCGCTTAATTAATTCTAATCGGATTATTTTAAATCACAAAATATGAATTTCGTAAATGATATCTAATGCTAACTTTTTATCAACGAGTCTGTTAATCGGGTTGGTGATCTAAAATTTAAAATCTCTATTTTTAATTACAATAATTAAAAAAAAAAAACTGTAGCTGTGACTTGATAGCCAATCAAATTAACGTTGACTTTTTAGTTTAACTGAGTTCGGCAGTAGATACTTATAATACTTTTTTACAGAGCGACTGCTATTTGACCTCTGACTATATTGATACCAATCTACCCCATATCGACTGCCACAGATATTCATAATAGCGGAGACCGACGGCTTTACGTAGGTACTCTGAGGCCAATGATTTCATACATTTTGTTTGAGGACTGTTAAAAATAAAATTCACCATCATCATAGCCCATATATGTCCCACTGTTGGGCTCAGGCCTCCACCGCAATGGGAGTGAAATTAACCTACTATCTATCCTAACCACGCTGGTCAGACGTGTTTGTATAGGGTTTTGTTGCGAGTTTTCCTTCTCTTGCATAGGATGTTATATGCGTTTTATATTCCTTAGTCGTCTCTTACGATCACCCACAGGTAAGATAGGGGGTGGTGAATTGTATTCTTACTCCATCACCACACGGATATATAATTACTATAACAATATTCTTTTTCACAGTCAATAAAAGATTTAATATATGGTGAATGGTTATGAATATATTTCACCACCTCATTTCTATATCACAGTTGATCATAAAAGACAATTAAGGAACGGATAACCTCACTGCTAGGGAAGGAAAATTCGAAATAAAACCCTGTAGGTAGGTACTAACCCGCCTAAGCGACGTGGTATAGTAGGTTAACTTCCCTCAACAGAAGCAGTCTATTTTTATTAAAATTTTTAATTTATTCACTTATTACCTACTAAAGAAAAATTATAAACATATAGGTAGTTTCATTAGCTTCGAACTCGGCTTTAGAAAGATTAAATTGGCCTTGTTTTTAATTTTTCTAAAGACCACACTTTTCTCAAAGGCAGCTTTAGGAAAAGAAAACGAACGAACGAACAAGACACGTGTTGCGGGGGAATTAAATAATCGACACAAATTACAGCCAAACCCAAATTATTACTTTTTAATCGTACAATGATTGTCGTGCGTGGGCATTGATCTCATGACAGTAGATATGTTTCTTAACCATTACGCCATCCGTGCAGTTATTTTATTTTGTTATATTTTATCAATTGCGAGGATTTAGTAACTAACAGTGATACCAGATTGGAAAAATAGATTGCTACGCAAAGGTCTTCAGTTCGACCTCACGACATACATCTACGACTTTTCGGAATTATGTATATAGATTGTGTATATGTATATAGATTATGTATATAGATTAATATTAATTAATTATATTTTATATCTATATTAATAAATGTCTACGCGTGAATGTGAGCAAAACCAAAATAATGGTCTTTGAAAGAGATAAAACCAGAACAGATGTAAGAGTAACAATAGGTAATGATGTACTAGAGCAAGTGGATGAATTTGTATATCTTGGATGTGGATTTAGCCGAGATGGAAGGTACACCACTGATATAGAGCGAAGAGTGAATGCGGGAAATAGAGTGAACGGAGCGTTGGGGCAACTTCTCGGCAGCCACCACCTCAGCCAGAAGGCACGTGTAGCAATACATAACGCAGTGCTTGTCCCAACATTACTGTATGGAAGCGAGAGTTGGGTATGCAGAAAAGAGTATGATAGTAAAATTAATGCGGTCGAAATGCGATCTCTGCGGAAAATCTGTGGAGTTAGGCTGACCGACCGCATTCGTAACGACGACGTAAGAGAGCGAGTAGGTATGAAAGAGAGTATTGGTGTAAAGATGCGAAAGGGAATGCTCCGATGGTTCGGACATGTGGAAAGAATGCCGAACGAACGCCTGGTTAAGAAGATATACAATGCGAAAGTGGAAGGATGTAGGTACCGAGGGAGACCGAGACTAACCTACCTAGACCAGATCGGTCATGTACTGAAGGAAGGTGGAGTCAAGAGTCTCCGAAACCGGCGAGCGTGTATGAAGAGAATTATGAATGTTGAGGAAGCGAGTGAAGTATGCAGAGATAGAGTTCTCTGGCACTCTGTTCTCTCTGCCTACCCTGCAAGGGATATGGCGTGATGATATGTATGTATGTATGTGTATTAATAAATGGAGAGTCCATTTTTTATTATTTATATTGCCAAAAATACTGAATCGATCGGAATAATACCTACCTACTTATACAATAAGATGAAGCGTATTTTGGCGAAGGTTTTAGGTATGTAATTTGTTGGTGATTATTTATCTGGAACCTACCAATATTTTTTTGACTTAGAGATAATGATTATTGTAACTAGATTTATTCTATTCGATTGTCATTTGTTTCAAATAAATATTTTAATTCTATTGGTTATGTTTATTATATAATAAGTGGACAAAGACATCTAGTATATTATGCATGTAATACATAATTTATTTATTTTATTTATATCCGAGTGGTGACGGAGTAAGAATACAAATCACTATCCCCTATCTTACTGGTGGGTGATCGTAAGAGACGACTAAGGGATATAAAACGCATATAACACCTATGCAAGAGATGGAAAACTCGAAACATAATGCTATACCAACACACCTGACTAGCGTGGTATAGTAGGTCAATTTCTATCCCATTATGGAAGAGGCTCGAGTCCAACAGTGGGACATATATGAGCTGAGATGATGATGATGATATAATTTATATAAATGCTGAATTATTAAATATCGTTTATTTTCATCGTTTCATTGTCATTATGATGCGTGAGCGTGTATATAAATATTTATCGAATTAAAAAGATATAGTTTGTTTTCCATTACATATTAAAGGCCCGATACTAACGATTAGTATGCAGCTGTAAAGACATACGTTTTAATTGTTTTTAAAGTAAACTAGTTAACCGACTTCAAATAGGAGAAGGTTCTATGTTTCGTTGTATGTATTTTATTATCTCTTATTTTATCGCATAAACTCATTTTCTTCATATTTCCTCTTCAGCTTTTCTTCGAATTAAATTTAGATATTATTTTAATTCATCATCATTTCAGCTCATATATGTCCCACTGTTGGGCTAGAGCCTCCTCCAGGGAGGGAAAGTGACCTACTGTACCATGCTGGTCAAACGTGTTGGTATAGGGTTTTGTATTGAGTTTTCCTTCACTTGCATAGATGCTATATGCATTTTATATCCCTTAGTCGCCTCTTACGACCATCCACGGGTAAGATAGGGAGTGGTGAATTGTATTTTTACTACGTCACCACACGCAAAACTATTTTATTTGGATGCAGTAAAATAATGTAACTACCTTCTTATTGTTTACGATGTAACTTTTTACATACATACATACCATCACACCATGTCCCTTGCAGGGTAGCCAGAGAGAACAGAGTGCCAGAGAACTCTATCCTTGAATACTTCACTCGCTTCCTCAACATTCATAAATCTTTTCATACACGCTCGCCGGTTTCGGAGACTCTGGACTCCACCTTCCTTCAACTGTAACTTCCTGTAACTTTTTAAATATTGTCAATCTAGTTTTTTTTTTAATATTGTTTATTTCTTTTATAGAGTTGTAACTATTATTTATTGGTGACTAAATACATAAATAAATCTCAGCTCACATTCATACCACTATTACGCTAGAGCTTTTTCCACAGTGGAAGGGCAATTGACCTATTGTACCGCAGCTTAGTCGGGCTGGTATAGGATTTTTTAGTCAATTTTCCTTCTCTTGCAGTGGCGTTACCTATTTGCGTCTATTAGTAGTTTTATAAGATCATCATCATCATCACAGCCCATATATATCCCACTGTTGGGCTCGGGCCTTCTCCGTAATGGGAGGGAAATTAACCTACTACACCACGCTGGTCAGAGGTATTGGTATAGGGTTTTGTTTCGAGTTTTCCTTCTCTTGCATAGATGTTATATGCGTTTTATATCCCTTTGTCGTCTCTTATAATCACCCACGGGTAATATAGGGCGCGTGGTGAATTATATTCTTACTCCGTCACCACATGGATAGTTATAAGATCACTCGCGGTAAAAAAAGAGATAGGGAATTATATTCTTAAATAGTCGTTATATGGATAATAGTGTATTTGAATGGTACTGCGTGATAGCAGCTACGAATACTACCAACCCATACTTTGCTCGTGGATGTCGTAAAAGATGACTAAAAACCTTATAGCGACTTCAGCCAACTCTATCTGATGCCATTTGGTCAAAAATTACATTCCCAAGGAGGGTTGACGTCTAGCAGGCAGCTGGTCATAAAATTATTGCCAATAACTTTTACAATATGTTCTATGAAAGAAGAGTACCTACATATTGTATCGATCCCAAGTAATTGGGATAAGAGCAGGAGAATGATGATTGTATTTGAATGGTGAAGAAAAGCTCTATTAAATAATCCATATATTTAAGTCCTCTAAAAATGTGTGAAATCATTGCTTTGAAGTATTGTTATTGCCGATAGTTGGTATTATATACTTCTTAATAGAGAGATTACGTTCATTCTTCTGGAGATCTCTCCTCGGGCCGGCCGAGGACGTTATTCACTCTACTTCGGTGGTCGGCCTAACGACGAAGGCGACGTGTCACGGATAGGTTACGGGTGTGCGTGCTTAAACCCCTCTGTCGCCCTAGACGGAGTGGTGCGAGGAGTGCGCCGACCGTAGCCCACCCCATAAAAAAAAGATAGTATATATAACGCTACCGTAAAAGTATTTATATGTGGTAGGACCACGCTGTTCACAGTTTATGTCTGCAGCCGCGGGCCGGCCCGTCCGAGGTAGTAACACACTCTCGCAGAAGATCGACGACTGAGTAATGGCAATGTGCTATTGCGCTTCTTTCGGTGAGCGAGAGAGCCGGCAGCCTAATTTGGTGGGTTTGGGGATTGTATTGGTCGGCAGCGGTTTAGCTATAACCTTGGTATTCCATAGGTCTATAGGCGGCAGTGGCATTTACCATCAGGTGTGCTGCTTGCTCGTTTGCCACCATTAGCAATAAAAAAAGAACAATAGGCAGTCATTGGGACTGCCGATAGAAGTGAAAACTATTAACTTAAGACTAATTGAAATAATAATAATTTTCTAATTTTTATATAAAAATAAAAAATATTATCGAACATCTAGGAATCGGTTTTACCACGCTAGTAAGATCCTTTAAACCACAATGATACTATAGATATACTATTAGCATTAGCATGTCGGTGACGCGAACCTATAAGTTTTTCCCCTCCAAAAACGCTCAACGCGCCTAAAGAAGTTTTCACATAGCTATAGATATACTATTAGCATTAGCATGTCGGTGACGCGAACCTATAAGTTTTTCCCCTCCAAAAACGCTCAACGCGCCTAAAGAAGTTTTCACATAGCTATAGATATACTATTAGCATTAGCATGTCGGTGACGCGAACCTATAAGTTTTTTCCCTCCAAAAACGCTCAACGCGCCTAAAGAAGTTTTCACATAGCTAAAGATATACTATTAGCATTAGCATGTCGGTGACGCGAACCTATAAGTTTTTTCCCTCCAAAAACGCTCAACGCGCCTAAAGAAGTTTTCACATAGCTAAAGATATACTATTAGCATTAGCATGTCGGTGACGCGAACCTATAAGTTTTTTCCCTCCAAAAACGCTCAACGCGCCTAAAGAAGTATTCACTTCAAAAATAGCGATACATTAAATTCTTAACTCACGTCACTACACGAGGTTTCGTTATTCCATGTAGTATTAATCCTAGATGCCTTTGTCAATATTTCACAATAAATTACTATCTGCTAGATAGATTTTGACAGTAATAAGATTACATATTAAAATAATATATTAACTGAATATGTAAGTGCGTTTAATAAATTGATCACATATGAAATAAATTGTCAATAGTATTGATAGTTGTTAGTAGTTAGTCAAAGAGTGAAATTGTTAATGAAGTATTACCTATATGCTAAAATCATTTTAGTAAAATCTTGCCAGATTGTATTCTACGGTAAATCAGTAAGATTAAAATAGTCTATTACCTTTTTCTTTATCGTGGGTAGTCAAAGAATCCATTAAGGCTTATAAGACGATAACACCACTGCAAGAGAAAGGCATTTCGAAAAAAAAAAATAAACGTATGTCATTGTATGTCAAGTTTTCTTATTTGAAGGTCCTGTCCTTTTTTAGCGTTGGGACGTATGCAGTTTGAGAATAAAAATAAGATTGTATACATATTTTACAATTAAAAATCATTCAATCAATCTTATTTAATTATCACGAAAAAGAGGCTAGCCTTAGCCTTAGGCTAGCCTTTATAAGCTAAGGCCACCATACATATACCTACTCAGCTTATTCTCAGGTATAAAAATCTACAATGGTGAACATCACATCGTTATGTACGGTCGTAGAATGATTATGACTGTACCCGACAGTTCTAAAGAAAACCTCTGTAAGTATGTGAATAGAAAATACATAGAGAATATAAATCCTCGGGGCAAATCCAGACTTTATGAATTGTCTATTCCTCTACGCCGTCTGTGCAGGAGTGCATTGAGATACGACAACCTTGCGCTTTGTAGCTGTAACCGTCTACGAAGATGCTTTTGGTAGGTTCACTCAGAAAAATGGTAATTGCTCTACAGAGTACTACGAGGAATTAATAAGCGCTCTTATGCTATACGAGAAATTGATTAAAACTGAACTGAAAATTGAACTTTTTTATTAATTTAGGAGGAAATTTTAAGACTAATAGTGGGCCTGAGAGAACTATTAAATAAGAAGAAGAAAGTAGAATGGCAGTAACTTAACGAATATGCGTAAGGAAAGTCTTTACGTATAAATGTACTAGCATCAGAAATTTTATCATCAGTTATTTCTGTATCGTTCTGGTATCGATCAGAGGAACCTCAGGAATAAAATAGACTGAAAAGAACTGAGGGAGAGCATCACGATTGAACACTGTTACAAATGTTCACAGCACAGATTTATTATAGAAATTTTAAGCGTTCTGGACTTTGTTATAAAACTTTTGTTGAGATGCCACATAGCCAGTCAGGCCTTGTAAAGTTGTAAAAACTAAAATCCCTTTTTTGACATCTACATAAAATAGTTTATAGTATAAATTAGTTTCAGTGTGATACTAGGTCAAGATGACCTTGTAATTAGATAGGTAATCTACGGAATTGGGATTTTGTAGTACCTATATCTGAAATATTCATTCATTTCATTTAGATACTGTATCACATTGATGTGAAGCCCTATGCACCACAGCGAAGTCTATATTTTTTTTTAGTCGCGCCACAGGCAGACTCACTGACAAGGCGACTAAGAACTGGTTTTGTATTGAATGTATTAACGAACTGTGAAATAATCGGTCAGTGAAATAGTCGGAATACTATATGTCTCTTTGTTTCCACAAGTGTGATAGTACACAAATCGCCGTTTCCATTTATACAATTTTTTAAGTAATTTCTAAGGCAATTTAAACATCAATATTACATATTGATTGATACTGATTGATATAGCCTCTGCACTTATCCCAATTTCTTGGGGTCGACGCAAAATGCATCTACTATAAAAGTTATTATTGGCAATATTTTTTTTACTGCCACCTACTTGATATCAACCCTATTTGGGAATATTATTGTTGACCAAACGGTATTAGATGGAGTACCCATGTCGATATAAGGTTGGTAGTCGTCTTTTACAATATTCATGAGCATAGTGAAGATTTCTCTTTAGGGAGTAATCTCAGTTTGTTTCAGTGTGGATAAGAAATGGATATATTATATTTAAAATTTCTACTAAGCCCTAGTTCCTTGGTCTACCTATCTTAATACAAGGTCACCTTGATTTTGTACACACAATTTTGCACTACAACTATTTTATACTATAAACCCATTTTACATTTATGCCAAAGGATACCATTACCAAAGGAAATTGTCAAAGGATTACATTTATGCCAAAGGATTATGCCAAAGGATAGTTTTATAAAATTACAAGGCCCGACTGGCCTTGTATTGTTATAACAAAAGTTTTATAACTAGGCATAGTGTCGCACTAATGGCAAGTATATAGTATGAATTATGTAGACTGCTTTAAGTGCTACCTAAAATTTAGGTGTCGTTGGTAAGAACGGTCATTAGGAACATAAGTTAAAAAAATAACCGTTAAAGAAAAAGAACTAGAAATAAATCACTATGCCAGCCTGTTGCATAGTATAGTAGTGTAACTCTTCTTCTTCTTCTTATATATTGGCAATCAGCTACATATACGAGCTATTGGTGCCAGTGTCAAGTTATAAATATTTTCACGTTTTTAGTCTTTCAAGTTTGTCATTGTCTAAGTCAAATTGTCGCCATTAACAGTGCAATGGCCACACTGTTAATGGTATCTTGTGGGAATTTTGATGGAAAACGAAAACGTTGTAAAGCACTTTTATATGATATTCACTACATCCCAGTAGTTCCGCCGCTTCATATTACATAAAATGCCATCAAAATTATCTAATATAACACAAGAGCACCACATGACGTTTTCAAATTCCCGCCAAAAGTCCTCATTCATCGAGTAGGAGATCTGTGTTGTGACAGTTTACGTTTCTATAGTGAAGTAGATATTTACTACAGGTTGTTTTATCCAAACATAATGTTCGGATGATTGAGCATAGCTCGGTATATTATTTTCTGTTTTTTGGCAAATATATCAAAATGTTACAAAATAATGTCTGGATGGCGTAGTGGTTAAGATGCCGAATTTACGTACCAGTGACGTGCGTTCGATTCCCACGCAGGACAATACTTTGTGCGATCTACAAAGTTGTGTTCTGAGTATGGGTGTAATTTGTTTGCGTAAATTGTATGTTTGTAAAGTCAAGATTATTGCCCAAGTGCAGGGTGTGTCTTTAAGGGCCACCAAATACAAAGATAGGGTACCGGTGGCCCGCTCGCACGGCGAAGAGAGGAGTCCTTGCACGGTGGGTCTGTGGGGTTGCGTACCGTCTCTTCCATCACCCCGGACCGAGTTGGCGGAGCACGACCACATCCATAACCCACCGCAAGGACAAAATAGGGAGTGTCTTTAAAAAAATAATTGTTATAATACGTATTCAGTTCATACATTTAAGTGCATTAAGTGGCGCAAATTTAAGTTAAGCTATTGTACTTTGAATACTGTGATGGCTTGATTGAGACAGCTATGGGAGCATTTTGACCAACTTACCACAAGGCTTGCCGGCGCAGCGCGCGTCATCTCTAGCTTGGCGCATGCTGAGTGTGGGCGGTCGAAGCAGCGCTACGTTCTAACGTCCTTACGTAGGGGTCGCAGTCGATAGCTCTGGACAGCGCACCTGCGTTGACGAGATCCGTGTCCGTCTTAAGGTGCTCTTATGGACCTATAACACAGATGGCCTTGGTGTTCAGGACCATACTCGAATACTGTATCGTAGTGACTTCAATTATTGATAATAATAACTAGCAATTATGGAGAATATATGAATAAATATAAGTAATATATACAAAAAAGTGATCTCGTAGGGATTAATCAAGCTTCAATATTCCATGTTCCTCTTAAGTCTAATTATTTATAGAATATATTTATTGAAGTAATACTATCTGTCTTAATAGAGAGTTTGGTTAATAATCGAAGCCTAAGCGTCTCGGACTCCAGTCAGTGGGAGTTCTAATAAATACATCATTCTATCTATTATTCTATATATCTATCTATTATTGAATATAGGGCTCCCTAAGGATTAGAAACGCTATATACGTTACGCTTGGCAGTCGGATAATTGAAAGAAAGAAGAAAGAAAGAATAACATTTATTTTGTTCTCGTTATAAACTAATGAAAATAAACAGAACTAAAGAAAATAACTTCTGGTATAAAATAACGAATGAGAAACAAAAAAGGCTCAGCTTTGGCTATTTTATTTTATAAAATAGCGCTGCTTTCTGAATGGTCGCTATAGATGTAATAAGATTCTTCGAAGAATGATACTGCCCACCTCCACTTTTAGTTTACGATTCTTAGGGCAAATAAACGGCGAAATAATAGGGAAAATAAATAGCACATTCTGTAGCATTTTCAAATAGTTTATTCAATCGTTAGAAGACAAATCAATTCTCTCTTTCTAATTATATACAATCAAATGAAGAATAGGTTTTTCCTTAATTTAAATTATGCCCTATTATCTCACTAGCTTTAATTATTTATAATAAACAGATTTTCCAATGTTCTCGTATCAACTACCATCTGACCTCTACAATCCAAGGGGATAAGTGATATGCGAATGTTAGGTTGTTGTTGTATCTATTCCATTTGTCCGTATAATAATTTGCGTCATCTATAATTATACGCACTTGCCGTATTGATACGGATTGGGTCTGCCTATTTAATTTAAAAAGCTAGTGCTTTCTAACGTAAAATTGGTGGAAAGTATAATTACAAGTTCTGTATTTTATGTAAATAATATTTTGGTTACTGTTGTAAGTTGACGTATTGTTTGGCAACTAACCCAAACTTTGCTTTCACTATAGTCCTTAAAATATAGCTTGATCTCTGTGACAGATAGCTACAAAACTGATGAAGTAATTTTGAATGTTTACAATTTTATTTTGTATCGCCTATATTTACGTTCTTTAAGTGCCAGTTATATCTCAACTGAAGATCAATACATTATGAATATAATAATATGAATATTTACACCAAAACTTGTACCTGTTTTAAAAGACTTAGTAACCATTTTATAAAAATATGATGCTTACGCAAGTATAAGGTCATACTGGACTGAGTATAAGATAGAGATGGGACAATCGATAAACGTAAATCGATAAGATTCTTATTAATTATTTATGAAACAAGTAAAACCAATACATTATCTATACAAACCACATGGTTACTCTATAAAATAAGTTAATTGTGTTAATGTAGTATTCAGATATCAGTTATAATATTATTAATAAAACCATTTCTTTTATATTAAAAAGATAATTTATTTTATATAATAAACTTGATTTTTCATCTATGACCAAGAACTCATCATCAACCTACAGGAATCTTCCAACGATGCTGACAATAGTGACGATGCACTTGGATGTATTTCTTTCGAATAATAAAAATAATTAATTAACAGCTTTAATTTAAATTAATTTAAAGATTTTAAGATAAGATAATAATTTTAAGATTTTCATTCATTGTTTTTCATTTGCAGTAGCAAATAACTTTAAAAAATAACGAATTATATCGACAAAAATATGGACTGCATCGTAAGCGTGCGGCACTAGTGGCAACTGTCACAGAGATCAAGCTATATTTGATAGACTATAGGTACATATGCAGATAAGTTTGTAGTGAGATGATTAAGACTCCTATGAGAAAATTATTTCTTTAATAAAAACAAATAAAAATTGCACCTAGTATGAATTTATCTCTAGGTAAGATAATTTAAATATTTTTATACACTTTTTATACAGCAATATATATTAAGAATGATACAATAAGAATACTAAATGCTTATATGAAGTGAATGAAATTACTATAGACTATTAGATTATAGATTACTAGATTATAGACGATTAAAAAATATAAAATACATATAAAATCTATGCAAGAGAAGGCAAACTAAAAACAAAACCCTATACCAACACGTCTGACCAGCGTAGTATAGTAGATCAATTTCCCTTCCGTTAAAGAGGAGGCTCGAGCCTAACAGTGAGACATATCTGAGCTGAGATGATGAATCTTTAAGTTTAGCAGTTAGTAAAAAAATCTTTTCCTAATCAAATATTACCATATAATCTCGATATCTAAATCCAATATATATAATATGAAACTTAAATTGTGTCAATTTAAAATATTTTATTTTTTATGCTTTAATGTTAATGCTATAGTATATATTTATTTCCATGTGTTGGTAGAGTAATTATGGCAAATTACTACCTTCCACCACGTCTGATCGGCGTGGTATATTGAGTAATTTCCCCTCCTATAATAGAGGAGACTCAACTTCAGTAATGGTATATACGAGTACATTAGCTGTGATATGATGTTTAAATATTATAGCTTAATTATTATAGATTAATTCTGTATTCTTTTGTTACTAAAATTATTTGTTTATTAAAATATTGAGTATTCAATGGTTTATCAACAGTGGCCCGGTGTACGGATGGAGCAGGTCTCGATGGAGGCTGCGAAGACGACGTCTCGCGGCTGACGCCAGACTTGCATCCACATATAAGCTTCGACATGAACGATCTGCCGTCAAACACGTATATGTTGGACACACGCAGAATGCAACTTTACTCGCACCCGCACATACACCCTACGGTGAGTCAACGCCTTTGTTTCACAATTTTCACATACCTATGAATAAATGTGTCATTTATCTTTAAGGATGTTGATAGATATAATAAAGACTCAAGCTCGAAGTTTAGGCAAAAATGATATTGGGAGTTTATGCTAAAATATTTTATTGGAGTTTACTCCTTAAGAATCGATTTTCATATGAGGCGCCCGGTATGACAAAAATTGTGGAGTAAAATCTAGTGATCGAATGACCTCGTTATGTTTTTGGTGCGCAACCTATACTGCGCACCTTTCACTTTCTGATGTGAGATAATACTTCACTGAACAGTTTTAATAAATGTTAATAAAAATATATATATTATTTTTAGTCAAATGAGCTTTTTTGCGCCTGTTTTGATAATCGTACTCAAGGAGTAAACTCACACACGCACTTTTTCTACATAAATACTGTTATTCATCCGTGTGGTGACGGAGTAAGAATACAATTCACCACCCCCTATCCTACCCGTGGGTGATCGTAAGAGACGACTATGGGATATAAAATGCATAACATGTATGCAAGAGAAGGAAAACTCGAAACAAACCTTATACCAACACGTCTGACCAGCGTGGTATAGTAGGTCAATTTACTTCCCACTATGAAGGAGGCGCGAGCCCAACAGTGGGACATATATGAGCTGGGATGATGAAATACTGTTATTTATAAGGACTGGATTGATAGAAGCCAATACAATTATAATTTATTATGTTATTTTACGTTTTTCATCATTGCTATCTTTATCATCAACTTAGGTTGTACTTTCCATTAGGCAGGAGGCCCTGCAAGATAAGTATTGAAATTGATGTACTCTACCACACTGGTCGATTATCATTCATCATCATTTCAGCCCATCGCCGTCCACTGCTGGACATAGGCCTCCCTCATGGTATGCCACAGAGTGCGGTTCTGTGCCGTCTGCATCCATCGATATAGAACTTTACTTTGAGTTTTCCATATCTTTCTTAGATGTTGTTTGCATTTTATCTCCCTTAGTCATTATTATTATTTATTATCAAGCTGTGTGGTAACGGCTACGAATACTACTAGCTCTTATTTTGCTTGTGGATGTCGTAATAGACGACTAAGGGACTTGTAACGATCTGGACCAAATCTATCTCATGCCATTTGGTCAACAATTACATTCCCAAGGAGGGTTGACGTCTGGCAGGCGGCCGGTCATAAAACGATGGCTAATAACTTTTACAGTATATATACTGTAAAAGTTATTGGTATATATAGTATCATATATGAAAAAAATATGTACTTTTCGTTCATAGTTTCATATGTGAAACGTTTCATATATGAAACTATGAAAGAAAAGTACATATTGTATCGATTCCCAAGTAATTGGAATAAGATTAGGAGAATGATGATAGTGATGAGTCATTGTCATTATGAGACCCGTAGAGTATCGAATTAAAATGTTACTTCGTTACTATACGGACAGCGAGAAAGTTACGAACAGAGTCACAGAGAGCATTACGTGCTTGTACTGTTAAAGTATAAAGTCTATATTTAAAATGGTATTTTATCTACTATTGCTTATTCAGTAATTTTTCTTAAGATTTCAACCAATCGATCACATTCGTAATGACGACGTAAGAGAACGAGCAGGTATGAGAGAGAGAGTATTGGTGTAAAGATGCGAAAGGGAATGCTCCGATGGTTCGGACATGTGGAAAGAATGCCGAACGAACGTCTGGTTAAGAAGATATACAATGCTAAAGTGGAAGGATGTAGGCACCTGCGGTGACCAAGACTCACGTACCTAGACCAGATTGGTCACGTACTGAAGGAAGGTGGAGTCAAGAGTCTCCGAAACAGACGAGCGTGTATGAAGAGAATTATGAATGGCAAGGATAGAGATTCTATGGCACTCTGTCCTCTCTGCCTACCCTGCAAGGGATATGGCGTGATGATATGTGTGTATGTAAGATTTCAACCTAAAACAAAGAGAGAATCAAATTTAATACGATATTGAAACATTGTTGTTTATTTATTATAGTAGGTATGACGACAGCAGCACATACGAGTAATATAATAATAAATTTGTGACGTCTTTGTGTTTATTAAACTAAAAACGTAGTCAGGTCAAATGTTAGCAGCTAATCTGTTGCCGTTTATGGGAAAATATTGCAATCGTATGAAAACAAAGCGTTCAAACAAAATATGTCACACCAACCAAAACAATAAGCACGACTAATACATTTGCCATAAAACTGAGGCAAACAAATACGTCTTTAAATCTTAAAGCCTTCCACACCAGAAAAAAAAATAATTCGTTGCAAAGATGAAATGTATTGCAAGGCGTGAAAATAAGAATAATTTAAGAGTATAGGTACTCGGGCTCGGCGTAGGGTTTCCACTACGAAAGTGGTCATTCGAATCAGCTTCGTTCCTGAGCCAGTTCACACGGTAAACACATTTATTTTTAGGGTTACGTACCCAAATGTTGCCATTGGACCACTATTACTACGCTTCCGTTATCCGGCCGTTTCTTTTAGGGTCCATATGTATATCACCCACAGAGAGTATGTTTATATTGCCACTAAAAGTTAAATTAAGTCAAAAAAAGCTGAAAAATAATCAAACAATATGTTTAGTATTATTTTTTTTTGAGACATCCATGTACTAAAGAAATAAACTTTGTTTTATTATTAACGTAAATTACAACTAGAATCAGAGAAAAATATGTGGATCGCACAAAGGATTGCGTGAGAATCGAAGTCAGTAAGTCGATATCTTAACCACTACGCCATTTATGTTGACGTTGTTTATATGTCATCTGTTAATTCTTGTATGAAATCGCACTTGCAGTTTTATTTATGTGATTCATATTTTCTGAGGTACAATTTCAATTGGTTTGAAATAGTTTTTATTTCAGTACGGTAAAGTGTTAGTTTTAAATTAGAGTTGTTGTTATTTTCATAGTGTTAATAAGTGTCAATATTCCACCATTGTTCTACAAGTTCTATATATATTCTCCTTCACCGCACGCTAGTACCATATTGGACCTATTCACATTGCTATAAAAATAAAATATATTAAAATTTACATCTAAATAAAATATAAGACTACACACGGGGTTTAATTGTTTAGATACCGACTTCCGTGCCAGTGCCGTGAGCTCAATTCCCATGAAGGCCATTACTTTGTGCAATCTACAATGCGTTGTTCTGAGTCTGGGTGTAATTTGTCTGCGTTAATTGCATGTTTGTAAAGTCCCCCGCAATACAAGGATTATTTTCTTAGTGCAGGGTGGCGTTACTTAAAAAAAAAAAAATATAATATCTTTATATATATATAATTCTACTGTACGTGAGTTGACAGTGAACTCCTCCTAAAACGGCTTTTCTTTAAATTTTTTATGTGTGTTCGAGGTGATTCGACAATGGTTTTGATTCACAATTGGACCCAGAAGGTGGCGCCGTTGTCGGTATGTCAAATGGTTGGACCGATTGGGATGAAATTTTCTATGTATATTCCAATGGGTCCCTGGTTAATTTCAAAATACAATTGGACCCGGTAGGTGGCTCTGCTGTCTGTATATCACTTAAAACTTTTCCGGGCAGGACGACGCCTGCCGCGACAACTAGTAGATATAAATATAAAATTATAATGAAATAAAAAAATCTCAAGCGGTGAGGCTGATATAAAAAAATAGAGCTCATAATGTTTTTTTTGGGTGTCATTTCATGGAAAACTTTAAGTTATTGTCTTAGTGCTTTACAATGGCTAGTAGACTATATTAGGATAAAAACGCATAAAACATCTATCTACATATATATTATATGCGATTTTATATCCCTTAGTCGACTTTTACGATTACACACGGATAAGATAGGGGTGGTGAATGGTTATTCTCACGTACTAACGATATCTGCTTAAATACATTTGTAGTTCTTTATGATACAGAACGGAGGGATAATAAAATGTATCTATTTTAACTTTTATGAAAACTTTTCCTAAACATATGGGCCGAATTTGATGAAAAATTTGTTTATGACAAATACATAGTTCCTTTTTCCTAATTAATTATATAGCATGCTAGAATTCATTAAAGTTTTAATATATTGTGAATTAAACTTATATTATAACTCATTAGATACTCAAGTAGTTACACCAAAGGAACACAGATATGATGTTGTTAATCATCTTTTTAGGTGATCTTACATCCACTATTCGAAAAAACTTCCTTTAAAGAAATAAACTGGCTTAATATAGCATTATTGTTAAATTAGTTAGACGTAAAGTTAACGATGGATTAATTATTTTGCAGTAAAACTGCGTACCTAAGTTCTTTAATCATCTCTACTGTGGTTAGAGATTTAGTTACGCTTTACTGTAAAAAAAACATTATCTGTTTTAGTAACTAGTACCTGAGAGTAATGCAATTAAACAAACAAACAACATTACCCTTCAGCTCAATAATAATAAATATAGCTGTGTGGTAGCGGCTACGAATACTACCAACCCTTACTTTGCTCCTGGATATCGTAAAAGACGACTAAGAGCCTTATAACGATCTGGGCCAACTCCATCTGACGTCGTTTGGTTAAAAATTACTAAGAAGGGTTGCTGTCTGGCAGGCGGCCGGTCATAAAACAATTGCCAATAAATTCTACAATCTGTACTATGAAACAAGATTACATATTGTATCGACCCCTAGTAAATAGGATAAGAGTAGGAGAATGATGAATGACGATCAGACGGCTAGGTTTAGAATTTATAATTTTAATTAGTTTTCCTTCTCTTAAGGATATAATTATATCCTTTAATCATATTTTACGACACCCACATGTAAGTAAGTAATGGTGAATTGTATTCTTTGTCCGTCACCATACAAAAAATAAATAAATATTAGGTTTGTTATTGCTACGTGCTGTGTGGTAGCTATGAATACTACCAACCCTTACATTGCTCGTGGATGTCGTAAAAGACGACAAAGAGCCTTATAATGACCTGGGCCAACTCCATCTGATGCCGTTTGGTCAACAATTATATTCTCTAGAAGAGATGACGTCAGACCTGTCATTAATACCAATGACTCTTGCAATATGTTCGATGAACGAGAAGTACCTACATATAGCGTCGACTCCAAGTAATTGGGATAAGAGCAGGAGAATAATGATGATGGTTGTTATTACTACCATTACGAATACCTTCTGATGGTTAATCATGACGTTTAGCAAGGCATAGCGCTATCGCAACAGTGAACTCTTTATCAAACATGTTTTCGTCACAATCCGTTATATCACACAGCGACCTTGTTTGTTTGACTTTTCTTATAGTTTTATCATTGACTAGTTGAGCGCGCGGCACCACACGCATTAAACTTCTCATTGGGTGTCAAGTACATAGTAATTAAGACGTCAATTCCGTATTTATGTTAAATTTATTTATTTATTATGATTATTGTTTCTCATATAGCGCTTGCATCAGTTATATATTTTAATTTTCTTGTTAAACTATACATCATTCTCCTACTCTTATTTCAATTACTTGGGGTCGATACAAAATGTACTCTTGTTTCATAGTACATATTGTAAAAGTTATTGGCAATAGTTTTATGACCAGCCGCCTGCCAGACGCCAATCCTCCTTGAGAATGTAATTGTTGACCAAACGGCATCAGATGTAGTTGGGCCAGGTCATTATAAGGCGTTTGTCGTCTTTTACGACAACCACGAGCAAAGTAAGGATTGGTAGTATTCGTAGCCGCTACCACACAGCACCTTTTTCTTGTTAAGCTATACGAAAAATACAAATATGACGAATTCCTGAGATAAACTCATTCAAATAAATGGTAAACATTTTAGCTTTTGTGTTTGCTACGTATATAACTAAACTTATATTATCAATGATTAGTAATATATTTAACAATTATAGAAAAGGATAAACTATATAATGTTTACTATATTTTTATGTTCAATATTTTGCGATAATATCATCAAATTGCTACGTTGTGGCGGCTACAAATACCGCTAACCCTTACATTGCGCGATAGCATCGTAAAAGATGCCTGAGATATTTGTATTGATTTGGGCCAACTCTATCTGATGTCATTTGGACAACAATTACATTTCCAAGTAGAGTTGACTCTAGACAGGCGGCTGGTCATAAAACTGTTGCCAATAACTACACTGTCAAAACTTTTTTGTAAAATTACAATTGTTTTACAAAACAAATAAGAGCAGAATTCCAAATCAACGTATACTTATACAAAACATAATACAATTCGAGTAAAATTATAAGACATGTGAAGGAACTTACAATAGTGAGTAGTAATTTTAGAATCGTTTGTACCTACACGTATTGTATAGTAAATTTACAAAACGGAATTATAGTATTAGGTACTTTCTTGTTGTGCGTAAAAACTCCCAACGTGTTTTGTAAAAAAATTGTAGAAATATAACAGTGTAATTACAATATGTGTGATGGATGAAAAGTACCTACATATTGCGTCGATTCAAGTAGGTAATTCAGATAAAAGCTGTGTGATATTGATGATGATCACCAACTGTAAATTTGTAATTTCTTTTTTATAAATCAGTAGCTAACGATCTTTCTAGAATGTTATTGTATTGCAATTAAAAAAAGCTATCGCCGAGATTGGATAACTTTAGATATTCCAAAAAATATGTAATATTTTCGAAGTCAATATTAATTTGTTTTTAAATTGACTAAGAAACGCGAGGTTATCCTCTAAATATAAGTAAAGTAAGCCACTACTTGCTCGTTTGCCATCTGATGGTAAGTGTTATTGCCGCTCATATATCTTTGCAATTCCAATAATACAACTAGGCCGTGCCTACCAACCCAAAGTCACCTTGAAAGTTAGGCTACCGGTTTTTTCGCTTACCGAACCAAGCATAACAGAACATTGCCACTACTCAGACATCGATATTCTTCACGGGTGTGATATATGGGCCGGCCCGTGGCTGTAGGCAGAAAACTGTCAATAGAATGGCCTTAAAACGACAGTAGAATAATAAAGATGCGAAAGGGAATGCTCCGATGGTTCGGACATGTGGAAAGAATGCCGAACGAACGTCTGGTTAAGAAGATATACAATGCGAAAGTGGAAGGATGTAGGTACCGAGGGAGACCGAGACTAACCTACCTAGACCAGATCGGTCAGGTACTGAAGGAAGGTGGAGTCAAGAGTCTTCGAAACCAGCGAGCGTGTATGAAGAGAATTATGAATGTTGAGGAAGCGAGTGAAGTATGCAGAGATAGAGTTCTCTGGCACTCTGTTCTCTCTGCCTACCCTGCAAGGGATATGGCGTGATGATATGTATGTAAAACGACAGTAATAAATTAAAAACTATTTAAATATAATATCTATTGGTATTTCCGGTCAAGAATATGAATTCACTGATTACAAACATGATGATAAACAATTTCTGAGTCATTTATTATACTGACTTGTGGTTTTAATATCTGGCGTATACGGATCGTAAGAGACTCAAGAGACCTTCCAATATACAATAAAAGGTTTGTTTTCAAATTCAAAATTGATTTGGCTGGTCTTCTTTAGTTAACTTCTGCACGCCTACTGTTGCAATAGAAAGCGTGTGCCATTTACTTCTTATATTTCTTCTCTTCGCTTATTTGGCAGGCCATTTGAACCGCTGGATTGTCATTGCTTATATTTTTTAAATGCAAAGTCTGTTTAATCACGTCTTTATGTCTTAACGGGCATTTGCTATACGTACAGTAAATATTTAGAGATTTCTTTGTCATGATTTGGATCATTCATGTCATGGCCTGGATCATTTTGTCTATATATTTTCAGTGATTTAGTTTAGTTGTAAGAGTTGTCTTCTTATATAGACGGACCTTCTTCTTTGAACTGATCCTTCATCAGTTTATCTACTTCACTATGTGACATAGCTTCTCCATTAGGGGCTCCAATTATAAATTTAATGTTAATTTCATAATAGTGATATAATAGATTATGGCATCGCATTGCTTTCCTGTACAACCTTGGATGGTTTGAGCGGTATATGGCCTATTAAAGTTAGTGTTGTTGTACACTCCCGAGATATGTTACGCTAATGTTTTATTTTTATTATTCATATATAAATCCTCTAGCCCCGATTTCTCCCTAATTTGATTCGCCAAAGTCCAAAGCCTATATATATATATATATGACTTAGTTAAGGTGAATGCTAAATGCATCGGTAGTAATCAGATTGCTACCAAATGGCGTAATTTAATGAAAATTCAAGTTGTAAAGAGCGAAGTGGTGTTTTATCAATTGCCCCTGACATAAGTTTATCTATCATAAAACCGAACAACAGATTATAAATAAGATTCTGTAGGTACTTATCAGAAATCATATTGTACGCAATTTAACCACTGTTTTAATAAATTTTAATAGGTAGGCCTTCCTTGGATTTCAATGCACTCAGTAGAAGTTTGATTCTTACTCGAGTGAAAATTTAATGGCGCTGGATATATGTCAAATAGAGAACTCAAGAAGGCTCTATGTTTGTAGACATCGTAAAACTCTGATACTCAGCCCGAGGTTAAGGCTCCGGTGACATTGTTGATTAGTGCCAGGGCGTAAACTGAATATGGTAGGTACTCTTAACACGAAATTATAATTATACATCAATCTATCTTCATATATATATATATATATATATATATATATATATATATATATATATATATATATATATAAGGTGGAAGGGGACCGCTCCCGAAAACAAAAAGACAGGTGAACCTACTGGTCCTACTTGTAATGATAGGCTAGAAAAAAAAATAGATTCGGGAGAAAAACTATTTTTTTTTCACAACAAATTTTAAGTTATTTTCACTTTCCATCGTATTAGGACAGTGCCATGTAACGATAGTAACATAAAAAATACGTAACTTTACACAAATGAGAAAAGACGCAATCTATTCAAAACTCACGATCATATGTTCAAGAGTTCAATGAATGTTCAATGAATTCAAAAACAAACCTCGCGTGGGGTGAAAAAAATTTTTGTTCATCCGAATAGAATTTTTTTCTAGCCTATCATTACAAGTAGGACTAGTAGGGTTACCTGTCTTTATTTTCGGGAGCGGTCCCCTTCCACCCTGTATATGTATAATTATTATAATATTGTTTCTCAAGTGTGTTTTTCAGCAATGTGAAATGTGTGGTATAAAAATTTTGCATCCGTAACATAGTTTACTCATTTCATATTTTTAGACCGCGATTTGTTCGTATTCGGATTTTATTTTTTTGTCTTTATATTTGATTTTTTTAGTGATATACATACATACATACATATCATCACGCCATATCCCTTGCAGGGTAGGCAGAGAGAACAGAGTGCCAGAGAACTCTATCTCTGCATACTTCACTCGCTTCCTCAACATTCATAATTCTCTTCATACACGCTCGCCGGTTTCGGAGACTCTTGACTCTGAATATATTTTTAATATAACAATATTTAAATAATAAATGTAGATCAAACTGAAGCACCAACTTAAAAAATAATTTATAATAGCATATAAGTTGTATGGTTTTCGTACATGCCAATTGCATTCAAGAGAACAGGCAAAATAGCCTTAAAAGAGATATTGTCGTGAAGAAGCTTATGTCCAACAGTTGATCTCTACAAGCTGATGGATCGAGTATATAGAATTGGTAATTTATAATAGTCTAACATTTGAATTATTAGTAATAGTATTTATTTCATTATTATACATAATGATCAACCAGTTTAATATCCAACGTCGTAAAGAAAAGGTTTAAAAAACAATAACTTATGGGGCGCCATATTGAATTTGGTGTGAGGAATTTAGTGGATAAGCCAGTTGACGATCGACACGGTTTCAATGACCTCTCATTTATCAAACTATAATAAGCAATTTATAAATTATGAGAGTCAAAATGGTCATACATACATTGTATTAGCACAATCGGTTTAGTGGCCTAAGTACACTTGAACTGACATAAATTAACCGACATATTTCTAATTATGTTGATTTTGGCTATGAAATTTCAGTTCTTTTCAGATATACAAAAATGAAAGCGAAACTTGAGACTAACAAATTTAAGAAAAATTAAAATAATAACAAAACAATAACAAGTAATTGTTCTTATGTGTATATGTATATGGTTCGTAGCCACTTTGGACCTGTAGGCTAAATAGAGGTAGGAAAAATTTTAATAAAATATTTCATTAGATGTTAATAAGGTATAGTAGAAATGTGACTTCTTAACTATGTAGTAAAATGAACTTCTAGAAACAGTTTTCCGACCCCGAGATCTTTATATTTCATATCATTTTTTTTTTATTATATAGATTGTATTTATATTTCTTTTTAATTTACTGTTATCAGTTTGATTAAAGTAAAGAAAATATATTTTTTTAATGCATTAAATCGTTAACTCAAATTTAATGATTTTTAATTGTGAATTCGTAATTATTTAATGCGAATTTATCTCTAATTAATCATGCTTACGTTTTTTATATTATCTGTAGGTACAATTTTAAAACTCGTGGTGTAATAACAAGTCATTGACATCAAGCGTAAATGTAAGTCGTCTTGATAAAAAAAAATATTACTGTTTGGTACAGAGAGAATTTATAAACACATTTCTTTATATCTGAAGTGTAAATGAAGAATGTGCAAAAGCGACCGGTAAACGATGACGCTGCTGAGCTGCTTCGGCACGCGGCGACTCGAATGACTCCTGTAATTCGACCGGAGCCTGTGACAAATGAGAAAAGTATAACGATTTTAAAGTACGCCCGTGCTCTTGCTACCGTCTGAAATTCTCAACGTGACCTATTGATTGTTAAGATTAATATGACATATATTGTACCTAATAGGTATTTGTCCAAAAATGGCACGGATGGTTAAAATCACATGAGTAAATAAACGTATTATTTACTCATGTGGTTAAAATACCGACTTAACGTGAAGGGTGCCGGAGGTTTGATGCCCCGACAGCGTAAGCTGTTAGGGCATTGACTCGGGAGGAATCCGTGAGGGTAAACCGTCGGGCGGGCCACCGAAGACAAAGATCGGGTACCGGTGGCCCGCTTGCACGGCGAAGAGAGGCGGTTTGCAAGGTGGGTCTAAGGGGCCGCGCGCCGCCTCTTCCGTAGCCCCGAACCGATTTGGCGAGGTGTTACCAACTCCATAGTCCACCGCAAAAAAAAAAGGTGCCGGGGGTTTAACTCGCATGCTAGACAATACTTTGTGCGATCCATAAATTGTTGTTCTGAGTCTGGGTGAAATTTGTGTCCATTAATTACACGTTTGTAAAGTACTTCGTAATACAAAGATTATTTTCTTAGTATAAGATGTGATCTTCAAAAAAGTAAAATGTATTTTCTGTGGTTGTCGTAAGAAAATCACTAAGGGATATATCATGTATATAATATGGAAGAGAAAAACGTTAAAAATAAAACCCATCTAACCCGTCTAACGAATATACTAAGTTGTTTTCCCTCCTAATGTAGAAAAGTCTCGAACCCAGCAGTGGGAAGTATATAAGCTGAGATGATGATTATAATGATAGGAAATTAGGATAGGCAATAAGATTATTATTTTTAAACTTCTGTGGTACTTATTTATTGCCTTAGTTAGCGAACAAGTAAGCAGCCCACTTGATAGCGCACTTTAGCTTGCTACTGTTAAGATTTCGATTATCTATGAGATTTAAAGATATAAAACTACCAGCAGTCCAAAAATATGTGAAGATATGTCTGCGCGCTGATGCTGTCCTATCTGAGGCCGTACGTGATTAGACTAAGGATCAGTCTGTCACCTGTAAAGGTGCACCATGTAGGATTGACTCCCCAGCAACAGAAGCTGCCGTTTGTCGATACAAAATGGTACCTGAAAGGATAAACCGTCGAATGGGCTACCGAGGACAAAATCTGGTATTCTTGTTCTCCACAAAAATCATGTTTTTTTTTCTTATTTCTTTAATCCTTATTCATCTTATTATCGAGCAGAATAATTTACCAAGAAAATAACTTTTTTTGTGCAATTTTTTGCCTATATACACCTCGCCCATTACATCCAATGCCACAGAAGGGTGGCGTGCGGCCTCATAATCTACCGTGTTCCCTCCCCATCGCCATTCGACTTTTTCAGAGGATACCATTAAAAGTGCGACTAAAGCACTCTTGCAGGCAACTATTTGACTTACTAACAGACTGGACCAATGTTCTATTCCAATACAACGTAATAACACAGAGTTTAAAAAAAAACTTGATTAAGCATTTCTGGTGCATTTAACGAACATTAACTTCTAGGTTAGTAGGTTTTGGATTCATTTTATTTAGAATGCATAATAGTATAGTAAATATGCCTATCTAATTATATTAAACGTACAATCGTTTATTTGTGTCGATGACGAACTATGAAAATGATAAGTAAGCATGCATGCAAATGAAATCACTCTAAAAGAAAAAAAAGTGAAACAATGCCCTATGACGGCACGTTTGGCTACCTTGATGTCGACACAGCCACCACACAGAGGGGTTATAACATTGAATTTTCCTTTTTACAATTTTGTTATCTACCTACACCCCTTAGTCATGTTTTTCAATAACGGGTGAAAGAAAGAGATGGACTGAATTGTTGCTCTTATTTCGTCACATACGATGAGAAATAAAAATTAACTACCTCTGAATAAACTATTCCATTTTCAGGTAATAAAATTATAATTATTACAGTTTAGTACTTAGGCAAATAAAGCTCGCTTTTTTACGCTTCCTTTTTTTAATAAAATCACCAAATACATACGTATATTTGGCACTATTTACAAAATAAAAAGAAAATACCATCCCACTGTGAGACCTTTCTATCCTAATAATTTTGCGTAGCAATTTTTTAAATCTAAAAACGGGGTAAAGGGGCTCATTAAAAATAAATACCTCTATAGACATTGCTCGCTACTAAACAGTAAATTACACAGAATTTTTTGGAGCTGTTTACAAGGTTTTTATTTATCTACCTAATATCTTTTTACCTAATAAATTTTTGTACATTTATATAGGTATTTCTATATTCTCAAAATCCCAGAAGCGATTTCCATGAAATCTAGTATACTGTCATCCAGATTTTTATATTATATGATTATTAAAAAAAAATCTTATTTAATTTTTTTTTCATCTGTAGTAAGCCCAATATTTACATATCCCTCTTTGTAAATAGTTGCTACAGTTTCAGTCACCAATTATTTTACGCAAATTTTTACTTAATTGTAAAACACTTGACACACCAATGTTGCAACTGACCTCAATCAAATACAGCAGAATATAGTATATTAATGATGCCAGTGTTACAATTGTGATGAAATTAAAGAATGCCCGTTATAAAGCTTAGCTGGCATTATTACGATTTGTGCTAGCGAAATGGCATCTAAAATGATTTTTTTTTTAATGTATTTTTGAAGTTATACTTCTTTTGGCGTGTTAGGGAAAAATGATAAGAGTAAATTTATACGATGCGGGCGCACACCGTCACGAAAAATCGACACCCTGAAGTTAGCTATAGTCAACATTTTAGTTTTTTAACTAGATAATGCGTTATAATAAAACTTTCAATGTATTAAATACCTTTTTTCTATTGTTAGTGTCGTTTTTTCTACAAACGTAGAATAAGGCGAAAGATAAAATTATTGAAAAGATTTTTATCTTCTTGCGCCGAAGATGTATAACTTCTAACGCGTGTTTTTATTTGAAACGACCTCCTAAGTCAAAGGTAATTCCAGCTTATGCTATTGCTGTTTTATATTAACGCTGTTTTATTGCTGTTTTATATTAACGGAACGTAAGGGAATAATTATCAATCATAGTTTTAACTTCTAATGGAGGCTAACGATGGCATACTTTTTCTATAATAGCCAAGAAATTTAAGCTAATAAGTCAATAATGTCTAGAGGAATGATCACATGATTTTAAAATTATTTAACACGTCATGCCACTAATTTCGACATTTTGAATTCCTCGCTGGTCTTGTGAGTACTAGATTTCAGTTAACCGTTCGAATACTTACTATTTAGGATAATTACCGATAGCTATATATATACACGACAAACCTTATTCTGGACTACTGACTGTTACTCAAGGCAGCAGTTCTTCATGCGCCGATGGTGAACCAGCTCAACGTATATGTGTAGGCTATCCTACAATAACTGAAGTCTAAACTAAAGCCTACTTCTGCAAGATCAGATTTTCATAAAAGGTGGTTAACCATGAGGTCTTATCTTACGCTCTTTGTTTTTTATTTTTTTTATTTTGACTAGCGATGTTAGCCTCAGATAGCTATTATATCCGTACGCGAACTAGCTGCCGTTCTTACGGCCTCTTACTGCCGCGCTGACGGCTAACATCTAAAATCCAAATTTACGCCAAGAGATCTCGAGATCTACATTAAATTGGAGCTTCTCGTTGCCAGAGAATAGAGTCAACTCTGTTCTGCCCAGACCCTCGCATATAGTGGTGGACCTACACTGTTGACGGTTTTCTGTCTACATTCGCGGGCCAGTCCGTCCGGGGTAGTACCACACACTCACAGAAAATAGATGTCTGACAAACAAGCAAGCAGCACACCCAATAGTAGGTATGTGTCACTGCCGCCCATAGACCTTTGCAATACCAAGGGTATAGCTGGACCGCTGCCTACCAATAGAAACCCCAAATCCATCCAGTTAGGCTGTCGGCTCTCTCGCTCACTGAACAAAGTGCAATAGCACATTGCCATTACTCGGATGTCGGATCTTCTGTGAGAGTGTGGTACTACTCCGGGCCGACCGGCCAGAGAACTATCAACAGAGTGATCCTACCACTAATAAAAAAGTACTGACCCTGACCCTATTCTGTCAGCACAATATAGGTTTCGTGTGGTGGTAGTGGAATTTTGTCTATCATCGTCCTCTATTCTGTCGACAGTAGTCTTAATCTCTATCTTGTCTTTTTCGGTCAGGGGCGTCGCCCACTTCAATGCTCCGTATAATGTCATCGATCTGATGACCCCGTTAATAAATCGATGTCATTATAAATAGATGACGCATTATTATTAGTATTATATAATTGATTAACGCAAATACACAACAAAGACCTTATTAATTTTGTATTATAATGCCATCTCATTAGATTAGCTTTGCCGCGTTTTTTTTCTTCTAGTCTTCGAATCTCAGATTACCAATTTTCTGTGTCAATTATCGGTTTTGACTACTATGCAAGATAAATACTATGAATGATTTTCAAATTATAGTTATATACTTGTTTGCTACAAAGTACCAGCGAGTTATTCGTGTGGTGACGGAGTAAGAATACAATTCACCACCCCGCATCTTACCCGTGGGTGATCGTACGAGAGGACTAAGGGATATAAAATGCATATAACATTTTATATCCCTTAGTCGTTTAAGGGAAACTCGAAACTAAACCCTATACCAAGACGTCTGACCAGCATGGTATAGTAGGTCAATTTCCCTCCCATTACGGAGGAGGCTCGAGCCCAACAGTGGGACGTGTATGAATTAAAACGATGATGATGACCAGCGGAGTAGCATGCCTTTAATGTTTCTTGTATCAGAATCTATTAAGGACCCACAGGAAGGGTAACGCTTTTTGTAAACAAAACAAACAATGCTTGAATTTAATTACAAATATTATAAATTAATTATTACTTTACTACTAATAGCGAGTATGAAAGTAAAATTAATGCGGTCGAAATGCGATCTCTTCGGAAAATCTGTGGAGTTAGGCTGACCGACCGCATTCGCAACGACGACGTAAGAGAGCGAGTAGGTATGAAAGAGAGTATTGGTGTAAAGATGCGAAAGGGAATGCTCCGATGGTTCGGACATGTGGAAAGAATGCCGAACGAACGTCTGGTTAAGAAGATATACAATGCGAAAGTGGAAGGATGTAGGTACCGAGGGAGACCGAGACTAACCTACCTAGACCAGATCGGTCATGTACTGAAGGAAGGTGGAGTCAAGAGTCTCCGAAACCGGCGAGCGTGTATGAAGAGAATTATGAATGTTGAGGAAGCGAGTGAAGTATGCAGAGATAGAGTTCTCTGGCACTCTGTTCTCTCTGCCTACCCTGCAAGGGATATGGCGTGATGATATGTATGTATGTAATTATTACTTTCTCTTAAGACTTAAATTAGATAAACAGTTCAGATCAAATATGTACTTTTATTATGTAATGTGATATATGTTATAAAATGGTTGGCCTAGCAATTATTTTCATAGGATTTTTTTTCTAGATTTTTGGGATTTGGTAGCTCGAGGGACCTCATATCATTGATAAGACTGATACGAAGGACGCTTATGCATAGTATGTATATATTGACGAAATTTACAGAGATATAGCCATTTTCTTATTTTTTAAATTATTCTTTAAAGGAGTCCCTTTCTTTTAAGAAATATGCCAGCATAGAGAAAAAGTTAAGGAAAACTTTGTTATTATTAGTCTGAATCATCATCATCATCATTTCAGCTTTCTTCTCAGCATATATGTCTCATGTTTGGGCTCGAGCCTTCTCCATAATGGGAGGGAAATTGACCTACTTTATAACGCTGGTCAGACGTGTTGGTATAGGGTTTAGTTTCGAGTTTTCTTCTTTCTCATAGATGTTTTATGCGTTTTGTATCCATTAGTAGTCTCGTACAATCACCCACGGGTAAGATAGGGTGTAGTGAATTGTAATCTTACTCCGCCATCACACGGAAAATTATATATAAACAATATTATTAATAGCGCCATATATGTTTGACTATACAAAAAAATATAATGTTTCGAGATTGTCAACTTCTCCAAAATCATATCGATAAGTAAGAAACAATCATTATAACTCTTTGTAACAGTTTTATTTAAGAAAGAGTTGAACTGAATAAGGATGGGTTCAGTACCATTTTATAATGATGGTGTAATAATATGTTATGTTTCATTATCATCATCATCATCCTAGCTCATATCTATCCCACTGTTGGGCTCAAGCCTCCTGCATAATGAGAAGGAAATTGATTATACCACGGTGGTCAGACGTGTTGGTATAGGGTTTTGTTCCCAGTGTTCCTTCTCTTGCATAGAAGTTAGGTGCGTTTTATATCGTCTTTTACGATCACTCATGAGTAAGGTATATTAGGTACACCTTAATCTGACCTACACCTACTGGGCCTGAAGTGAACTGAACCTACTGGACCCATATATACGTATAATTATTAAAGAGATATTAGTAAAGAGGTCGTTGTCAGAGTAATAGAAACTAAAATAGCAAATTTTAGAGATTTTGTCTGTCTGTACACGAATCATGTAGAACATGGCATGAGATGGCATCAAATACTGTTCGCCAATGTACTGCTAGACATATAACTTAGAATACGGGATTATCGAGGTTAAAAAACAACAACAAATCTCAAAACAATACATGTGAAATAATCCTACTAATATTATAAATTTGGAAATTTGTTTGAAGAAAAATGTTTTGATGTTTGCAAACATCAAAACATGTTAAGACGTGTAAATTGTTGAACAAGTTTGGATGAAATTTTGCACATAGATAGATCATTTTTTGGATTAACACAAAGATCCTTTTTATCCTGGTAGTGTATTCCTTGGGATAATACTTTTGAACATTTTACGTGTAAAATTTAACTAAGCTAGTTAACAATAATTTATCTAAGCAACCAATCAAGCAAAGTATCGAGCACAACTAGTATCAAATAGGTTTGAATAATTGTGAAGACGTTACATAAATAGGCTCGTCAGTATCCGCTATGATAATATTTCAGGCGATAAATTGGCAAGAACGTAAAGTGTAATAATGGCTATAACTGCGGTGTGGTAGCGGCTACGAATACTACCAACCCTTACTTTGCTCATGCTTGTAGTAATGGACGGCAAAGAGCTTTATATCAACCTGGGCCAACTCTACCTGATGCCATCGCATAAGGAGAGTTGACATCAGCCCGGCGGCCGGTTATAAAACTATTGCCAATAACTTTTGTAATGTGTACGAGTATATGTTGCGTCGGCCCCAAGTAATTGGGATTATAAGAGTAGGTGAATTTTGATGATGATAAGTATAGCTATTGTCTATAATATATAGAATTTATGAGGAGTTTATTATTATTTGCGGAATCCTGAAAAGTTGCAGTATTGATAGCCAATTGTAACCATCAATCAAAAACAATTTCGTGAATTAGTTTCTCCGTTCTACTTTAATTTGTCTGCTAATAAAACTTTGCAATAAGAGAATGTGTAATGGCACACTTTTAATGTATGCAAATTTTGCAGTAATTCATTTTTAAACGATGGATAATGTTATTTTTACAGTAGCACCAGTGTAAAATAATCTAAAGACGGCGTCAGGTCACATTGCGTTAAGAAAACGCAGCGCCAGCCGAAGTAAGTTGCACGTGCAACAGAATGTTCAATGTTTGTGCATTTGTTCAATGCTCGTGGGTGGCCCTGCACTACTTTTTTACATATGTATATTTCACTCATGCCTCAATTTTCATTTGTAATGCAGCTACAATCGAGATTCAATCTTATACAAGGGATGTAAAGAACTAAATGAGCTAATAAACTTAAAGAATAGCTTATCAGAAATAATGCTAACGCACACAGCTAATTCGGTCGTCTACAACGTACAATGGACCTATTTCACGAACCAATTGACTTTGCTGCATTTTTGTTGTTTTATTATTTATGTATCGAATATCCTTCATGGATAGACATGGCAAAAAAAAAACGCAACCGACAATCCTTTTTTGTCTACCTTTAATAGCGATTAATTTTTCAATCAACACTTTTATATATTTTTTAAAGACAACATCAAACACTAAAAAAAAAATCCTTACATGGCGGTGATTTTACAAAAATTTAATTAACGGAAACAAATTACACACAGACTCAGAAAAACAATTTCTGTATCACATAACCCATGGCACTGGTGTGCTAGGGTCTCCTATCTTAAGCACTACGCTATCGTTGGCGTTAAACATTTTTATACCTAAACCTTATCGATTCGTGTGGTGATGGAGTAAGAATACAATTCACCACCCCCATCTTACCCGTGGGTGATCGTAGAGACGATTAAGGTATATAAAATGCATATAACATCTAAGCAAGAGAAGGAAAACTCGAAACAAAACCTTATACAACAACACGTCTGACCAGCGTGGTATAAGTAGGTTAATTTCCCTCCCATTACGGAGGAGACCCGAGCCCAATAGTGGGACATATATGGACTGTGATGATGATGATGATGATGATACCTATATATCTTTATCACTAGATTATCAAATTTAATTATTCACAATTAAAACAAATTTGATGCATAGTAAATTTATTTGAAAGAGGTGAACTAATTATTATATAATGTTAACAATTAGTAAATTATTGGTAAGTATTAAAGTATTGATTCATCTCCAAAATGACAGTGGAATTAATAATGAAAAAGGTCATTCACTCGCTGCATTTTTCCGCACGTGTCATAATATCGATTGAGAAAGGTAAACAGATTGGTATTCCAAGAAAACTGAAGACATTTAAACACATCAATGCTGGGATGTGTTACTCTATCAAATATTAACGAGCCTTACCAAGTTTTGTAAATAATTTTCATATTTGTCCTTCAGTGTTTACAAGATAGATAAACCAATATTTGTTGTTCTTTTGAATAGTGTTTTTTCGTGGATAATAGCGACTCTGTTCAACTTCAGATAACGTTCAGTTTCTGAGGCTTGTTAATACTTACTAACTGGCTTCTTTGCCATCATTGCCATCATCTACTAGCCGTTCTTCGTCATATAATGAATATAACCTGCTATATCAAAATTTACATTGTGACGGAGTAATAATACGAATCACCACCTCTTATCTTACCCGTGGATGACCGTAAGAGACGGCTAAGGGATATGAAGGCATATAACATCTATGCAAGAGAAGGAAAAACTCAAAACAAAACTCTATACCAACACGTCTGACTAGCGTGGTATTACTATAGTAGTACTATAGTAGGTCAATTTTCCTCTCATTATGGAGGAGGCTCGAGCTCCAATGGGACGTATGTGAGCGGAAATGATGATGATGATGAAATAAAAATTTATGGCGTCGAACTTTGCATTGTGTTTTTTTTTTGTAATATTGTATTTTTTACCGTCTTCAATGATTGTGATCCCTAATTTTTATTCTTTCTCTATAATTATACGGATATTTTAGCTTTTATTAATCAAAATTTCATAGTAATTTTAAAGTAACGCCTGATTTGAACACTAATTGTGTGTGTGTGTGTGTGTAACAATTTGACTATTGCATCTTAAAGGGATAACGATGACATTCAAAGTACTTATTGAAACCTTTTCTTATTATTTGTTTTAGAGACTTTTATCATATAATTTGGATGTTATTCTACATACATATAATTGAAGAGAACGATAAGAGGTAAAATAAAAATAAGACAAAAATAAAAGAGTAAAACTATTTTGATACATATCTCATTGACATTTTGAAACTGAACAGTTAAGCCCCGAGGGCGAGGCTATATAACTAAATTAAAAAATTAACGTTTTGAATAGAAACGAACACTCCATAACACTTCAAAACATACCTCGAAAAATGTTTGATTTCAATGCCTTTTATTTTCGGATGCATAATTAATCGCTTGAATACAGGTAGTAAGCTAATGTATCAAATTGTAAGCCTTACATCCAAAGGATTGAGGATCGATTTGGCAGTCTAATAGATCCTATAGATGTACCCTATGTACTATATTGCAATTTTCTATTCTTGTTATCTGGTTAAATTTAATTCGTTCTTAACAACACGCCAATAAAAAAAAGTGGTCACTTATTCTTATTACCACCACTTGAAGAATATAATTTCTCGATAAACATTTTATTATATAACAAAAAATCTATATTAGAACTGAAAACTTCAGCTGTGTGTTAAAATATATTGTAAACATTTGCGGTATGAATACAGTTACACATTTTTTTTAAATTTAAAATTCCACAAGGAGTGATCAAATTTTTAGGCCTCGCTGATCTGAAAGTTCACTTCCATATGCATTAATAAGTTGTGATATTAATTAAGTACGAGTGGTAATCAATTAAGAATGAAATATGGCGCTATCATTTCTTTTAATGGATATCACGAGAAGTTGATATAATTCTTTCTATACTAATTCCAAGAACTAAAGGGGCATAGTAGATTAGTTTCTTTTCAATGCGGTAGAGTTTCATGTCAAACATTAAAGTTTGAAAGAAATCGCGATCGTTTTCTATAGACTTAGATTTTTTAAACTACATAACGGATTTATAGCAGTTTGCGTCGATGTGTTTTAAAAAAGCTTATTCATTTGAAATGACATAAAATTTACTAATATACAAATTATAAATTTTAACAGCATATCTTTTCTTTCTCTTGCGAAAATATTTAAATAACGTAAGTCCTCTTTTACTGAACTCAGATATTCTCATTCATATCTCGTACTGAACCCTCGTAACAATATTCGACGCGTTCTTGGCTGTTTTTTTTTTAATAAATTGTTGTATTCATATTTCGGGCTATACTAAGTTGTGTCCAAACGTGCTGCAGCCGAGTTAAGTTTTAAGGGTGTCGCGATGGACGCGGTGAGGGTGTGGGGTCTACTTCAAGCGTGATATTTATTTACAAATACTTAAAAACATCCGGCACCATCCATAATAAAATCAATAACAATTTATTTATTATTGGTTTAACATACTTGTATATTAATTTGATATACCTAAAGACTTCCACTTTAAAAAGATACGCAGCTGACGTATGCAACTCGAAGCCAGAACCAATTTTCCAATTCGACTTTATATGCATGTCATACAATCTGGCAATATGTATTTAAGGCTTTTTAAGCGGGTCTAGTCGATCGCATTCGTAACGACGACGTAAGAGAGCGAGTAGGTATGAAAGAGAGTATTGGTGTAAAGATGCGAAAGGGAATGCTCCGATGGTTCGGGCATGTGGAAAGAATGCCGAACGAACGTTTGGTTAAGAAGATATACAATGCGAAAGTGAAAGGATGTAGGTACCGGGGGAGACCGAGACTAACCTACCTAGACCAGATCGGTCATGTACTGAAAGAAGGTGGAGTCAGGAGTCTCCGAAACCGGCGAGCGTGTATGAAGAGAATTATGAATGTAGAGGAAGCGAGTGAAGTATGCAAGGATAGAGTTCTCTGGCACTCTGTTCTCTCTGCCTACCCTGCAAGGGACATGGCGTGATGGTATATATGTATGTATGTGTATGTCTAGTCGATATTTCCTTACCACATTAACTTTCTTTCTCCTTACATCTTACTATTCGATATAATCGTAAAGTTCAATTACAGATATGACTACACATATGGCGTAGTGGTCGGATACCGATCTTCCGTGCCAGTGCCATGGGTTCGATTCCCATGCAGGACAATACTTTGTGCCATACACAAATTGTTGTTCTTAGCCAGGGTGTAATTTGTCTGCATTAATGGTATATTTGTTAAGTCCTCCGCAAGATAAGACTTATTTTCTTACTGCAGGGTGGTGTATTTTGGCCACCGAAGACAAAGATCGGGTACCGGTGGCCCGCTCGCACGGCGAAGAAGAGGTGCTTGCAGGGTGGGTCAATGGGGTTGCGCACCGCCTCTTCCGTCACCCCGGACCGATTTGGCGGGGTGCGACGTCCATAGCCCACCGCAAAATAAAATAATAAAAAATAAAAAAAGGGTGGTGTATTTTGGCCACCGAAGACAAAGATCGGGTACCGGTGGTCCGCTCGCACGGCGAAGAGAGATGTTTGCAGGGTGGGTCCATGGGGTTGCGCGCCGCCTCTTCCGTCTCCCGGGGCCGATTTGCCGGGGCACGACCACATCCATGGTCCCACCTTGCGAAAAAAAAAAAAAAAACGGTGGTGTATTTTAAAATAAATACTTCTCAGTGTAGGGTGGTGTATTAAAAAAAATACTATTCATGGGAAGTTATATTGTGTTATGTTAAACTGTAATTTAGACCTCCTATAAACTACTATCTAACCTGACTCCCTACGGAATCCTTAATTAAACAATAACTTTAACCAAAATAGCAAACAACTATTACAATTTTATTATACAAACTTCTACCTAATGCTCAAACTTCAATAGGTTATTAAAAAGTATGTAACTATATAAAATTATTTAGATATTACAATAGTTAGTCGTATAATAGTTAATCGTTCATTATTTTTGAAGTGAAACTTTTAATGTGACTTCCAACAAGGTTGCGTTAAACGGTTAACGCAATGGCACTCGAAAGCATGCGCGTAGTATACCTGTTACAAAGGCTTTCTCAAATACGTAATTATGCGTAAAGAAAGTTGTCAAAAGATACTATAAATTAACGTGAACACTAAATAAGACTTTGATGGATTTAGATCTTCAACCCTGTTTGAAGTCGGTAAAATGTACTGTACTAAACCAATAGACTAAGAAACTGGTTTACTAGTTTCGATAAGTAAGTCGCATAGTCACCGTTAAAGTACACGTGCAAGTATATAGGTTGCTAACTACATAGGCCATCTATAATGCACGACTTACTAAAAAAAATAGTGCATATAATATTTGAAGACTGCCCTCGATTGTTCCATGATCTTACCATCATATCCTGACTTGATGACAATAAGCCCTCCTGAAAAGTATACCCTATCGAATATAAAAAAGAATTTTCCAAATCACTCTAGGCGTCTTCGAGTAATTGGGGAACATAAATAAAAAAATAAAAGTTGCCAACGAATTAAAAACCTTTTTTTTAAAGTACATTAAATATTTTGATGATATAAATATAACGATGCGATAAGGTTGCAGTAACTGGTAAGCTTATCTAATATCATAACATTAAGCCAAGGTTTAGTTTTGGGCATAATTTAAATTGAAAGGGGCTGACAATAGAAAGCTTGCTTAATATTACTGAGAAGTGACAAATGCGGTGTCAATTGATTTAAGCGAAATAAATATTTTCATGATAAAGCGATTCACTATCGTCATAACATTTGGACAATTTAGAATGTGATACAGGCGATTTTTGCAGTATAAACAAATTATTATTACAGACAAAAAAAAACCATTGTCATGACTTATTCGTATGGTTAACTTTGAAAATAAATAGTTATCAATTTTAGCAAGCGTAAGGTCTAAATAAATACAACTACTTATAGTATTTCAAGTAACTATCACTAGACACAACAAAGACCGCCCACGAGTTATTTTTGTTTAATAAAATATCACTCCGCACTAATGATCAATTATATTTTTGTCTTAAACTTACAAACATGCAACTTTTTCTTCAGCCGATAAACCAAGTTGAGTATGGGTGCTAAAAGAGTGCAATAAGTCTAATGCGATACGCTAGCTGAATAGTTTGGCAATGAGGTTTTATTTCTAGTTTTCCCCCTCTTGCAACGGCGTTATTTTCTTGAATTACTTAACGTTTTTTATAGTGCCTATAGTAAAGAAAAGTGGTAAACGATTTATTTTCTTTCCAACCATACGGATAACGTGTATTATCGTAAGTATTCTAAACTCATCATCATCATCATTATTCTCCTGCTCTTATCCCAATTACTTGGGCTCGATACAATATGTACTCTTCTTTCATAGTACATAATGTAAAAGTTATTGGCAATAGTTTTATATAAAATTCTCTACACGTTTGAACGGATTTAATCCAAATTCTAAATATTAGTTTCCGAGATATATTTTTAGATAAATTCCTAATTCAGAGCGATTTATGATTAGCAAATTTATTGATTTATATGTACCCTCACACCGTTAACGAAGTTTGATTTAAGGGAAGAGTAAATTTAGGTGTCGACCTATTATTAGCTACCTATCTACGTAGTATTCGTATGTAGTCGTAGTACACCTATGCCAATCAAGTACCCTGTGTGGAGAATTAATATTTCCATGTGACATCACCCCTCACTTTTAATGTGAGAGTCTTAAAACTTGTTGTGATGATAGCAGAGCTCCTCTGGAAATTTTGTATCCATCATCAATTCGCGTGACAAGTGTGGCAATTATAAATGCATGTAATTATACACGATGGTAACTACTATGCATGATGCTTTTGAAAGAAAAGGTATGAAAGTAAATGTAAGTAAGATGAAAGTAATGGTCTTTGAAAAGGATAAATGTATGACGGAATGTATTATTTTTATAAATGGTACGGGATTGGAACAGGTGTAAGAATTTGTATACTTGGGTGTACTGTTTACTAGTGATGGTAAAAATGATGAAGATGGTGAAAGACGAGTAAATGCTGGTAATAAAGTGAATGGGGCATTGTACGCCACGCCTAGCTGTACATAAGGGAGTATTAGTGCCCACTCTCATGTTTGGCAGTGAAAGTTGGATTTGGCAGGGAAGACATGTAAGTAGAATAAATGCTGTAGAGATGAGAGCTCTTCGTAGTATGTGTGGTGTAAGTCTGAAAGATAAAATTAGGAATAGTGTTATAAGAGAGCGCTGTGGTAAGAATGAAGAAGTAGTGACTAAGATAGAAAAGGGTATGCTGAGGTGGTTTGGACACGTGGAAAGAATGTGTGAAGAAAGGTTGACTAAACAAGTATACAAAGCGAGTGTGAGTGTGACGATTACAAGGGGAAGACCACGTCGTACTTTCCTGGATCAAATTGAAGATGTGTTAGTGAAAGGTCAGATTAAGAGTACGCGTAATCGTAGAGCATGCATGAAGACTGTGATGAGCGTGAATGAAGCGATGGAGGTATGTCAGGATCGTGGTTTGTGGCAATCCGTAGTCTCTGTCTACCCCTCTGGGAAACAGGCGTGAAGATATGTATGTATTTAAATTTAATTGTTTAATGATAATAGATATAGATAATTTATTGTATGTATATATAGGCAGTTCTTAACAACGATAATTAATTTATTTTATGTGTTAACATATTAGGTGTTATCTAAAATTTAAATGTGGTAAGCGAAAGCGGGTGTTAGAGTTGTTACTCCTTAATTTACTGCAGGTGTCGTAAAAACTAAAAGATATAAACAGATAAAAAAATAAAAAAAGATAAGAAAACAAAAAAAAATGAATAAAAAACTAAATAAAAAAAAAGGAAATTAAAATAATCTAAAATTAAAAAAAAATAAGCAAAGAACCAAAATTACAAAACGAGAAAAAAAGCTCAATATTAAATTGTTTGATAACCCCTCGTGATAAATTGGACCGATCAATTTCTCATTGCAGAATGCAGATACCTCATCAGCATATTATGGCTAAAAAGTAGAAGAAAAATAGCGTTATAATATAAACCACTGCGAATCATCATCAACATCATTACAGCCCATAAATGTCCCACTGTTGGGCTCGGGCCGCCTCCGTAATGGGAGGGAAAAAATATTAGTTGAATATCAATTCAATATTATATCAAAATATATATTTCAAGAATTTTTTATGTAGAAGAAAATATTATAAGGTGGGGGAATAACATTATTTCTTTTTTTTCGTAGTCCATACATGTTATATGCCCACTATTGTGTACAACATTTATCTATATGCAAAAATAAAAATGCCATATACTTCGCGGACCACTTAGATCGGCATAGGGTTTCATTTCAAGTTTTCCTTCACTAGCAATATTGACCTTTTAACATTAAACAATAGATTCTTTCGATATAAACATAAACTGCAAATTTAATAAACGTTATTAATCAATTACAATATGGAGAAATATGCTGTATAATATTGAGAAAGATTCACAATTCTTAAGCGATATTTCCCCGATGTATACTGAATTAGTCGATCTTATTTTTTTCTACACACATATTTTATGAGTAATATTATTATGAAATAGAATTTTTGTAATGCGTCTCGTTTTCATATTGTGGGCTTGTAAACGCCATTAATTACAGTGCTATTTTCGTTTAATCCTACCCTGAGATTTACTCTCTCGTCTTTTGAGTATCGTCGAAGTTAGCAAACAGTTTTTAGTAATATTGAAAATTGTTTGTATGGTGACTAAATAAGAATACAATTTAACATTCTCCTTCTTTTACGTGGATGTCTAAAAAACGACAAATGATATGACAGACAGAAAACACCTATGCAAGAGAAGTCAGCTTCAAGAGAAAAATATCAACATACCATTGTATTAAACTATCATGAGATAATATGTCCATTTCCCTCGCATTCTGGAAGAGGTTTAAGTCCAACAGTGGGAAGTATATAAGCTGAAATAAACATTGATTTTTTTTTATCAAATGCTATTTTTTAAAGTTGATTGTCTTTCAAAGTGCGAATTTAGTTTCGATAACCGATATTTATCATGATGTTAAAATTAAAATATTTGCAGATTAATCGTGAATATTTTTTGGGGTTGGCCATAATTCAAGATCGTTGTAGACCTCAGTAACCTCAGTCTTGCCCAATTATTATTAAACATACACAAAAAAAATACAAGTTCGTATTGTTGTGATATCGTTACCGACGTCTGCTTATATGAGTGCTTTTGATAATGATGATAAGATTAATTTATAAAATGGCGTGAGTGAACTTAGTGCATCTAACTACTACCTAATTTGATTTAGGACCGACATCAAACTGAAGAGTAGATCGCTCTTTGAATTAAATCTATATTTTCTATTTGACGTTTTTTATGTAGTTTACCTTTTGTATTTTTATGAAGTTGATACTTCTGTAAAGGTTTTTATAAAAATTTAGGTTGGCCCACGACGGATTCGGTAAACAAACAGTTTGTAATTTATTTTTAGCTTAATGATTATTTAAATTTTGTGTAATAATGATCTCGTTAAAAAGATTCTATAATAAAAACAATACAACTATTAAACTTTGTAAAATTGTTAATTAATTTCACCAGGTATTTATTATATATATTTCGTTTTTCCTTTCTCTCTCTGTATTTCTCTATTTCCTCTCTTATGTTATGCTAGTATTACTGTCAAAAAGGCTAAAGGCCTAGCTAGCAAGGTATAGCTGGGCCGCTGCCTAACATTATAATCCCCAAACCCACCCAGTTGGGCTACCGGCTCTCTCATTCACCGAAAGAAGCGCAATAGCACATTGCCATTACTTAGACGTCGATCTTCTGCGAGAGTGTGGTACTACCCCAGACGGACCGGCCCGCGGCTGTAGACAGAGAACTGTCAATAGCGTGGTCCTACCACTAACAAAAAACGACCGTTTTTAAATATTAACGGACTTACTATATTCACGAATGTTTCACGATTTCTTTTGTGCGGACGCTATACTAAGGAAAAGATATGATATATTTTTTTACATTCATGGAGATAAAAAGAAAACCTTAAGTTATGGATGAATTTTCCGTGTGGTGACGTAGTAAGAATACAATTTTCCACCCATGACTTGCTCGTGGGTGTTGTAAAAATGAATCGGGGATATAATGCGTATAATATCTGTGTAATGGAAGCTAAAATCTCAATATTACTTTAACCTAAAACATCCACATAGATAGATTAGGTCAAATTCTTTCCTTTTGTCGAGGAGATTTGAGTCTAGCAGTGGCATATAATATATATGGATTGAGATGACGAATAGAAGATTAGGCGATAATTCCGCCCATCAATCAATCGTAGAGTAAAAATGTCATAATTACCACACCTATCGCCCGGGTTGGAAAACGCATTTAATATTGTAAAAAGTTTCTCAATAATAAATGATGCCTTTTGCTTAAAAAATAAAGGTTGGCGTCATATTATATTCGTAATTCGCCACCACATGTGATCGTACGAGACGACTAAGTGATATAAAACGCATATAACATCTATGCGAGAGAAGGAAAACTCGAAACAAAACCCTATACCAACACGTCTGACCAGCGCAGTATAGTAGGTTAACTTCCCTTCCATTAAGTATGAGGCCCGAGCCCAACAGTGGGACATTTATGAGCTGTGATGATGATGATGATCGTCATCATCATCTCAGCCCACATATGTCCCACTGTTGGACTCGAGCTTTATTCGTAATAGGAGTGAGACTGACTTACTTACCACGCTGGTCAGACGTGTTGGTATAGGGTTGTATTTCGAGTTTTCTTTCTCTATAAACTTTATCTTGTGATATTTCTTTTTGATAACGTTATTCATATGCAACTGCTTGAAATAATTGAATGAATTAGGCGATACATGAGGGAAATCCATTATTATTATAAAATGGAGGAGAGGAAGGAAGACCCATCACTTTTCCACGGTTAATCAATATACCATACACCTCAAGAAAGAAAGGAATACGGGATAGGTCAAATGCACCTTCAAATTTGAAGCCGAACCAACCTGAAGATGCCTCGTTTAGAGGCGAAACACGTGTCGAATCTTTATTTAAGGTTCTGCGGAAAATTGCAAAATGAATTTCTGGAAGGTGGTGCTCATCACAGGAGTAAGATTTCCTTATATCCTATTCCACTTTGATGCCATTCCTTCCTTTCTTAAAATGTACGGTATATTGATTAACAGTGGGAAACTGGTGGGACTTCCTTCCTCTCCACCATTTTATAATGCTTGAAATAAATCAACAAACAAAAATATCTAACATACAAGAAGCAACATTCAATAAGACGATAGTAGTCAGCGATTTTTAGTTGATTAACGATTAAATTAATCCATTTTTACGAGCTATGAATAAAATGCCATACAACATCATTCTTTTGCGTGAGCTTTGTGATGACAAGAACATTAGAGCAATAATCAAACAACATATTTACAAGTGCAAGAAATGAGTATGATATAAAAAGCCAATGTGGTACCAATTATAAACTAAATATATGCCCCATAAGAAAAGATGACGGTCAGTAAATAAAAAATCCTAAACAAATTATAGTTTTAGGGCTTTTAGTAACAACGTATATCATAATCAGGTTTATACTTTAATTTTATTTCAACTTTCCTTCTGGAAACATAAATACTTACCTAGACTTGATATATTTATATTTATTATATAGAAATAAAGTTTATAGATATATAAATGTTATATTTCAGCCAAATTATATTATCGATTCTTTAAACAGAGAAATATTTACTACATTTACGAATGAACGTGAGCGCTTAAGATGAGATTAAGCGGCAATACTTTCAGGTGAATGTAAACATGTAGTGTTTTCATTCACCTGCTTTCATCCACTCGCAGCTTGCCCTTACAGACCAGCTAAAGTACTAATTACTGAATAGCAATTTTGAATTGCACAAATTATTTTTAAAATAATTAAATTATTAAGATGATTAATGAGTAGATATAAACAGAACGAATGTTTGAACGATATATTTATGGTAATTGAAATCGTGTAACAACTGTTCGAAAATTTAAATTAATTTTGATTGTCAAAAATTCTATACATAATAACACAATTTGTATATCTTAATACTTTAAAATTAAAATTTCAAAAAAAATCTAAAACTTTTAGAAAGAACGATGTTTAAATCGGCTGAAAACTTATTCCTTGACCAATATTTCTTTATATAGTAACAAGAAAAATGGCCTGCCACTGAAGATCTCGCATTTATATTCCAATCCTAATTTTTTGGTACAGGAATTTTTCTCAAGTGTCACGATGCAGCAAATAAATATTGGTCGTGAATTGGAGAAATGAATCGATCTCGCTCTTATATAGATGAATCCAAAATTTTATCTCTTTCACCCTAATAGCCGGCTGACAAACATGTATCAGCGGTTAATAGGTGCGCTCACGCAGCTGTTGCGAACAAATCAGCTCGGATATAGCTGACACTGTCAAAAAGCTAACACCTTGCCTCATGATATAGGCGAGAAGCGACGATAAAATTGCGTCTGATAATTACTGATTATATTTGATTATCATAACAGTTTTCAAGAAATACTTATTGCGTGAGGTTAATAACAGAAATATGTTATATATGTCCTTTTTATTATACCGGTGATCGTAGAAAGATCGTAGTGAAATCAAGATTCGTGTTTAATTTTGTATAAATTGTTATTGTTTGATTAAAGCTTATAATTATCACGGCATTCCCAACTCCCGGTAAGACGTAAGACATCAAAATGTTTGTGCAGTTTTTTTAATTAAAATAGATATAGTTCAAATGATAACAATACGATACGAATTTTTTTTCATAACAGCGGTACCATTTCGTTTAATGTCGGTTCAGGAGTCGGTTTGATCCCTGATCTGCTTCATTTGATTGTGAAACAAAATAAAAACTTCAAAAACAAAACTTCAGTAATAGTATTTTATATGTATTGTATAAATGTAAGCGTGTAATGTAATGCTTAATTAAGATAAACGGTACATTGTTACGTGGGATGCTTGTGCCTTGCGGCGAGATAGTGTAAGCAAAGACATTACGAGGAGGGGTCGTCTCGACGTTCATTCAAGATCGGAGAAAGCATCCTACGTATTTAAAAATAGATATTGTAGAATATTTATTGACCATCTCTACCGGATTCAATTTGATATTAAGATTAGAAAGATATAGTACGCGCGTGTTTACGCGATAGATACTCATTTGTTCACGGACATTAGTATTTTCCAAAGCTATTTAAAAGTAATCCAATTTCAATATTATTTTTTGTGATTTTACTTTTTCTCAGTCTCCTTATCTCCCACTGTTGAGCACATCACTCAGTTGTAGACAAATTGACTATTATAACACACTGTTCCAACGGTTTGGCTTATTGTACTGTTTCGATTTCTCATTCTCTTGCAGTGATAGTATCGTCTTTCACTGATATTCTCTTCTTTATAATGGATGTTTTAAAGGATTAATAGATTCCCTATTAATCTTTTACAGTATCCATTATAAAGATTCATGAATTTGTAATGTCACTTCGACGTACGAAATATTTTATTTGATTAACGGTGTATAAGATTTACTCAATAAATAGAGTTCACTAGTATCTACATTTTAAGATATTTTCACTAGTGTCGTATTGAGTCTGAGTCTTATTTGTGTCCGTAAATTATATATGTGTGATTATAACGACTTGAGCCAACTCCATCTGATGCCGTTTGGTCAACAGTTACATTCCCAAGGAGGGTTGACGTCTAGGCGGCCGGTCATAAAACTGTTGCTAATAATTTTTACAATATGTACTATGAAACAAAAGTACATATGGTATCGACCCCAAGTAATTGAGATAAGAGTAGGAGAATGATGATGAAATTATATATTTGTGAATTCTCCCGCTTTACAAAAGTTATTTTCTGCAGGGTTCTGACTAGTAGATATGATGTTAGATGGTATTATCCCCGTGCGGTGACGTATCAAGATTATAAAATATATCCACGCCTTATTTAATAGTAAAAGTTGGCTGACCGACCGCATTCGCAACGACGACATAAGAGAGCGAGTAGGTATGAAAGAGAGTATTGGTGCAAATATGCGAAAGGGAATGCTCCGATGATTCGGACATGTGGAAAGAATGCTGAACGAAGGTCTGGTTAAGAAGATATACAATGCGAAAGTGGAAGGATGTAGGTACCGGGGGAGACCGAGACTCATCTACCTAGACCAGATTGGTCACGTGCAGGTGGAGTCAAGAGTCTCCAAAACCGGCGAGCGTGTATGAAGAGAATTATGAATATTGAGGAAGCGAGTGAAGTATGCAAGGATAGAGTTCTCTGGCACTCTGTTCTCTCTGCCTACCCTGCAGGGGATATGGCGTGATGATATGTATGTATGTAAAAGTTGGCTATAAGATCACCAGAATATTTGTAATATTAGCTGCGATTGTCAACCCGTCTCCTAAGAGGAGGAGGCTTATATTCAGCTGTAGACATCGATACACTAAGGGGGCGTTCAAGTATTACATAACGCAATTTGTTGGGCTTTTAAAATGTTACACTGCGTTACATAGCTGGGAGGGGAGTTCAAACAACGCGTTACGTAACATTGTTATTTTATTAAATAAAAAACTAGGGAATTAAAATTTCCCAAGTTGTCAAGCAAATTTTATTTTTTAGACGATGAATAAACATTATACACATGTAATGCGAGTTTGGAAGCTCTTTTTTATTTATTATTGCCGCAAATAGGTTTAAAAACGGTCACTTGGGTATTACGTAACGTTCATTACAGAGAAACGTTACGGCGCGTTACATGGGGGGGAGGGAGTATCAAAAATCTTCAAAAATTGCGTTACGTAATACTTGAACGCCCCCTAATAAAGACGGTATATTCGACATTTAATATCTTTATCTTTTTTTTAGGAGCTGTCAATACATGCGGTGTCCACACATGAGCTCCTGAAACCCAAAGATGAACCTTCATATTCTTTGGCACCTTCTGCAAATATCTGCTCCGTTAGTTTACACCATGCAGGTAAGTCATAACGCATGTTAAAAAGTTAAGTAATCTTAATATATGTATATAAATTACGCGTCACGTTGTTTGTCCGCGTTGGACTCCTAAAGTACTTAACCGATTTTAATAAAATTTGCATAGCATGTGTAGTTTGTTCCAACTTAAAAGATAGGATAGAAGCTATCCTATCTTTTAAGTTGGAACAAACTCGATCAATATAGTTCAATTTACAATTATCTATTATCTCCAAACGATTCTAAAAGATGGCGGTATATGTTGATTGGATTGAGGCAGTATTTAATAGATGGCGCTATGTTAAACGTACACACGTTTCATATAAGCTACAATTTATTAGCATAACCACCACGTGTTACTGAGGCTACCTTAGTCACAACAACGCGTGGTCGGGTCTGCTAGTAATTAAATATAATACGTACTAGCGTATCCAACAGACCTATTTCTATCCAAAAAAGTAGCACCACATCAAATATAATATTATGAAATTTTGTTAATTATACAGCAAATACAATTTGATGGTATACCAACAGCAACGCCACTTATCGGGTCTAATTATATTTGCAAAACATCCAAGAACCCATTGAAAAATACACACCCATTTAGGAAGAGTCCAGCCTTTTAGGAAGAGTTAGATGACAAACACACGTACGAAGAATGAAGATATGATATCTATTACGATTATCCGTGTGGTGACGGAATAAGAATACAGTTCACCACTCCCTATCTTACTCGTGGGTGATCGTAAGAGACGACTAAGAGATATAAAAAGCATATAACATCTATGCTAGAGAAGGAAAACTCGAAACAAAACCCTATACCAACACGTCTGACCAGCGTGGTATAGTAAGTCAATTTCGATCTATTACGATAATAATTTATTTTAATAAAAGAAAACTAAGGGAAATAATATGTATGTAAATAACATTGATACAAGAGAAGAAAAATACCACATAAACCATGGGAATTATGTGGTATGTGATTACATCTCACTAGCAAAATGCGGTATGTCATTTTCCCTGCCATAAAAAAGGAGGCTTGAGCAGAATAATGGGATGTACCTATAATTGTATATGGGCTGAAATAAAATGAGTTGTTGAATAAAATCTTTTACGAATGATGATGTTGCTATAAATTACTACTTATAGGAGAAGTATCTTGATATCTATATTTTGTTCCTCGGCAAGGCATAATGATTTGTACTTGTCTCTCATGTCGCAATAGACAAAGTTGCGGTTGCCGCAGGAGTCATTAATTATTTATTCATATATATATATATATATATATATATATATATATATACACATACATATCATCACGCCATATCCCTTGCAGGGTAGGCAGAGAGCACAGAGTGCCAGAGAACTCTATCTTTGCATACTTCACTCGCTTCCTCAACATTCATAATTCTCTTCATACACGCTCGCCGGTATATATATATATATATATATATATATATATATATATATATTATTTATTCATTTACTTCGTATACTAATAATTGTATACACAAATAATTGTATATTCAAAAATCAGTGTAAGATCTAATAGAAGGTAAAAACCACATTCGGATTTTCTGGAGCAGACAGAACACAAAAATCTTTAAAGAATAACTTGTCCTTACAATGTCAAAGATATTATAGAAATACAAGCTATATACGATACAGTATGTACATATATGTAACACTCGGATTATTCGATCACCATTGATGCTAATCACTTCTTAGATGGCAAGTACCATACAACATTCATTTAAGTGTACATCGATTACATCGCTACAGGTCAAATTGATAACCTTGTAAAACCTAGCATACTGGTGGCGAGTTACATCAATAAGCATATAAACATTCTTTGAAAAAATACATTTAGCTTCATACCAATTTTCATAATGATCGGTCAAATAGTTTCTGAGTTAAGCGATGTCATATATACAAACATGCTCTTTTATTATTGCCAGCTATGAGCCGAAATCTAATAAGATTTAAACGAGAAATTATTTCTATATTTAATAATAATAATAATATTATTAAATTATGACGGTAAATTTAGTCACTTATTAACAATAAAAGAAGTCCAGTTCGGCAATCGAATTATCGTTTAATCCAAATAGCCTCGATTTGCGCCTGGTTTGTACGTTTTTCTACTATTTTACCTATTTTTTTTTTGTTTGTTTTCATTATTTCAAAAATTTGTTTTTAATATCTGAATATATTCTAAAAGAAACACAACTTACTAAAAAAAATACCGAGCTAAGCTCGTCTTCCATATTATATATACGATTCTGAAGTTGTCAATCTCCCTTCATTGTATCCAAGGACAAGATCGAGCAGTATAATATTAGATATGCCATTATTTCAACGTGAAATCTTTAAATTAGTTTAAATGTTGGCACAACGATACATTAGCACTAATCATGTTTATATTTTAGCTGCAAATTATGTATTTATTACAATTATAATGTTACGTCATAAATTAACGTTTACATTTTTATAAGAATACTGATTCTGCTCGATTTCGTATGCGTTATATATTGTATGAGTCATTTCTTCGATATTTATGTCCTCGAAGTGGCGTTAGTGGGAGTACCTGCGTCTAATATTGACCTGGTCTAGTCTGTGCTCAGTCTGTGATAGTCCATTATCCACAGTGAGGTTTACAGAGTATTTTTGATGTCAATAATTGCACTGGGAAAACAATGTGACGTCAATATCTCTATAGCTATACTAATCTACATCTGCCCTTAACAAATATTATTGTGCGAGAAAGGAGTAAAATTATGGCCATCCTCATAACTTGAAAAGCTTATAACTCCTTTTCTTTTATACATATTACACGCATTAAATAAAAATATTATTAATAATTTCATAATAAATATTGTATTTTTTTGTCATTGTTCTCAATTGCAAGGTCATAATTTTGTAACCTATTAATTGATGAAAAACTGACCCTGCATCGTGGAACTAAAATAACAGAGAACTTTGGGAGGGTTTTTGGATTTAGCACCACTTTATCCCTCTAGGCAAGTTATACGATATCCCTTAATTCTGAACGCATATCGTATATCAGTCAACGACAGTTCGAGTTTATTTATATGTAAGATATGGCTAATTAGAGGGATAATATTTAATTAAACGATTGAATTAAGATTGCATATGCTACTAGGTATCTAATGATAAATATACATCGAGAATAAGCGTTGTATGAATTAATTAGTACTTTATAAGCGCGTACAATAATATTTGGATGAACCATTCATCATCATTATTCTGGTTTTACATCATTGTGTTAATATATACATTCCATTGTACATATTGTAAAAGTTATTGGCAATAGTTTTATTACCGGCCGCATACCTGAGAACGTAATTGTTAAACAAACGTTACCAGATGAAGTTGGCCCAAGTCGATATAAAGCTTAGCTGTCTTTTACGATATCCACGGGCATAGTAAGGGTTGGTAGTATTTGTAAATATATATATATATATACATATATATATATATATATATATATATATATATATATATATATATATATATATATATATATACATATATATATATATATATATATATACATATATATAATCTGTATATTTCAGGTATTCTATACATTACCTAGGCAATGTATAGAATTGAGCATCCAGGCAATGTATGAAATATTATGTATATTATTGTTTATTACATACTTTACGTAAAGGTAATGTATACAATTCCTAGGGATTGTATAGACTACCTGCTGTTCAACCAGCAATGTGTAAAATAAATAGATCTTGGTCTATATTTATGAATGTTAACCTATCTACCCATGAGCGTAGCTATAGTGGGGCAGGATTAAGTTAGGTTTATTTGACGCTTTTGGTATTGTATAGAATATCTAGGCAAAATTACAAAATTAACAATGTTTCGTACAATGCTTGTAGCATTGTATTTTATACAATACCTAGGTAATGTCTTGTAATTGTAATTGTCTTGGTATGGACATGTAATGAGAAGGGATGAAAGGTTTGTGACAAGAAGGGTTATCAATATGTTTGTAGATGGACAGAAGAATCGTGACAGACCCAAAAAGAGATGGATGGATTGTTTGAAAGAGGATATGTGTATGAAAGGTGTAAGTGCAGATATGACGGCTGATAGAAGCGTATGGAAGGCTAGAACATGTTGTGCCCACCTCACTTAGCGTGGGAAGAGGGCAGGCAAATGATGATGACCTAGGTAATGTATAGAATACCGGTTTATACAGATTGCCGGTAACATATAACATTGATATAAAATTAGAGATCTCTGAGAAAATCGGAACATTATGTATATATATATTTATTATTATTTATTATTATTATTATTATATACATACATACATATCATCACGCCATATCCCTTGCAGGGTAGGCAGAGAGAACAGAGTGCCAGAGAACTCTATCTTTGCATACTTCACTCGCTTCTTCAACATTCATAATCTTCATACACGCTCGCCGGTTTCGGAGACTCTTGACTCCACCTTCCTTCAGTACATGACCGATCTGGTCTAGGTAGGTTAGTCTCGGTCTCCCCCGGTACCTACTACCTACATCCTTCCACTTTCGCATTGTATATCTTCTTAACCAGACGTTCGTTCGGCATTATTTCCACATGTCATATATATATATCATTTCATTTCTTTTCATATATATATATATATATACATATATATATATATATATATATATATATATATATATATATATATATATATATATATATATATATATATATAATTGCTTCGTGATAAATTAGAATTCAATCGGTGAAAAAAAAAGGGTGAAATTGGTTCTTTGGGAGCCTATTCATTATATACAAACACACAAACAAAACAATAATTCCTCTTTATAAAATTAGTATAGATAGATTTTTAATATATTCATTGCTGTCAGTACTTACTTAGTATTATAATATATTTTTTAACATTTCTGTATATACATGTAGATTTTAATCAACAAATATAATTTATTAGGACCGTACAACATTTATTATTACACATAATGCTTGTATTGTGTATGTACATTTTATTTTTCAACTCACCGAATATGATTTCATATCGCAGCACTTGAAATGATTTCTGTGTTGGCACGAACTTAGGAATATTTAATTTACGACCCAGTCAGTATTGTTCATTCAGAACGGTCTCGGGTTGATTGGCGATATTAAAAGTGTCAAGCTCCTGCTGACGGAAATTCATTGATAGATTTAATCGCTTTGCACTGAAATAACGTACGACGCAGTGGGATTTCATTTGAGGAGTAAATTGCTAAGTCATTAATGCCGTCCGGTTGTAGTAGCTCTCAGCACTAAAATCTGGTGCTATTTTAAGGTAACTAACTGGGATCCTTGAAGTTATAGTCTTCTTGCATCAAGCCACAATTGTGTGCTATTGCTAGCACATATTGTTTCGCAAGTTTGAGGTTAAAGAAAATAATTATTATATCATATATAACTGTTTAACATCTGGATGATCGAGCTTTCGCTCTTTCTTTTTAGTGTATTTTGAAGATACATTGAAATATAGTAAAAATAATTAATTTAATAACAATAAAAACATTAAAATGTCGAAAAGTAATATAAAAGAGAAACAGGATCCAAATCAGCCTCTAGTAGACTGCTCGACTATCCAATTGAGGTGTCTTAATGACAACGTCATTTGCGTTCATATTTAATAGTTGTCAGCCAACGAAAAAATTATATTTTTTTAATGCCTGAGAATATTGACGAAACCATAGTTTCTATAAATGAAATCTAGCTAGATCGATTAATCGCCTCCGAAACCCCCTGCATGCTAAATTTCAAGAAGATTGTTCGTGCCGCTTCCGAGATTCAGAAAATATGTATATATACAAGAATTGCTCGTTTAAAGATATTAGATTAGATAGATTTTATAAGTATGGTTTGTTTTTAGACTGTATTAGTGCATTGCTTTTATGTTTTAACTTATTGCGTAGATGATATAGTTCTCGAAGTAACTACTATATGGAATGGGGTGATTTTGATACCTTTTGCCAACCTACCAATATCATTTCTCTATCTTGGTTCACTACCTAGCTCAAAACTATCTTATTATATAGATAAGGTATCCAATAGTATGATATGTACTGTATGAGTCAAATGGATTTCTGAAATACATATATTACAATATTTATTTAAGGACCAGGTGTTGGTCTAACAATAAGAACTAAGCCCTAATATAGTCTAGAGTCTATACTAAACACTAAAGTCCCTGAAGTACAAGGATGATTTCCTTGTATTAGTTATCTTTTATGATACCGCAAAAAAAAAAGGCTAAATAAACCAGCCAAGTGCGAGCCGGACTCCCGCACGAAGGGTGCCGTACTATTATCTATAAAGACGGCAAAAGAATCAAAATTTTTAGTACCTAATTGTTGGTATAGCGATAATAAAAATACATCATTTGTGAAAATTTCAACTGTCTATCACGGTTCATGAGATACAGCCTGATGCTGCAGCTGAACAGATGGACGGACAGCGGAGTCTTAGTAATACGGTTTCATTATAACTCTGAGAACACTAAAAAAGTGTGGTGATTCGTATTTCTCTATACTCCGACTCATTATCATCATCTCAGCTTATATATGTCCCATTGCTGGGCTCGAGCCTCCTACGTAATGGAGGGAAATTGACCTATTATACCACGCTAGTTCAGACGTGTTGGTATAGGGTTTTATTTCGGGGTTTCCTTCTCTTGCATAGATGTTATATGCGTTTTTATCCCTTAGTCGTCTCTTACAATCACCTACGGGCAAGATAGAGGGGGTGGTGAATTGTATTCTTACTCCGTCACCACACGGATAATACTCCGACTACACACGATAAAATTTGTTAATAATTGGGAATCAGTAGAAGAATAACCTTTTTTTTTTTTGCGGTGGGTTATGTACATGGTTGCGCCCCGCCATATCGGTCCGGGGTGGCGGAAGAGGCGGCGCGCAACCCTAATAGACCCTGCAAACAACTCTCTTCGCCGTGCGAGCGGGCCACCGGTACCCGAACTTTGTCTTCGGTGGCCCGCCCGGCAGTAGAAGTAACACCTGGTATAAACTTTTTCATTATTAATACAATCCTACATAATGACTAATCATAGTTATGTATCTACATTTAAAATAAGTAGTGTGTTACATATTATGTTTACATTATAATCACAGACGTCTCTTCCTTGCAATATTATGAGATCATTATGTTACAGCTAGTGTAAGCTTAAGTATTTATATGTGGGTCGCTAACATGTGGCTGGTATGCAAGTACGAAAATAATTGATCTACATTCATATAAGGTAACTTACTGAGCGTTATATTTGTATAATCCTTACTAATATTATAAATGTGAAAGTAACTCTGTCTGTCTGTCGCTCTTTCACGCCAAAACTACTGAACCGATCTAAATGAAATTTGGTACACAAATAGTCTAGAGCCTTATAAAGGACATGGGCTACTTTTTAATGCGAAAAAGGTTTGTAAAGGGGGATGAAAAGTTGTAACGAAGTATCGTCATTTTTAAAGCCAGAAACTTATTTTTAGGCTATTGATTAGATGTAAATAAATATGACATTAAAATGTTAAAATAAAAAATTACCCTTAAAGGGATAATAAAAATAAGAGATGAAAAACTTTAGGAAAGTAACCTATGCGGGTGAAGCAGCGGGCAGAAGCTAGTATGTAATATATGTATAGAAGTGTTTGATTACTTAAAATAGATATATAATACGAGTACAAGTTTTTAAAGACACAAAACTGTGAATCTCTACTTTTTTAGTATTATAAATGTGAATGTAAATTTGTTTGTTACGCTTTCACGCCAAAATTACTTAACCGATTATCATGAAACTTTTTACACATAGACTTCGAGGTATTAGAAAGGACTTAGGATATTTATTATTATTTTTTCTTACAAAGAGTAATTTCATTGCACGTAGAAATTTTTAAATACTGTATCACGTTGATTCAATTCTATTGAAGTGTATGATCTTTGATTTTTATTTAAAAGCTTCAACGCAAGCGTAGCCACGGCTAAAAGCTAGTATTTTTATATATTTAAGGCGTACAAGATGTAAGGTTTCAGTTCTAATATCCATGAAGGAGTTTATAGCTTCTTCCTATCAAGCATTTGTAAAAGACCACTAAGAGATGTAGTCAGAGAAAATTATACAAAAAAGGGACTCAATTTGAATTGAGTCCCTTTTTCAACAAATCTCATCCTCCCGGAGCCAAATTTAAGCAGCGAAATAGCAAACTGTAGCGTTTAAATTTGATCAAATCCGTAATGACGCATTTACTTAATCTAATGAAAAAAACAACCCATTCCCCCGTACTGTTGACTGGGTAATAAGCGATACTATTTCATCATAAAAAAAAATAAGGAACTGATAACACGTGGTCAAATAAAAAAAAGCTATAATAGTCTTTTTTAAATGCAGTAACATAATTATCTATTTATGCCAAATTATATAACTGGCAACGGAAATACTAGTTCTGACAACCCTATTTTGAAACACCTATGTGTTGATTATGGTCGTAAAGTAGCCCGCATCGAATGCGATACAAATATAAACGTGTATTTCATATTTTTATATATCGCATTGACCCACCTTTATCACAGTTTACACCCAAATCGATTGGACATCTAGAGAAATCGATTACCCCTGTGCTGATAAATAAATTATATTATGATAGTTTTTATCATTATAATCATTTATTTTTTCAATTTATTTAAAATCAAATATAGAAAACTGGTAGTTAGATACGCGTTTAAATAAAATTTAAAGAAATATTTTTAATTATTTTAAAATATTATGAACAAATAATACGTGCAATTAATATAAAAAAACGCAGTGTATTGTATACATACTTCTATTTACTATATTCGTATCTTACAACTCGATTCAATCCAATCGAGTTGTAAGAAGAGCAAGAAGGTTAAGGGGACGTGACCCGAGCTGACGTCAAGCGCTTGAGGAGATCTCGGCTCACTAATGTCCCTCAGATACGTTCGAAGTCATCGTTTATGATAAACCGCAGCTGGCTATAATCGCATTGACAGTAATTATATCCATGTTTATTGCTATTAATTACAGAAATATTATAATTATATCTGTCATATACCAATGTAATTAGCAATAAACAAAAACATTGGCGAGAAGTTTGCACAGCTGAAGGTTTTATTAATAATAATATTGAATTTGATTTTTTTTGTTAATTTTTTTTTATAGCTTGTGGTGGCAAACGAACAAATAGCGCACCTGATAGTAAGTGTCACTGTCGCCCATGGACCTTTGCAATACCAAGCGTATAACTTAGGCCGCTGCCTACCAATAAAATCCCCAAAGCCACCCAGTTGGGCTTTCGGCTCTCTCGCTCACCGAACGAAGCGCAATAGCACATTGCCATTACTCAGACGTCGATCTTCTGCGCGAGTGTGGTACTACCCCGGACGGACTGACTCGCGGCTATAGACAGAAAACTGTCAACAGCGTAGTTCTACTACTATTAAAATGCTGGTCTCCAAAACAGAACAGGCATTATATATGACAATATCCAGCTAAATATATTAATTTTTAAATAGAATGTTTATAGAAATTTTCATATAAGAGTTTAATTATTAAATTCACGGATATAAGATCCATGGATCTCAAAGAAGCGGTACCAGTGGCTGGCCCAATGGTGATGATGGGTGGGAATACTGTGGGTTATGGGGCCACGCGCCACCCTTGCGTCGGCTCGAACAGAATGGATAGACGGCGTGTATATTTTCCACCAATTAAAAAAATATAACAACTAAAGAATATAATGTGTTACCAATATTGCCTTATTCATGGACGGACTGCAAAAAGAAATTGAAACGAATCCATAAACTTATTCGTCTGGATGGAATAATATTCCAATTCCTTTATTATTGGGATGGTTTGTAAGCACAAAGCCTAATAATAAGTATTATATATACTGAGAAGAAGTAGAAACGTACTCAAGAATGCCCTGCTCATCTAGTAGCAAACGCACGCGACTATAGACTCTATTCTCTTGATTGCGCTATTGCAGTAATGTATCAAATAATTAGCACCAGCATGGAGTCTAACAGTACATCAGGTAGAAGGTAATTATTTTGCCTGGAAAAGATAAACTGAGTTTATCTACTCTCTGTCGTTTAGACAGACCAATGTCATCGGTATAATCAACGACATTAACCGTTTTATTTATACGGATACATATAATCTCATCGTAGTCCCTATTTATTGTTTAGAATACTAACGTAAGAGAGCGAGTAGGTATGAAAGAGAGTATTGGTGTAAAGATGCGAAAGGGAATGCTCCGATGGTTCGGACATGTGGAAAGAATGCCGAACGAACGCCTGGTTAAGAAGATATACAATGCGAAAGTGGAAGGATGTAGGTACCGAGGGAGACCGAGACTAACCTACCTAGACCAGATCGGTCATGTACTGAAAGAAGGTGGAGTCAAGAGTCTCCGAAACCGGCGAGCGTGTATGAAGAGAATTATGAATGTTGAGGAAGCGAGTGAAGTATGCAGAGAAAGAGTTCTCTGGCACTCTGTTTTCTCTGCCTACCCTGCAAGGGATATGGCGTGATGATATGTATGTATGTATGTAGAATACTAATAATTAGTAAACGTATATAACATTCAGACTCAGATGAATATTCTGTGTATAGCACAAAGTATAGTTAATCAAAAAATTAAATGAATAACATCTGGTAAAAGAGGTTCTTAACGACTTTACATCACAACACTATCTACTTGGTTGTTTAATAAATACTACCATAATGATTTCTAAAGTTTACGCGAGTATTACACATTTGAAAACTTAAAAAGTCATCGTTATTACAGTCGTATTTTGTACGTAAGACACCTTAGTCCTCCCGTGACTATGATCACTGTAAAGTGTTCGAAACGTCGGGCAATTAAAAATCAAATACAAACGCGATAGAATCCGTAAAAGTAGTTTTGTTTCAAATATATACTACCACTTAATAAGTAATTTAATATAAGTAATAAGTAGCTTTTATCTATTACCTATAGGCAATAGTCATGTGTACATGGTGTTGTCTGATTATATCACCAATCCCTCGTCATCGAGGTATTAACAGTCTACAATACCTGCGTTGCACCTTACCTAGAACCTTACGTTATTAAAGTTGATTGTTTAAGAGAACAATTACCTTTTGTACGAGTTGGATATCGATGCCATTATCAGTAGACGTGTTAAGTAACGCCGGTGGCTCGGATTCTGACATACCTACTATAAGTTGCAAATATTCCCTACTTTAACATTTTCTATTTCTAATCGTTTTCGTTCCTTCATTTATTCCATTAAATGCTTGATGGCAAAGGACTGCCTGAGGGGCATTTCGTGGGGAGGATTATATCCAATAGTGGAAGTATACAGGATAATGGATAGATTGATGTTTGGTTTTTAAAATTATTGTAGAAGCTGTACTGAATGTCGTTTGTCATCACTAATTTCTTTTTCTTCAGAATATATACGTCTAACTACGGGAATTCTATCTATATATCTAATCATATCATCATCATTTTTCTACTCTTATCTCAATTACTTGGGGTCGATACTATATGTACTCTTCTTTCATAGTACATATTGTAAAAGTTATTGGCAACAGTTTTATGATCGTCCGACTGTCAGACGTCAACCCTCCTTGGGAATGTAATTGTTGACCAAAGATCAATTGACCAAAGAGACCAGACATCCACGAGCAAAGTAAGGAATATATGTTAGAGAGCTAATCCTTAATATGAAGGTAAACTCAAATTAAAATTCTATTCTAAATCATTTGATCGGTATGAGATAGATCAACATAGCTTTATTGTAGTAAAGGCTCAAGTTGAGTAGTGGGGTTTAAATGAGCGAAGAAGATAGTGAAGAGCTTTATCTCATTAGCTTATAACTTAGATGTTATTCGTGGAATCACAGTATGATATGTGACAGACTATTAAACAAAAGTACCCATACTCCGTGACCTGTTCGGGGATGGTCTTGAAAAAACGTCGAAAAAGTCTGCGGGTTGTGCGTTTGAAAATAAAAGGCAGTAGTACGTAGGTTACCTATATTATATATTATATTATTTTATTTTCATTTTCTTTTGGAATAGGCTGTGGTGTAGTCACATCCTGCCCGATCCATACGGAGCGACGAAAGGAATGGCGCGTGACCCTATAACCTGACGTACACATAACTCTAAACACCATGCCGGCGGGCCACCAGTACCTGGCTCTCTTAACGGTGGTCCAATTTATATACCTAGATAAAAAAAATACTACAACGTCTATTTATATTTATTACCATTGTATTTCTTTTTATCTTCCATTTTAATACTTTTATATTACATTAGGACTATATTATATTCAGTCAGTCTGGCAATATTGAAGAAAGTAAATGGTTAATTTCTCTTACTGCCTAAGTGATGTAACGTTAGAAGTGAATAGCTACAGAACATCTTTCCACCTACTGAATGAAAGCTAGTAATGGTTTAAATTGAATTATTTATAATAAATACACTTGTGACAAAAACTCAGTCATACAAATTACCTAAATGTGTTCGTTTACAAATGAAACTAGCATTATTTACAAAATAACGTCGGAACTCTTTTTTTTTTTAAACAATTCTAAACATTTTAGTGAGTGATTAATGGTTGTTTAGGTTTTATTTACTTTTTGCTTTAGACGCCAGATGTTTGATGAGAATAGCCTCAAGGTTTTTCACCCTACGAACAAAGGCAATTTGCTAATTGTGCGAAAATATTAGGTTTCTAGCCTCAAGCCTAAATTCCGTACCGATCGTTATCCACAGATTCAATAAGAACTTTTCCACGGATTCAATAATAAAATACACTATTTTAAAATTTTATTATGGGATAATTGTCTTCAGATAATTCACATACTTTGCTATGTGTATATAGATGTCATTCACTTATAACTTAACTACCATAGTTTTATTTTTAGATAATAGAACACAAATCGTATCGTACAGATCATCTAGGTTAAGAGCCAAGTAGTATGAAATACCACAATACATCCTACGACTCTACTTTAGTATGTCCTATTAGCACCATTTTCTACTAGTATTTATTTTACATAATAAATAATTTTACATAAAACAACCAAAGAATTATATATATATATATATATATATATATATATATATATATATATATATATATATATATATATATATATATATATATATATATATATATATATATATATATATATATATATATATATATATATATATATATATATATATATATATTATATATATAGGTATTCTGGATCTCGGAAACGGCTCCAACAATTTTCATGAAATTTAGCTTGTAGGCGGTTCCGGGGGCGATTAATCGATCTATAATTAGATCGAATAATCTCCCGTAAACCCGTAAACCGTTTCATTTATAGAAAATATTGTTCTGTTAGTATTTTCGAACAACGAAAAAATATAATTTTTGAGTGGCTGAAAACTATTAAAATATGAAGGCAAATTTTGACGCTGTCATTTTAAGAATAGTTATAGTTCAATTGGAATATTGAGCAATCTTAACGAGACAGCTCCGGTTCGGATCCTTAGTTTCTCTTTTTGTTATTATTTGCATTATTTTATTATATTTAAATATATCTTTCAAAACACACAAACAGAAAATACCGGTACTCCAGATATTATCTATTTAAGAGGAAGGTAATCTTAAAAAAAATCCCTGTATATAGATATAACGGATAGCTTTTGATCAATCGTCTTTCATTATGGAGGAGGCTAGAGTCCAGTCTAGAGTCAGTGGAACGTATATAAACTGTAATAATGATGATTGGCACCAAGTGTTTTTATTTCAGTGCCTTGTCTGGTAGCTTGCACGTTTGTGTAACTGCTCTTCAAGATATCATAGCTTACATTTTATTGGGGTTGGATGTTTATGGTTATACCAAGTCGGTTTGTCGTTAAATAGTATATGCAACAACACCCAAACCAAACATGTTTGCCATTACTTGCATTAGTCGAAAGATAAATGTATTATACATTTGTTTATGAGTATCACATCGAGGCATCTCTAGCTATGCTGCCTAACAAGCTGATATAGCATACCCAAGTGGGCTACGTGATCGAACAGACGGCGAATTTTCAACTGAAAAGTGAACGAGCATACATCGTATCTATGTTGCTTACTGCTATGCTTATTCCGTGTGGTGATGGAGTAAGAATGCAATTCAGCACGCCCTATCTTAACCGTGGGTGATCGTACGAAACGACTAAGGGATATAAAACGCATATAACATTTTGTGTGAGAGAGGGAAAACTCGAAACAAAACCCTATACCAACACGTCTGACCAATTTGGTATAGTAGGTCATTTACCCTTCCATTGTAAAGGAAGCCCGAGCCCAGCAGTGTATGGGCTGAGATGATGAGATAGGTAATGATGACTACTATGGATCCGAAAGTATGCCTTTTGGGTCAAAGGCCTCCTTTTCTTCTCTCATTATGTAGGAGTCATATGTCCTATAGTGGGGCAGGATATAGAATCAAAACGTAAGAAAATGTAATATTTATTTTTATGCGGATGTTCGTTGATTACATAATCATATGAGTTTTTAATGTAATTATTCAAGATAAGTCCACTAACTTAGTGAACATTCAGAGGTTAGTTATCCAACGGCATGGGTAATTCGCAGTGCTCCCGAACTAACGTTTCACAATTGTTATTTGTTATTAATTTCACGAACGATACGCCGGCTTTTAATGTTTTATAAATACGACGCATTGTTCTATAAGCGACACAATAGCTCGCGGTGTTCGCGGCTCAGCTTGAATCGAATATGTAATATGTAACTACACCGGCGTGCCACGGCTGTCTGACGCATTCTCCAACCCACACATAATAAGGAAACATAATTATGGTTAATCCGTTTTAAATCTGATTATCATATCTAAAAAACCATAGCAATCTGCTGAACTTTTATTATTTCCAGTTTTGTTAGAATATCATTGTGTTAAAATACGATCACCATTGGACCTTCGCATTCCATAAGGATAATGATATTCTAGGTATCAGGTATATTTAATACTTAATGATATGCAAGTTTCCTTACGATATTTTCTTTCATAATTAAAACGAAAAAAGAATCGTTAGATTTATTATGAATTGAAATAAAATTTATTGCTAATTCGGTTTGCATTGTGTAGTTTATAGTGGACCAAAAAGTCTGATGGATTTCATCGTTGATATTCATGCAATATTATAATTATAATTTTCGTTTGTCTAAATTAAACTTTAAATAAGATTTATTACCTACTTACTTCATTTGAATTAATATTTTTTTTTACAAACATTAAAATACTGGTAAAATTATTAATTAGTAAGTATACCTTTTCCGTGCGGTGAAAGAGTAAGAATAAAATCCGCCACCCCATATCTTACCCATGGGTGATCGTACGAGACGACTAAGGGATTTAAAACGCATATAACATCTATGCAAGAGAAGGAAAACTCAAAACATAACCCTATAGCAACACGTCTGACCAGAGTGGTGTAGTAGGTCAATTTTCCTCCTATTATGGTGGAGACTCGAGCCCAACAGTAGACCATATATGAGCTAAGATAATAATATAATAAATACCTTTTTTTTTTTTTGGTAGGCTATGGCCCGGTCACACGTCGCCCGTACCGTCCGGGGCGACGGAAGGGCAGCGCGTGACCCCATAACCCACCGTATTCCCTCCCCATCGCCATTGGGCCGGCCACTGGTACCGCTTCCTTGCCTTCCGTGGCCAATAATAAATACCTTGAAGGCAAAATTTTTGCATTTCCTAATGAATGAGGATACCGTGATTTTTATTACATAATCTAACGTAACACGCATTTGTCACAGCGCAAAAAAAAAAAAATAGGTGTAAGGCGTGTAAAGAGAATACGTAAAGTCTGATATAGTAATCTATCGTTCGCTTATCCCTACGCTTTAATTATTACATATAAAAGCCAAAATTAAAATATAAAATCCACTTCTACGGTTTAGTAGGTACCAGACTCTCGTAGAAAAGCGACGGCTGAGTACTAGTAATTAGTTACTGCTTTTAGTTGGGTGAGTGAGAGAGGCGAAAGCTTAAAACACAGAAATATTAGGGATTAATATTTCTGTGGCTCAAAACTTATGAAGGATAGTCGCCAGATGACCTGACATTACAGAGTTCAATGAGTGCTAGTTACTATTTTTTATTAGGTGGGATGCTTGTTCGTCTAACATCAAGAGCAGTAAAAAAGCCAACAAAAATTATATGTTATGTAACTACAATACCTTCGTTTTGTACTTATGTATGTAAAACTACTTCTTTATCTTTTGTCCACGTATATTCCATTATTGGATATGAATTTCAATTGCAATAGCAAGTATATTGACGTAATATATTTAAAAATAAATAAATAAATATTCATCATCATCATCATCACAGCCTATAAATGTCCCACTGTTGGGCTCGGGCCTCTTGCGTAATGGGAGGGAAATTAACCTACTATACCGTGCTGGTCAGACGTGTTGGTATAGGGTTTTGTTTCGAGTTTTCCTTCTCTCGCATAGATGTGATATGCATTTTATATCCCTTAGTCGTCTCGTACGGGTAAGATATGGGGTGGTAATTAGTATTCTTACTCCGTCACCACACGGACAAAATAAATAAATATTAGCCAAACCAAATGAGTTTGTATAGACCTTCATGCATTCCCTCTCTTTTCTGTGGTAATTTTTTTTTCTATCTTAGTCGGCTTTTAAGACATTTGCTGAAAGTCATATTACTAGAGAGCTGGCAGCCCAACTGGTTGGGTTTGGGGATTTTATTGGTAGGCAGCGGCCTAAGCTATACCCTTCGTATTACAAAGGTCCATGGGCGGCGGTGACACTTACCATCAAGTGTGCTGCTTACTCATTTGCCACCATATCATATGACATCATATTCTTGATTTGCTTCTGGACATATAGTGGCACTATAATGCATAATATTTCGTATATAGGTAGGCCTATGTTCAATAGGCCTCTCAAGGTCAAATAATATCTACTATAATCGCCATACTGGGCACGTGTAAATACGAGATCATTATATTCTTATTTCGTCATCATACGAGACCACCTGGACATGTAATTAGTATGTAACATTTAAATATTATAAGAGATTTCATTGATTTTTGACATAATGTAGATACATATCTTTTCCTCGGGCATATCAGCTTCCGTTCACATACATTCCACTACATCCTACGAGGCTCAAACTTATTCCACAATAGAAAATTGTCCAGCTATACCACGCTGGTTAGACGCGTTGGTAAATTATTTTATTTCAGGTTTTCCTTCTTTGAAACAGTTGTTATATACATATTATATCCCTTAGTCGTTCTTTACGACAGCCACGGGCAAGATAGGAGTTGATGAAAAGTATTCTTATTCCATGACCACGTGGATTTTTGTGTGGAAATCCATATATTCACCGCTGATGATAGATTGAGAGATTGTGGGACTCGGTGGTCACCTATGCGACCGTAATATCCACTAAAACCGCAATGGGCACCGTCGCTTTAACGGTATATCGGATAGATCAGTCGATGACATTTCCTAGACAGTCCAAGATATTGACATAGGTACCTACCTATTAAACTTTTGATTAAATATAATTAGCAACTTTGTATGCGATCACTGTTGGATAGATATCTACAAAAGTGCCTATGTAGCATGTAATTTTAAGTACCTACATCATGTTAAGCGACGAGATTCCAAGAAACCCGTATTGGGAGGCACGTACGCGTAAGATTGGCTAAATCTCAAGTGCTAAATGTTACAACATAATAACAATAATGTACTGAATGTTCTTTAAACATAACTTTTGTTACATTCTAGAGTTACAAATTTGTAAATATCAATTAGACATTGTATATAATGTTAGGAAACGTGTTACCAACTATGAATTTTGTTATAATAGTTATAATAGAATTTATATTTGTTCGTTTTTAAATATCGTCGGTTCAAAAGGAGAATGACGTTTCGAAAAACAAAATAAAATTAATAATATTCGTTAAAACGTTATCCGTTACTTTAGATAAATACGTTTTATCGTTTGTATTTTAATAGAAACAAGCCCCAACATCACATTGATCGTCAAAAACCGTATGCTCTCAGAAGTGTAATATTGATATGCCATGATAAACCGCCATTTTGATTGTTGAAAAAAAATTTAAATCCGCATACTATAATTTTTTTTGATTAATGTCCGCCATTTTGATTGTTGAAAAAAAAAAATCTGCGTACTATAATTTTTTTTTTGATTAATGTCATTTTTCTTTTTAACTATAAATGTAAAATTAAGTAAAGTTTCTAACCAGCTATGGTATAGCTGCCTAATTTATAGTACCTACCTACCTAGTCTAATTTTATTGGCATCTGCTGTTATTGTCACAAGCCGGGCGGGCCACCGAAGGCAAAGATCCGGTACCGGTGGCCCGCTCGCACGGCGAAGAGAGATGTTCTTGCAGAGTGGGTCTATAGGGTTGCGCACCGCCTTTTCCGTCGCCCCGGACCAATTTGTCCATAGTCCACCGCAAGAAAAAAAAAGGTTATTGTCACAAGAAAGTCAAATACGGAACCATTTTACAATTTCTGACCCGTTTTGGTATAGAAGACCAATTTGATTAAACTAATTTTATCGGCATGCTTATGTCATTACAAGCCGACGGTGACGCTCGGTTACTTTAACCAATAAAAGTTCGTTAGAATTTAAGACTTGAGATGACCTTGGGATTGGATTCTTGCATTTTTTTTTCTTATTTTTCATTATTCTCCATCTCGAATTTACTTTATAGAATTTGGTATCTAATTAGGTACTAATGTACGTTTCCAGTTGATGTTCTAATTACAAATACTACATTTATTATCCTCACTTCTCTATCATAATGTGAAATCTATGTCGAGAATATTATCTATACCTATATATATAAAAGAGATTTCCACCTATGTATTGACTCATCACGATATCTCTGGAACCATAAGACCTACAGACTTTAAATTTGATAGTAATATACCTTTCGCCGAGTAAAGGTCAGTTAAGAACGGATTTTACGAAAATCCACCTGCAAGGGGGGTTGCAGGGGTGTAAAAATCTCATTTTTAAATATAGCTCCTACAGACTTGAAATTTGATATGAACATTTTTTCTACCCCGTAGAGGTCAGAAAAAAGCCTTCTCCGAAAGGAATTCTATGTAGCGAAAGTAAACTACACAACTGAACTGACGTAGGTAACCGAAGCGAGGGCGGGTCGCTAGTAAATAAGTATTACTTGAAACTTCAAGGTGTTAATATTAACATATATTGTGCAGGTACTTCGCCATATGAAAGCAGAATATGTCTTCAGGATAGTGGGGATACACAAAATAACCAAGTTATCAAAGGTGAAGAAGATCTATCTCGAGTCTATCAGACTTTATCCTTGCCGTCACTACCGAGAGAAGATAATAACACTAACAATAAGTAAGTTCGCAATCGAAGTGAAATTTCATTAGTACCTATCTATCTGATTTGTAACTCTATGAAACGAAAAAGTAAAAAGAGATAAACATATACCTACCTACTACTATTAGATTTAACAAGAAAAACAATTAGAAGTTCAAAAATATTTATTATTATCTTGTTATGCTGTTCCTTCGTAGATTACTCACTCTTTCTACCGGTATGCATATAAGTGTGCAAGTAGGTATCATAATCATCATTACCCTGCTCTCATCCCAATTACTTGGGGTCGACGCAATATGTCCTTTTCCTCCACTCAATCCTATCCGATGTCATCTCTGCGTTCACTCCCTTTCTATTCATATTATGCTTCACGCAATCCATCCATCTTTTGTGCAAATAGGTATGTGGCTGCAAAAATATAAGAGGTACTTAATTTTTTTTCATGGAGAATGATCTCGATTCAAACTGAATATAAAGAAATAAAAGGTTTTATATATATATTTTCATGAGTCTCTGATTCTCTTGTAGTTGAAGTTATCAATTCTAATGCATATAATAATGCACATCATACGTTTTCCTTCAAAACATTTCTCATTTAGAATAATCACGAAGTATGTGTAGAATCTTTAATTGGAATTAAATATGTTTTTTTTCGTATACAGTAACGCTGAAAGCAAGAGTAAATCTAAGTCAAACACACCAGCCAGTCCGGGTAACTCAGAAATGAAGCCGCAATCAACCACATCTACATCTCAGGGGTTGACTAAACCACCTTACTCTTATGTAGCACTCATTACCATGGCTATTCAGAATAGTGAAACAAAACGTGCAACACTTAGTGAGATTTATGCATATATCACCAAAGAATTCCCATTCTTCGAAAAAAATAAAAAAGGATGGCAAAACTCTATTAGACATAATTTAAGTCTGAACGAATGCTTTCTTAAAGTACCAAGAGAAGGTGGCGGTGAACGAAAGGGCAATTATTGGACTCTTGGTGAGTAATAGTCTAGCTTCACTTCAGCCAAATACGTAGTCAATAAAAAATTTAATTTCAACCATCATTGTTGAAGTTATATTTTTTTAAGACATAAGGAAAAGGAAATTTCTTCTCTGTGTATTTTACAATTATGCATTGCGAGTGACTATTTTCGCTGTTGTGCAATAATTCACAGTGTCAACTCATATTTCATACAATCAGAAGCGAATTACTTGCGGTACATTTTTGTCATCATGTTTATAAAGTCTTGGGTGGTGAGCGTAGTATTGTTACAGATCCACAATGCGGGGAAATGTTCGAGAACGGCAACTTTAGGCGTCGCCGACGTATGAAAAGACCATTTCGCACCACACCTTATTCTAAAACACTTTACGGAGATGGTTATCATGTTACCGTAGGACAGCACCTACCACCTCATATGCAGCCGTTACCATTGGGTGCTAGAAACTACTTCGGCTCCGGTTCACCATACCCACCTACATATCCCAGATATGATACGTAAGTAACATATTTATTCATAAATAGAATCTTCTTGAAGCAAATAGACTAATAACCTACAAATGGAATATATTATTTTAATTGCCCCCATCTCCATATCATAACGGAGTCAGGAAAAAAATAAACATCACTTCTGCCCTTAGGTACCTTGTGTATCGTAAAAACGATTAAGGTGTGCTGATAACAACATTACAAGCGAAGAAAATCTATAAATAGAAATTGCCATAGGTTTCTTGGTCTACCTATATGTTAATTTCATTTATCGCATAACTGGAGAACATCCGTGGTCGTCAAAAGTAAGCGGGTATATTGGCTGAGAAGAAGAAATCCAAATTACATGGCGCTAATAAATACAATTTTATTTAAATACTTCATAATAATCATATCTATAATTCAATGAGTATCAGAAATATAGGTATCTATGCGCGTATATATATAAAAGGTCAAAAACAATTGATAATTTTTAATAGCGGTAATAAGGAGTTATGTTTTTCTTTAATAAATCAGTTTTTAACGTCGTTATTATTATTTAAGAAGATTGAAATCGCTTATATTATTCAAACATGCAAATTAACACCGTGACATTATTACAAATTAATTATAATAAATATTTATGTTTCTCATACTTTATGTTTACAAAACAAAATACTAATAAATGACTGATATGGTTTTAAGAATATTATTTGAGATTTCTTCAAAACATTTAAATTAAAATATTTTAATAATCAATTACCTATATTAATAAGCTCAGTGTGGTGAAGGAACAAAAATATTTTACGCCTTTCCTTATCGTAAAAAACGAATAAATAAATATACATAGATATAACACCAACACAAGAGAAGGAATACTCAACATAAAATCTTTTACCGACACGTCGGACCAGCGTGGTATATTAGCACAATTTTCCTCTTACTTTGATGAAGACACGAGTTCAGCAGTAGGTCATATATGTATAGGGCTTAAATAAAGATGAAATATCAACAACTAGAATGATTTTAGGATTAAATTCTAATAAAATACAGTCGATAATATTTGATTGAACAGAGGTTGAATATTTAAACATTACAAAGTTTATCAATCTGTCCTTAAGATAAATATGTGGGACGTCTTATATAACTAGTAAGACATCATATTCATTGACTATATATATTAAAATAGATACTTTAGGTATTTATTTAGATAGATATAATATATGAATAAAACAAACTAATTTTTTGAATTTATTTGTACCTAATTGGAAATATATGGATTCAGTCCTCTATCAACATTCATGGTCACTATTGTGTCGATAAATTTTAAATCAAACGCGATAGCGATAGTATCTGTAAAAATAATTTTAGGTAGGTATATCAGACGTGTAATACCTACTCGATTAAATATCGGCGATTGTTTTACATTATATTACATTATGTTATTTGTAATTTTTCATATATCGTTTGTTCATAACATCCCATCCTTTCATCAGCTTAGCAACCCCCACTGTTGGATAATACATAATCCTAGCTTATAAGTGTGGATTTCCACGAAAGTGTCCGGTTTATTCTCGTGATATTGCCTTAGCCGGTTTTTTTATAATATCCACGAGTAAGTGGTATTGACATCACCATAATTTCAGCTCATATGCGTCCCACTACTGGGTTAGAGCCTCCTTCACATTGGTAGACCAATTGACCATTACCACGCTGGTCAGTCAATTTGGGTATAAGGTTTTATTTCGAGCCTCACCATGTCTTGCATTGTTGCATTAATGTCATTTGTACATCATATACCTTAGTCGACAACAAAATCTGCGTGGAAGAAAGGGAGCGATGAATTGTATTCTTACTCCGTCATCATACCACAAACGAAAGTATTTTTTGTTTTAGATATACCTATATACAAAAATCTTTGGGTCGCGCGAAACTTTTTATACATAGAAGTAACGGATACAAAAGATACACAGACTCAGAATAATTATTTGTGTATGAAACAAAGAATTATCAATGAAATAAAAAGACCTGTAGGTATATTAATTGTATGGAATCACAATAATCATATTAATTAGTGATAAATACATATAAGTAATACTATAAGTATTTAAACACCACTGGTATTCACAGCTTGCAAAAGGAATACATGATTAGGTAGAGACTAGTTGCATAATATTATCATTTTAAACATAAAGGCATAAACGAAAACTGACCCAATTTTAGACTTAGATTTTGTTTCCACAAAGATAATGTAAAACAACAATAATAGAGCTTTTACAGATTCTATATATTTTTAATAAAAATGTAGATCAAAATTTAATATCTTGTAGGGTAGATATAAATTTCTGTAATAACAATGACATATTGAACGTAAGACACCTTAGTCCTCCTGTGACCATGATCACTGTAAAGGGTTCGAAACATCGGGCAATTAAAAATCAAATACAAACGCGATAGAATCGGTAAGTTTAGTAAAGTTTCTATTTCAAATGTGTAACACTCGCGTAAACATTGGAAATCATTAATAAAAAAGCCTTTGTTTATTCTCAGAGATATCGATATTATTGTTTAATTTTTATACATACATACATACCATCACGCCATGTCCTTTGCAGGGTAGGCAGAGAGAACAGAGTGCCAGAGAACTCTATCCTTGCATACTTCACTCGCTTCCTCTACATTCATAATTCTCTTCATACACGCTCGCCGGTTTCGGAGACTCTTGATTTTATGTTTTTATAAATGTCTTTTAATAATCATCATCTCAGATTCACATTCCACTGAGCTTGAGTCTTCTTCAAAATTGGAGGGAAATTGAATTGAATGAGTTGGTATAGAAGTTTATTTAGAGGTTTCCTTCACTTAGAGTAATGCAGTCTCAATAATATAGGTAGGTATACCTATCTTAATTGATTTTTAGGACACCCACCGGCAAGAATCCTTACATCATCACCACACACACGCTAGACGAAAAGTGTTATGTCTATAAAAAAACATCCGCGCTATTAAATCCCCATACCCGCGCTTTATTTTATAAAAATTTGTATCCAATCTAATTTTGGGAAACAATCTAATTATCTACAGATATACATCCATAACATTTTGGTACCTAAATAATTTTGAAATACTAAGTAAATGTTTTATATTCCGTTTGAAAAATAAATGAATCTATTTAATGCTTAAAAGTTAGTGACATAATGATTTTCTTAATGAAAAACAATTGTTGAGACTCGCTGTTGTTCTATTGGTCGAGGACAGGTGGGATGGGCGGAGTTTGTTCATATCTCTGCCTATGCCACGGCAACTAAGAACTTTTCAAGGTTCTTTAACTTAGCTATATATTATGTTTCTGATTACGAACTTAATTTTAATAAAATATGAGTTGCTATAAAATAAGAACTTATAGAGTTATTAAAGATTTTAATTCGAATCAATTAACATTGGCCCTTTTTAGTTTTACACTGTGAATTTTATTAAACTTTCGGTTAATCTAATCCTGTATCTACTCAAGTTTCCTGTACCTACATCAGTTCCTATACATTTTATTCTTGGTTAAGGACCGCGTCCATAATATAAGAGATATGGACAGATAAGCATAATTTTAAATCGAATTTACCTTTTATTGTAGTGATATTGTTTGCTTATATCGAAGAAAAAAAATACAACACATTCTTTTAAGTTGTGTTAACAATAGAACAGAGATTTTAGCCGTATATTTTGACTGGGAAGTACATAAGTGTCAGTTTTAGCATTTGGTATTAATACTGACAAAGTTAAACCCAACAAAAGTCACGGCGAAACAGTATTAAAAGCTTCTTAAATATTACATACTATCGCAAATGTATAGTAATATGTGTTAGTATAATAAAATATTTTCAGTACGTGGTTAACTCAGTCGCCGAGCGGGCTGGGATACGCCGGCGCGTGCGGAAGTATGGGCCGCAGTCCACCCGGGTGTTCGCCACACAACGCGTTACCACACCAGTCGTCCCCCGTCGCAGTCAATCCATTTGTTGCACATCAGATACAGGGACAGGTAATTTCTTTTATTGTTTTTGACACACACTGCTCCGTTTCTCTAATGGTATAAATTTACTGGTATAGATGTAGAAGTCTTTAGTTCATCTATGTGCTATTTCAATGAATGAATTGGTTAAAAATCTTAATAGCAGTATGAATTGCGAAACTGAGCAGTTAAAATAGCCTCAATAACTAATTATTGGCATAAGTAAATTGTCATTATTCTGTTTTTATCCCAATTACTTGAGGTCTCTCTATCTGTTGCGATGCAGTATTGGCGTCGCATACGTCTTATTTAAACGTCCACAGGACCCTAACACTATCTATCTATCTCTTCTACCATCTCGTACATTATATTATCTCGAGATTTGGTAATATGATGAAAACATTATAATTGTTACATAAACTTTACAATGCATTTGAAATACTTATTCTAGAGTAGTTTCTGGCTATAGCTTCTAACGATAGAGCACGCTGCTAACATTTTTCCTTAAATAGCCGTTTCGTCCGAAATAGTATTACACTCGCACAGAAAGTCGAGGTTTGAAAAATAGCAATTTGCTACTTTCGTTAAGTGAGTGAGAAGACTGGAGGTCTATAAATTTGGGTACGGTTGCCAGCAACATGGTTGTGCTCCTGGCATTATAGAGACTCATAAGCGGCGGTTACTAATAACCATCAAATGGGCTTGCTTGTCCGCCACTAAAGGAAAAAAAAAACATTGAAAATAAAAACTTGTAAGACTTACTATCACATATTTATATTTATTTTTGCTTACATTACAAAGGATGTTAATATTATTATATAATTGATTATATTATTAATTAGTTTTTATAACTTTTTTGTAATATAATATAGACTAAAAATTGTAAAACGAGTATAATATTTATATTAATTTTGAGCTAGTTACAAGTACATATTTCAATTTGATTAATTAGATAGAGAAAGCAATACTAAAAGTGTGACGTCAATGTCACAATCTCCGTACTAATCTGTATTTGCCGTAAATCTTCATTGCGGTAAGAGTAGGTAAGGGATAAAATATAAATCTAATAACTCGAAAGACTTGTAAAATTTTTAATTATGTATATTTTTATCATCATTGCCTAGTGTTCTTAAAGTTGAAAACTGTAGGAATTCAAATTATTAAAATATTTGTAATAGTTTAATATTTTGATAGTAGATAGCCTAGCAATCCTCATATGATTAGTAGTGTCCTTTTAAACTAAATCTATAGGGGAAGGTTGCGATGATTGGACCACATAACTTTAAAGTGTCATATCTAATAAAATAAAAGTGATAGAACAAAACTAATGATTAAGATTTAATCCTTTCTTAATACAAATACGATGCTGTATTTATTTCAATTTAAAGTTGAGCAATTTTAGCAGAATAGTGTTAAAATGATTTAGAGATGCGTTGCTTTATTTGGACCACCGTTGCATTGAATGGACCGCCCAGTTGCCATCAATGGACTTAGAAAGCTATAGGCAAAAGGTCCAATCATGGTAATATGATTAAACCACATAATTTTAATCAACTTTTATTAATGAGAACAATCGCAATCACATAATTAACATAATTAAAAAACGTTAAAATTTAAAACATTGGTGACAAAATGTAGGTGTTATAGGTATCTATATATACTGTCTTAAACTCAATTGCGAGTGGCGCTTCATAAATGCGTAATATCATTTCATTCCTGCAGTTAGGTTTTCTGTTTATTAAATCTATGCTTAATTTTATTTTTTTTGGCTAAATGAAATGCTAGTTCCACGACATATTTAGAGTAACTCCATACAATGAATTCGCCATCTCTATAATGTGCTTACCAAGTTCAGTTTCTAATACTGCAGGAAGATCACCTTCTGATCCTATAATTTGAGTCGCTTTTACGGCTTTTTGGTTTTTGCCGTTCAATCTGCGTTTTAGAGTTGTTTTTGGAACACCATAAATTCTAGATGCTTCGTTTAATCCTATAGTTCTTTTTTAAAAAGTTGTATATTAAAGTTTCTTTGATTGGACCAGTCCATTTATAGCATCACTATGGTGGGCCAATGGTAGCAACTAGATGCTAAATTAAAAATATATTTCTATTAAAAAAAGGGTATGAAATGGGAAAGATTCTCAACCACCTACTAAAATACAGATTAATATTCTATCAATATAGAATACTATCGCTTAATAAAAAAAGTATTACAATACTTACATGGATGTTTTCGTTATGTAATTTTTATATCGCCGTCCTCACAAACCCGTGCGTACACGTTACTCCACAATGGATGGTAAGGCGATCCTGAGGTTTGAGAGGCAGTTACTGGGCTCGGTACTTTGCCTAACAATGGATTAAACACGTTCTAACTTGTCTAATTTTTGAATTACTTAGGTGGTCCAAAGAAAGCGCTGGTCCATTGCTCGCAACCTTCCCCTATTTAATACAAGTTTTTTACGTCAATACATTATTCATCGTGGATTATTTTTTTGTCATTTTACGATTGTATTGATTTTTAAAGCAATTTTATATAAGTACCTATGTATGTTATAACTTGTTGGCCCGCTGGCGCTACTAGAGATTAATATACCTACTGGAAATCGTTGATAAATAAAATTCGTCTTAAGTTTTTCAAAGAAATTTTTAATTAAAAATTATATCAAATATTTTTTGAAATTAGCGACTGTACAAAGCCTAAGGTAATAATGATGTCATTATATGTGTTACAGCTTGAAGTTATTTGCGATAGAAAATAGTGATTAGCAAAATGTACCTTTATAATATATCCAGGTTTTGCGATCATAGTAGGTAGATACATATCTGCTTAAAATTAATGTGTACAATTGTATTGTATATATCGCCAGCTAGCTTACTCGCACAACTTCGTCTGCGGCACATGACAGTTATAAGTCGTAAGCATGTATAACATGCGGCACTTACAATGTAAGCTTTCAAAATAAAAAATATCCTATTTTGAGACATTTGTTATTGATACGCCGCCCTATTAATCAAAGCGTGATTATATGGGTCTTTCTTGATATAGGTATGGCTAATCCAACAAAAAGAATTTTACAATTTGAATTTGTAGTTTCTGAGATTATCGCGTTCAACTAAACTAACTCTTTAACTTTATAATATAAGTATAGATGTGCTTCCTAAGTTTTTATCCAATTGTGCTAAAACTTAGTACAGTATGTTACATAAGTCTATAACGGTTTCTGTATAAAAAAATGCCTTTACAAAAAGTAGAGAAAAATTGTATCCAACATTTTAACTCCTACCGACTGTGCTAATTTCGTGCTAGCAACTAATTAATAATGATACCATTCTATGCAATGTATGTAAATTGTAGCGAATATAAAAATAGTATTTTACACGAGTTTTCATATTCTACCATATTTCCCGTAGAAAACTTCCAGTTGAATGTCATTGTTTTACTATAAGTTACGACTTGATTTATTGACTGAGAACGACTTTAACTAAAAGAAAAATGAACGCAAAAAGCATATTTAATCAACATTACTAATATACTACAACTAGCGACCCGCCCTCTGTTCATTTTAGTATTCGGTCGCCCTGTCTTCGCATATTAAATCTCTAATAACCTCTAGGATATTCATTTTAACAGGTAGGAATATTTTAATGTACTTACATTAAATTAATCACGTATGTAGTGTATTTAATTAGATAACAAGTAATTCTGCTTAGGCGACCACGAATCGGACGACGCAGCGTAGGACGACCCCCACTAGGTGGACTGATGACATTACCGAGGTCGCAGGAAACCGTTGGATGCAAGTGGCACAGGACTGTTGCGGAAGGCATTCTCGTGGGAAGGCCTATGTCTTAGGACATAGACGTATCGCAATTTTTTATACAGATCTTTTTAAAATACACAATTTTGTAGTATATAATTTTAATATTTCTTATAAAGTTTAGCCAGCGTTTGAAATGTAAACAATGTTTTTTCATTCTACTATAATATGTATATGATTCAAGAAGTTTTTATATGTATTTTACATATAAAAACTTTTTGAATCACTCTGTATATTGATGAAAACCATATTAATAAAAAAATCGGCCAAGTGCGAGTTGTACCTACTCGCGCACAATATAAATAAACGGGGAAAAACTCTTTCATTGTATGGAAGCCCCCTTAATTATTTATTTTATTATAATTAATTATATTTAAAGAGAACATAAAACCAAATATTCTGTGAATAGTTAAAGCATCTACCTATCACCGTTATTAGTATCGAACAAGAAACGGTAAAAAAATCAAGTAGGTATGTTGTATGGGAGCCTTTAAATATTTATTTTATTTTATTTTTGTTATATATGTGTATACTGGCAGTAGAAATACATCATCTGTGAAAATTTCAACTGTCTAGCTATCACCGTTCTTGAGATACAGCCTGGTGACAAACGGACGGACGGACGGACAGCGAAGTCTCAGTAATAGGGTCCCGTTTTCCCGTATTTCAAACTATGTATAGATAAATAATTAATCATAGTGAAATACAATAACAATATTTTTTTTTTATATTAAAATAATTTACTCACTCTTAAGTCTCGTTTTTGCGTGATTGTTACTTTAAATTAGATAAAATATGTAGGTAGTTAAAGTTTTTAATAACTACGTACTCATGCCGTTATCGGCATTCGACCAGATAGAGTTACATAGATACTTAGAGTTGACAGTATCTAATATTATTACATGAATCCTTATCATAGAAGACATAATTGTTTAACATGCTTGTTTTATAATAAATATGCTTGTTAACATTCTATAAACTTGGGTGTTCCCATGTAGCGATGGCATTAGAACGCAATTATCACGCCTCCTTGCTTGCTAGTTGAAGTCACAAATATTGGCTATCGGGGGAGTATTCGGCAGTTGTCTCCTAGTAAACGTATAAGTCACTATGATTGCCAACCCACCTGCTAAGTTTGTCGAGAACGGCATTGTCCATCATTCGCGATGGCGGCTCACATTCAGCAGTGGACGCCGAAAGGCTATTAATTCATTAAAGTATAGATCCATCATCATTTATGCAACCTAACAATTGCAGAAGGAAGAAAATTTTAAATAAAACCATATTCAAATCATTGGGAAACTGATGGTAGCTCAATTTTTTTTATTTATGGCAGAGTCCAATAGTAGGGTGTATGTGGGCTACAATGGAAAAACTATAGCTATATTTTTTTAGATATATCTACTCGGCATTAAGACTCTAGAGTAAGACTTAGAATAAACATTTTTTGATAGCATAAAGAACTATAATAGCCAAGTTAGTTTCCCAAGAGAATTATGCTCGATTCAATGCATGAAGCTATTAAAATATATTAATAATATGATAACAGTTTTAAATAAAAAAAAATATTAAAAAATCAAAAAACCCGACTGCGTAAAAAGTCACCAAAACTACGTACATAATAAAAAAAACTGAGAAGAAAAAAACAAGCACTTAGATGTCCGGTGGTCTAGAATTCCATAATATATTATTGAATAAATACTATTGCAGAAAATGAAATATATTTTAATAATAGAACATGACAACTGAACAGTCGGGATCCTTTATTCGACAGCAAATCTAATTTTTCAATGGATCTTTAGTGACACTCGCCGGATTAAGAGGAATCGATTGACGTGCGAATCATATAAATCGGCCCAGGCGTTTGGTATATATAGTGCTTCAAAGGAACATACAAACATACATACATACATACATAGACTGTTAAACACAATACCACTCCTTTGCAGTCGGGTAAAAAAGAAAAGGATCGTAAATAAAACACAAATAAACAGTAATAATAATAATAAAATATTTTTCTCAATTGAAACAAAATGAGAAATTGGCATGAACTGAATGAGTTTATGATGTTACTAATTGAATAACGTTATCACAATTATGTCAACATTACATATATTTATAGCAGAATAATTAATTAAAGTATTTAAATATAATAAATAATTCTAGGCTTCATCTCATCTCAGCCCATATATGTCCCACTGTTGGGCTCGGGCCTCCTCTATAATGGAAGGGTAATTGACCTATACCACGCTGGTCAGACGTGTTGGTATAGGGTTTTGTTTCGAGTTTTCCTTCTCTTGCATAGATGTTATATGCGTTTTTTACCCCTTGGTCGTTTTGTACGATCACCCACGGGTAAGATAGGAGGTGGTGAATTGTATTCTTATATTCCGTCACCACACGGAAAGTTTTAAAAAATTCTACGCTTAGGCCATTTCATTTATAATAGATTGGCTTGACGGGTTGAGGTAGGGTTTTATTTCCTTCATCATGTTATCATCCTTAATTAGTTCTTACGATAACCACCATCATCATCATCACTATTCTCCTGCTCTTATCCCAATTAGTTGAGGTCGACGCGATATGTACTCCTCTTCCACCGTACATGTTACAAAAGTTATTGGTAATAGTTTTACGACCAGCCGTCTGACCCCGAAGTCAACCCTCCTTGGGAATGTAATTGTTGAACAGACGGGATCAGATAGAGTTGGCCCAGAAAAATAAGGCTCTTAGTTGTATTTTACGATATCCACTTGGAATTTTAGTCCTGATAGTATTCGTAGACATTAGTATATGATAAGCATGTGAAACGAATGATATAATTGTACATTGTATATTCTTAGTGTAGAGAGAACATCTTAAGGTAGAAAATATCTGAGAGAACTGCTAAGGTATAGAAAATATCTAAAAGGGATCAATAAATCTTTACTTATTTTAATGTTGCAATGAATTTCTATGGTGTGTTAAGGAGCTAATTTCATTTCAGTAATTAATTTGAGATTAAAATTTGAGTACCGTATCAAAATGCAGTAAAACTGTATGTTCGCAAATTGGCGCTGTGACTGCTCAATAAACGGCTTTATCAACGAAATAACAGGAACACTAGTAAGATATCAGATTATACTAGTATGTTTTTTTTTAATAATAAATATTGACTTGGTGCATTTTTGCTTGATTAAACACAAATTCTTTGTTAACAAATCAGTCTCCTACAAGTATGTATTTACTAAAAACTATAAAATTATTTACTTTGATGAGAATTAATTCATTTCCAGTATTATAATATGTCTTAACAAAATTATAAAATGAAAAATATTTAGATTCCTGCAAATACATGTAGGTAACATGTATTTGCAGGAATCTAAATATTTCTAACTATATTTAACTACTTTGCGAGCGTGTATGAAGAGAATTATGAATGTTGAGGAAGCGAGTGAAGTATGCAAGGATAGAGTTCTCTGGCATTCTGTTCTCTCTGTCTAACCTGCAAAGGACATGGCGTCATAATATGTATGTATGTATTTATATTTAACTACTAGCTTCTGCCCGCGGCTTCGCCCGCGCAAAAGAATACTTTCCTAAAGTTTTTCATTCCCTATTTTTATTTTACCCCTTAAGGGTAATTAATGTCATATTTATTTATATCTAACCAATAGCCTAAAAATAAGTTTCAAGTTTCTGGCTTTAAAAATGACGATAATGCCTTACAACTTTGCATCCCCCTTTACAGCCCTTTTTTGCATTAAAAAGTAGCCTATGTCCTTTATCAGGCTCTAGACTATCTGTGTTTAGATCCAAATTTCATTTAGATTGGTTCAGTAGGTTTGGCGTGAAGGAGCGACAGACAGACAGAGTGTACTTTCGCATTTATAATATTAGTAAGGATGTAATACAATTACTAGTCATAAAAATACAAGTTAAGATTACTTTTGAAAGAAAGAAATTATAATTAAAACATATTAATACTGTGAAGACAGGATTCTAGTGTATTTTTATCTAAATATATTGGATAATATCGCTTTCATATAAATAAATAACGTATCTGCAGTTACGACAAATTTTATAACAGTTTTTTGAGCAACTATTTATGCGGTGCATTGTAAGATAGCTCACAAAAGGTAACATTTTGCCACTTACTGCTGGTAATTTTGTCGTTAAAAGTAGACACTATTTTTGTATTAAATAACTTTAAACTTTCATCATCATTCTCCTACTCTTATCCCAATTACTTGAGGTCGATACAATATGTACTCTTCTTTCATAGTACATATTGTAAAAGTTATTGGCAATAGGTTTTATGACCGGCCTCTTGCCTGACGTCAACCCTCCTTGGGAATGTTATTGTGGACCAAACGGCAGCAGATGGTGTTGGACTAGGTCGTTATAAGTAAAATAACTTTAAACCTTATAGACTACATATTAATACTATTTGATTTTTTTTTACCTTTGTAAAATTTCTAATTACGTATGTGACATATCCTTATGTAATTAACTTCCATACGTCCAAATCAAAATTCATATTAGCACATTTTTTTCGTGGTATTAGCAGAAAGATTATGGAATATTTCATTCGTTTTTTTATTGCCTATGGTGCCAAGCAAGCAAGCAGCACGTTTGATAGTGATATTGTCTTACATATACCTTAATAATCTAGTGCGTATAACCAGGCCGCTGTCCATCGTAAAGAAAATGCTTTTCTTAAACCTTGTTTAAAGAAAGACATGTCATACCTCCCTTTTTTGCGGTGGGGCCATGGAGCAGTCACGCTCCGCCAAATCGTTCCGGGGCGACGGAAGAGGCGGCGCGCAACCCCATAAATTCACTCTGCAAAGCGACTCTCTTCGCCATGTGAGCGGGCCACCAGTGACCGATCTATGTCTTCGGTGCCTCTACATGTTATACTCCCTCGGGAAAAGTTTATGTGTAACTTACCTGTACCTTTCAGTTCAGTGTAATAGCTGGCGTGCTTATTAGCTACTGCTGTTTTAGCGAGCATATCTCCTATTGCATGGCGGTTAAAACTTGGAGCACTTCTTGCTTTCAATCAATCATCGCATGCGTTGCATTAATTGACTAATATAGCATTTGTAATTTTAAAATAACGGTATTCATATGGGAGTATATTCTTAATAATAATGGCTATGTATATGTATTTTTTCACGGAAAAGGTTTATACGTTATCCCCATTGATGTAACTGACCACCAGGCGGCGCTGCGATATATCGACTTCTACAAACAAACCAACGGGTTACGTTTGCTAGTATTCTATAGCTATAATATAGGTATAATTGAATTAATTCCCAAGTAGGGTTGACGTCTGGCAGGCGGCCGGTCATAATACTATTGCCAATAACTTTTACAATATGTACTATGAAAGACAAGTACATTTTGTATCGACCCCAAGTAATTGGGATAAGAGTAGGAGAATGATGATGATGAATATAGGTATAATTAATATATAACTTAAGAACTAACATAAGAAATAGGAACTTATATAGGAACTCTTTAAGATTGTACTTTCAGTACGTATGAATAATTGTGACATATTTGAATGTAAAGTAGGTATGTTATTATATTACTAGAAAATAATTAATTTTATATTTAGTTTGATGGCGGCTAAGAATATTAGCAAACCTTATATTGCTGGGTGTTGTAAAAGATGGGTAAGAGCTTTACGTCGACCGGTGATCACTCAATCTGATCTGTCTGCGCAACAATTATATTCTCAAGAAGAGTTGGTGCCCATTCAGCAATAATGCTACAGTGCAACATATGCTACACTGCAACGCTGATTTTCAATGGGTACCTTAATAACGTACGAATTACGATTTATAAAAAGCCTAAGCAACAAGATAGCAGTTACATAAATAATACGAATTAAATATATAAAAAGTATCTATATAAAAAAAAAGTGTGTGTATCAGCTCCGACGCACGACTGGAGTTTACTTCTTAAGTTCGATTATCAAAACAGGCGCAAGAAAAGCTCATTTGACTAAAAATAATATATATATTTTTTTTATTTACATTTATTAAAACTGTTCAGTGAAGTATTATCTCACGTCAGAAAGTGAAAGGTGCGCAAAATAGGTTGCGCACCAAAAACGTAACGAGGTCATTCGATCACTAGATTTTACTCCTCAAATTAACCAGCCTTAATGAAACGTTTAATAAATATAAAAAAAAACGTTTAACCTTTCTTTAAACGCCGCTATGAAACTCGATTCTTAAGGAGTAAACTCCAAAAACATTTACATAGTTATAGAAAGAAGATACATAGGTATATAATAGTAAGAATTTGATATTGTCTAAGTAAAGACGACATATTGTGAGACCGACAGTTTTCGATAAGATCTTCAAACTATTGTTTTAAAGACTGCAAAGATGGTGTAGTGGTTAATATACCTACCTTCCGTGCGTTTGTTCGATTCCCACGCAGGACAATACTTTGAGAAATCCACAAACTGTTATACTGTGTATGGGTGTAGTTTGCCTACGTTAATTATATGTTTGCAAAGTCCCCGGCAATACAAGGACTATTTCCTCAGTGTAGGGTAGTTTCCTAAAAAAAGGCAGTATTATTTGTGTACATTTACAAAGTGTTCCGTGACTGATGAATTTATTCATATTTAAGGCTAATCTTTTCTTTATTGCTTATGGTGACAAACGAGCAAGCAGCACACCTGATGGTAAGTGTCGTTGCCGGCCATAGACCTTTGCAATACCAAGGGTAGCTAGGCCACTGCCTACCAATACAAACCTCTTGCTCACTGAACGAAGCGCAATAGCATAATGCCATTACTCAGACATCGATCTTCTGCGAGAGTGTAGTACTACCCCGGATCCATCCGGCCCGCGGCCGTAGACAGAACTGTCAACAGCGTGGTCATACCACTACTAATCTTTAATTAAAAATGGATTTTTTTCTGTTTCAGCTTCAAAGTTCTTTGCAGCCCATGCAGCCAATGTCAATGAACACTTATGGCGCAATAGGAGTCGGTTCAATTGGTGAGTTAAAAATTCTATTGGCAAATAATTCTCTATTAGTTTTATATTTTTGTAGTTGCCGAACAAGGTCAAAGGAGGATTATTTTTTTTTCTTCTTCTTTTTCTTTCTCTTCTTTTCTCTTCTTTCTTCTTTTCTTTATAACAATTGAAAAACAAAACATTTTCCTCTTCTCCAGTTCTTATGAGTCCCACGGTGTGGGGCAACTAAGCTATACAGGGTGTCCCAAAATTCAACGATAAGCCGGCACCAGCAGGTGGACCTACATATGACTACTCGAGAACAAAAAAGAAAAAAATTCTACCTTGATTTTTTTTTTCATTACGACAAAAAAACCGATTTCTTTAAAAATCGACATCTTTTATTATATTATTAAGTGCCATTGCTACAATTTTACAAGTAATTCTGTGTTTTTTTTTGTATTGGTAAGGTAAGTAGCACTACTATCGATCACAACCATTAAAAATTCCAGAATATCTATAGTTTTTACACAAAAATCAACCAAAACTATGTTTTTTTCATAAATTATGTAAGATTTTGACTTTCAGCTCACTTTCACTCATCACAGTGAAAAAAAAAAGTATGGACACTACTGTGGCAAATAGTATTAAAAATTGGCGCAACTAACTACAATTCTAAAATGGTATAACATTCTAGGCAAACTAGCCACAAAAATATACTTAGGTGTACTATTTCAAAATAACAACCATACTTCGAAAATTGTTAGTGTTGATAGTAATCACTTTTACTATGTAGCCCAAATGTTTTTGTTGCAAGTTCTCAGAATTTGAATGAGACATGTGCGTAGTCCATAAGATAACATAAGTTAGACAGAGATAGAGAGATTATACGTTAGAGGGAGATAGATAGATGCTAATTGTTTAGTAACATTAATGCAGGTAGAGAAGTAATTAATGTCCTCAGCAGCACAGCAAGTCAGCACGCTCTACTTCTTTGTTTACTGCACACCGTTCTGTTTTAATTAAAGTGGCTCTGATACTAACGACTTTGGATTGAATTAAGTGACCTGGAAATTGACCTGACTTGGCATTATTTTAGACTGTGATTTTGTGTTTTTTTAAAGAAGTTTTGCCTTATTTTCAAGTGTTTAGCATTCATTATGCCGCTACCATATACAGCGTTAGAATACGCTAATATGCACCTAATTTATGGAGAATGCCGATGCAATGCCAACGCTGCTAGCAGATTATATCGAGCAAGGTACCCTACTCTTCAAAGGTATCCGGATTATCGCGTATTTATTAACGTGCATCAAGCATTTTCGGAGGGTCGTATACCATCTGACAGGAGAAACGCTGGAAGACCTAGATCGGAACACGATGAAGAAGTTCTCAATGAAATAGAAAGCGATACAACTACCTCTGTACGTGGCATACAAGTAGCAACGGGAATTCCAAAAAGTACTGCACATAGAATTTTAAAACGTCACCAGTTTCATCCATATCATTACAGGCGCGTGCAGGCGTTATTACCGCGGGACTATCCACTGCGGGTCGCATTTTGCCGTGTAATGCTGCAAAAACACAGGGAAGATCCCCAATTCTTAGACAAAGTTTTATGGTCGGATGAAACAACCTGCAAGAAAGATGGCTATTTAAATCTTCACAATCTTCATAGCTGGAACAATGAAAATCCGCACCTGGTGAGAGAAGACAAATCCCAATATCAATTTAAGGTTAACCTATGGACGGGCATAATAAATGGAAAAGTGATAGGGCCCTTTGAGTTACAAGGAAACATAGATGGCAATAGCTATTTGAACTTCTTACAAAATGAGTTACCAGGATTATTAGAAGACGTGCCCTTAAGTGATTTGCAAAACATGTGGTTTCAAAACGATGGTTGCCCAGCTCACTATGCCCGCCCTGTGCGAGAGTACTTAGACCAAGAGTACCCAGGGCGTTGGATCGGGCGACTTGGTCCTATCTTATGGCCACCCCGTTCACCCGATCTAAATCCCCTGGATTTTTTCTATTGGGGTTGTCTAAAGGACAGAGTCTACTCAAAACCCATTGCAACCTTGGACGAGCTTCGCCAAAAAATAATTCAGGCTGTGGATCACATGAACAGAATCAGATATGCAAGAAAAATAAAACGTTCATTTTTAAGGCGATGTCGTGCCTGCATTACTGCCAATGGCAAACAATTCGAACATTTATTGTAATTTTAATAATATAGTAAATTCTAATCTCTCTATATCTATCTCTGTCTAACTTATGTTATCTTATGGACTACGCACATGTCTCATTCAAATTCTGAGAACTTGCAACAAAAACATTTTGGCTACATAGTAGAAGTGATTACTATCAACACTAACAATTTTCGAAGTATGGTTGTTATTTTGAAATAGTACACCTAAGTATATTTTTGTGGCTAGTTTGCCTAGAATGTTATACCATTTTAGAATTGTAGTTAGTTGCGCCAATTTTTAATACTATTTGCCACAGTAGTGTCCATACTTTTTTTTTTCACTGTGATGAGTGAAAGTGAGCTGAAAGTCAAAATCTTACATAATTTATGAAAAAAACATAGTTTTGGTTGATTTTTGTGTAAAAACTATAGATATTCTGGAATTTTTAATGGTTGTGATCGATAGTAGTACTACTTACCTTGCCAATACAATAAAAATCACAGAATTACTTGTAAAATTGTAGCAATGGCACTTAATAATATAATAAAAGATGACGATTTTTAAAGAAATCGGTTTTTTTGTCGTAATGAAAAAAAAAATCAAGGTAGAATTTTTTTCTTTTTTGTTCTCGAGTAGTCATATGTAGGTCCATCTGCTGGTGCCGGCTTATCGTTGAATTTTGGGACACCCTGTATATATGAATGAAATTGAACTATACCACTTTGATCACATTGACCACGGTTGACCAATGTCTTCTGTCTCAAGTTCTTTTTCTATTGCAGTGATACATCGTCTTTTATAGGTAGGTACTGTGTTCTTATTCCGTCAACAAATTGAAAGTTATATTTAGAGCTATTGTAATACTAACTGATCCGAAATATGTATAAAATAGAATTAATTATTCACAGCGGCACTCTTATCCAGTTGTTACTTTAGACTGCTCCTGAATTCCGCCTGAATACACATACAATTTCCTCAAAATCGGTCCAGCCATTTAGGAAGAGTTCAGTTTCATACCAACGTACATAGGAATGATATAGGTATCTATATAAAAAATATATATCTTGTTATTCAATGTCATAAGTATCGACCATTTTTTTTTGCGGCGTGCTACGTTTTGGTCACACCCCGGTAATCCTTTTGGCGCGAAGGAAGAAGCGGCGCGTGACCCTGTAGACCCACCCAACCACGTACCTATCGACGCCATCCATGGGCCACCGGAAGTATGCGACCGCCTACGAAATTAAATTCCTAACAGATATCCGTAGAAGAAATGTGAACAAAAGTTCTTAAGTGGCAACCACCGATTGGATGACAAAGTGTAGAGAGCCCTCGCATCAGATCGATAGATAATTTTCTCATAGTCTCAAAGAGCTAATGAAATCAGGCGACATCGTAGTGCGCTCATGCAAGTGGCGTCTTTTTTGTAAGGCTTACGTCTAGTAGTTAATAGACGGCAAAAAACCCAATAGATAGATTACACGAGTGTTAGGGGCTTTGAAATAAAAATCGTCTATTTTATCTGTAGTGCAAATTTGAAGTATTTACCCAAAGACCTTACAGTGATCGCTTAGCACAACAAGCGTTCAGTACGAAGGCTCGTTCTATATCGGGCAACCGACTTTCTCTATAGTACTATAAATTACACCTACAAGAAAAGTAATTACGTCGTTATATATCTTGTCGTTATAGGGCTTGGTCCAAGACCCCAGATCCAAGCTAACTCGGCACTATACTGAAGAAATCCCGGACTTCAGCTTGTACGAGATCAGAATGGCTCTGTAACAGTTAAAAAACGGAAAGGCATCGGGAGATGACGGAATTACCACAGAGCTCCTGAGGGTAGGCGGCAAGGCGGTTTTAAAAGCCCTACAGAAGCTGTTTAATTCTGTCATTCTCGGGGGCGACGTTCCAGAGTCGTGGACCAGGAGCGTGGTGGTGTTGTTTTTCAAGAAGGGCGATAAGATAGTCTTAAATAATTACAGACCCATCCCACTCTTGAGCCACGTGTACAAACTGTTTTCAAGTGTCATTACGAATCAACTCGCGCGCAAGCTAGACGACTTCCAGCCACCCGAACAAGCCGGTTTCCGAAAAGGTTATAGTACCATAGACCACATCCACATGCTACGCCAGATTATACAAAAGACCCAGAAGTATAATCGGCCTCTGTGTCTAGCGTTTGTAGACTATTAAAAAGCCTTTGGTTCTGTCGAAACTTGGGCCGTGCTGCAGTCCCTTAAGGGTTGCCAAATTGACTATTGATATATCGAAGTGTTGAAGTGTTTGTATAAAAACGCTACTATGTCGGTCCGCATCCAGGATAAGAGTACGAAACCGATTCATCTGCAGAAAGGCGTGAGACAGGGAGACGTTATCTCTCCGAAACTCTTCACCACTGCGCTGGAAGATGTCTTCAAGCTTTAGACTGGACCGTACTTGGCATCAACATCAATGGCGAATACATCACTCACCTTCGATTCGCAGATGATATCGTAGTCATGGCAGAATCCCTGGAGGACCTTGACACCATGCTCAATAACCTCAGCAAGGCCTCCCAACTAGTAGGGCTGCAAATGAACATGGAAAAGACGAAAGCCATGTCAAATGCCCGTGTCATTTCTGTACCGGTCCTGGTTGGGAATGTGATTCTCGAAGTTGTCGATCATTATGTTTACCTAAGACAAACAGTCCAATTAGGTAGATCCAATTTCGAGAAAGAGGTCAGCCGACGAACCCAACTCGGCAACGTTCGGGAAACTTAGGAGGATCCTCTCGTCTAATATGCCGCAGTGTCTGAAAACAAAGGTTTCTAACCAGTGTGTATTACCAGCGATGACATACGGAACTTAAACGTGGTTTCTAAATGTTGGCCTCATCAAAAGGCTCAAAGTCGCTCAGCGTGCTATGGAAAGGGCTATGCTCGGTATTTCTCTACGTTATAGAATCTGGTATACCGAAATCCGTAGAAGAACGGGTGTAACTGACATAGTCTGAAGAATTAGCACGTTGAAGTGGCAATGGGCAGGCCACATCGCACGCCGAACCGAGAACCGTTGAGGAAGAAAGGTTCTCGAGCGGAGAACACGAATCGGACGGCGCCGCGCAGAACGACCCCTCACTAGGTGGACTGACGACATTATCAAGGTCGCAGGCAACCGCTGGATGCAGGCGGCGCAGGACCGTGTTGAATGGCATTCTCGTGGGGAGGCCTATGTCCAACAGTGGACGTTTACGGGCTGATGGATGGATGGATATATATCTTAATTGTTTTTATTTTTTGATTACTTAAAAATACATTAACGATAGTGTTTTGTTGGCTTTTATTTGAGAATACAATACAATAACTCTTTATTGCAACATGAGTAAAAATTATATGTCTTTTTTTTATTCATAATAACATTTGACATTTTTAATATTTTTATAGATCACTGCGTTTGTTTACAAACATCCTTAACATGAATATTTAATTTATTATGAGCTAGACAATTTGCGGTAAAAAAATATCATTATAAAATAACTATCACTATTAGTTGCCATCTTAGATATTTCTTTATATAGTATATACAAGTATGTATAACAAGCAGTTGCATTGACAAAATGTATCTTTTTAAATTTATTATTTATTGTCATGTTTACTACTTTAACTTCGAATTTTGTAATAAGAACACTTAAATTTTGACATTTAATTTCTTCTTTTTTAATAAGGTATTGTCATGTAGGTACATTGCCATACACGCTAGCAAATAGTAGGTAATGGATTTGCTTACAGCTTTACTAAGCGATACGTATGACATGAAAATATACTTTTTTATGCTTACTTGCCTAAATATGTAAGGAATTATCGAGGAGTTATAAAATAAATACCATTTAAAATTACTTGAAAAACTTTTCATGATATATTAAGCGGTGTATATGTTTTTATTATTGTTTTATGTTGGCAAACGGGCTGGGTGTACACCTAATGGTAAGTGTTAATACCGCCCATGGACCGTTGTAATACTAGGGGGTATAGCTAGCCCGATGCCTACTGATGAAAGCTTCAAACCCACCCAAAAATTTATGCTACCGGTTCTCTCACTCACCGAATGAAACGCAATAGTACATTGTCATTGCCTAGACATCGATTTTTTGCAAGATTGTGGTGGTAACCCAAGCGGAGGGGCCTGCAGTTTTAGACAGAAAATTGTCAACAGCGTGGCCCTAACCTTATTCCATCAAATTACGGTTTTAGTTCAATTTTCGACGGACATTTCTGCTATATAGACCTCTCGAGGGAAGATTATGCTATAATCACCACCCTTAACACATTAGCAATCGTACTTGGTGTTATAAGTTTCTCAGGTCTCTGGGGACACCAGAAGCTGTTGTTACGACTTAAGGAAAAGCAAGGATTAATGGCATATTTTAATCATTATCAATCACCTCAGTCACAATCACTAATAACTGAGTTGGCATTCGTTTACTTATCATACTTTTCTTTTCTTTTTATTGCTTATGGTGTCAAAAGAAAAAGCAGCACACCTGATGGTAAGTGTAACTGCCGCCCATGGACCTTAGCTGTAATCAAGGCTATAGCTAGGCTGCTGCATTATAATCCCCAAACCCATTCAGTTGGGCTGCCGGTTCTCACGCTCGCCGAACGAATTGCACATTGTCATTACTTAGACGTCGATCTTCTGCGAGAGTGTGGTACTACCCCGGACGGATCAGTGCGCGGCTGCAGACAGAGAACTGTCAACAGCGTGGTCCTACCACTAATCACTTTCTTAATAAATTTTTTGAAATTATTTTACCCGAACAATTAATGTTTTCATAAAAAAAAAGTGTGTGGGTCAGCTCCGACGCACGACTGAAGTTTACTCTTTAAGTACGATTATCAAAACAGACGCAAAAAAAGCTCATTTGACTAAAAATAATATATATATTTTTATTTACATTTATTATAACTGTTCAGTGAAGTATTACCTATCTCACGTCAGAAAGTGAAAGGTGCGCGAATAGGTTACGCACCAAAAACGTAACGAGGTCATTCGATCACTATATTTTACTCCTCAAATTTTCTCATTCCGGACGCCTTATATGAAAATCGATTCTTAAGGAGTAAACTCCAAAAATCAATTGATTCTCTCGATTGTATCAAACTTTAGGAAATTATGTTTATCAAAGTGTACCTATAGGTAAAGACGTTGTTGCTAGGTATAATAATCATCATCGCCCTGTTCTTATCCCAATTACTTTGGGTCGTCGCAATATGTACTATTATCGTATATATTGCATCACAATATAATTGTCAATAAGACGCCTGCCTGACTACTACATTCCTAAGGAATATTATTATTGATGGAATCAGATAGAGGTTTAAGTCGGTAAAAATTCTTAGCAGTCTTTTACGACACTCATGAGCAATGTAAGAGTTTGACAGTATATGTAGCCGACATTACACAGCAAAATGCTAACAATTATTCTTACTAATATTATAAATGCGAAAGTAACTCTGTCTGTCTGTCTGTTTGTCGCTCTTTCACGCCAAAACTACTGAACCGATCTAAATGAAATTTGGTACATAGGTAGTCTAGAGCCTGATAAAGGACATAGGCTACTTTTTAATGCAATAAAGGGTTGTTAAGGGGGATGAAAAGTTGTAAGGAATTATTGACATTTTTAAAGCCAGAAGCTTGAAACTTATTTTTAGGCTATTGATTCAATATAAATAAATATGACATTAAAATAATGTAAAAAATTTACCCTAAAGGGGTAAAATAAAAATAGGGGATGAAAGACTTTAGGAAAGTAACCTTTTACGCGGGCGAAGCCGCGGGCAGGAGCTAGTAAGTAATAAATCCGTTACAAAGTATCAAGCTCTCTCTTATCAAAGTTTCTCTATTCTCCTAGTGTCATAAATAGATAAAAAAATATTTATATTCGTGAAAAAAAAAAGAGTGGAACAAAATATTTATGTCATAAATAGATAAAAAAATATTTAACTTTCGTATGGTAACTTAGTAAGGACGCAATATGTCAATCCTTTCCCTATAGTTTATATATATCGGATAAGCTCAATGACATGAGAAAGAAAAGGAGAGACAGTCATTTTGGAAGAGCAGCACATTAAGCCGATTTGAACCAAACCAAGCGGAGGGGGAGCGAATACAAGGGCTCAGTACCGATAGTCAGCCCAAATAGCGGCAGAGAGTTATATATAATACGGCAGATAGATACTTTGTGCCGTCTCTTCCGTCATGTCGAATAATTTGGGCGGGGTGCCTATCGATAAAAAAAAAGAAAAACAGTAAAATGCCAGGTGTGAGCCTATTAAGTTCTGGCCCAACTGTCACTTATGTTTCTATATGTTTTTCTATAGTTCGAAAATGGCTTGACGAAAAACTGGCTAGATTTCATTAGATACTATTAATTTATATATTACTAGCAGACCCGGCCTCGCGTTGCTGTGGCTAAGGTAGCCTCAGTAACACGTGGTGGCTATACTAATAAATTGTAGCTTGTATGAAACATTTCTACGTTTAACATAGCGCTATCTATTACATACTTACTCAATCCAGTCAACAGATACCACCATCTGTTAGAATCGTTTGGAGATAACAGATAATTGTGACTGTCAAATAATAGATAAATAATTTGCAATAAAATAATATTGTGACTATAAATTGAGATGGAAGTTATCCTATCTTTTAAGTTGGATCAAACTACACCTATTATGCAAATTTGATTAAAATCGGTTGAGTACTTTAAGAGTGCCTGGATGATAATATGGGCTGTGATGATGATGCGGCGGAAACAGCAGCACTTTTATATGATATTCACTACTGGGATGTAGTGAATATCATATAAAAGTGCTTTACAACGTTTTCGTTTGCCATCAAAATGCCCACAAGATACCATTAACAGTGTGGCCATAAAACGTAAAAATAATTATAACTTGACACTGGCACCAATAGCTCGTATAAGTAGCTGATTGCCAATACACAAAGAGAAGAAGAACGTTTATGTGACATCGACCTTTTTAGAGTTGCATACCCAAAAGATAAAATAGGACCCTATTACTAAGACTCCGCTGTCCATCCGCTGCTTCGCCTGTCTGTCACGGGGTTGTTCTCATGAACCGTGATAGTTGGACAGTTGAATTTTTCACAGATGATGTATTTCTTTTGCCGCTACAACGACAAATACTAAAAAACAATTAAATAAATATTTAAGGAGGCTCCCACACAACAAAGGTAATATTTTTGCTCGTTTTTGCTCGATATTGATAACAAAAATAGGTAGACGGTTGAAATATTCACAGAGTATTTAGTAATATATTCCCTTTAGAAATAAATAATTAAATTAAAATAAAACTAATAGAGAATTTAAGCTCCCATACAACAAACATGATTATTTTGCCATTTATAGATAATGGTACGGAACCCTTCGTGCGCGACTCCGAGTTTCTCTTGGCCGGTTTTTTGAATATAATCGAATTGAGTTTTCAAACATGTGTCAAAATAAAATGTCTTTTAAATGAAAATCACTAAGAAGTATTAATATCAACTTTAAAGCAAATCATCGCTAAAATAACTTTCCACCCCTATTTAACCCAGTTAGGAGATAAGTCTCAATAAAATATGAATCACATCTTTCATCAATTCTGTTAAAGAATGTTTATGCAAAATTTGAAATAGATTGGACCAAGGAATCACGTTGTCCCATACAAACTTTGCCCTGCTTTTTCACCCCCTTAGAGATATAATTTTGTAAAATCCGTTCTTAGCTGACCTCTACTCGGCGAAAGAAATATTCCTACCAAATTTGAGGTTTGTAGGCCTTATGGTTCCCGAGATATCGTGATGAGTCAATACATAGGTGGAAATCTCTTATATATATATATAGACTAGAAACTGCCCGCCTTTTTCCCGCATAGATTCTGTTCCCATGGGAATATGGAAATAAAATACAGAAAGTAACACTCGCTGCTAATGGAGTTTAACATTGGTAAAAGAATTTTTAAAAAGAGTTCAGTGCTTTAAGCGTAAAAGCGTAATAAACTTTTAAAGTTAGGACTAAATATAAAATAGTTTCATTACCGAACACTCACCCTCGTAGGCCTATGCCTATGTATAACATATAGAAATATTTTAAATATGATAATACTTTTATTTACTCTTTTAAAAAATACTCAATATTGTAGGATGTATATTTACAGATGGATCTCCAAGTCCAGGCCCTGGTTATGCGCCTTCGACGGGCGGTTATTCACCAAATCGACATCATGATATCGTCACATCTTCTGATGCTGCCGTCACTCGATTTCCTTTTTGGCCTGAAGGTAAAATTTTACCGTTGCCTATCTCTTTACTCATTTACACGTTTTAATTTTCCAATTTTTTTTTTCATTAACAGTTTATAAACTTGAGTTAAACGGATATAAAATAGTAAAGCACTAATTGGTTTGTCTTTAGTTCTTGTTGCTAATTGTTTTGACTAGCAATAGTCACTTTTATGGTGTCCTTCAACGTACTATAGTTTCATTAATGGTACCTATTTATATTTTATTTCATCTTTAACATGTTTCTTTGAATATTATTCTTATTACTCTCCTAGCTATATCCAATGCTCTCACTACTAAGATAGTCTGAAGATACTGAAGATATTTAATATGTTAACAAATTCACTAGGAAAACGAAAATTGAATACTCTTTAAGGACAAATTAATGCTTCCTTTTCACACCAAACTTATACCTAGGTTCAATACAGTGGTTGAAGTAATCTTCTTCTTAAATTCTCCGATATCAAGATTAGCTCTTTGTATAGAAGGATAATATGTTAGTTTTGAAATTATTCATAAAGTGGGATATTTTTTTAAGGTAAGTTGATGTAGGCAGACGGCCGATCATAAAACTTGACAAAACTCTAAACAGCTCTAAGCATTTTTGTAATTTTTGCAGATGCGCAATAGGATGAGAAAATTTTTAGCTAAAATCAGAGCATGAGGGTGATTTTATTTCTTTTGTTTAATTTTATTGTTTTCTTATGTTATCTGTGATTTTGATGTTTAAGAACTTGTTGAGGTCAATTTTTTTGTGTGATAAAATAATAATTTAATTGATAGACGTAAATAATATTTTTTTTTATAATTTGTACATCATAAGTATATAAAATACGGCTATTAATTGAATGAAATTTTGTGGGTGTGTAGGTATGCTTATTAAGATAGTACTTTTAGTAACTAGTGAGAAGCTGAGCCGGGAAGCAAGTACTTAATAATGCAGTGCTATCATCCTTTTCTTACTCGTGTTCGATATAAATGAAAGCTAATAAAGGACGTAAATTGAAAATATTACTTTAACAGCAGAAACACACGAAAAAGTGTTTCAGCCTATTACTATTACCTGTGGCATAATTGAGGCCAAATACTATTTTATTGGCACAATGCCTTTTACAACAGTCTCGTGCCTTCTTGGCTTATACCGCATGGGCGCGTATGTGTAGGTGAATCCAAGGCTTACAACTGTACACGAAGGTGGTTTGGTTCATGGCCCTGTACGACGCATCCGTGTTGGCAGCGTCCCTGATCATCCGTCTCAGGGCCCTCTTGTTACGATCACAGAGTGCCATGTGATGGAAAATTTAATATTGGAGCCTCTAACTAAATAAAATAGAAATACGAATGCGTATTAGATGTGTATAATATATAGAAAATATTATTTCTATTAATTAACCTTATCACTCATCATCATCATCATCCTGCTCTTATCCCAAATACCTATTTGGTGTCGATGCATTATATATTTTTCTTCCATCGTATATATTGCAAAAGTTATAAGCAATAGTTTTCGGACCGGCCGCCTGCGTGATGTCAGCCCTCCTTGGACAGCATTAGGTGAAGTTGGGCCAGATCAATATACAGCTCTTAGTCGTCTTTTGCAACTTTTAACAAATTATACTTTAGCCACGGGCAAAGGGTTGATAGTAGGTATATGTAACCACACAGTATAATTAATCTAATTAATCTTATCACAATTTATTTCTTATAACCATTTAAATATATACAAAAGAAAAACAAGAAGGAAAATATAGCGTCCTCTATTATCACACAGGTCATTAGAGAGCTAGCAAAGTTTTATGTTAGTTCCTTACTCTATTGATAGATGGCAATAATCCAAATTTGTCTTTTCCGTAGAGGACAGTATCATTTACAAAAAGCTAGTAGCTCTTTCAAATTTTTGTTCATATTCTAGTATTAAAAATAGATATTTTTAATAAATAAATAATATCTAATTAATATTATTATTACATACCTACATTGTTGCTATTAACCTGACTCTAGAATAAGATTTTCGACTGCACAAATGGCTTACTGTTAAAATAACGATCAATTGTGTTAACTGTCGTGGATTCAATTTCCATAAAGAATAATATTTTATGTAGGTAATCTATAAATTGTCATTCTGAGTCTGGGAGAAACTGCGGTCTGTTAATTATATGTTTGTAAAGTCCTTCGCAGTACAAAGATTAGTTTTTTAGTGTGGGGTGTTATTTTAAAAATAATAGAAAGGAAACTGAGATATTATCACACTAGTCAGATTGGTATAAATCTAGATTTTAAAGCTTTTATTTTTCTTAATGTTTAAAACTTAATGTTAAGTGCACATTTTTTCTAGTGGGGGCATTAAACCCCTCACGCGATTTTAGGACACTGTTTGACCCAAAAAAATTTGCACAACGCGCTTTTGGGACACAAGTTTGACTCAATTACACGCTCTACAATTAGCAATTGTTTTTAGCACTTTATTTCACATTTCCTTGTAATATAGCAGCAATAACAGTTTACGTAAAACCATAAAATTCACTGAACTTTTTTTAATAAACCAAAGCACGGGGCACTCGAGAGCACCGCGTAGTCTGGTACGTGAGGGGTTAAGGGTCAACAGGGGAGGGGGTTTAAGAAAATCTATACATGCTGTTCTTCCATCTTGAGGAGGAAGGGTACCCATAAGAAAGTAATACCCGTTCTTAATTAATATTATTTTCCGTGTGGTGACGCAGTAAGAATTCTATTCACCACCCCATATCTTATACGTGGGTGATCGTACGAGACGACTAAGGGATATAAAATGCATATAACATCAATGCGAGAGAAGGAAAACTCGAAACAAAACCCTATACCAACACGTCTGATCAGCGTGATATAGTAGGTTAATTTCCCTCTCATTACGGAGGAGGCCCGGGCCCAACAGTGGGACGTTTATGGGCTCTGATGATGATGATGAATTAATATTATACAAGTCGAACTTTGTTATTAAAAATCTATTTCAGATGCTGAATGAGTTTTTCATTCCATAATGTCCTTAGATTTATTACATATTATTTTACAATTTCTTATTGTTTATTCAATTTTTTTAAATATTAATTTTGTCCATTTTCATCCATTTTAAAAATCATAAATACAATAGCTTTGAATGATTAGATTTTTTTTTATTTACTAATAATTGCGGTCTCTACGGCACATTATTTCATTCACAGTGGCTTAGGGAAGATTAGGTGCCAAAAGACCTGCCAGATAAAGTTCCATGTAACACTGCATCTGATAAGTTACCAATTGTTACCGATTGGACAACATGACCTACTAATCCATTCAGCCGTGACGATAATTAATTATCTGACTTGATCCAACTTTTATTATGGAATTTATTTTGAGATTCATTTAAAATAAATTGATTATTATTTTAAAAGTGTTATTCATTTAAATATTTATTAACTGATTTGTTTGTTTCCTTTAAGATCATTTAAAAACTTACTTTTAATTATAATAATCACATGCCAAAGATTGCATACATACATACATATCATCACGCCATATCCCTTGCAGGGTAGGCAGAGAGAACAGAGTGCCAGAGAACTCTATCTCTGCATACTTCACTCGCTTCCTCAACATTCATAATTCTCTTCATACACGCTCGCCGGTTTCGGAGACTCTTGACTCCACCTTCCTTCAGTACATGACCGATCTGGTCTAGGTAGGTTAGTCCCGGTCTCCCTCGGTACCTACATCCTTCCACTTTCGCATTGTATATCTTCTTAACCAGACGTTCGTTCGGCATTCTTTCCACATGTCCGAACCATCGGAGCAAAAAAAAAACCCTTTCGCATCTTTACACCAATACTCTCTTTCATACCTACTCGCTCTCTGAGATTGGATGGTTATCTAATAACATAATCTATCTATATCTGATAGCAACAATAAAGTATAAACTAAGTTAACTGAAAAAAAAAATATAAAAATCTTTGATTTATGAATAATTATAATGAGAACTGTTAGTTTTAGTATAACTGATACTTTTCTAACAACATTTTATTATGCAAAAAAAGACGTACTTACGTAATCAAATTTTCAAGAAATCTTATATATCCTTACACCCGTATTAGAAGGAGTTAAAAATCGTCAAAATCATCCTTACCTAATTAATGAATGGCACCTTACCTTTTAAGTTTCCAGCGGGTATTATATTCCTGTTACATCATCACCGGGTTAGAATAGAGAAAAATAATTCTGAAATTGCTGCAAATCTATGATATAGGTAATAATAAAAACATACGGGATGGAGCGGATAAAACATTAGGCGTACAACTAAAGAATTTAGAAAATAAAGAAAAGTATTTTACTACCTAGAGTTAATTATTTAGATTTATTATATTTTTATATATTCCTAGTTTCGTGGCACCTAAAAATATTTCTTTTTTTCACTGTAATTTTTTTTCTAAGCAATGATTTTATTCTATGAATTTATTTAATGTTAATAAATTTAAAATCTCTCTCTTAATCTTTATGATTAATAGACAAGATAGGGGCATGTTATAGAAATATGTGTTAAAATATTAAGTAGATATTTATGTGCTTAATATTTTTTTTTAAAAGCAAATCTTGTTTTCTTAATTAGCAAACTGCGCCCGTGCGACGACTATTTATTGATTTAATTACTACACATTGAATTAATAAGATCGCCTAATACATATCATTGAATTACTTCTTCCTTCTTTTTTCTCCTAAATATGACTCAGGCCTATGTGTGTTCCCCAGATGAGGGATTTTATCTGTTTTTAACATATTTAATACCTACACCGCGCTAGTCTGACGGACTCGCATGTGATTTTATTTCAATTCTTCCATCTCTTGCAACATTATGAACTAGGTACTGCCTTCAATCTATTTCTACAATAGCCATGAAGAGAATGGCATTATTGTATTCATATTGGATGCGAAAGGGAATGCTCCGATGGTTCGGACATGTGGAAAGAATGCCGAACGAACGTCTGGTTAAGAAGATATACAATGCGAAAGTGGAAGGATGTAGGTACCGAGGGAGACCGAGACTACCCTACCTAGACCAGATCGGTCATGTACTGAAGGAAGGTGGAGTCAAGAGTCTCCGAAACCGGCGAGCGTGTATGAAGAGAATTATGAATGTTGAGGAAGCGAGTGAAGTATGCAGAGATAGAGTTCTCTGGCACTCTGTTCTCTCTGCCTACCCTGCAAGGGACTTGGCGTGATGATATGTATGTATGTATATTGCGGTACCACACGGTAATTATTAAGAAAACTGTTTATAGTATTCTTTAACAATATTTAAATTGATTCTGTATCGTTAGAGTACTAATTATTTAATTGTAATTTGACTAATAAATTACACTAATGTATCTAATTGGCACAGGTGGGTCATCAAGTCCTAACTCGGGTTATGTACCATCAAGTAACTTCTCGCCTACCCGTCGCCATGAAGCTGTGACGTCATCGGATGCAACCAGTGCTCGCTTTTCATTTTGGCACGATGGTAAATATATCATTCACTTTAAAATGTCCACACCCACACTAAGTTCTATAGCCACACTAAGCCCTTGCGTTATAGGGGACTTTACAAACATAATATTAATAGACGCAAATTACATCCAGACTCAGACTTTGTGGAATCCAAGTATTATTGTTCTTCTTTTTCTTCTTTTTATGTATTGGCAATTAGCTATTTATACGAGCAATTGTTGTCAGTGTCGAGTTATAATTATCTTCACATTCTTAGTTTCTTCAGGTTAGTAATTGTCTGTCAGTAAGTCAAATTGTCGCCATCAACAGTACCTACTATAGCAAGACTGTTATTGGTACATATCTTGTGGGAATTTTGATGGAAAACGAAAATGTTGTAAAGCACTTTTATATGATATTCACTACATCCCAGCCTTTCTGTCACATCACATTACATAAAATGACATCAATATTATCCAATATAAGATGTTAAACACTAAGATATCGAATATAATACAAGAGCACCACATGACGCTTTAGATTCCCGCCAAAACTCGTATTATTGTTCAATGGTGAATCACACATAGAGTTGTCCCGCGTGTGGATTGAACACGTTCACATAGATGTGTTCGACAGATGGTGATCTGTGTAAACAAATAGAGATTATCTCTTTCAAAAGGTAAATTGGAAGATCTTAGAGAAAACCTTCATAACAGTTTTGTACGCCTTTCAATACGCATTATGTGGGATGTGCTTTGCACTCGAAATACTAGCATGTCAAAATATTCCAATAACAAATAATTAAAATTTTCTTTTAATTTGCTGAATGTTATAAAAATACCCTTGATTACAGACAAAATTAATATAATATGTATTTTTATATTGGATTATTTTTAAACAAATAAGAAAAATGTATTTATTAAACATTTTTATCTTCGTGTGTTTGTGTTTTTTTCTGTATTTCAAGAGGTTACGATGATCTTGTTATGACCAAATATTTGCGTGATAACAATTTCACAAACACATATCTTGCAAAAGATTTTTATCGAGCTGTTAGAGAGTCACGAGATTTTCGTTCCTTCGTGGCAAACAAGAGAATAATTAAAAAAAAATAATATGTTGATTAATCCTTACTAATATTATAAATGCGAAAGTAACTCTGTCTGTCTGTCGCTCTTTCACGCCAAAACTACTGAACCGATCAAAATGAAATTTGGTACACAGATAGTTTAGAGCCTGATAAAGGACATAGGCTACTTTTTAATACAAAAAAGGGTTGTAAAAGGGCATGAACAGTTGTAAGGAGCTCTTTCACGCCAAAACTACTGAACTGATTTAAATGAAATTAGGTACACAAATAGTTTAGAGCCTAATAAAGGACGTAGGCTAATTTTTAATGCAAAAAGGGTTGTAAAAGGGGATGAACAGTAAGGAATTATCGTCATTTTTAAAACCAGAAGCTTGAAACTTATTTTTGGGCTATTGATTAGATATAAATAAATATGACATTAAATTTCGTGAAAATTTTACCTTAAGGGGTATAATAAAAAAAGTGGATGAAAAACTTTAGGAAATTAAACTTACTACTTTTTCGCTTCGTAATCGGGTTTTATAAATAATTAAGCATAAATGCTAAATTTCATTAATTTAAAAAATTACTACTTACTAGTGCTAACATAACTTTAAAAAGTCACAGATGCATCTCGCAGGTCCAAATCTGTGGTTTTTGCATGGTATATATATATATACATATGTATATACATATATATATATATATATATATATATATATATATATATATATATATATATATATATATATATATATATATATATACATATGTATATATATATATATATATATATATATAGTGGCTGTCTGGTTTAATACAAAAATGCAACGTAGTGTTTTGACTTTATCTATTCGTACTTCTTCGCGACAGATTATCAGACGGCAAACAGTTTCTTCAACTTCGTTTTTTACAGTTAACCCATTATTGCTATAAGGTGCAATTACAATAAGAGGAAAATTGCACCAAATGCCATGGTGCCCGTAGATTTTAGGATATATTTATATTTTGATTTTTTCTTCTGCAATAGTGTCATCCGTTTACATGTATTAGTTGTCATTCATGAGAAAAGAACCCGTGGAACAAGTTGTATTCTTAGACTAACATAATAAAAATATTAACAAAATCTATTTGTATTTCAGTTGGTGTGAAAGAAGAAGCGTCTTCTAGTCTGGTTTCAAACGCAGCACCATATTCAAAATGCTATATGTAAATTGGCTAAAAAATTTAAAGGGAAAACAAGACAAGAGTGGTATTTACCTACTGTGAGTGAATGTTATGAAGTTATTTACGTAATTGACTTTTTAAAAAAAATATTTTTGTTGCAGTGTTCAATGTATTGTATGTGCATTTAGTTTTGTTATAAAATTTAATTGCGAATAATGTAAAGAGCTAAATATATATCTACACTAAAAAGCATAAGCGTTTAACTCCTAAAGTTAAAATTGTATTACAAGAAAAACCCTTTAATTGTTTTAATTAAAAAAATATTACTTTCGTATTTGTGATTCTAGAGTTTTCGTTTTTAGATACCTACCTACATCCAAAAACGACAACTATCAATCACAATTCCTATTTTAAAATTTTATAACTTATTTTTTTTTTTATATTGTTGTTGTTTTTTTTTATAATGATGTTTATGCTTTCTAGTGTCTATATGTGGATATAAAATGAATTTGGGTTAAATATAATTATGTACATTAGGTACATGTTACATATTCTATTAGGGCACGTAGACATTGGATATCTAATCAATTATTTCTGTCCTTATACTAGCCTGTATTTCGTGTATGATGAATGTATTATCTACATTTTACCTTTAATAGTGTACAATTAATGTGAAAATATATTATATGTTAATAAATGTTGTTTGTATATCTAATTATGATATTATGTTGTTGATAATAACATAAGTCAATCAATAAAATTATTTTTAAGTGTAAAAATTACACAATTTATATTATTTCTTATATTAAAGTGTACGTCTAAATTTTATTAATAACAAACTTTATACTTTATTGGTATACCTAATAAAAGTATATATGTATGTACAATAAAAAAAAACATCCAATCTTATACGGACTTACAATATCGTTGAACGTTGACACAAATGTGATATCGTTAAATTAATTATTTGATAATATCATTACTATTCACTAATCTAATTAAAAAAATATGTATTTGTAATAATAATTCCATTGAATTCATAATAATAGGCAACACCAGGTATCCGTATAATTGAAATGACTTCTATATATTTATTTGAACATGAAGGGTTTCCGATAAAATTCACAAATCTAGGCTAATATCATGATATCATTCGAGAGGCACTCGATTGAGTTAATCAACTGTTATGATAAAACAGCTTGACGCCCTCAACGGTTTCAAAGATATACCAAAATTATTTGTGCGTAGGTATATACAAAAATGTACTAAACTAAAACATTTACTTGTTTAACATTATTATAACATCTTAAAATTCAGTAGGTATATACCTAATGATTTTTTTTTTAATAAAATTACATAATATTTCGGGTAAAACACAACACTAAAATCATATATTGCTGTAGAGAATATTTAAAAACGGTACCTTAAGAAATTGTTTTTATATCTTGATGTCTATTAATTCTATTATAAAAATTAATAAATCATATTTATAGTTTATTTAAAGATTAATTACTAAATAATATAATGACTGAATATAAATTAATTCCTGCAAAATTTTGGAGACAAACTACATAATACTAAGTCTTTGAACTGGAGATATGGAACTCTTATAGGGTTTTTAAGGGTATATACCTAGTATTCTGATATTACTTATAACGACTGTACAATTTTTCATACATACTAAGTTAAGAAAATATCTCAATAATTCCGTATAACTGCGTCTGAAACTATAAAATTTGCCATTTACAAACTTATTTTTACACTTACAATTGATTAATAAAGACTACTTAACTCATTTTAATTATTATAACTACCTTTACAAACACTGATATCTATTATTTTACACAAAAATAATAATATGTAAGGTAAACAATAAATTTAGAGTGATTTTTTTAGTGTATTACAGCAATTACTATTATTTAACGACCATCGTTTTACTACTATTCTTTTTTTTTATACTACATTAATGTCCTTTTAGCGATGCGGTGGAAGAAATCGTCTCAGTCTCTAACTGCGTGGCTATAAAAACATACGATGTGACAAAAATATACCTAAAAAGTATTTGAAGCACCTATTGATATATTTCTGTTGATATAATTGTATCTACAAAAAAATATATATTAGCTGTGCCAACTACTGCCAACTCACTCTTCGTGACGAATATCAAATTTAATATTGTACGAATAAAATGATTCAGCAATATAATGCAGTGTCAATTATTAATAAAACAAATTTCCATAAAACCAATTAAGTAGTTTTTGCACGACTCGCAATCAAAACAACAGACAGACAAGAAATAACCAAAGTTCACTGGAATGTGTTCTGTCAATAATTTTAACACCTTCATACTATTTTTTTTTTCATATATTTTAAATGTACAGATTTTATTTCTATATTGTTCCCGTACCTTTCTAAATGGTTATATATTAACGCTATAGTTTAACATATTCGTTATAAATGTTATATTTTTGTAAGTATTCATAGGTGTGTTAAATATAAATGCTGCAATATTGACATTATGGCTTTTTATAAATATTTGCAGTTATTATAATCTTACTATTCGGTACATCATTTCCATTCACATACCCATCTTTGCAAATTTACACATAAAATAAATTATTAAATTCCAATTTTATTAATTTATAAAACCCGCAAATATCAAAAATAACTTATTATATCCTATCAAATTTTGGTATATATATATATATCATTTATTCATTAGTGCAAAAACTTATTCAAAATTTTATAAATTATCTTGTAATTTTAAGTCTCATCCTTCATGTTCTATGGTTATTGTCATAAAAATCATTTTGATGCGTCTTTTTTCTTTATACGAAGTGATTTGCTACGGGGCTCTGAAGTACGTTGAAGTAATCCTGGTGACCGCTCCACGCATAGCGAATTGCCGCGTTCACGGGCCGGTATTGGGCGAGTGAGAAAAAGCAAGGATGTATTTTGAGCAGACATTATGGGTATCTCGCTATAACCTGAAGCATCACACCTAGCGATGTCACTTCTTAGATCAGAAGCTGCCATGGATGTTAAGTCATCAGAATCAGTATCTTCGTCTTCGGAATCCAAAACTCTGCAATAAATATTTTTTCTTTGAAAATTATGATAAAAAATATTTTTTTCCTTTTATATATTATATAGGTATGTAATCTTATTGCTTTACACTGAATGGGAAATTTGGTGTAATAAATAACAATGGCGAAGTAGGGTGGTACATGATTTTGTGTTTTCACTATCTTGTAATATAACAGTCTATTTATGTCCCTTAGCCTAAGTCTCCTACGACAACTTCGAGAGCAAAAGTACTGGTTGACACATTGTTTTCTTACTCTGACACCAAATATAGAAAAAGTACAATCGCTATTTTACAATAGATTATAATTATCGCAGCTGCAATTAATCGCATTAGAAACAAATATTGTTTTCATTAGGTTAACTACTAACCTTAGTTCTATTTTATTTATTCTTTGCTTAATTTTAGCTTGCTGTTCACCAACGTCCGTAAGAAGTCCTTGTAAACGATTAGTTAACATATCAACAGTAGTTTCTAATTGTTGCACTTGTTCTTCCAAACTTTGTTGAGTTGTTTGTGCGTTTTCAAAGACAGCTTCATCTAGCAAGCCATCCTGTGATCACAAAATAATTCGCGTATTGTAATATAATCAAAGAATTATTTTGAGCTAAAATATTTTATGTAACACGTATTCAAATGATCATTATAAAATAAGGTAGAAGCGATATAGTATATATATTTAGATACCTTTCTCAATAATTGACAGCCACGTTCAGTAAGTGTTGCTCTTGCATCTGGGTAATCGGCAAGCGCTTCCCATAAATCTCTTTTAGCTAAACAAAATAAGTCAGAATATCCTAAGGCTCGAACATTAGCTGTTCTCCTGTTACCAGTTCTATTTCCAGCTATTTCTAAAACACTCACTTCACCAAATACAGATCCAGCGCTTAGAGTAGCTAGCACTGTTTTACCATCATCTGCAACCACCTGAAGTCTTCCTCTTTTAACAATATACATTTCTTTGCCGACATCGCCTTTGCGACAAATATAATCTCCTGGACTAAAAACTTGTAATTTTAATTTTAGAACTAGTGCTTCTAGTAAGCCGGGTTCACAATCTTGAAATATTCTTACTTTACGTAGAGTATCTAAATGGACACGAATAGCTATTTCAGCTTTTAGCTTGTCAGGTAAGGATGATAGAACATTTTCTTCATCTAAGGCTCCACTTTGTGCCCAAGTATAAGCAAACCAGCGAATGACTCTTGCTTCAAGTTCACCGCTTACTTTTCTGAAGGCCATATATTGTTTCACACCATCCATTTTATTTTGAAACTCAACTCTGGCCACATTCATATTTGAAATCATAGAGCCTATGTTACCAACTATGGTGGCAAAAATTAAGACACCAGCTAAAAAATCGGCTACTACAAATAAGTATTCGGCATCAATTTCTGGTTGTGGAGTTTCTCCTATAGTAGTGAGTGTTAGAGTTGACCAATAAAAACTATAAATATATTGATGAGCTAATGTTTCGTTCGGAAATCCTGTTATATTGTATACCCAACTATCAGTGCCAAATCCAATAGCATAGCTTATAGCAAAGTATAAGCAGGCATTCCAATGTATAAGTACGAGAATTGCCATAACAACCTGTAATTTAATAAAATTATTAAAATAATTTTCACGAGTAACATTTAAATTTACTTATTTTATTTAAACACGAACCTTACATATCCTGAATGCATTCGGATAGCTAGTGGCGGTTTCAGTACGGTCGAACCACTCCCACATTCGAGGCAAGCGGAATAGACGATTAAGTCGTACAATTACAGGGCACGGCAAACGGTCCTGGAACACAAACCAATATTGACACTTTTGTAATAATGAAGGTAAAGAATGCCTTTGTGTTATTTTTCCATTCAGTGTTTCTTGCTGCAGTGCATATGGCAATAATTTGTACTGTTTATATACAGTTAGATCTTGAAGGGCTATGTTATCTGGCAAGCATGTAGTCTTTTCAATATAAAGCAGATTAAAGAAAAGGTTAATCGTTACTTTTTAATCGGTTTTCCTTTTTTAGCAATGCAGCTAAAAACCTCTTTCTAGGTTTACATAGCAATTTACCTGCTATGTCTCTCAATGTTATGGTAAGGTCAGAAAGCTCATCTTACAATTATTATGTGCATTTATTTAGATATATGTTTTTGGATTGGGACTAATCGTAACACACACGTTCATCATTGTGACTCATGTAAGCCAGAATCCATAGTGATTTCGATAAATAATATCGAAGTTTGAGTCTCAGAAAGATCCGCGATAAATTTAATTAGAAGAGTTAAATAGAGAAATTTGGCAAATTTCTATTGATTGCCTTTTTTTTTTTTTTTTTTTTTTTTTTTTTATTGGTGGGCTATGGGTGCGTCTCGCCCCGCCAAATCGGTCCGGGGTGACGGAGAAGGCGGCGCGTGATCCCATAGACCCACCGTAAAATCCTCTCTCTTCGCCGTGCGAGCGGGCCACCGGTACCCGATCTTTGTCTTCGGTGGTTTCTATTGATTGCCTAACCAAAGCGGAAGCTATGAAACAAAATGCAGTATGTCACTAAGAATACTACAGAGTTATTTGTGCTTGGTAGTTTATAATAGTTATTTAAAAAAAACTTAAATGCACGCAATTTCTATCTAAATCTCGAAATATTCAAGGTATATACAACCCCACACGTAACTTCCATACTACCTAAATAAAGTCACAATCGTTACTTCAAATTAATACTAATGCTTTTAAAATTATAATTACAATTATAACTTAATATCAGAATATTAGTGATTAAGATAGCACTAACATCATTACATGAGCCAGGTTTCCACCAGTAATATGTTATATCTGTGGGTAGTAACGAAATTACATCATATCTCCAAGAAACTGATTTTAAATAATGCTTTCTCAGCATTTGTGGATCCTTCACCATAAGGCCTTGTTCCAAATATCCTGCGGGCAAAAGCAAATTTCATAATTTTAGTACATTAATTAATATGAAATATATTTTTTTCAGTAGTTATAGACGACTCTGTAAAACATCTATAGAAATTAGTTGCTAAAAATAATAAACAAATATGGGTGATATCAAACAGTGATACGGTCGCTGAACCTTCAAATAACAAGTCATACATCATCTATATCGATTGATTGTACGCTAGCTAGCCAATATTGAGGCATAGTAGTAAATCTCACGTGCTTGTTTTTGTATTAAGGCAAAAATTCGTGATATACATCGTATTCTTACTCCATACAGAAGTTTTATATTGATCTAAAATACATACCAAACATCCAATCTAAGAAGATAAAGGTTTATTTAAGTATATTAGGGTGGAACTACTAAGAAGATTTAGGTTTTAAGCGCCAGAAAGACTTATTGCTTTAATTTCTTACGATAGAATTAGAAAACTTTTAATAAAAACCTAAGAATAAGTTGATTCAATTACCTTGTTCTTAGGTTTTTATTCACATAAATAAATGAAAATATTATTATTATTAGTCTTGTGGATGTTTCAAGCACTTTCTTTTCACTAGTAGTATATTAAACTCATCAAATGAGTTGATAAAACGCCGGTAAGATTTCTATATCAAAATTTTAAATGTTTACACTTTTAGAAAACGGAACCCAAAGGTTCTAAAGGAACCTTATTGCGAAGCGTCCATTATCCTTTGATTCATTCAACTATCTGATAGGAAGCTGCATTTCATCTTCGACAATATTCTTATAGTGACGAAGTAAGAATACACTATTTATCAGCTTTTCCTTTTCCGTGGGCGATCGTAAAAGAGACGACTAAGAAACTCTCATGCACCCGTCTGACCAGCGTGGTACAGTAGATGATTTTTTTTTTCCACTACGGAGGAAACTGGAACACAGTATAGGATATTATGCGAGCTCAGATAAGGATAAAATTTTCTCAGATTATTCCTATTGCCGTTATAACAGTAAGAACTAAAAAAGTATAGTTGCAATTAGAAGTAGAGCATCTACTACTGTGATGAGTATAAATGACGCGATAAAGGTATGCCAGGATCGTGCCTTGTTGTAATCCGTAGTCTCTGGCAACAAGCCTGAAGATACATATATACATACATAGTAGTTACCTATATATTTTATATTCATTCATAGTATATATTTATTTTGGACATAAGAGAATTGCGTTTTTTTTTCTTTAACGCAAGTAAAATATGTGAGTATTAACAATACTCATACGCTGGTATAAAAACCTAGTATTGGACACATTAGGGTCTTTATGAGTACGGCCCAGCATTTACTTGGAAGTATTTTGCATATACTTTGAAGTACTTTAAAACATATTTTGTCGAGATAAAGATACTTTGCTATTTGTGAAGTTAAATTTTTCAACAAATCTGCCGGGGTTATTAATGTTAACCATCCTGTTCCCCAATCAATGAAGCTCTTGAAAAGATATCAGTTGTTAGATGGAATTGTTTAGTAAGTTTATAGCTCTATTCTAGAGGCTCTTGTATGTTGCTTAGTATTCATAATAACAAGAAACATTTAAAAATTTTATGCATATACTTTTCTCTAATTTCTTTATAATAAATAGAATTTGGGAGCCACGTAATCATAATCTAAATTCTCGGATATCTGTAACGAAAATATATCTGAAATCGTAATCGAACCCTATATAAAAGTGTCGGTGAATTTTGAATATGTTCAGAATCTGTATGAGATACACTGTGACAGGATTTTTTTTCATCCAGGCAAACCAGCATTAATAGAAGCAAAAAGTCTACAAAGAGTGATAGTACGACAATCACCAAGTTTAGCGTTCATCTTTATATACATACATATATAATTCTACTGTACGTGTATGTCACTGAACTACTTCTAGACGGCTGGACAGATTTTGTTGAAAATTTTTGTGTGTGTTCAAGTGAATTCGAGAATGGTTTAGATTTGCAATTGGACCCGGTAGGTGGCGCTGCGATCGAGTTGTGGAGTTTTTACTTTTCGTACATTGACTGTTAGACGGAATGAAGTTTGTGGGGTCTGCTAGTATTTTATAATTCTCTAAAAATTCAAGATTAATCTTATTATCAGATACTTGGATAAAGTAATTCGGATAAACTAATTGAAACTATAAACCAACATGGATAAAAAAAAAAACTGCCCGAAACTTGGATAATCCGAAAGAATTTCATATCTCTAACCATATAATAACATGTCTTTAATCGTATAATATTATTATAATAATTAATATAATATTATTTTATTATCCAGATCCAATATTTCATATTCGTAACATCCCTAGCTTTTAGTGTACCCATACATAAAAGCTGTATAATTGGAATATGCAAACATTTTTAGTGGTAGGACTATAATGTTGACAGTTTTCTGTGTACAGTCTCGGGTCGGTCCGTCCGGGGTGGTACCACACTCTCGCAGAAAATCGACGTCTACGCAGTGGCAATATGTTGCTGTACTTCATGCGGTGAGCGAGAGAGCCGGCAGCCCGACTTTCGGCGGCCTAGCTGTACCCTTGATTTTGCAAGGTCCATGGGCGGTAGTAACACTTACCATACTCAGGTGTGCTGCTTGTACGTTTGCCACCAAAATCAATAAAAAAAAAATGCAATGCAAATAACATGAACACACCTCCTCAGTAAGAAACTTATGAATGAATATTGTATTCTATTTGTTCTATAGTAAGGAAATCTACTAATCGATCAAGATATTCATTGACTTGCCACCATATGAGTAGTGCAATGTTTGTATGGAAAAGCAACAAGGCAGGGTCGTTTAATGTTTGTTCACACTTTAGGTAAATTTGATGACGCAAGGCGTGGCATGGTACTGGTATCAAATTGTTGATTTGTCGGCTCATTGAAATTCAATGCATGAAACTTATCATTCTAGTGACTAGTTTTGTGACTGATAACTATTAGTAAGCGCTTTATAAATCTATATTCTAACTAATATTATGAATGCAAATGCATATTTGTTTGCTTATTTGTTACTACTTCACACATAAACCGACTTTAAAAATTATTTAACTAATAGCAAGCTACATTATCCGTGTGGTGACGGAGTAAGATTACAATTTACCAGCCTTCCTTTCTTATCCGTGGGTGATCGTAAGAGACGACTAAGGGATATAAAACGCATATAACATCTATGCAAGAGAACGAAACAAAACCCTATACCAACACGTCTGACATGTAGTGTGACAAGTAGTTATACTTGAACAGTCATTGCCATCAACCACATTAGAGGCAAGTGAAAGACCCACCCCAAATACTTACCGCAAGCAGAGACTTATTCAGTGAGCATGATCATACAAAAAAACTACAAACTACAGTAATGGTGTATCCATCAAATAATAATCAGGATAACTATCACCTAGTTCATAAGAATTCATGAATAGCAGGTCAGGGATAGGCCTACCAAAAGCAACCCTACCACCGTCTAGGTTTCAACGAGTGTAGATCAGACCATAAATTGGCCTCGTCCAAAAAGGAACAGGCGTGAGTGAAGTCTTTACGCAACGTGACAACGTAGGTGACTGTCATACTAATTATTTTAGCCCTTAAATTAATTTGGCAATCACTTGCTCGCTTTACATAATATAGAAGTGTAACTGAAATCTGTACTTCTATAGTGTTACAATCAAAAAAAGATACTAACCTACTAGATATCCATACTCCAACAATGGAAGATTGCAGACGATAACGATTTTACATATAATCCAACAAAAAGAATAAAAAGTCACTTGACTTCTTTGCATGATAAATATTAAAAAAAAGATATAGTGCATATGAAATTTTATTTTAAATATAAGATTTCGCTAGGTGCAACATATTTTAAAACAAAATTTGAATTTCGAAAGCTATTCGCTGAGCATTAAAAAACAATGTAAATTTGTGCATTAAAATATTTTTTTAAAACATATTATATACATACCTTCATGAACATGGACGATGGTATCAAGAACATATATGGCATCACATAAGTAATCTAATATATACCATATAGACGTTAGATTATCCAACTTCCAGAAGACAGCACGGCCAATTACAAAGATCACATTATATAATATAGCCAATGATACTACAGCTAGCCACTGGAATCCAATACATTTAAATTAGCTAGATAACTTTAATTTACTACCATCAAATCACACTAGACTTAGACTAAATTAGTATAATAGTTGAATGAACTCCCAGGAGGCCACTCCCAGCTCTTGAGGTACAAGTACTTTTCCTGAGTTTGGTCATACCTACTTTGTTTCGCTATTAGCTTATCTATCGTGAGAAAAAGACTTTAATTCCATTAAAGAATGTTAAGTTAAAAATATAAATAGAAAGAGGTAGTAGCTACTTAAAAAATGAACTACTCTTCAGACTGATTTGTTATAATGGTTGAATGAGGTCTCAGGAGGGTGCCTTGATTGAAGCCAGAATTAGTTTTCCTAATTGTGAATGTATTTTTGTCCAATAAAAAGTACAAACATCATTCGCGAGAAAAAAAAATCATTTACTATATGTTTAGTATACTATTTAGTTTATTTTAAAAAATATAACTGTCAAAAGTATGTATATAGAAAAAAATGTACATACGTGATAATGAGCTGGTAATGTTGGATCAAATGCAAGCTTTAAACCACAAAAAAGTTTAGATCTCTTCGCTTGATAATGGGGTTCTTCAGGATCTGTAAATGTTTGCGCTGCAAATTTGTCCAGAAACCAATCCGGCGGTTTCGAACGGCTATCTCCGCTTATACGGTATCTCAAGTTTCTAGTAAATCTGTTGAATTGTCTTCGCACCCAATTATTATTGCTATTAACTTCGCTTGTTACCTGCCAAAACAAGGAATAAATTGTTAGTAACTATCAGCCTGATGAAAACATCACATATTCGTTTTAGGATTGTCAGTATAAGCCTCTCCAAGAGGAAGAATGCTATAGTCGCTACGCTTAACAGGCAAGTTAGCGATTGCAGTTGATATTATCGGCGATTGCAGTTGATTTTATCCCAAAAGAGTGTTGCAAGTCTGCGACAATCTCCCAGTTAGTGTTTACGAACCTCACAGGAAAGTAAAAGGTAGTAGCTAATATTATTTTACACTGATCACCACTTAGGAAATTAATTGTGTTTAAGAAATTAGAATTTTCGTTAAACGTTTTTTTTATATAATAATTAAAAAATCATGAATATGAAATTTAAATGAATTTCGACCGCAGAGTAGATGTAGATGCAACTGTTAGTAATCGTCTCAGAAATAAAAAGTTCTTTATTAAGTTATATCTTACTGAAGTTAAAATAACCAATATGATATTAAAAGACTTATAAATGTATCTATTATATAAGCGACCAAAAGTGACTTACATTATCTAATTATAGCAATATCGTATTGCAGGTACAAGAAATGAAAGCCGCCACTGCATTTTGTTAAAACAAATACAATACAACACAAAAACTCTTTATTGCACACAATCTTTTAGTACAGGAATAAAATAAAATATAATAATAACTTAAGGTCGGTACAATTAGTGAGTAAGGGTGCTTGAGGTGTACTAAACAAATTGAAGTAAAAAGAAAGTAAAGTAAATAGAAGAAATGACTTAATAAAACACAGTATATCTATTATATATTACTTGTTACATATATACACACATACTAGTATATACATAACAAAAGGTTATTATCTAAAAATTACAATTGGAATTGAAGATATAATTTCAGGAACTTCATTCTCGACTTCAAACAATTTGGTTTGAAGACCCTAATCTAACATTTATTTTCATTACCATTGTGGCGGAGGAGACCTGGGCTCAAATCTGAGTCGTATATGGGTTAATAATGGGTTAATATGTGACTATACCTGTGTGTGTAGCCTAATTCAATTCTAAGAATTAAAGTAAGTATTTTTAGGATATCAACGAATTTATCCTTATGATAGTTTCAAGTGTCCGAGAAAGCCTTGATTAGTTGCGTAGAAATAGATAGACAACCTTGCGTATCTTCAATTACAATATAATTTATATATAGCATCGCCATTAAAAAGAATGTTCTTTTCCTCATGGCAATTGTAACTACTTAATATTTCGAATGAGTAAACTTCGTATCACTGTCTTACATAGCGATGAGTGTCGTTATACCATAAGTAAGTGTCCGTTGTTGAATCAGCAATGAATATAAATCAGCCCCACCAATGTGTATCAAGACATTGAAATTATTTTACAACCTGTATCGTATAATGGAAAGCACGAAGTTATGGTTAGATATGCGATTGCACAGATTGCGTAGTGCTCAAGATAACGATCTTCCGTACTAGTGAAGTGGATTCGATACCTACGAAGAACAATACGGACTTTTGGCGGGAATCTAAAACGTCATGTGGTGCTCTTGTACTATATTCGATATCTTAGTGTTTTAACGTGTTATATTAGATAATTTTAATGGCATTTTATGTAATGTGATGTGACAGAACTACTGGGATGTAGTAAATATAAAAGTGCTTTACAACGTTTTCGTTTTCCATCAAAATTCCCACAAGATACCATTAACAATGTGGCCATAACACTGTTAATGGCGACAATTTGACTTACTGACAGACAATGACTAACCTGAAGAGACTAAGAACGTGAAGATAATTATAACTCGACACTGGCAACAATGGCTCGTATAAGTAGCTGATTGCCAATACATAAAAAGAAGAAGAAGAACAATACTTTGTGCGATCTACAAAGGGTTGTTTTGTCTGGTTGTAGATATACTATTAGCATTAGCATGTCGGTGACGCGAACCTATGAGTTTTTCCCCTCCAAAAACGCTCAACGCGCCTAAAGAAGTTTTCACATAGTTATAGATATACTATTAGCATTAGCATGTCGGTGACGCGAACCTATAAGTTTTTCCCCTCCAAAAACGCTCAACGCGCCTAAAGAAGTTTTCACATAGCTATAGATATACTATTAGCATTAGCATGTCGGTGTCGCGCACCTATAAGTTTTTCCCCTCCAAAGACGCTCAACGTGCCTAAAGAAGTTTTCACTTCAAAAAACGTAAATAAATATACAGATGTGCGTGTAAATGTTATAAAAACTCTTCTACTTTGTTTAGCTGATATATCCCATCCATGTAATGATGCAAAAATAATACAATTCACTAACCCATCATTTGTCAGTGGCTATCGTAAAAGACGAGTAAGGAATACCATAGTATACATACTATATCTACAGATAACATAGATGAAACAGACGGGAAACTTGACGTAAATTCTCATACCAATAGGTCTTCTTAATATAACAACTTGACCGAGGTAACTCATTACTTTAGTAACCCAATAGTGGAAGATGATGATAATGTCTCAATATTAGACATGAGTCTAATTTATAATAGAAGAGACATTAATTTACTATACCGTATACACTAGTAGAGGTGCTATGTAGTTTTATTCCAATCTCTTCCTGATATTATTTCCTTACGACTTTTAATTGTCTCTTACGAGGCCCCTGACAGCGAAAAGATTAATGAAAATGGCGTAATGATATATATATCATAGGTTTAGCGATTCGCCGGATCACGACGTTTATTATCGTCATCATCATCATCTCAGCCTACATTTGTCCCACTATTGGGCCCAGGCCTCCTCCATAATAGGAGGGAAATTGACCAACTATACCGCGCTGGTCAGACGTGTTGGTATAGGGTTTTATTTTGAGATTGCCTTCTCTTGCACAGATGCCATATGCAAAAAAAAACAGATTATATCCTTTAATCGTTTTGTACTATACCCATACGTAAGATAGGGGGTGGTGAATTGTATTCTTACTCCATCACCACACGGAAACACACGTTTATTATATTATCGCTTTATTCTATACTAGCTGCCTGGCCGTAATTACACGGTCATTAAGAATACAAATTTGGATGATCATGATCACACCCTTTTTTTGGCGTCGGGCTACGTTGCGGTCACTCCCTGCTAATCCGTCCAGGGCATCAAGAAAAGCAGCGCATGACCCCACAGTCTCGCCCTACAATGAACCTCTCGACGCCGTACGGGTGGGTCACCGGAACGTGGTCTTTTTCTTTAGTGGCCCACCCAGCGGTCAACCCTTACGGGTATCTTTTCTGATCGACGCCCCGTCATCTCGATCGAATGGATTCGATGATGACATACCCCACCACATAGCCTTACGCTTAATTTTTCACAAAAAGATTTTCATTTAATTTTACGGTGTCTGCTGTATCTCTACTCTCCTCTTTATTAACAGAAATGTATAAAACGTCAATTGTCGTAAATCCATAACATCGCCATTGCGTATATTGTTATGTAGTTACATAAAGTTAATGTAACGCAGGTTGCCGGTCGAAAAACGTACTCATTACTCTGACTAGCATGTTTTTCTCTTCTTGTTAAAGGAGCACAATGAAATTATAGGGCCTAAATAATTTGGCATAAAGACAGATATCGGCAATGCCTTTCTATGAAAAGAATAATCTTTTCATAGAAAGGCATTGCCGATATCTGTAAAAATCTGTAAATATCTGTAAAAAAACGGAGACAATTTTGGACATAAGTCCAAAATTGTCTCCGTTTTTTTTGTAAGTGTTTTCTTTACAAAGGATGTAGGTACCGGGGGAGACCGAGACTAACCTACCTAGACCAGATCGGCCATGTACTGAAGGAAGGTGGAGTCAAGAGTCTCGGAAATCAGTAAGCGTGTATGAAGAGAATTATGAATGTTGAGGAAGCGAGTGAAGTATGCAAGGATAGAGTTCTCTGGCAGTCTGTTCGCTCTGCTTACACTGCAAAGGACATGGCGTGATGGTATGTATGTATGTTTTCTTTACACAAGTTATTGAAATTTTCTATTTCTTTCACGGTACAATTCGTAAGAAAAGTTGAATTTATTGATATTATTTTTTAATACACTATAATGTAAACTTTATCTTATTGTTCAAATCCTATAAGTCAGCAAATATTAAACGGCCGATACTGAACTGTCGTTTTAGTTCAAGTAAAGCAAAAATTGTTTGTACTTATCGTAAAGTTTCTCGTTTCTTTTAGGTTTTTATCATATAAAATCATCCGTGTAGTGATGAAATAAGAATTTAATACAATAGTCATCACCTTCTTTTCTCATGGGTATTGGTAAAACATCAATAAAATTCTATATCAACACGTCTGATCAGCTTCATATAGTAGATCAGTCTCCCTCCTATTGTGAATGAGCCCCGAATCCAATAGACGTATATGAGTTGAGATGCCATTGATGGTGATCAAAAAGTATTTATAGCAGGTTGGGAACTGTGCTCTCTCGGCTCAAAATATGATGCATTATACAATTTATCTCGTTGGAAACAAAAGTTTAAGACCATTAAAAACGCGTTATAATTACGTAATTTTGATTGAAATTTTTTTATCGAAAACGTGATCAAGTATCGATGAACTTATAAGATAAAAACACAGCTGAGGAGTTTATTTCAAGGACTAAAGTCAGGAGCTACCATTTTGATTTCAAAGATTTTTATTGCGGTTTATTTATCGCGACAATTTATAGGCAAAATAATAAATAGGAGAGGAGTATTATCTAAACGTGTTGGGTAATTATGCAAAATATAGGGAAAATACGGTTAAAAATATCTTTTGCGTAGTGGCCCATGATACGTGGACAATTGCTGAGATAACAAATTTTGTGATTGATGTTGCTACTGGTTATGAGAGTTTTAAATCGATCTAGTAAAGTTGCATTTACAAATAAAGATTGTTTCTTTGACTAAAACACTGATAGTGTTTTAGTCAAAGAAAATATAAATAGAATAATGTGGGTAAACCGTGGGGTGACGGAGTAAGAATACAATTCACCACCCCGCTATCTTACCTCCACGGGTAAGAGACGACTAAGGGATATAAAACGCATATAATATCTATGCGAGGAACACTCGAAACAAAACCCTATACCAACACGTCTGACCAGCGTGGTATAGTAGGTCAATTACCCTCCCATTATGGAGGAGGCCCGAGCCCAACAGTGGTACATATATGAGCTGAGATGATGAAGATATGGGTAAAAGCCACTATCGTGAAGAACAAAAATAGCTCAGTTAGGAAATTGAACTGTCTCTTTATGACATCAGCCTCTCAGTCTTTTTTAATATTTATCCCTTTAGTTAATAATATCACAAATATTTAAAAAAAATAACGCATATTTCTAAACAACAACAAAATTTGGTCATCCAGATATTATATTTAAAACTCTTAAGGTTTGTTTCAGTTAATATCAGGCAATATCAGGTGGTTTGTAAATTTCAAATTCTTTTTTAATTTATATTTTGTTTGAAGGTGTAATAATGTTTCTTCGGGTAGTAAATCATGAATAATCCGATAAAGTCTTAATTTACATCAATAAATTATGGTATATTATACTTATACATAGATTTTAGTGATATATCACATGAGAAAATCTTGCTGAGGTGACCGAAGGCTTTACATTCAAGTTAGATTCATCGACTGACCTCTTCTTCGAAATCGGATCTACACAAATGAACTGTTTGTACTAGATAAACAATGATCGATAACTTTGAGAATTGCATTCCTAACTATTAACATTACAACCACTCGTACATTCTGTGTCCATTTCCATAACCTAATTTTAAACTATTTTATTTAAAAAGTTAAAAAGCTCTGCTGATATCGTTGAAGTCAATGCCAAAATTCTTCAGGGATTTTCGAATAATCTTAATATTATCATCCGTGTAGTATCTTCCTTTTGTTTTGTTGAAGTAAAAACTTCTTTTGGCGTACTACATGCAGATTTTTTGGTAGACTGTAAGTGAGGCTGATCTGTCACGCTCTGAGGTGAAAGGCCCGATCGCGTGAACTCAGGACCGCCGACTGTACCCGATCGAAAAAGATACAGCCAGCTGCTCTTCACTTCTGTGTAGCTGTGTTTAATACGTTCAATTTATTTGAATTAATTGTTATTTTTAATTATTATCAATTATTCAATAGCTTTTTATTCAATAGTTCTAAATAGTTATTTTTTGACGGCTGGCTATGATATGGTCACACCCATACGTACTCCCTGGACACGGTTTGTTGTTTTGTATTTGTTTATTTTTTCATAGGTTTAAGTTTTCACTGCTGTCGGCAGTCCTTAGGACTGCTTTGTGTTATTTTTACCATTACGTTTTTTGTTAATTTGTGGACAGAGGTACTGGTTATAGTTATGTTAATTTAATGATATTAGTACACTAAAATCAATACTGTAACGCATTATGCGTTATGTTTTTGTCCTTAATAAATAAAATAAAAATAAAACCAACCGGTTTGCAATATTGATACCAAGTCCATTTCTGATTTTCAATTCATATTTTTGTTAGACGCCGTTATGCATTTGTTTTTATTTAAACGTTTCATCAGGATAAAACGATAGTAGATTTGGAACCACCGAAAGGAGACCAAGGAGATCAGCACCTCATAAATTTTAATTGAACAAAACCACCATCACTTTACACTGACCCCATTTCTTTCTCCTTGGGCTTTTGGACAAGCTACCTCAGCGTGTGAATAGGTTCTATGATACTATAGCCTTACTGACAACTTGCATCGACGACATATACTTCCAGCTATCCGAACAACAAACATCTGGAGGTAGTCAAATTTGTGTGTCAATTAGTAATCGCTCTATAAGACATGGCTTAACTGTGACATGGGGTTGAAGTTCTTTAAAATATTACCCTATCTGAAGAACAGCATACATGATTCACAGGTCTGGTCAGTAGCCCGCGAGAACAAAGAAATTAAACAACTTCTCTATGTCTTGAAATACCAGTATTTCTCCCTATCTTCAAAATTCTACGGTAATTCAGTCATCTCCCGGTATTTTACTATCATTGGGAACTTATCGTACACATTCATGATTTGTAAGTGCCTGTTTATAAATTAGTAATGATACATCAACAATGAAGATGCTAAATTAAATTTTATTTAATTAAATGTAGAATTTTGAACAAAAACTTAAGACGATATATTCATAGTTTCTTTTAATAGCCAATATTCGAAGAAACTATGAATATTTCGTGTATTTTAACCATAAATGACGCCGAGGTTTGATCCTCAGGCAGTCCCGGGAGATGCTTTTAATTGTCTTGGCATCCGCAATAAATTTAATTAGAAAAGTTAAAGGGGAGGAGATGGAAAAGAGTGATTCCGCTTCCCTCCTAGCTCCTAGGCAAAGCGGGAGACAGAAAGCAATATTGGCAGCCAATAAGTAAAGGGTTATACAGCTACGATAAGCGCAGCAGTACGGCACCACGGATACGGGATAACTGAACGGGGCCTATATGTGAGCCATAAGGTTGATTGCAATAGTAGGTATGGCAGACACGCTTAAAGGCACGGAAATTTTCTCGAGTTGCTACAAGATCCGTATAATATATACTACTCCAGATGTGACTTGTAAACTGTCTAACATAAGGTCGCGCTCGTTGCTCCAAAGAGTGCACTCCCAAAGGAATGTGATGTGCCGATTGTTCATACTCGTGGTTATGTGTAGAACATTGAAATTTATTTATTTATTTATCATACACACAACTATCATTACAGGATTTGCCTAATGCAATAGCGTGGTAACAAAAAATAAGTTATAATTATAACATATAACATTTTATAAATCTTTTATCAAATAAACTTTAATTATTTGTGTAACATATGATATGTAAAGCGGTTTTTGTAAATTCATTCAGAGAACAACAAAATATGTCTATTTCTTCAGAAACAGTATTTATAGTTCGAAGTGCACGCGACAGTGGCGCCTCGAGCAGTAGGTTTGTACGGGCGCGAGGCACTGCTAGCAGGCGTGATCGTCCTCCTCGCCACACATACCTATCAGGTACATATAGACCCACCCGCTGTAAAATATCAGCATTATATATCTTACTTATTAATTTGAACAAATATGAAGCGAGTGCAAGATATCGCCTGACCTTTAGTTCATTGTATCCAACCATACCCAGAATAAATAGAGTTGGATACATCAGCGGATAATATGGGTATACACCATACTGTCTCAGATATAAAAATAATGATGAAGGCACGAGTTTAAAAGAAAATAATCTACTTTTACAGTTGCCATGGCCGGTTAGAAATTGGGCTACAAAATGATCCACCTCCAGTCATACTCTCTCTAGGCGCTCACGGACGCATGGGAAAATATATAGAGGTGGCTCCGATGATGAATGTCATCTTTCTTGCCATTCAGTTAAAAGTTCTTCATAGACAACGGATTGCGGTGCAAACAATCGAAGCGATTTTAGTACGTTGCGCGGTAGAAGGAATTTGTGTTCATATTTTCCCTTGTGGTGCACATTGATGCCCATCTCTGAATCTCCAAGTCAACCGGAAGTACACTCGTGAATACTGGTAAGGCCTCGGTACTGACCGTTCTGTAGGCTTTACACAAGAATATTAAGTAATAGTCCCTATTTTATCTGTGGCTATCGTAAAAAAGACCAAGATATATAATATACATAGGAAAATCTATGTGAGGGAAGGAAAACTCCCATTATAGAGGAGGCCCGAGTCCAACATGTGAGTTGAGATGATAATGGTAATATTAATTTGTTGCTATTTTTTTTAATGCTGTAAATAAATCTATAAAGAAACGAAGATTATTGTGATTATGAATTAGTATATATGTATCCGATTATATAATTTCATTATACCACAGTAGTTAAAATGCAAAGTCTCGCATTTATGACATCAGGATTTAGTGCTAAAGATTTTTGTATCGGTCATAACAATACAATTAAGCTATTGTATTTTTACGCTGTTTGTTTAATAACTGGCTCATTAGCTGATGTGTCAGTGTTGGCGACCAACGTGACATGGTTCGGTTAAATGTCTAATTAATAACTTGCCAATTAGCCTTTGATATCATTGGGTGTGCCATTGATATTAAGAAACTAAGGGAATGGGTCCTTGACCTTAAATGTATCCATTTTTATAACATTTAGTGAAAATATTCACTATTATTGGAGTTTACTCCTTAAGAATCGATTTTCATATAAGGCGCCCGGTATGAGAAAAATTTGAGGAATAAAATCTAGTGATCAAATGACCTCGTTACGTTTTTGGTGCGCAACCTGTTCTGCGCACCTTTCACTTTCTGACATGAGATAATACTTCACTGAACAGTTTTAATAAATGTAAATAAATATATATATATATATATATATATATATTATTTTTAGTCAAATGAGCTTTTTTATTATAGCTCCAGTCATGCGTCGGAGCTGACACACACACTTTTTTTTGTTACTATCTACCTATTACACCATTATATCAAATGACACAAGTCATTTTATATCTGTAACTGTAAGCTAAAACTTCAACATGGCCACGTAACTTATTAGTATAGAAGTAGCATTCCAATTAATATGTTAAGAGAATTAAGTGGAATGCTACATACCACTATTGGACACGAATTGCTTTTATAGTAGTAATGAAATTTAAATAACTAAAATCTGGTCAAACGGGTTAGCGTACGATTTTGTTACGATATTTTATTGTTTGGAAATAATTTTATGATTTAGTCTTTACGAGATATACAGGACATAGTAAAAGTCGATGATACATTTAATGCGTGGCTACAGGAAAAGTTTCATCCATTGAATTGCCAATCCATTGAATTTTTTTTTAGCGGCTGGCCATAGTGAGGTCACACCCCGCTCTAACGCCGCATCTAACGACTCCCAGAACGTCTACCCATATTACATATCCGCCCTGCATTGCGTCTTTCGATACGTCGCCGCCAATGAACAAACTTCACGGAAAGTTATGTTATAAATAAGGCATCTTTTAATAACGCGAAATCAAATTGCACAAAGTACATGTATAACGAGCTAAACCAGATACATAATAAATTTCAAACATACAATACTAGAGTACTGCAGCTTAACGAACACAATCTTATCCACTTAATCATCTGTTCTTTCAATATATATATATATATATATATATCTATCATCATCATTCTCCTACTCTTATCCCAATTGCTTGGGGTCGATACAATATGTACTCTTCTTTCAGCTTGTATCTTAGTTAGACAAGGTATCAATTACAAAGAATTAACAGATATCATGAAGTTTTCCCAAACGAGCGTCATTGAGTGTTGCGCTATAAAATTAACTACACTAAACATTATAGTCTTGTGTTTGTATAGACCACCAAAATTATGTGACTTAAATATATCTTATAATAATTTAGATAACATCTTAAGAAAGGTATGTGCTAATAATAAAACTAAGGTAGTATTATGCGGTGACTTTAATATAGACATCTTGAAAAGAAATAATATTGCTATGGATTTTGAATGCCTTCTTTTAAGCTACAACCTAAAACTGGTTATTCACCAACCGACAAGGTTGATTAGTAGCAGTTGTTTGGATAACTTTGCTCACAATTTGAATCAAAATTGTGAATATGAGGTGATCGACTTAGCTCTCTCTGACCATAGTGCACAAGTATTAAAGATTAAGGTAAAACAATCGTGTCTAATAAAATCTTGGCGTAAGAAAATAAGAGATTCATCTATGGAAAATTTAATTAAGTTTAGAAATCATTTACAAAATTTAACATTTGCAGACGTTTACAGCGCTGTGGATCCAAATTGCGCATATGATAACTTTATTGAGCTATTTCTTCTACTTTTTAATTTATGCTTTCCCTTTAAGACAATCACAGTACACTCTGATAAACCAATTAAATGGGTTTCGCGGGGCATCCGTACTTGCAGTAAAAGACAACGTTATTTATTATGGCAAAAACGTTTCAAACCAACAGATGAAAATAAACGCCTATTTTTTAACTATTCTCGTAAATTTAAAAATATTATTAATCTCACCCAAAAAATTCAAAATAACCATTTAATCAAAACTTCTAAAAATAAATCCAAAACATCCTGGCAAATAATAAACAATTGCAAAAAATCACTTGAACCAATTTCTCATATAACAAAAAACGGTTTATCAATAAGTAATCCAAAAGAAATCGCAGAATTGTTTAATGATTTCTTTATTAAACAATCTACAAAAATACGAAATAACTTGTCACCGCTTAACTTAAAAACAATAGATTATAATCCTCATTCAATATTTATGGCTCCTGTAGTACCCCAAGACGTGAATCGAATAATTAAATCTTTAAAGAATAAAAAGAGCTTTGGATATGATGGCATTTCAACTGTAATTATAAAATTCATTTCTACAAATATAGCCGGACCCATATGTCACATCATAAATATTAGCATATCAGCAGGAATATTTCCTGAAAGTTTAAAAACCGTGATAGTGAAACCAATACACAAAAAAAAATAATAAAGAAGAAATGGTAAACTATAGACCAATTGCTTTAATTTCCGTCTTTTCAAAAATATTAGAGAAAGTCATCTATGATTCTATTTATTCATTTATAACGAAATTTAACATACTTTGCGATGAACAATTTGGATTTCGGAAAAATAAAAATATTAATCTAGCAATTTTTAACTTATTAAAACTTTTAATGCCAAGTATAGATAACAAAATACCCATATGCGCTGTATTTACGGATATGTCGAGGGCATTTGACTATGTTGATCTCGAAACACTTCTAATGAAATTAAACACTTATGGTATTCGAGGTAATGTTTTAAATCTAGTTCAATCATATCTAACTAATCGGAAGCAACTTATAGAAATCTCTCGAATATGTGCTATGTCCAATTGTGAAGTCAAATATGTATCCACCCTTAGGAAAATTAGTTTCGGCGTTCCTCAAGGTAGTGTGCTAGGGCCTTTGCTATTTTTACTTTATATCAATGACCTCCCACTCCAAATACAACACCCGATGATATTGTTTGCTGATGATTCTACAGCCGTTATCCAATCTACTGACAAAAATACCTATCGGAACGACATTAGTACCTCAATAATAACAATAATAAATTGGATGAATAATAATAATCTTCTTATAAATATAGAGAAAACTAAAATAATGCACTTTTATCAAAGAATTAATGCTGAGGATCTAAATATTTGTATAGACAATCTGAAAATAGGTAGAGTATTTGTTTCCAAGTTTTTAGGTATACTAATTGACTCTCAATTAACATGGAAAGCCCAAGCTGTTGACATATGTAAAAAACTAAGTGCATCGGCATATGCCCTCTTTAACCTATCCAAAAAAGTCAACACTAAAACGGTGTTAGTTGCTTATCATGGACTTGTCGCTTCTGTTTTAAGATTTGGTATTATATTTTGGGGCAACTGTAGCGAAAGAGAGAGCATTTTCAGGGCCCAAAAGCGATGCATAAGAGCAATCTTTAACCTGAAAGTCACAGAAAGCTGCATACCAGTCTTCAAAGATCACAAATTGTTAACGTTTCCATGTCTTTATATTTTGGAAATTGCATTATTTGTAAAAACAAATCCTCTGCTGTTTCCAACATTACATGAGACACGTTTCAGAAATGTAGCTATGAGATCTCAATACCAAAATTTGCTTCATACTAGTGATTTTAAAACTACATTATACAAGAAAAATGTTATTATCATGGCTCCTACTATCTTTAACAAAATACCTAAAACTATGAAAAATCAAACTGTAAGAAATTTTAAAATACAGTTAACTGATTTACTTATAACTAAATGCTATTATTCAGTGTCAGAATTCCTAAATGATGTTAGTTTATAATTATTAATCCTGTTATGTTATTTTAAGTGTTATACAGAGCCATCATTATTTTTCTTTTATCGTTATTGTCAATTATATTTAAATTACAAACCTACTTACTCCAAGAGAGTACTAGTAGTCTATCATGTAAGCTATGAGTAGTAACTATGTATATATTATAAACCAAATATTTGCATGCCTAAACGGCAGAATGTATAAGGCTCTCACTATTATGTTTGTCATCTTCATGTAACTACCTGCATTCCAGCGAATAAAATTATTATTATTATTGTATCTCCTTTTAATTCACGAGATCTTCCATAGGGAAGATGCCCGGTCCTTTGGGAGGCTTACATGGGGATATGCATCCAACACGCAGAGGCCTTTGGAGAAATTTAATCTAAATATTGGGATGGGACACCTACCGATGACATTCCACGTCTGCACTTAACATACGTGGAATCCCAGCAGTAAGTGTAAAACTATTGTATGATGATGGTATCTAATATATGAAATATGGGAGTGGGTGTTTAGTGGACTGGTTCATCTTAAATCTATGAATTTATAACTGTCGTCTGCCTTCAAACCCATGTTAAGAGCTGAACGGTGGCAGACGGTGACTCGCCAACTCACTGAATGGGCCCCCTAAATAGTCGCCACAGACACACAAGTCATACGGGCAACAGAGGGCAACATTGATGTAAGTGGCTAGGGGTGTCGAGCGGTGCGGCGCCGGTTTCACCATTGAGTCTGCGATAAACAAACTCATGGTTTCCCCGTAATTATGCCCTTGAAAATGACACTTCCACCCCCGAGCATATAGCTCTGGCGACCCCTCTCTGATCAGCTGTTTAAGGCAAGCCAGAGCTGAGAGTCCTTCGGGCACTCTTCGGTTTCCACTCTAGCCAGCCAATGAAGGCCAGCTGGAGACGAGTCCCTGATCGTTATTATTATTATTATTATTATTATTCATAGTACATATTGTAAATGTTATTATATATACATACATATATATATATATATATATATATATATATATATATATATATATATATATATATATATATATATATATATACTAGAACTACCAATACCGCGGAACAATTATGCTATAAAGAACAAACCTAGGAGATCAATAAATGTCAAATATTAGTTGAATAATTAAAAAAAAAATTGTCTAAACCTTTTTTCTTAAGGCACAAGCTATGGGTACAGTATCCTGCGTGATCTATCTAGGGTAATATAAGGGACAGTGCGCCACCCTATAATCTACCACGAGTATGGTTTAACGCCATGTGGGCGGATCACCGGTACCTGAAGTTCCAAATCCTACTGAATTATTTCTCACTCTCGTCTGAGGTTACTGTATAAGTTATGTAATATCCTTTTTTGGTATATGAGACTAAATTATTGTAATAGTGTATTGTACATACTATTTCACCGCGTGGTGATCCCTTATACCATAAGAATACAATTGTCTCTAACCCTTAATTATACGTGGACTCATGAAAATTGGCTGAGACATCACCAGAAGAATGAGCATTAGCGCTCTGATGGGTAACGTATAAGCGTGACGCTAAACCGCGGAGAGGTTCGATAATTATTGTGGTTTGTGGCGTTCTATGATTGAGGCTTACGTTCAACAATATACGGCGAAAGACTGTATTATAATATTTACTTCATATAAGTCAAGAGTCGGTAGGTACTATCTATATATATATATATATATACGAGTAAAAGAGCTTGTCCTGATTGAATGATTCATCATCGCACAGCCTAAACCGCTGGGGTTAATTACATGAAAATTTGACAGTTGCTGCCTTTTATATTGGCGGCGCTCACTAAGAAAGGAATTTTTTGAAATTCCTCTTCTAAGGGTGGAAAATAGGGGTTGTAAGTGTGTATCTAACTTCGTCAGTTTTGAAGATAGATTCGTGAAACTTTGTGTTCGCCTATTAAATATTAAATAAATAACAACGTATTTCAGTATTTTTGGAAATTTCTCCCTAAAGGGTGGAATATAAGGGGCTACAAGTTTGTATGAAACTTCGTCAGCTTTGAAGTTAGATACCTGAAAATGTGTTACCAGCTATATAATGTTAAATAAAAACTTACCGGTATCAGCATTTTTGGAAATTCTCCCCTAAGGGAGTAGAATTGGGCTTGCAAGTTTTTTGATGAAACTTTGTCAGTTTTGAAGTTAGAACCATTAAAATTTGGATTTGTTTATTTAATATTAAATAAACGAAAACGTGTTCCAGCATTTTTGGGAATTTGACCCTTAAGGGTGAGAAATAGGAGTTGCAAGTTTGTATGAAATTTGGTCAGATTTGAAGTTAGATTTGTGAAACTTTGTATTCGCCTATTTAATATTAAATAAATAAACACGTTTTTCAGTATTTTTGGAAAGTTCTCCCCAAAGAGTGAAAAATAAGGGGTTGTAAGTTTGTATGCAACTTCGCCAGTTTTGAAGTTAGATACCTGAAAATTTGTTATTAACTATATAATGTTAAATAAAAATTTACTTGTTTCAGCATTTTTGGAAAATCTCCCCTAAAGGAGTAGAATAGGGCTTGCAAGTTTTTTTATGAAACTATGTCAATTTTGAAGTTCAGAGTTTCAAGAAGTTTCAAGAACCAGTTTCAAGAACCGTTAAACTTTGGATTTGCGTACTTAATATTAAATAAACAAACACTTATTTCAGCATTTTTGGAAATTTTGCCCTTAAGGGTAAAATAGAAGTCGCAAGTTTGTATGAAAGTTGGTCAGTTTTGAAGTTAGATGCCTGAAAATTTGTATTCGCCTATTTAATATTAAATAAATAAACAGGTATTTCATCATATTTAGAAATTTCTTCCCTAATGGTGAAAAATAAGGCGTTTCAAGTTTGTATGAACCTTCGTCAATTCTAAAGTTAGATCCCTGTAAACTAGTTTTTAGCCATTATATGTTAAATTAGCCTACATAACTTTTCACCATTTTTGGAAATTTCTCCCTTAAGGGTGAAAATAGGGGCTACAAGATTGTATGACATTTAAAAACTTCTTTATCAGTTTTGAAGTTACATTCGTGAAAATGTTTATTTGGCTCCGATGGTTCGGACATGTGGAAAGAATGCCGAACGAACGCCTGGTTAAGAAGATATACAATGCGAAAGTGGAAGGATGTAGGTACCGAGGGAGACCGAGACTAACCTACCTAGACCAGATCGGTCATGTACTGAAGGAAGGTGGAGTCAAGAGTCTCCAAAACCGGCGAGCGTGTATGAAGAGAATTATGAATGTTGAGGAAGCGAGTGAAGTATGCAGAGATAGAGTACTCTGGCACTCTGTTCTCTCTGCCTACCCTGCAAGGGATATGGCGTGATGATATGTATGTATGTATGAATTCGTTACTTATCATAATGGTATCTAATGCTTACGCGAATATTACATTTGAAATAAAACAATTTTTACGGATTCTATCGCATTTGTATTTGATTTTTAATCGTTAGTTAATCGTTAGTTATTTTTATAAGAATAGAAAGAACGTAATAATTCGTAATTAAACTTTATTATTATCCACTTTAAAATATATTTGTAAAAACAATGCTATTAATATTTTTAATTAATTTAATTTATTTAATATTTTTGTAAAAATAATTTTGTAAAAACACTCTTAGAAATGTTTGTAAAATTACAATTGTTTTACAAAACAAATAAGAGCAGAATTTTAAATCAACATATGCCAACACAAAACATAATACAATTCGAGTAAAATTACAAGACATGTGAAGGAATGAAAGAAACTTACTATAGTGAGTTGTAATTTTAGAATCTATTTGTAATACATACACGTATTGTATAGTAAATTTACAAAACGGAATTATAGTATTACTTTCTTGTTGTGCGTAAAAACTTCCAACGTTTTTTTGTAAAAAAAATGCAGAAATTTTAACAGTGTACCTATTTTAACAAAATTTTATAATAATTGTATGCGTATTGTTGTCGCAAATAAGTTTTTATTGGAAAACCTTATAAAATGACAGCAATAGGCGCTAAGTAATCCCCAAAATCCCGATCTAATGCCAAGAGTCTTTAAAGGTTCTGCGAAAAAGACATAAATTGTCTATAACTTAACGTACGAGATCGATATTTGGGGTGACGTCGATGCTGTTTGCCGTCTCGTCAGAGCAAGGGCCGTTAGGATATAACTAACACTTGTCTTGAGTGGCGCAACAAAATAAAGGTGAAACCAGCAAACAGAAAGCTCTTCGATCAAACACTAACTCTTAGTTGACGTGCTGCATTCAATATTAGTTTTCAAAGTATTTTTAATTTACATATGGTTTACATTGTACTCTAATGATTTCTGATGTTTACGCGAATATTAAACACTAGCTTCTGCCCGCGGCTTCGCCCGCGTAAAAGGTTACTTTCCTAAAGTTTTTCATCCCTTATTTTTATTTTACCCCTTAAGGATAAATTTTTACAACATGTTAATGTCATATTTATTTATATCTAATCAAAGCCTAAAAATAAGTTTCAAGCTTCTGGCTTTAAAAATGACGATACTTCCTTACAACTTTTCATCCCCCTTTACAATCCGTTTTTGCATTAAAAATAGCCTATGTCCTTTATCAGGCTCTAGACTGTGTTCCAAATTTCATTTAGATTGGTTCAGTAGTTTTGGCGTGAAAGAGTGACAGACAGACAGAGTTACTTTCGCATTTATAATATTAGTAAGGATTTAATGTCACACTTATATTACACAGCTACCGCTGTCATACGCGCGCGCACACACAAATGAATAGAGAATAGCGGCGTAGTATCACGGCATCACCACATTTGCCTTAGTACCTACCTAACCCAATCTATCATTTCCAGTAGTCGACACAATTTTATTGCCAAGGCGCGCAAAAAGATGTTTCATATCACAAACTTTCAATACCTATCTATTATATACAGGTATAGTATGTTATTAACAAATCGATAGTGCTGTCAAAAATACAACAATCATCAACGATGACTGCTTTCACGACTTTACTTGTGTTCGGGTCGCACAATCGGCGATCATAGATTTCTTGCCGTATTTCTGTAGTGCGCCCAGTTGCTGCCTGACCACAGCACTGCGCACTCTTATCGTTCTAACTTTTGAAACATTGTACCAAACGACACGCGGTAAAAGGCAAAAAATATTTACTTTAAATATCGAAAGCAATAAAAACATTTGTTTGCATAAGAATCAATTTGTTACTATAAAATGTGCATCGGCAATAAATACCAAATTATTTTGAATTTTTAATTTACTATTTTAACGATAAATGCTTAAATATTAAAAATAGATATATGCTGTCGCGGACTTTTTTGTAGAACTATTTAAGAGGTACATTTCCACAATACATAACATTTTTCTAGCTTTCAAGATCTTTGCAGCGTATGTAAAAATAACTCGCAGATGGGCGATTCTTTCTGTCTTTAGCGATTTTTATCGTTATATTGTAGTCAATTTACAAAATATCTTTGTAAATTATAGCCTATGTGTTATTCTGATGTGTAAGCTATATTACTATAAAGTTTCATCAAAATCAATTCGGTAGTTTTTGCGTGAAAGAGCAACAAAGATGTTCACATCCATACATTATTACAAACTTGCACGTTTATAATATTAGTAGGATTTGAAATTAAACCATTTTTAGTGATTCTATCGTGTTCGTAATTTGATTTTCAATTGCTCGACTTTTCGAACACTTTACTGTGTTCATGGTCACTGGAGGACGTTTTATACAAAACAATACAAATTCGAGAGAGACTTTCAATTTGAAATCATATTTATATTTATATTTGTATTATAATTTATTATAGTATTCTTTCTGCACAGCCCATTTACTGACCACTATGGTATCTTATTGGACCACGCCCCGCTTTTCCGTTGCCTTAGACGAATAAGGCGGGGTGCTTTCAGACCATAGTCTGCTACAAGAAAAGAGATTGGTTTAAAGTTTTCCCTTTCTTACTATAGTTATAGTTACATTAGCTAAAGTCTCTTAGTTTTAGTTTCTCTTATTTTTCAGCATAATGTGTGATCGTCGAGTCGAGAGGATACCTACGAGGGTAGACTGCCGGGTGGGCCATCGAAGACAAAGATCGGGTTCCGGTGACCCACTCGCACGGCGTCGATAGGTACGTTGTTATGCGGGTCTACGGGGTCACACGCCGCTTCGTCCGTTGTCCCGGACGGATTAGCGGGGTGCCACACCGTAGCCCGTCGCTATTGCGTGTGCGTGCGTCTTTATGGTGACAAAAAAATCTTTTAAATAAATATATGTTATAACTTAATTTTATTTGCGGGTATATTATAAGACACCAATGCCCGTTTCCACCAAGAACACCAAACTTTTAGGTAAAATCTAAAGCAGTATAAATGATTTATAATACAGCTGTTTATTTAAGATTTTTTATGTTATTTGATGTTAAATCAAATTAAAATTTTAGTCTATAACTATCGTGAGTGATACATGTGATTAATATTACGTGTAATTTATATTGCCTTAGATGATACCTAAAATTTAGGTGTCATTGGTGAAGACGGATAAAAATAGTTTTTTTTTTTAGAAACGTACTTCGAATTCAATTCATCATCTGCGTTCTTGCCAATGGGTGCTGTGAGAAACGACTAAGGCATATAATAGGCAGATAACATAGATATATGCAAGAAAAGGAAAACTCGACAAAATATCCTATCCCGTTTCATCAGAGTAATATAGAAGGTAATTTACCAATATAAAGAAGGCTTTTCCGTGTGGTGTTTGTAGTAAGAATACAATTCGTGATAAATTGTATTCCTTTTTCTTACCTATGAGTGTCTTAAAAGACGACAAAGGGATATAATATACGCATAATATCTTTGCATGAGAAGGAAAACTCGAAATAAAACTCTATACTATATAATATATAGTCTATAGAATATAAAATCTATATATCTATAGTCTATAAAATATAGCATGATCTCTGTGACAGTTCTCACTAGTGCCGCACGCTTACGATGCAGTTCGTATTTTTGTTGATATAATTCCTTATTTTTGAAAGTTATTTGCTACTGCAATTGAAAAACAATGTATGAAAATCTTACTGAATTTCAATCAAATGGATGGATGAATCGATTATAAATTTAAAGCAATGTATGAAAATCTTATTGAATTTAAATTAATGGATTTTATTTAATTTCAATTAAAGCTGTTAATTAATTGTTTTTATTATACGAAAAGGATACATCCAAGTTCATCGTCACTATTATCATCATCGCTGGCGCATTCCTGCAGGTTGATTATGAGTTCTTGGTCACAGATTATTTCATGAATAATCATGTTTATTTTATAAAAGAAATTATCGTTGTAATATAAAAGAAATGGTCTTATTAATATTATAACTGATGTCTAAATATTAAATTAACGCAATTTACTTATCTTATAGAGTGACCATGTGGTTTATATAGGTAATGTATTAGTTTTACTTGTTTTATAAATAATTAATAAGAATATTATCGATTTACGTTTATCGATTGCCCCATCTCTATCTTATTCTCAATCCAGTACGACCTTGTACTTGCGTAAGCATTATATTTTTGTAAAATGGTTACTAAGTATTTTAAAACATATTAAGTACAAGTTTTGGTATAAATATTCATATTTTATATTTATAATTCAGTTGAGATATAACTGGCACGTAATGAATGAAAATATAGGCGATACAAAATAAAATTGTAAGCATGACGCCTATTCATAATTAGTTCATCGGTTTTGTCGTTATCTGTCACAGAGATCAAGCTATATTTTAAAGACTTTAATAAATAAATCGTCTGTCACGCGTGTTTTAGTAGACAAATATCCTTACTAATTTACAGAAAGCTCGAACCCAGTAGTAAGACATATATGAACTGAGATGGTCATTAAAAAGTGACACTAGACCAGCGTTAAGACATGTGTAAACTGAAACGAAGTAGTTTAGAGACTTTTCATTGTAGAATCATTACCTATATACCCCACCCTATAAAGTTCTCATGACGCTATTTAAAACGTAGTATTTTATTACTTTGGAAAGCTTGGTCATTTGCCATTCTTAGAATGCTATAATCTAGCTTTTTTAAATTAAAATAGAACATAAAATATTTGTGCACATCAATTAAACAAAATATTTTGTGTGCATATTTCAAACGAACTGCCGTTAGAGTACATTAATTTAAAAAAAAAAGATATATTTAGCCATGTGGTGACAGCATGAAGATACAATTCACTGTCCCCTATCTTTCCCGTCAGCGATCTTAAGAGACGATTAAGGGATATAAAAGTGAGAAAAAAGAGAGTTGTCGTTCTCTTGTAAAGATGCTATATGCATATATCTTTGCAAGAGAAGGAAAACTCTCTCCTCCGTGTGAACAGCGTAGTATAGTCTGTCAATTTCCCTCCCGTTATGGAGGAGGCTAGAGCCCGGCAGTGGAACGTGTATGGGCTAAAATGATAATGATTTATTTGTTCGTAACATTGTTATCATTTAATTAATAAAAAATTGCCAAGAAATTTTGAATACGGGTACTTTATTATCACAGGGTTACAGAAAAATTAAAATGTCACTTGGTGACATAATGGGAGTGCTGACAGAAGTGAAAAATTGAATATTACGTTATTTTTTTAATCGTCAGGCAATGTTTTATTCCCTAGCCGAGGCCGCGGGTGACTGGACCGGGGAATTAGTCCGTCACCCGCCGAGAGGCTGACCGCGAGGAAAAGACCGACGTCCTCCCCGAGGGAGGGGATGTCGCTCAAGAAGAGGGTACCCCTCGGGGGGTATTCCGTCGGGCCGGCCACTGACGACAAGTTCACACTACTCCGGTGACCGGTCCAACGACGAAGGCGAGGTTCACGGGTGGGTTATGGGTGAGCGTGCTTACGCCCCTCTGTCGCCCCGGACAGAGTGGTGCGAGGAGCGCGACGACCGTAGCCCACCCCACAAAAAAAAAGGCAATATATTATTGTACAGGCAATACTTTTAAATGAAGTGTTTTCTAATCATTATAATAAATTACAACTACAACAATTATTTTGCAATTTTCATTGAATGCGCTATTGTACATGAAAAATAATGCATATTATTTTGCATACAAGAATTGCAATCTATTGCTTAAAACGTAAGTTTACAAATACGTGAAATATGAAATTTATTTAATTTGTATTCTTTTAAATGAATATTAATGGAACTTTCATCCACAATTTCAATAACTCTTCCACCAGCACAATTATCACCATCAGAATTATCATCATCCTTATTATCATTATATTCCAAAACTGATAGATACTATAGGTTTATGGTAACTAAAATAGGAAACAAACAATTTTGATTCAAACCTATTTAAATATCTTAAAAAGACTGTAGTTTTAAATCTCATTTTGCTAAGATTGCGACAATTGAACATCGTTTTATTAAATTCTTTATTTAAAAATATGTTTTATTCAAATGGCCGCCATTTACACTTAAATTCAAATTGAAAAGTGCTGATATGAATATATATATATATCGATGTTGTACGTATATATACTATATATGTTTATATTCTATACAGTTTTGATATCTATATTCTATATATATCTATATAAGAGATTTCCACCTATGTATAGACTCATCACGATATCTCTGGAACCATAAGGCTTACAAACCTTAAATTTGGTAGGAATATTTCTATCGCCGAGTAGAGGTCAGATAAGAACGGATTTTTCGAAATTATATCCCTAAGGGGGTGAAAAAGCAGGCCAAAGTTTGTATGGGACAACGTGATTCCTTGGTCCAATCTATTTCAAATTTTGCATAAACATTCTTTAACAGAATTGATGAAAGATGTGATTCATATTTTACCGAGATTTATCTCCTAACCCAGTTAAAAAGGGGTGGAAAGTTATTTTAGGGGTGATTTGCTTTAAAGTTGACATCAATAGTTCTTCTTCTTCTTAATGAATGGCCTCTGTGAGTGATTAACCACAACTTCGCCAATGTCAAGTAAAATAAGTTTAAAAAATTATAATAGATTTATATTTTAGTCGTCAGTCATGTCGGTTCATTGTCTAAGTAAATAATCCTCAATGTAAATCTCGTATGAATCGACATCAATAGTTCTTAGTGATTTTGATTTAAAAGACATTTTATTTTGACACATGTTTGAAAACTTAATTCGATTATATTAAAAAAACCGGCTAAGAGCGACTCGGAGTCGCGCACGAAGGGTTCCGTACTATTATCTATAAATGGCAAAATAAACATGTTTGTTGTATGGGAGCTTAATTTCTCTATTTGTTTTATTTTAATTTAATTATTTATTTGTAAAGGGCATATATTACTAAATATTCAGTGAATATTTCAAACGTCTACCTATTTTTGTTATCAATATCGAACAAAAACGAGCAAAAAGATTACCTTTGTTGTGTGGGAGCCCCCTTAAATATTTATTTTATTGTTTTTTAGTATTTGTCGTTGTAGCGGCAAAAGAAATTCATCATCTGTGAAACTTTCAACTGTCCAACTATCACGGTTCATGAGAGCAACCTGGTGACAAGCAGGCGAAGTAATGGATGTACAGCGGAGTCTTAGTAATAGAGTCCTGTTTTATCTTTTGGGTATGGAACTCTAAAAAGGTTGATGTCACATAAACGTTCTTATTCTTCTATTTGTGTATTGGCAATCAGCTACTTATACGAGCTATTGGTGCCAGTGTCAAGTTATAATTATTTTTACGTTTTTAGTCTTTCAGGTTAGTCATTGTCTAAGCCAAATTGTCACCATCATCAACAGTGCTATGGCTACACTGTTAATGGTATCTTGTGGGAATTTTGATGGAAAACGAAAACGTTGTAAAGCACTTTTATATGATATTCACTATATCCCAGTAGTTCCGCCGCATCATCATCACATCATCATCACAGCCCATATATCATCCATGCAATCTTAAAGTACATAACCGATTTTAATCAAATAGCAGAATATGTGTAGTTTGATCCAACTTAAAAGATAGGATAGCTTCCATCTCAATTTATAGTCACAATATTATTTTATTGCAAATTATTTGTCTATTATTTGACAGTCACAATTATCTGTTATCTCCAAACGATTCTAACAGATGGTGGTATCTGTTGACTGGATTGAGTAAGTATTTAATAGATGGCGCTATGTTAAACGTAGAAACGTTTCATATAAGCTACAATTTATTAGCATAACCACCACGTGTTACTGAGACTACCTCAGCCACAGCAACGCGTGGCCGGGTCTGCTATTATATATATATATATATATATATATATATATATATATATATATATATATATATATATATATATATATATATATCAATGTATTTCAATCGAAACTCCACTCTTGTGTAAACGGAGCCAATATACTTATAATACATATATACTCGTATATAGGTGTCGGAAGCGATAATGGTAACAGAGACGCGTATTTAATGGTTTTCCTATACCCAACGCGTCTAAAGAAGTTATAACTTCAATATCTTTCATCCCGAAGGATTGTTTTTAGCAATTAAACAACCAGTATTCTACAATTGTCTGTCCTCTTAGGTATTTACATAACTATAAAGTACAAGATGCTAAAATTCTTTTCTAGATAGATTTTTATCAGTTATTAGGCTTTAGTTACGTTATTATTTATTAAGTTTAATAATAATTTTGTTTGCTGACCAATGAAACGGGCAATTTCTTCGTCCATTAGCATAAAAAAGTGGCAAGTGTGAGGTTTCAGCAATGAATAGATTCTCGATTATTCAAACTTTGCAAAAAGAATTTTCAAAGTCGCGTTTTAAGGCTTAAAAAAATATGTCCAATTGCTGTAATTAGGTTAATACCTAATTAGATAGCCACCTAACCTAACTAGGTTAATACCTACCGGAGATAAAAAAATGTAATGTATTGGTTGATTTAAAGTCGTGGTATAAAATAATTATAAAGATATCTTCTCAAATTAAAACTGAAAATAAGATTTAGCAATTAATATTCTAGCAATAAATAACGCTGTGGGGTACTCGTTATGAATCGCGTCGACCCCAAATAATCGGGATAAGAGCAGGAGTATGATGATGATGATGATGATACTATCAATAAATAACTTAAGACCTAGACCGAGTAATAAATTCTTTAATCATACCGTTATAAATATACAATTAATGGATACAAAATACGTGCAGATCCTGGACAACCATTTGTAACCGGAGATGAGAATCAGATGTAAAAAAATCGGTCCCTATTCCACTGTATGTGTACATGCTTACAATGTTCGCCACCCGTAACTAAGTGCGCCGCGTTACTCCGACGAGCTTATTTCTGTACCTAAGTTTTATTTAGTTTTCTGTTCCGAAATTATGAAACTTAAGCACAAGTCTCAACTTTAGAAATTGAAAAATGTAGCAGGTTTCTTTTTAAATTATATAAATGTAAACTGAGTGAATGCGATATAAGACTGTGAGAGATTTTCAATACATTGATAGAATATTGGCAGATTGACGTATTGCTAAATGAGCCAGAACTTGACATTTTTAAAAATTTTGACAATATTTTTTTTGATTGTGTGATCTTTCCGTGTGGTGATGGAGTAAGAATACAATTTACCACCCCCTATCTTGCCTGTGGGTGATCGTACGAGACGACTAAGGGATATAAAATGCATATAACATCTATGCGAGAGAAGGAAAACTCGAAACAAAACCCTATACCAACACGTCTGACCAGCGTGGTATAGTAGGCCAATTACCCTTCCATTACGGAGGAGGCCTGAGCCCAACAGTGGGACATATATGGGCTGAGATGATGATGATTCTGATTGATTTGAATTCATTTATTATATATAAACCCGGTGTTTTTTTTACACAAGTTGACAATATCTACTGTCAACTTTAACATTTTAAATTAATCCAATAAACTACTACCGGATCGTAACGTAACCGTTACTGAGAAAATCGAGCAGAAATTTTAAATGATTTGTCTATTATTATCATTTCTTTACAATTATTTTTTGTTATGACAACAGTGCATATTAAGTAAGAATTAGCGGTTTGAATCACGAAATAAAATAAAAAAATTAAATACTATATAAAATATTATAACTTTTTATATGATACGATTTAACGATACCGACTTAACTGCTATTATGATTATTATTAATCGATTATGAAGTTAAAATTTAATTATGATAAAAAAAAGCGGAGATTAAGTAGCGTGGATTAACTAATATTTAATAATAAGCATCCCCATTATTACAAGGGAATAAAAGAAGAGTTAGAAGACGAAAAGTAGTTCTGCTATTAAAGGTCAACTAATCTTTAATTAAATCAAACTAGGAAGTAGCGGTGGGTTCCATTACTAAACATTAATCATGCAATCCCAATAGCTTTTTAAGAGGACAACTGTTGGCATTTAAGTCTGTATTGCTACATACGCAGCAAGTAAAGCAATTAGTAATATTTGGTTCACTTTATATAGCTAATTAATTACTAATTAACTAATGAAGTTACGTATGTTAACGGTGTGAGAACACAATGATCACCACGCCTTCTTCACACGTTGATGATGGGTACAAAATTTGATACTACTATATACTATCCGTGTGGTTACGGAGTGAGAATACAATTCACCACCCCCCTATTTTACCCGTGGGTGATCAACAACGACGACTAAGGGATGAAATACGCATATAACATCTATGCAAGAGAAGAACAACTCGAATCGTAGCCCTATACCAGCGCGTCTGACTAGCGCAGTATAGTAGGTTAATTTCCCTCACAAGCCCAATAGTGGGACATATATGAGCTGTGATGATGATGATAATGACAGAAGTTGATAACTAAATAAAACTATAAGAACACCAGCGTGGTATAGTAGGTCAATTTCCCTTTTTTTTTACTTTGAAGGGAATTCGATTCAAACGTATATAAGCTGAGATTGATGATGATAATGAATGAATGTATAATGTCATTTAATTTCAACTCTTAACACTTTCAGTTGGTAGAAAGGGTTGTTGAATCGATATGTATATGATTAAATATTCCTAGTAATACAAAATGTATTATTTGCTAATATAAGTATCGCTTTCTTAATTAATACTGTAAATATTAATATTCGTTTGTTTGATATAATAAATGAATCATCATGAAATTTTGGAGCTATATTTACAGGTAAAGAAAAGTGTGGGCGATCTTTCATTTCAGAAACAATAATATTTCTGTACTACCTACTTACCTAACTACTTAAATAATTTTCATCTAGAAAAAATACTGTTTGATAAGAATAATATTTTAATGATTTATCTATATAATACCTTAGCGAAGATGCGGCCATAACTATTAATATATATATAATCCATATATATGAACATAGAAATAGTTTTTACATATGGCCGTCATAAACTTTGAAATGGTTCAAGCGCTGTGCCCTGTACAAGTTTCATTATAGAGGCTATAATGCGATGATGGTGTTAGACCAGTTAAACAACGCATTAGAACTTGGTAGGTAGCACTGTGATCGATTTCAAGAAATTCTATTTTTTTTCTTTAATTAAGATCATTATTCATTATCATTTCAGCTCATATATGTCCCACTGTTGGGCTCGAGCCTTCTCCATAGTGGGAGGGAAATTGGCCTACTATACCATTTTGGTCAGACGTGTTAGTATAGGATTTTGTTTCGAGTTACTCTATCTTAAATAGATGTTATATGTGTTTTTATATCCCTTAGTCATCTCTTACGATCACTTATGGGCAAGATAGGCGTGTTGATTTGTATTCTTACTGCGTCAGCACACGGAAAAATATAAAAGCTTGTAAATAATTTTGCATTGCCGTGGAAGAGCTGACACAAATTAATTAGTAATATGATAGTTTTATGTGATAGGTATATATATTTATCATTATCACAGTTTATTAATTTAATACATATAATAGATTTCAGCAATATTTGAAATGATGAAAGTTTCACCCGCGTAGTGACGATTTTCGTAAGAATACGGGGATAAAACATAGCCTATATCGCTGATAATGGTGAAAGAATTGTTAATATTGGTTAATTAGTTTAGACGTAAAAGCATAACAAACAAACATACCTACTTATATTCACATTTATTATTTATGATCTAGTTATCCACGCAATCTAAACGAATTAAGCTAATATTTTACGCGCTTATAAAATACGAATATTTCATTATAAACATAAGAGGAACTGATACGAGACAACTTTATAATGAAAATTAAAAAGAAATCACATAGAATAGATTAGAGTAGAAATAAAAAAAAATACTTACAGTACCCATGGTGTTTAAACCAATCTTATGTATGGTAAAAACTGGACTCATTGTAATTATAATAAAGTTTTATTATTATAATATTAGAGCATAGCAGCTAGTCATGTAAAATTCTTCATTTTGCCATCCACTATTTACCGCACCGATGTCTTCAAAAGGGTCATTAAGACTCGTCGACAAATAATACAGATCGGTATCAAAGTAATTGTTAGAAGGCAGGGTCACGATACCAACTAACCACGAACTTTAATTAAAGGAAATTTATTAACACGACTAATAGTTACAAGAGATCAACGTGTTTTTAATTAAGTTTCATGTCACAATAGAAAAATAAAACTGTAGTTAAATTTATAAACACGTGTTAATTTTATATTTTTATAAACACATCAAATTTATTCAGTCGTCCGTTACTTCTAAAGTTTTGATAGGAATGAACATCATGTCCAAATTTAATAAATAGTCTGTGCGTGTCCAAGGCAGTGCTATCAAAACAATAGGCCATGAGGAGCGCGACACAGCGAGAGTCACTTCCCGATGTCACGTTTATGACGCGTTCACCGTGGCTTCCGTCGTAATTACTGATTGCCCGACTTCCATCGCCAAACGTAATACGTCTAATTGCCCCTTTAAAACTTAATGTATTAACTTGATCATGTTTCGTTGCCTCATCGCTATTATACCAATGTTTGCAATCTAAACGTTTTAAGTAAATTACCTATATTTGCCAGCTCAATAACGTCACTAACTAACTCTATTGAATTCATCATCATCATCATACTATTCATGCCCTCTATGGGATATAGGCCTCCTACAGGGGACAATACCACAATCACCAACTTGGTAAGTGAATTAGCGTTCGCAGTTGGTTGTTTAAGTTCTCCAGGAGAATGCTGATGTCTATTCTGCTGGTAATCTAGGCTGATTTTTTACGATAACCAATAGGAAAATATCATTTATTGTGATACATAATGATAATAGAATTATTATATCATTACCACAAGGGTTATTTAATAAATTATTATTAATTTAACTTCATTCACTTTATTTAATTCATCATCATCATCTCAACTCATATATGTCCCACTGTTGGGCACGAGCTTCCTACACCAATGGAAGGGAAATTAACCTACTATGCCACGCTGGTCAGCCGTGTTAGTATAGGGTTTTGTTTCGAGTTTCCTTTTCTTGCATAGCTATTATATGCGTTTTATATCCCATAGTCGTCTCTTACGATCACCGGTAAGACAGAGGTGGCGAATTGTATTCTTATTCCGAAACCACACGGAAAATTTAATTATTAAAAAGCCACATGTTTAAGTTTATTTAATTATTTAAGTATTTTAATTTTAATAAATAGGTTTTAAGATTGATAAAGAGCGAATGGAGAAAGCAGTGAATAGTCCATTGGTTTATCCAGTTAATAAACACGTAGTATCTAAGAGATATTTAATATTTCACGTCTTTATCTCCTAAAAGTTCAAGGTGTTACTGTATAGTTTAGTTTCACTGGTTTCCATTGGACGGATTCCTCAAAAAATCACTCAGCTATCAAAAACAAATCTATAGAAAACTACAATCACGCTTTTCTGCTCTCATTTAGCAATCTAATTAAGTCTTCTGCATAGGAAATCGTACGCTTACGTACACTCGAAAAATATTGCCTTTTTTAACCCCTCTTATATGTCTCTAATAATGCTATGGGAGGATAGGGTAAAATTACGATATGCCAACTCTTACACTATTTTGTTTTCCAACTCATCATCATCATTCTCCTACTCTTATCTCAATTACTTGAGGTCGATACAGTATGTGCTCTTATTTCATAGTACATATTGTAAAAGTTATTGCCAATAGTTTTATGACTAGCCGCCTGCCTGACCTTGGGAAAGTAATTGTTGACTAAACGGCATCAGATGGAGTTGGTCCAGATTATAAGGCTCTTTGTTTTCCAACTTTTACACCAACTTTACCTGGGGTACTCTGAATATTTGCATTAGTGATTTTGACAGATGCTTCTTCATGTTACATAAATACAGCTTAGCTGTACAGTAACAAGTTAAGAATACAATTGTTGCAACCTCTTACCTGCTAAGGGTTTTTGTCATGAGAGTGAGCAGCCACTCTCTCCTAAGAAATTTATAACATAGGACTGCGATCATTGACTCGTCTGCCATGCGTAGGGATTATGGCACTATCTATTCATTTGCAGGGGAACGCATGCGTTTAGGTTCCAGCATTAGACATCGGAGGGCTGAATTATCATGATGAAATAAAAGCACTATGGAAGGAAGCAATTGGTTAACTTCGGCTTGGTAGAGCATAGTTTTGTTGCGTCCAACCAAATATATACTGTATAATCATATATACAGGATATATATAACGACCTGGGTCAACTGCATCTGCCATTTGGTCAACAATTACATTGCCAAGGAGGGTTGACGTCTGGTAGGCGGCCGGTCATAAAATTATTGCCAATAACTTTTACAATATGTGCTATGAAAGAAGAGTACATATTGTATCGACCCCAAGCAATTGGGATAAGAGTAGGAGAATGATGATGAATCATATATACAGGATTGTTAAAACCGCAAGAATTAAGAAAAAATAAGTTGTAGAATATATATAATATTAAGTAACAGAAAGTCATAATTGTTTTAACAGCTCTTAATAGATAGAAGACTGTCATTACTTCGTCCGACATCACGCAGGTAGTGTGCGACAAGGATAATGCTCTATGAAGGCAAAATTAGTCGATTATCTCTTTCTGAAGGTCGTTGTCTTATATTTCTTGCCGCATACTGTGTATTGTCTATAATGCCATGTTATTCATATTTTTTCCTAAACATCCTTGGAAATTTGAACATTATTTTGACAACCTTCTTCGAGATAAATCAAAATTTCTGTACTGACCAAATGCATGCGATGCATCGGCCGGCAAAAAATGTATTAAAATTCATATCTGTCGTGTTTTAGCGGCCAAATAAATATATATGTAAATTCATACCTATCGTCTATTTTAAAAATGGAATGATTTGTTACTTCAAATCATTATAACCAAATAGACAAGTTATTACAGTTTTATTTAAATTTTGAACTGCCTTTAAAAAGAAACCTGTTTGATAATGAAGAAAAAAAAAAGCAAGTGAACCCTTTAGTACGTGAAAAATGGTGTTCGTTGTTCGTCATGTATACAATTCTACTTAGTACAACTTAGTTTTAATTTCCACGCATTATTTGAGACTAAACAAGCCTTGGACACAACTACGAGTTGATGGCCACTGCAGTAATGTGCTATAAATTAAAAGATAATAATATCGTATATATTACCTCCTCAAAAGGCTCAATAGCCTCTTCTAGCTGGTTTTGATAGTCAGCGGGCATGGAGATAGGGCTTAATACTTTCGGCGGTAATGATGTATCAGGGTATGAAAGCCTGCTGCAATTATTATCGCGATGGTTTATGCCCGAGGGCCCGGGATGTGGACACTCTGAGCCAGATAAGGTGAACAGCTTGCCATGGCGATATCTGTAATATAAATAATTGTTTTCAAATCTTATAGAGCAGTCGTATTTACAATACTTATATATAATAATAAGTGCATAATTTATAACTATAAATACTATTGAGATCCAAATTACCGAAATTTAGCATTTAGTTTGCTTAATTATTTATAAAAACCCGAATCGAAAGTAAGCGGGGTTTTATAAATAATTGAGCATAGATACTAATTGCTAAATTTCAGTAATTTGAATAACAAGGTTGTGTCATCGTTTAATACAATTCTAACTGCAAAGTTTGAAGTATTAAGCCCATACAATGTGTAAACATTGTCGGTTAGATGGCGCACGTCTCCTTAAAAGACATAAATATAACACGAAGCGAGATTTGAATGTCCTAATATTTCACGATCCATCCAATAGTTTATTATGGTGTAAGTGGCAGCACGATTGGGACGGATTTCCTATAGGCGTGGGTTCGAATCCCACTTGTGACATCATTTTTTCCTTCGTAATCGGGTTTTTATACTATTGATGTTTTAATTGTTGAATATTTAAGTATATAATATTTATGTATTTATTATTTCTCAGAGATTAATGGTAGGACCACGGTCTTTATTAATGGTAGGACCACGTTATTGTTGACAATTTTCTATCAACAGCCGCGGGCCGGTCCGTCCGGAGTAGTACCACACTGTCGTAAAAGGTCGATGTTTAAATAATGGCAATATGTTTATTGTGCTTCGTTCGGTGAGCAAGAGAGCTGGAAGCCCAATTGGGTGGGTTTGGGATTTGTATTGGTAGGTTAGGTTAGGTTGCGTCGATATGCGCACCTCCTCTCACCGCCTTGAATGACGACAGGGCGTGGGCCAATGGCCAAGCGTTGGGGTGCCGGGGATCAATAGACGATCACTCTGGCACCCTGTAAAAGCGCGAAAGAGGCCGCTGTGGTTTTAGTGGGTATTCCGGTCAGGCAGCTGGCCAGCGAGTCCCACACTCCCCCTCGCCTGTCACCGGTGGGGGATAGCGCGGAAATGCGTTTCCACAGCGTGAAAAAAAAAAAAAAAAAGTTTAGGTTAGGTTAGGTTAGCAGTCTATCTATATCCTTGGTATTATATAGGTCCATGGGCGGCAGTAACATTTACCATCGTATCGTCGTGCTGCTTGCTCGTTTGCCACCATAACTAATTTTTTTTTTAATAGGTCTGAAATATCGCTCATAATATCTAAATTGAAATAATAAATTGATATTACATTAATGTGTTTGACTTTAAGAACATTTTCCCCTTTATTGGCGAAAATTACGACTAAATAATTTAAAATTAATGTTTTTTTAAAGGTTAATTAATTTTTAACTGATTTTTAAGATACCAATCTTTCGTGTCAGTGCCGTGGGTTCGATTCCTACGCAGGACAATACTTTATGCAATAAACAGTGTTGTTCTGAGTCTAGGTGTAATTTTTCTGCGTTAATTGCATGTTTGTAAAATCCCCCGCAATACAAGCATTATTTACTTAGCGCAGGGTGTTGTATTAAAAAAAAAGAAAGAAGATTCTCTCAGTAAATTATTTCAAAAGATAGATTTTACTACTATTGTATTCTGTAAAGCTTATAATAAAATGTGTTCTGTATGTATTGTATTAAATTTATGCTTTTAATTTCTTTGCATCCATTGAAATGTACTGCACAGCAACTTGAAAACAGCTGAAAAATCTACTACAATGAAATAATTTCTATGTTTACCTATATTTATATTATAACGAAGTCAAAACTTCATGACATTATTTTTTTTTTATGAAAACATATTTTTAGTTAATTTAAAGCTTTAGAGTTTTGTTATTTTCTATATTTTCCCTGGAGATGTGGTACAATTAATAATGAGCCTATTAATCACATTACAGCAATATAGGTAGTAATCTCTACAACTTTAATATAATATATATATAATAATTACTAGGTTTTAAGTCATCTCACCCCCACTAGGTGGACTGACGACATTATTAAGGTCGCAGAAAACCGCTGGATGCAGGTGGCGCGGGACCGTGTTGAATGGCATTCCCGTAGGAAGGCCTATGTCCAACAGTGGACGTTTACGGGCTGATGGATGTATGGAAGTCATCTCAGCTCATATATATTCCACTGCTGGGGTCAAGCCTCCTCCACAATGGAAGCGTAATCAACCTACTGTACCATACTCAGGCACGCCATGGTCAGACGTGTTGGTATATGGTTTAGTTTCGAGTTTTCCTTCTCTTGCATAGAAGTTATATGCATTTTGTATCCCTTAGTCTTCTCATACGATCACCCACGGCTAAGGTAGGGGGTGGTGAATTGTATTCTTAGTCTGTCACCACACAGAATATAAAGTTTTATGTAATAAATATAACAACTAGTACATAATTGTTAATTATGATTTGGATTTTTTTAAAATAATTCAGATTTTATAAATGAATCCTATGGCAATTTGCAACTAGCCATTAACAATAAAGCAGTAAGTATATACTTATATGAATTCAAATTTACACAAAACAAAATTGTTAGATTGGTATTTTATTATTGGTGTTATAGAGGCATTGGTCACATTAAAGAAAAGAATAACATAGAAAATCTAAAAGTGCACGCCTCATTTTTTTTATTATTTATCATTTACTATGACACGGTTGTACGAAAGGAACTTTGGGACATTTTACCGGAGTATGGTATTAACGGTAAACTGTTGCAAGCTGTGCAGTCCAGTTACATGGGCTGTAGAGCTTGTGTGCGGCTGGATGATGGAATGTCGCTTTGGTTTGACGTTAATATCGGCGTTAAACAGGGGTGCATTCTATGAGCCAAGCTGTTTATCATATATCTGGATAAATGTCTCCAAAGGTTGAACGATATGAATGTGAGAATCCAGATGGGCGACTCAGTGGTCAGTGCTCTGCTCTATGCAGATGATGCAGTCCTCCTGACAGAGTCAGCGACTGATCTGCACACCCTAGTCGACACAATGAGAGAAGATTGTAAGAAAAGGGGTCCACGCGTGAATGTGAGCAAAACCAAAATAATGGTCTTTGAAAGAGATGAAGCCAGAACAGATGTAAGAGTAACAATAGGTAATGATGTACTAGAGCAAGTGGATGAATTTGTATATCTTGGATGTGGATTTAGCCGAGATTTAAGGTACAGCACTGATATAGAGCGAAGAGTGAATGCGGGCAATAGAGTGAACGGAGCGTTGGGACAACATCTCGGTAGCCACCACCTCAGCCAGAAGGCACGTGTAGCAATACATAACGCAGTGCTTGTTCCAACATTACTATATGGAAGCGAGAGTTGTATATGCAGAAAAGAGCATCAAAGCAACGACGACATAATAGAGTGAGTAGGTATGAAAGAGAGTATTGGTGTAAAGATGCGAAAAGGAATGCTCCGATGGTTCGGACATGTGGAAAGAATGCCGAACGAACGTTTGGTTAAGAAGAGATATAATGCGAAAGTGGAAGTGGCTGTAGGTACCAGGGGAGACCGAGACTCACCTACCTAGACCAGATTAGTCACTTACTGAAGGAAGGTGGAGTCAAGAGTCTCCGAAACCGGCGAGCGTGTATGAAGAGAATTATGAATGTTGAGGGAGCGAATGAAGTATGCAAGGATAGAGTTCTCTGGCACTCTATTCTCTCTGCCTACCCTGTAAGGGATATGGCGTGATGATATTTATGTATATATCATTTACTATTAGTCAATGCCATAAATGAAAGAAAAAGCTTGAAATTTCGCCCTATTCTCGACGTAGCGCAAATTGGCTGTATGGGTTTTGTCCCCTTTGCCTGTCCGAATGGATGAATGGAAACAAAAAAAAACGTAGCGCAAAACATAGCTTGCAAGCATTGTAAACAAGACTAAGCAATTTACTTTTTTAATAATTGCAATTAAACGGCAAAGAATTTCTAACCCATTTTCAAAAGGAAACAGCGCGTTGCGAATATGAACTTTTAATAAAAGAAAAACTTCGATACATATATTTTTACGGTCGTGAGAGTGCCAGATCCATACAACATACATCCGGACGTTTTCGAATATTTTTTAATCGACTTTTTTCTTACTTTAAACACAATAATTGCTGTTCAAAAATATAAATACGTTTAAACGAATGTTTTTCTTAATATATGTATGATAATATTATCTTATAAGTGCAGTGTGAGTAAAGTATAGTCACTCTTAGTTTATGAAGTCCTTGATTTTCATATATCGAGAGCAGAGCATCACCTTTTTGTTTGCCGTGGACTATGGATGTGGTCTCGCCCCCCCAAATCGGTCCGGGGTGACGGAAGAGGCGGCGCGCGACCCTATAGACCCACCATGCAAAGCTGATCTCTTTGCCGTGCGAGCGGGCCACCGGTACCCGATCTCTGTCTTCGGTGGCGAGTAGAGCATCACCTCAACGCTTTGCTTATGAGGCGTGCAATAAATTTTTGTATCTTAGAGAAATTTAAAAATATAATTAACGGATAAATTTTAAATCCAGAACAACTATTAGTGGATTGCATAAAAAAATGCCTGCGTAGTAATCGCAATCTTGAGACTCGGCATGAGAGATTGGCGCTTAGAGTAAATACACCATATATGCAGTTTATATACTATTTTCGGATTAGAAAATAATAATAAGGCAAATAGATACATTTATAGGTTTTATATACAATGTTTACTATTTTCATTATAGAATAAATGAGACAGCAACAGGCTGCTTCGACAGCGTAGACTAATTACTGACCGGCACCGACGCCGACCGACCGACGCCCAGCAATTTACTATCAACAAATACAACTGTCCTCCGTGTAAATTTATGCAGCAGAAGAGTCGAGATATATTGTATCACTTTTTCCTCTACAGCATATATCAGTTTTTAAATAAGACTTAGATCGATATACCTATTCTTATTAAAATTATTAAGTAAAATAAAATGTATTTTTCTAAAATCAGTATTTTATATTTTTGAAGATTTTTGCGTTGAGATTTAAAATAAAAACTTTTAAAAACGAGTACAAAGATACACTATGTATAGTATCCGGCAAGGCAATTGACTAATTTCGGCTTCGTAGACATTGTTTCTATCTCACTCTACCTATGTCGCGTGGCAAGAGGTACTAAGAGTCTGGTATCTTTTACGAGCTGTTAAAACAATATAAGTGTTTACTTTTAAATAACATACAACTTTATTAAAAAAACATAACTATATTTAATAAAATTGCTTGTATTCTACAAGCATGAGCTTTTTTTACTAAATTATTGCAATTTTAATAAATCTCTATATACTTATGAGTAGATGCAACTTCACTCTTTCGCATTCTTACAATGACTGATAAACGCTAATCAGAGACAACGCGCTACGAATCCGGAATTAACCGATTGTCTCTTTCCAAAGATCGATATGCAATATAACCTTATACTTAGTTTGCCTTGTACTGTACATAGTTTTTATACTGCAGTATGGATATTTTCTTGAATACAAGCAGTATTATTTTTACATTTCTTTATTTTCCACATAGAATATTCAAGAAGGCATCTATTTTCAGTATGTACATCTATCTAAAATTTACCTTAGTTGCAAATAAAATAATTTAAATATTTCCGCAAACATTTGGCCCTACTTGCGTAATGTAATACTAATTTAGATTTTATTTTTATTCTATTTGTTTAATGGTAGATTTGTCTATGAATTTTAAATTAGTATGACGCAAGCTTAAAGTACTTATAAACTTTGTCATAAAAATAAAGCCGCCAATGGGCAATTATGACAGGCAATTAAAAAAGTATACTGTTTTTATTTATGTTTTGCCTATTTGTCAGTAAAAGCTAACGTAATAAAAAGCTTCACTGTATAAGTTTTAATTACTTAAAATTATTTCATTTGCAATTATTTATGTATGTATTAGTTATACATAAATTTTTACCTGATTATATATCAAGGCATAGCCTAGTCACGGCTAACCCTTATACTATATATATCCTTACTAATATTATAAATGCGAAAGTAACTCTGTCTGTCTGTCTATCTGTCGCTCTTTCACGCCAAAACTACTGAACCGATCTAAATGAAATTTGGTACACAAATGATCTATAGCCTGACAAAAGACATAGGCTACTTTTTAATGCAAAAAAGGGTTGTAAAGGGGGGATGAAAAGTTGTAAGGAAGTATTGTCATTTTTAAAGCCAGAAACTTGAAACTTATTTTTAGGCTTTTGATTAGATATAAATAAATATGACTTTAAAATTTTGTAAAGAATTTAACCCTTAAAGGGTAAAATAAAAATAGGAGATGAAAAATTTTAGGCAAGTAACCTTTTACGCGGGCGAAGCCGCGGGAAGAAGCTAGTATGATAATAAAGTAATGTTTTTGTAAATTTAACCTCTATAGTGGTAAAAACGCTGATGAAAGAAGAAAACTCTGTCATCAGACTAGTACTTCGAAGTCAAAATGTGGGTTATCTAAAGACAGAGCAGGTACAACATAACATATTTATGAAGTTAGACAAGACGCGACAAAAGCTAGTAGGTAACTCAATATTTCTGTGACATATTTTGCAAAAAGTGTCAACATCAAACAGTAATATTATATTCTATCTGATTACAATAAAAGTTGATAGCAATACAATTGTAAATAATGAAGTTGATAAATTTAACCGATCTTATTTGAGAACTGTTACTATGAGATGTCTGTTTAGGGAACAAAATATTTTCTACACTGATCAGTCTAGTTAAGTTGTTTTTTTTTTCTTCTATTAATTGTTGATCCACAGACTTTTGTCCGTGCCTTTTTTATGTTGTATATTTTAGTCGTTATGTTGAAGTTGAAGTTATATAATTAAATTTTTCTTGAAGTGGCTTTGATATTATACATTTATGATGGTTTATATGTATTTTTGATGAGATTCTGCGTTATTAGTTTGTTGTGAACTTGTGATGATGTCTTTTTATACTCCATATAGGCTAGTTAAGTTTGTAACCTTAACTATTTTCACGATCATATCATTATGATTATGAGTCATTAAAAAAAAAGTGCAACCTTATCTTCATATACATATATTATTATATGAGTGGAAGCTCTTGTCTAACTACCTAGTAAATTAATACGTCAGAGGATTTCAATATATCAATGAAATGAAACACAAAATTTGATGCTAGTATATTAACAGATAGAATATTTTCTATACGTTGGTAATGTAAGTAACATTTTATTAATCATGTGGACTATAATCGATAAATAACTGGGTAAAAAAACCTCTATATTAAACATGCATTTTGGACCTCATGTACTTAAGATACTTTAAGTTTTCCCGGAACCTTAAATGCTGAAATTATACTTAAAATGTTGGGATAGCAAAAATTTAATTAAAATGTAACAAAGCTGTAAAATTGGATATTTATTTAAAGAAAAGCTTACAAATACTAGTTTATTCTGATTAAAAAAAAAACACACAGCGTATATATATATATATATATATATATATATATATATATATATATATATGTTTTTAGGTGTATATGTTAGTGAAAACTCGAAATAAAACTCACTTCTTATTACACAACGTGGCATAATAGATAATTTTCTTTCCCATTTTGATGGAAGTTCGTGCGAACAGTGGAGCGTATATAGGCACAAAGGAAGTAAACATTGCAGAAAAAATATTCAAACGTGGCGTAGAGAGAATGGTTTATATTGTTTGTTTATTTGATTTATTTTGGCGGGTTTGTTTAACATGAAACGAAATATCAAGTGAAGTTGCGCAAAACAGTATTTGCCATGCAATATTCAGTCATATGACCAATGTTATATGACCTCTGTCTGGTTGAAGTTAGTGTGTTTATTTTAAGAAATTGTAATATCTTTTACTGAAAGGCATAAACTGCCTAAAATTAAGAGTTCGCTATACACCCTCCTAATGATTGATCAATAAGTTTCTTATTGAATGTTTTTCCTGCTTAGGTTAATTTTGGTTAGTTTTGCTATGGATGTTGAAAACTATTTACTATGCATAAAGTTTTTAGATGAAAGAGGTAGTGAGTTCAAAATAAAATTAAGGAAAATGTTTAAAAGAAAATGCTATCGGGTAAAAGCTTCAGAAGATAATTTGTTTTCCTTTTCTACACTTTAATTTCGTCTCATATATAAGAGAATGATTGCCATATCTTTTACATTTATGCCGATTATATCATCTAAGACTTATTGAAAATTGACAAACATTAAAGTAATAAAAAATATTTTTAAACTTTTTAATTACCTACGTCGGTCGGTCAAAACTCCTATACTACTCCTATGGGTAAGAAATTGGACTATTCTATGTTAGTTAGGTTTTATTTTAAGTCTCATTTTTTCTGGACTTCATATTATCTGAAAGGATCGTTACCTTACTCGCCTTTTTTGATATCTGTTTACAGATATAAAAAAAAAACTTCTTTTAAGAAGCGATAGTAGTATCTTCGAAGTGATAATATTATGGGTGTAATATATTTGTGCAAATATTGTATCATCGTCATCATCACAGCCCATATATGTCCCACTGCTCGGGCCTCTTCCGTAATGGGCAATTAAACCTACTATACCGCGCTAGTCAGACGTGTTGTTATAGGGTTATGTTTCGAGTTTTCTGTCTTACATATAGATGTTATATGCGTTTTATATCCCTTAGTCGTCTCTTACGATCACCCGTGGGTAAGATAGGGGGTGGTGAATTGTATTGTTTGTCACCATACGGATAATATATTGTATATCTACTAACTATAAATTTATATGTAGATAAGGTATACTATATCTAGATTATTTGAAATATTTTTAAACCATATAGATTCTAACTTAGTACTTATTCTATTTTAAGGATAAACCAAACAATAAATAGGTAGCACTTAATTATTGTCAATTGTTTTTTTAGGATCTCGTTAAAATTTTCCCACAGTATCCGGACCCCACCTCTCTTTTTTTATTTTTTTCCTCGTAAGGTGGACCATGGATGTGGTCGCCCCCCGGCAAATCGGTCCGGGGCGACAGAAGAGGCGGCATGCAACCCCATGGACCCACCCTGCAAACACTCTCATCGCCGTGCGAGCGGGCCACCGGTACCCGATCTTTGTCTTCGGTGGCCCACCCGGCGGTTTACCCTTGCGGGTTCCTCTCGTGTCGACGCCCCCGCCGTCACGCGGTGGCCTCACGTCGGGTGACCGGACAATTTCCCGGTCCGATCACCCGAAGCCTTGGTTAGGGCGGCATCAAGCGCAGATATTCGCGCCTGCGCTGCCCCGGCCTCCTCCTCCCGGACTCGTTTCGCCGCCTCCTTCTGCGAGATGATAGCCTCGCAGAAGGCGCCAACCGCGTCCCAGTTGCTGACGCTGTCGACCATCGCTTTCACGACAGCCGGCAGTGTCAGGTCGGCACCGATGAGAGCGACGAGGTCGCGGCGCTGCCCGTCCCAGCTCGAACATTCCTCGAGCGTGTGTTGCGCCGTGTCCTCGTCACTACCGCAATGGTGGCAGGATGGAGTCCACTCCCTCCACACGACCATGTACAGGTACTTGCCGAAGCAACGGTGGGCGTCCTCGCGCCAGGTGGCTATCTCGCTGGACGATGGGGAGCCACCCTCGTCGCGCGCTGAGGTAACCCACCGGTAGAGGTCGGAGAGCATCTTCGCCTCTAGGTCTCACGGGGGTGTCCCGGCTAATAGGCATGCCGCCTCAGTCGATACCGTGCAGTACCCGCGAATGGCTCTGACTGCCATGGTTATCTGTGGTCTCCACAGAACAGCCCCGAGCTGGATGTTCAGAGCCCTCGCCCACACGGGTGCGCCGTACATGGCCATCGAGCGGATCACCCCCGCATACAGCCGTCGGCCCTCAAAGCTGGGTCCGCCCACGTTCGGCATGAGCCATGATAGGGCGGACGCTGCGCCGACCAGCCGGGGAGCAATTCGGCGGAAATGCCGCCCCCGGAACCACCATCACCCGTCGAGCACCAGACCCAAGTACTTCATATGGGTCTGGATACTGATTTGGATGGAGTTGACGACTAACGAGGCTCCGATAGGCAGCCTTACCATCTCCTTGGTGCCAAGAGTGGCCAGGCTCACCGCCTCTTCGAGTGTCCTGCCCCAGGCTGTGACGAGCTTATCCTCAGCATAGCATATCAAGCTCAGCCCGGGGGGGAGACTCCCTCTCAACGCCCAGTCGTACCCGATGTCCCACAGAGTCGGCCCCAGAACCGACCACTGTGGAACACCGCACGACATGGGCGTCCGCACAATGTCCCCTGCGGGACCCGCGCAGAGGACACTGCGGCCCTCCAAAAAGTCCGCCACCAGCCGCCTCAGGTACAAGGGCACCCCATGAAATCGGAGCGCCTCCCTGATGCAACTGAATGGCAGACTATTAAGAATTTAGAATTTATTTATTCAGCATATTACAATTCATTACATACCTTAGCGATAACAACATAAACAAGCAATTGAATGCGTTGTTGTTGCAAAAATTGAATGCGTTGGCGTTGTCCAACGCCACCGCCAACAGCACTCCTCCGCCGTCCAGACCTCACCTAAAACTACTTGCCAACCCCTGATATACATTATCAATTTTAATATGTTTATATATTTTTTCACCATTAGAAAAGAAAATATTCGAAATGGTGTACTAAATATCAAAGTGAATGTTTAATATACCAGTATTATGAGAGTATTTCATAATAACAAGAAAACACATTTCAGAAATTTTTTTGCAAAATCAATCACTTATTGGCGACTCCGCATGTGGTTGAGTGGTAGAGATGGGCGTTTTCAGATTTTTACGCAAACCGATACAAATTCGATTTCTGATATTGAAATCGATTTAAAAAACCGATTTCAGAAATCGTAGCAAACGAAAAACGCAAACGAACAAACGCATTCAAAATATTTTTCTTTAGTTTCTTTGTTGATTGGATTTAGGTGTACGATTTTCCTTCATGCTTTATCTAGGCTTAACTAGAGTGGGTCCCGCAGGGGACATTGTGCGGACGCCCATGTCGTGCGGTGTTCCACAGGGGTCGGTTCTGGGGCCGACTCTGTGGGACATCGGGTACGACTGGGCGTTGAGAGGGAGTGTCCCCCCCGGGTTGAGCTTGGTGTGCTATGCTGACGACACGCTCGTCACAGCCCGGGGCAGGACACTCGAAGAGGCGGCGAGCCTGGCCACTCTCGGCACCGAGGAGATGGTCAGGCGAATCGAGGCGCTGGGGCTCAGGGTGGCCTTAAATAAGACGGAGGCCCTATTATTCCATGGGCCACGCGTAAGGCTGCCAACCGGCGCCTCGTTAGTCGTCAACTCCATCCAGATCAACATCCAGGCCCATATGAAGTACTTGGGTCTGGTGCTCGACGGGCGATGGTGGTTCCGGGAGCATTTCCGACAGATTGCTCCCCGGCTTGTCGGCGCGGCGTCCGCCCTTTCTCGGCTCATGCCGAATGTGGGCGGACCCAGTTTCGAGGGCCGACGGCTGTATGCGGGGGTCATCCGCTCGATGGCCATGTACGGCGCACCCGTGTGGGCGAGGGCTCTGAACGCCCAGCTCAGGGCGGTTCTGTGGAGGCCACAGAGAGCCATGGCGGTCAGAGCCATTCGCGGGTACCGCACGGTGTCGACAGAGGCGGCGTGCCTATTGGCCGGGACACCCCCGTGGGACCTAGAGGCGGAGATGCTCTCCGACCTCTACCGGCGGGTTACCTCAGTGCGCGAGGAGGGTGGCTCCCCATCGTTGAGCAAGATAGCCACCTGGCGCGAGGACGCCCGCCGAGACGTCATCGCCCGTTGGGTTACGCGGCTGGAGAGGCCTAGACACGGTGTCGTGACCGTCGAGGCCTTTCGGCCCGTATTGATGAAATGGATGGAGCGGCGGCACGGGGTCCTCACCTTCCGACTGGTGCAGGTGTTGACGGGGCACGGGTGCTTCGGGAAATACCTGCACACGGTCGTGTACAGAGAGTGGACTCCGGGCTGCCATCATTGCAGTAGTGGCGAGGACACGGCGCAACATACGCTCGAGGAATGCTCGGGCTGGGACGGGCAGCGCCGTGACCTCGTCGCTATTATCGGTGCCGACCTGGCGCTGCCGGCTGTCGCGAGGGCGATGGTCGACAGCGTCAGGAATTGGGACGCGGTCGCCGCCTTCTGCGAGGCTGTCATCTCGCGGAAGGAGGCGGCGGAACGAGTCAGGGAGGACTCCCGCGACCCGGGCCGCCGCCAGCGGCCGGGGCGGCGCAGGCGCGAATACCTGCGCCTGATGCCGCCCTAACCCAGGCCTCGGGTGATCGGACCGGGGAATTGTCCGGTCACCCGACGCGAGGCCACCGCGTGAGGGCGACGCCCCGACGGCGAAATCTGTCGGGGCGCCGACGAGAGGAACCCGCGAGGGTAAACCGCCGAGCGGACCACCGAAGACAAAGATCGGGTACCGGTGGTCCGCTCGCACGGCGAAGAGAGAGGATTTTACGGTGGGTCTATGGGGTCACGCGCCGCCTTCTCCGTCACCCCGGACCGATTCGGCGGGGCGAGACGCACCCATAGCCTACCAATAAAAAAAAAAAAAAAAAAAGGCTTAACTAGAGTACTAGACTAGCAAAAATGTTTTGTTTTGAGTGTGATACAAAACTTTCTGGCGTATTTAAAAATCGTCATATTTACAATGATTTCATGATTATATTATATAATGTACATTTTTAGTATGGTTTTTTTCTTACCATTATACATTTAATAGTTATTTCTTATTTATCATCAAATCGTATGTACGATACTAACATACGTTAGTATAGTATTGAATCATAAAATACCTATATAATTATATAGTTCACGAGAACACAAAAATAACATTACGCGCACACTGCACGTATCACCAAGGTCAAGTGTGGATCAAAACTCTCCAATAATTCAGAAAATCTATTTAACAAACGCAAAACTTAAACGTATTGCGTAATATTATCATGGAAGTAGTTGCATTCTGATATAGATCTTATTCCCTGTCCCGTATAATTCTGTTTCGTATCAATCTGCCATTCTTAGTTTCTTAGAAACCGCAATTCTCTCCATCTCTTTCACTGCACTAAACGATCGCTTAGTTAGAATGAAAGGAGGCGAATTTTAATGAAATTCGCTTTCTCTCATTCTGACTAAGCGATCGCTTAGCGGAGTGAAAGAGATAGTTAGTAAGTTTTCAAATATTGGTTTGGTTTGCAAAACTAGCAATAGAAAACGATTGCGCGATGATTAGATTTATTATTAGTTTGCGTTTTCGTCGTTTTGTTTTGATATGTGTTGATTTAGTTTCTGCCGAAATACATACATATATACATACATATCATCACGCCATATCCCTTGCAGGGTAGGCAGAGAGAACAGAGTGCCAGAGAACTCTATCTCTGCATACTTCACTCGCTTCCTCAACATTCATAATTCTCTTCATACACGCTCGCCGGTTTCGGAGACTCTTGACTCCACCTTCCTTCAGTACATGACCGATCTGGTCTAGGTAGGTTAGTCTCGGTCTCCCTCGGTACCTACATCCTTCCACTTTCGCATTGTATATCTTCTTAACCAGGCGTTCGTTCGGCATTCTTTCCACATGTCCGAACCATCGGAGCATTCCCTTTCGCATCTTTACACCAATACTCTCTTTCATACCTACTCGCTCTCTTACGTCGTCGTTACGAATGCGGTCGGTCAGCCTAACTCCACAGATTTTCCGCAGAGATCGCATTTCGACCGCATTAATTTTACTATCATACTCTTTTCTGCATACCCAACTCTCGCTTCCATACAGTAATGTTGGGACAAGCACTGCGTTATGTATTGCTACACGTGCCTTCTGGCTGAGGTGGTGGCTGCCGAGAAGTTGCCCCAACGCTCCGTTCACTCTATTTCCCGCATTCACTCTTCGTTCTATATCAGTGGTGTACCTTCCATCTCGTTTTCTAAAATCAGTTTGTATAGTGTTGAATATCGATACGATACGATTTCTGACTGAAATCCGATTTCAGATTCGTTTTGATATATCGGACGCATACCTATTGAGTGGTATATGTAATTAGTTATTACTAAGAATAAGACTTAAAATAAAACCTAACTAACATAGAACAGTCAAATTTCTCATCCATAGGAGTAGTATAGGAGTTTTGACTGACCGACGTACTTAAAAGGTTTGAAAATATTTTTTATTACTTTAATGTTTGTCAATTTTCAATAAGTCTTAGATGACATAATCGGCAAAAATGTAAAGATACGGTAGTCATTCTTTGAACCTATATACGCTCCACTGTCCGCTCGAAATTCCACCCAAATGGGAGGGAAAATTGTCTATTATAACCACGCTGTTTAATAAGAAGTGAGTTTTATTTCAAGTTTTCTTTAAATTGCCGTAATAAGATCGGCTTCAATAATAACACCTAAAAACATATATATTCGTTATGTGATTTTTTTAAAATCAGAATTAGAAAAAGATTTTTTGCAGCTTTGTTACATTTTAATTATATTTTTGCTATCCCAACATTTTAAATATAATTTCAGCCTTTAAAGTACCGAAAAAACGTCGAGTATTTTAGGTACATGCGGTCCAAAATGTATCTTCAATACAGAGGTTATTACCCAGTTATTTATCAATTATAGTCCATATGATTAATACTGAATATTAATTGCGTTACCATAGTACAGAAAATATTCTATCTGTTAGTATACTAGCATCAAATTTTGTGTTTCATTTAATTGATATATTGAAACCATGCGACGTATAAATTTATGAGGTAGTTAGAGAAGAGCTACCACTCATATAATAATATGCAGATATGGTTGCACTTTTGTTTTTTTAATAATTCATAATCTTATTGATATGATGGTGAGGTTAGTGAAGGTTACAAACTTAACTAGATTAATTAATCATCATTCTCCTACTTTTATCCCAATTACTTGGGGTCGATACAATATGTACCCTTCTTTCATAGTACATATTGTAAAAGTTATTGGCAATACCCCTCCTTGGTAATGTAATTGTTGACCAAACGGCATCAGATGGAGTTGACTCAGGTTGTTCTAAGGCTCTTTTACGACATCCACGAGCAAAGTAAGGGTTGGTAGTATTCGTAGCCACTATCACACATTTAGGTCAAACGTCGTTAAAAGAAATCCAGTGAGGTATATATTAATTCAATTTCAAAACTTACGAGTATAGGTGATCATCTGAAGTATTGGTGGTTGAGTTGCGCTTATGTACGGACTGGCGCGAGTCCCCTCGTGCGGCTGCTATTATGTATGCCCACATGACAGTGGTGCAATAGTACACACCCCAACATTAGTGAACTGTAACAAACAATGATATAAGAGAGATTACCACTCTTTTCGCCAATAACAGCTGGTAACCTGTCTGTAATTAGGTATGCGATCACTATGATAATACTTATTTATATTTTTTTTCATCTTAATCACCATCAATATCTCAGCTCATATATGTTCCACTTTTGTGGTTGAGCTTTCTCAATAATGAGAGGGAAATTGATCTACTATACCACGCTGGTCAGAAGTGTTGGTATAGGGTTTTGTTTCTTTTGCATAAATGGTGTATATGTTTTATATTCCTTAGTCATCCCTTGCGATCATCCACGGGTAAGATAGGGAGTGATGAATTGTATTCTTACTCTGTCACTACACGGTAGGTCGGAGAGTATCTCGGAAGTCATCTGCATTACTACCATTTAATTATTCTTTTCATAAAATATTCACGAGTAATTAATTAATTTAACATAATCATATTATTATTATTATTATATTAGTAATCCCTTTGATATTTAATAATTTTAATGTTTTGATATCTGTAATAATTTTCATCATTTATTTGCTATTATCCCAACTACTTGGGATTGAGCCAATATGTACTCGTCTTTGTACATATTGAAAAAAAAATTGACAATAGTTATATGACCAGCTATCCCTCTGAGGACAAATCTCCGTAGGAATGTAACTATAAACCGAATGGCACTAGGTGGAGTAGGCTCAAATATGTATAAAGCTTCTAGTCGTTTTTTACGACATCAACGAGCAAAATAAGGGTTGATAGTATACTAAATAGCACCTTTAATAAACATTGAAAAGTGCCATAGGTGTTTTTAATTTTAAAATAATTTGTTTCGCGTTATAACATGGCATAGAAAGGTGTTGCAAATTTATGTAATCAACATTTTCATATAATTGAAATAATAAGTAGAAAAATAAGTGTATTTACTTATTTTTCTACTAAGTAGAAAAATAAGTAAATACATAAAAAAGAAATAATAAGTAGAACATTTTCATATAATTGAAATAATATAGCAATTTGAACTTGAGTTATGATTAATGTCATGCCATTTTCTTAGACAGACAACGGTCTAGACATAACTTGTTCGAACATTTTCACAATTCAGCGGAGCGGCATCAGAGACGGCGAGCCACAGCGCCGCCTTCTTCTGTGAAGCAACTGCCTTAGAGAAGCCGACATTCGCCTCTCAGCTCCAGAGGCTGTCAACTATCGCTCTAAATATAATCGGCAGCGTCGGTCAGCTTCGATGTTAATAACTTCCCGATGTTACTCTGTCTAGAAACACAAGTAATTGAAATGGTAACAGGATGGAGTCATCAACGTCCTTGCCATCGGGTATAGCTTTTTACTGAAGTAGCCTTGCTCCGATAAGACCACCATCCTGTACGTTCCATCAGCACCGGCTGCAGGGCCTGGTCTGTACATCAAACCATAACTGTTCCAGCCGGAATGCCCAACGGACAACACAAACTGCCCGGCCAGCGTCACCAGCCAAACGAATAATTCGTTGAGCAAGACAACGTCGCCCGCTGCCTGCGTCGCCCACACATATCGGTAGATATTAGCGAGCATCTACGACTCCAAGTCCCACAGAGGAGTTCAGGCGAAAATCCACACTGCCCTACTCGACATTGCAGTATCCGCAAATGCCAATGACCGCTATAACATTTTATGGTTAATACAAGAAAATCGTAAAACGTGAACGAAAGTCAGGGAACTCACCCACACATGTGCGCCATACAGAGCCATTGACCGAACCACCCACGCGGGCGGCACCATCGGGCGCATCAAAGTCTGGAACATCGAACGCCTATGCCGGAAACCCATGTAGCCGGGATTCTTTCCAACAGCATATCCACATCGTCCACCAAAATGATGAGTGAAAACTGTAGGCTGGTTCATTATAGCAGACTGTTCCGGTTTAGGCAGGCGAGTTCCCTACTTCTAGCGTTTCTGTCATCTGAGTCTTGGAACTACTAATGAACTCCCTTTTTTTGGAACATACGTCTTACATTCGACATGGCCGCAAGGCAGGTCTGCCACCGAAGACAAAAACCGGTTTCCAGTGTCCCGCTCGCTCGACGAAAAGCGGCCACATCGCGGGGCGGGTCTATGTGGCCGTGCGCCGCTTTTTCTGTCGCCACGGGCGCATTTAGTGGGATGTGACCAGTAAATAACCCACCGCAAAAAAAAAGGAGGCAGGTCTGCGTTAACACACATTGACTGTGATTAACCTCTGCTATCACCCTGTTCGACAGAGGTGGTGAGAATCGCGATTCACTTCTAGGACGTCGTGGTCGCGATATCTCTAGGTACTAGGGAAAACCTATTGCCCTCACAGAACTTTGTATATTGATATTAATTATGTTAATACTTGCAGGTTACATAAGATGTAAAGATATATCAAACTTATTAGTGACTAGTTTCTCGTCGGGCCTTCGCTGACGTAATATAGAATAAAAATAATTTTACCATCCTATATTTTTCCTTCTTCCAAAAAAAGTATAACTGTCGCAGGGATGTGATCTGGGAGGCCGCGGGGCGTGTCAGAGAGGAAACTCACCATGCTGACACACTTCACCGGCGTACCGGGCGGTGCAGGTGTGAGTACCTGCGCCTGATGCCGCCCAAGCCGAGTCGCGGGTGGATGGACCGGGGAATAGATCACCACCCGCAGAACTTCCGAGCGCGTGAGGGCGATGCCTCGGCAACACCGTTGTTTGCTGCCGAGGCGTGGACGGGGAGGATACTCGAAAGGGTGACCTGCTGCCCCTGCCGGGCCAGCCACGGATGTCAAAGACGCTTCCTTGATTTCCGTGGCTGTACCGCTGGTACCAGTGACCGAACCAATGGCGTTGGGAAGAGAACACGGTGGGAGAAGAAATTTATGAAGAGTAGGAATGTGTCCAAAAACGCACGCCTAGCTGTACATAAGGGAGTATTAGCGGCCACTCTCAAGTATGGCAGTGAAAGTTGGATTTGGCAGGGAAGATATGAAAGTAGAATAAATGCTGTAGAGATAAGAGCCCTTCGCAGTATGTATGGTGTAAGTCTAAAAGATAAAATTAGGAATAATATTATAAGAGAGGGCTGTGGTGTGAATGAAGAAGTAACGACAAAGATAAAAAAGGGTATGCTGAGGTGGTTTGGACACGTAGAAAGAATGAGTGACGAAAGTTTGAAGAAGCAAGAATACAAAGCGAGTGTTAGTGGGACGATTACAAGACGAATACATCACACTTTTCTGGATCAAATTGGAGATGTGTTGGCGAAAGGTCAGATTAAGTGTACGCGTAATCATAGAGCATTCATAAAGACTGTGATGATTATGAATGAAGCGACAGAGGTATGTCAGGATCGTGGTTTGTGGCAATCCGTAGTCTCTGCCAACCCCTCTGGGAAACAGGTGTGAGGCTATGTATGTAAGAATTATTATCGAATTTATATATTTATTAAAATAAAAAGAGGCGTATAGCACTCAAGAATCTCTTTATATTATGATGTCTGTCTTCACAAACTACATCTAAATTATCTCTTCTTCTTCTTATATATTGGCAATCAGCTACTTATACGAGCTATTGGTGCCAGTGTCAAGTTATAAATATTTTCACGTTTTTAGTCTTTCAAGTCAGTCGTTGTCTAAGTCAAATTATCGCCATTAACAGTGCAATGGCGACACTGTTAATGGTATCTTGTGGGAATTTTGATGTAAAACTAAAACGTTGTAAAGCACTTTTATATGATATTCACTACATCCCAGTAGTTCAGTCGCTTCATATTACATAAAATGCCATCAAAATTATCTAATATAACACGTTAAAACACTAAGATATCGAATATAATACAAGAGCACCACATGACGTTTTCAAATTCCCGTCAAAAGTCCTAAATTATCTCTTAAGTCAATCATCATCATCATCTTGCTCTTATCCCAATTACTTGGGGTCGACGCAATATGTCATCTTCCTCCATACAGTCCTATCAGACGTCATCTCTGCAGTCACTCCCTGTCTATCCATGTCATACCTCACGCAGTCCATCCATCTTTTCTTTGGTCTTCCTTTACCCCTAAAGCCTTCAACATTCATATTTAAAACTTTCCTCACAACATTTCTTTCATCCCGTCTCATCACATGTCCATACCATGTTAACCTTTCACTCCTTAACTTTTCCGTCACTGGCGCAACTTTCAAACTTCCTCTTATATGCTCATTTCTTATTTTATCTAATCTCGTCACACCACACATCCATCTCAACATTCGCATCTCCGCTACATGTAGTCGTCTCTCATCCGTCGCTTTTATCGCCCAACATGCTGATCCATACAGTACAGCAGGTCTTATTAGGGTTTTATATATTTTACCCTTTAATTTAGGGGGTACTTTGGGGTCGCATGTTGTACCCGTGACCTGCCGCCATTTCATCCATCCCGCATCCATTCTGTGTTTCACCGCACGATCCAGGTCGCCATCGCTTTGGATAAGAGAACCGAGGTATCGAAAATCCGAGCATACTGGTATAGGTACTCCATCTAGAGATATGGGTGTAAAATTGGAGAGACCGCCGAAATCGCAGAACATGTACTCTGTTTTAGGTCTGCTGATTTTCAAGCCAACATTCTCCAATTTACAGCGCCACTTCTCCAGCATGCTCTGTACCTCAAGTCCTTCTTCTCCAACGAGAACAATGTCATCAGCGAATAGCATGCACCAGGGTGCCTCTTCCTGTATCTCCGATGTTAACGCATCCATTATCAACAGGAAGAGGTAAGGACTTAACGCCGACCCTTGGTGCAAACCCACCTGCACACTGAACTCGTCGGAGTCTCCAGCCGCTGATTTTACGTACGACCTAGATCGTTGGTACATAGCACAGATTAACCTAGTATACTTCACAGGCACACTTTTCTCTTTCAGTGCCCACCACAAAACTGTTCTCGGTATTCTGTCGTAGGCCTTCTCGAGGTCAACGTATACCATATGCAAGTTTTTATGTGCACCACGATATTTTTCGCACAGTTGGCGCAGTGCAAATATGGCATCCGTTGTCCCGCGGCCCGGCATAAAACCGAACTGGTTTTGGGTGATCTTGCTTTCTTCTCGCAATCGCTTCTCAACCACTTTTTCCCACACTTTCATACTATGTGACATGAGCTTTATTCCCCGATAACTGCCGCAGTCCTGAACATCACCCTTGTTTTTAAAAATGGGCACTAGCGCACTACTGCACCATTCATTGGGAATTACTTCATCCTGCAGCAACTTATTGAGGAACAAAGTAAGCCACATATATCCATCCTCACCCAAAACTTTCCATACTTCCACTGGTATACCGTCCGGCCCTACAGACTTTCCGTTTTTCATACTTATCACTGCCTTTCTTACCTCATCTATTGTAATTTCTTTTACTAGACCGACGTTCTCAGGTATATCTTTTAACTCTCCACTCCTATCTCTTAAGTCAATATAAACATCAATATTACAAACATCAGTGTCATATAGATTGCCTTGACTTTAGGTGTCGCTGGTTGGTGAAAATAGCCATTAATTAAATATGCCCCCTCTCGCTCCGCTAGCCGCCTAGTACTCTCCATCGACCAGCGTGTCAACGAAATTGCTTATGGACTTATTATTTTAATTTTGAATTATCTTTCATATTGCATCATCAAATAATTAGCTGTAAATACAAACTTTATACTAATAAAATTTGCATTTTGTTCAAACCATTTATTTTTATATGAATTTATGTGTGAGTATTTTTCTTAGTTTTATATGACTTTATGTGTGGAAATTATTCTTTAAAAAATTCAAGCTGTGTGGCTACGAATACTACCAACCCTTATGTTGCTCTTGAATGTCGTAAAAGACGACTAAGAATCTTATAACAACCTGAGCCAACTCCATCTGATGCCGTTTGGTCAACAATTACATGCCCAAGGAGGGTTGACGTCAGCCGCTCATAAAACTATTGCCAATAATTTTTACAATATGTACTATGAAAGAAGAGTACATATTGTATCGACCCCAAGTAATTGGGATAAGAGTAGGAGAATGATGTGTGAGTTCATTTGTAAACTTCCTGTTGTAATGTTTTTTTAACTTTCGACGTATAAACTATTTATAGTTGATATATTACAGTTGTTATGATGTCGCGACTTTTTTATAAACATAAAATAGACAAATATTTTACGGAACATTTGTTTATCTCGAAACGTACATGCAGCGTACGTCGATATGTCAACTAGGCAGGTAGTTTTTTCCGACTTTAAATACTTTTACCATGCTTTAGTTTTGAAAATGACAGGCTGACCGACCGCATTCGTAATGACGACGTAAGAGAGCGAGTAGGTATGAAAGAGAGTATTGGTGTAAAGATGCGAAAGGGAATGCTCCGATGGTTCGGACATGTGGAAAAAATGCCGAACGAACGTCTGGTTAAGAAGATATACAATGCGAAAGTGGAAGGATGTAGGTACCGAGGGAGACCGAGACTAACCTACCTAGACCAGATCGGTCAGGTACTGAAGGAAGGTGGAGTCAAGAGTCTCCGAAACCGGCGAGCGTGTATGAAGAGAATTATGAATGTTGAGGAAGCGAGTGAAGTATGCAGAGATAGAGTTCTCTGGCACTCTGTTCTCTCTGCCTACCCTGCAAGGGATATGGCGTGATGATATGTATGTATGTATGTAGTTTTGAAAATATGTCTATATCAAAATAAACAACACTCTTATTAGTTTTCTTTTTATTTTTTGGCGGCGGGCTTTGGAGTGAACACGTCCCGCTAAATCCGTCCGGGGCGACAAACGAAGCAGCGCACGACTCCATAGACCCGCCCTACATGTACCTCTCCACACCGAGCGAGCGGGCCACCAGAACCCGGTCTTTGTCTTCGATGGCCCGCCCGGCGATTTACTCTCGTGGGTATCCTCTCGGGTCGACGCCCCGACAGCTTTCGTCGTCGGGACGTCGTCCTCACGCAGTGGCCTCGCTTCGGGCCAACCGGACTAATCCCCGGTTCGGTTACCCACTGCCTCGGCTAGGGCGGCATCAGGCGGAGGTACTCGCATCTGCACCGCCCAAGGCGCTGGCGGTGGTGTAAAAATGTGGATCGATTCACGATTTGGTGTATCATCCTTGCGCAGGGGCCATGCTAATCTTCTCTGTAGCGTTCTAATTTTAGTATATGTACTGCCGAAGCAAGTACAGCTTTATCAGGGATAATGCAGCTTTTTAATAGAGAAAGAATTTTTAATATCTAACCAGTACTTTCAACGGTTATTCTTCACATCCAAACTTAACTGCACAGATGGCGTAGCGGTTAAAATACTGACCTGCCGCGCCAGAGCCGTGTTTTCGTTTCTTACGCAGAACAATACTTTGTGCGACCCACAAAGTGTTGTTCTGAGTCTGGGCGTATTTTACTACGAGACGTCATCGCCCGTTGGGTTACGCGGCTGGAGAGGCCTATACACGGTGTTGTTACCGTTGAGGCCCTCCGGCCCGTACTGATGGAATGGATGGAGCGGCGGCACGGAGTCCTCTCCTTCCAGTAGGTCTTGTCGGGGCACGGTTGCTTCGGCAAGTACCTGCACACAGTCGTATGTAGGGAGTGGACTCCGTCCTGCCATCATTGCGGTAGTGACGAGGACACGGCGCAACATACGCTCAAGGTATGTCCGAGCTAGGACGGGCAGCGCCGTGACCTCGTCGCTGTCATTGGTGCCGACCTGACGCTGCCGGCTGTCGCGAAAGCGATGGTCGACAGCGTCAGAAATTGGAACGCGGTCGCCGCCTTCTGCGAGGCTGTCATCTCGCAGAAGGAGGCGGCGGAACGAGTCCGGGAGGATTCCCGTGACCCGGGTCGCCGCCAGCGACTGGGGCGGTGCAGGCGCGAATATCTGCGCCTGATACCGCCCTAACCGAAGCTTCGGGTGATCGGACCGGGGAATTGTCCGGTCACCCGACGTGAGGCCACCGCGTGAGGGCGACGCCCCGACGGCGAAGGCTGTCGGGGCGTCGGCACGAGAGGAACCCGCAAGGGTAAACCGCCGGGCGGGCCACCGAAGACAAAGATCGGGTACCGGTGGCCCACTCTCACGGCGAAGAGAGGTGCTTGCAGGGTGGGTCCGTGAGGTTGCGCGCCGCCTCTTTTGTGCTCCAGACCGATTTGTCGGGGCGCGACCACATCCATGGTCCACCTTGCAAAAAAAAAGGGGAAAAAAGTATACTGCGTTAATTGCATGTTTGTAAATCCTCCGCGATACAAGGATTATTGCCTTCGTGCAGAAAAAGAATACTTGTAAACTCACAAGCTTTTCCTCATTATAATGTTAGTGAAAATTATTCAAATAACTAATTCATGCTTATATACGTAATTCAGTTCTAAGAGAAAATTAAAAGACATTAATAAATGCAAGTTCAATTAATGAATTATAGTATATATTTTAAAATATTGTATATTATAAATGTTCTATTTAATTAACCTAAGTATCAAATTATACTTAAATATATGTATGTATTATATATTACATGAATATTTCAATAACCATTAGATTTGTCGATGATAGTTTTATATTAGATATATCCAAAATTAATAAGGATTAATTTTGGATTTGGATATTAGTAAGGACTAATATTATAAATGCGAAAGTAACTCTGTCTGTCTGTCGCTCTTTCACGCCAAAACTACTGAACCGATCTAAATGAAATTTGATACACAGATAGTCTTGAGCCTGATAAAGGATATATGCTACTTTTTAATGCAAAAAAGGGCTGTAAAGGGGGATGAAAAGTTGTAAGGAAGTATCGTCATTTATAAAGCCAGAAGCTTGAAACTTATTTTTAGGCTATTCATTAGATATAAATAAATATGACATTAACATGTTGTAAAATTTTTACCCTTAAGGGGTAAAATAAAAATAGGGGATAGAAAACTTTAGGAAAGTAACCTTTTACGCGAGCGAAGCCGCGGGCAGAAGATAGTTTATTATATGTTAAGCCGAAAAGTTCTCTCGAAATTTAATATTAGTATAGATATAACACGCCGGTCACCAATAGCACAAATATATATTTATTGGTGCAATATATTTATTAAAAGCAATTTTGTTATTATTCCAAAATACTTCGCATGGACAAATAAATAAGATAAGATAGAAAAAAAGTCTAAAATAAAACAGCCATTAAGCCAGGAAGGAAACTATCCAATGTTTGCAATTATGTACTTTAGGGTCGTCCATTAATCACTGGCTGAAGGCTTGAAAGGTGAGGGAGGGGGAGAGAAGGTTTGACGAAAATCACGAAATATGGGAGGAGATGTGGTAGTGAGATATCACATCTATTAATCGTTGAACGCACGATTTCTATACAACTGAAAAGCGGCGTGTGAGCTTGACTCGTCTTAGACAGGTAACGAGTGCTCCGCTTGCCATTCGCCAATTATAATTAAACACAGTGTCATTAAGTGACTTGCATGATGCTTATATAGGTGTTAATATTGAAAGAAGTCTTACATTAGTAAGACTTCGACGTCCTCGGAGGAGGACAATATGCATTAAATATATTCATGTACCAGTCACCATTCTCCTGCTTTTATCCTAATTACTTGTATATATTGCAAATATTATTGGCAATAGTTTTATGACCGGTCACTTGCCTGACGTCAACGCTCCTTGGGAATGTAATTATTGACTATACATCAGGCAGACATACAGACATAGTTGTATTAGATGAAGTTTGTCAGGTTATTTTTATGTCAGTTAAAAATAACCTGCAATCTTAATAACTGTTTAGGCATTTTTACCACGATCCCTACTAAAAATAGACGTGATTTTGGGTTAGTCTTAAACCTCACCATAAAAAACATCGGAGAGAGAAGGTTAAAAAATGAAAATATCTCATTTTGATTGATTAATGGACGGCCCCTTTTGTGATTCTCAAATCAGTACATATATAGTAGAAATCCTGTTCAATACTCTTACGTGTTATAAAATGCATCGTTAAGCAGATATCTATATATGTATATAACAACATTAGCATCTAATGTTATTTCTTTAGTGGAAATTAGTTTGTATTGTTGATTAGTAAATGAGTAAATACATTTTGAACTGATATAAAATATTGATCAGGCTTACTATAATAATAAGTAAATAGATACTAAGTATAAAAATAGCTATATTACAATGAAAGACACTTATTAGTATTCTTGATACGCCCACTTGTAATGGTGTGGGTATACAAAGCTGCGGGTATTGATTATTACGTAAAGCTCTATTTTATTGTGTTGCATTTTATGAGAGTGTCACTCGACTTTATCCTATACATTAGAATGTCTTTTCTAGAAATGTATTTTGAATGATTTGTGTGAATTATGGAGACGCGGTTATTGATAAATCATTTATATATCATCTTTACCTCAACCTATGTATATAATATCCCATTATTGGGGGCGCAATCCCTCTATATGAGGATAAATTGTCCTATACGACGCTAGTTAAATGGGCTGACGTAGCACTTTTGCTTCGAAATTTTTATCGTTAACTCTAATGTTATCTGCGTACATCCAATTACTATGGATTTCTACAATACACGTGTGAAAAAATGTTAAAAATTGCGAGTCGTTTGGATTCTTAATCAGTTTTCATTTAGGTGAGGGAATAACAATGACTAAAGCTAAACTTAAGAGATTCAAATGAAGTGTCATGCGGACACGGTCTTTCGTACTCAGATGTGCTGTAATCAATCTCTAAGTAATTTCTTGGTCTCAAACTAAATAAGGTACACTGCAATGAACGAACCTTATCAAGACAATGAAAACTAATCTATCAGACTTAGACTAAATCTACTAAACTTTAGACAGACGGATTGTAAAGGGTTTCATTTAGAGATTTTCTTCTCTTACATTAATGATATTCGCCTATATTTGAGAAAGAAAGGAAAGAACTATGGTATTATTACTCTATTACCACACGTAGTAATATAAAACATTGCATATGATTTAAATTTTTAATCTAATAGGTATTTTTAATTATTTAACTTATGGTAAACTAGGCTTACCATCAAATTAAAACATATGAAACAAAAATGACAAGTTTCATTGAAATTCTAGGACTACAATACATATTAGGTACCTACACTGTTTTCCGTGTGGTGACGGAGTAAGAATACTATTCAACACCCCATATCTTACCCGTGGGTGATCATACGAGACGACTAAGGGATATAAAACGCATATAACATCTATGCGAGAGACACAAAACTCGAAACAAAACCCAATACCAACACGTCTTACCAGCGCGGTATAGTAGGTTAATTTCTCTCCCATTACGGAGGAGGCCCGAGCCCAACAGTGGGACATTTATGGGTTATGATGACGGTAATGGTGACCTACACTGTTGGTACGTGTGGTAATGTAGTAAGAAAACTATTCACCATTTCACCATTCATGCCCATGGATGTCTAAAATACTGTTAAGGCATATAATATGCTTATAATATCTATGTAAAACAAGGAAAACTCGACATTAAACCCTATAGCAACACGACTAATTAGCTAGGTATGTTGGGTGAATTTTCCTTCCACAGTGCAGGAGACATCAGCTGTGTAGTAGCGGCTACGAATACTACCTACCCTTACTTTGCTCATGGATATCGTAAAATAAGATTAAGAGCCTTGTAACGACCTGGGCCAACTCCATCTGATGCCGTTTGGTTAACAATTACATTTCCAAGGAGGGTTGACGTCTGTCAGGCGGCCGTTCATAAAACTATTGCCAATAATTTTTACAGTATGTACTATGAAAGAAGAGTACATATTGTATCGACCCTAAGTAATTGGGATAACAGTAGGAGAATGATGAGTGCAGGAGGCCCGAGCCCAATCTATATGGGCTGAGATGATGAGATCATAATTGTAAATACAAATTACATTTTTAAACTCCAAACTAAATCTTGCAAGAATTTTAAGTCATTATCAATATATTACAATAGCTGCTGTCGTTTCGGCAATATCCATTTAATTATATGCCAGATTGCGCCCCACAGTGATTTATTTATTTTAGTGAAAGTTACACTTTCCCTACATATTTACCTAATTTTTGTCCGATTTGCTAATATTTATTGTTGTGCTCCGATTTGTCACATGGAATTATAACCTAAAACTTGCCCCAATGATGAAGTAGTATGAAACAATAATATTTTTTGAATCCAATTAGTAGCTTCTGAGATATAGGGGTTAAACAAATAAACAAACAAACTTTTCACGTTTATATATAATAATAATATAGATTATAATATATGTATAGAGTATAGAGCAGGATTGGAAAAAAAAAAACCAAGACCGCGTTCCAGTTATCCACCCGCACAGCGTAGAGAGGTATATTGTAGGTGGGTCTACGGGTTCTTGTGCCGCTTTGCCAGTCGCCCCAGACGGATTAGCGAGGATTGAAGTAAAAGAAAAAAAAAAAAGAAAAAAGAGTATAGAGCAGGAATGTCCAACCGGTGGATCATAGCTGTTAGCCCCGTCGATTAGGGCAAGACAAAAACTATAAAGAAAATTATTTTTATGTATTATCACGTTTGTATTTGATTTTAAATTTCCCGACGTAGACACATGAGAGAACCGAACATTTTACAGCGTCCATGAACACTATTAACGCTGTTCGAAACGTCGGGAAATTAAAAATCAAATACAAATGCGCTAGAATCCGTAAAAATAGTTTTATTTCAAATGTATAATACTCGCGTATACATCAGATATCATTATAAACTATGAAGAACTGATTACGAAAATTAAGCACTAACTGCTAAAAGTAACTGCTAAAATAGTACTTGTAAATAAATATTAATAATTTCGTTTATTATATTTTAATGCTCCTTGCTTTGAAATACAACATATAATATTATTATCCATTTTTCTTGACATAGTATAAGTTTTTACATACCTACCTGTAAATAGTAGTGGGTATACTATAATTTCCTAATTTGTTTTATTCTTTTGAGATTAAACTAATTAAAAGAATTATTTTCTACTTTTTAGTGTAAGTTTATTGTATATCGTTTATCGTAGGTATAGTTTTGAAGTCGGTTTATGTTTTTTTTTTAAATATTTTTTTATTTGCCGTTTTTAGTGGAAAATAAGTGAATTCAGATTTTTTTTTAATAGGTAGATCTAGTAAACGGGCTGCTCAAATGAGACAGCACCGTTTGGAAGGAACGAGTGACGAGAGAGACACTCGTTTAAAGAAAAATGGGGTTAGGAAATGGGATAAATATTACAAATGAGAGTGACGAGCAGCGGTTCAATAGGCTTTCTCAGATGAGGGCATACACAAACTTATCTAGGCGTAATAAAACTCTGTAGTTTGTAAATGATCTGTAAATGATCTCTGTAAATGACTTTCTGTAAAGTCATTCTCAGCGACTCAGTTTGATTCGCGAACGTTATCAAACCAAATCGAGGAGCAACGATCTCAACGTATTGGCTTGATACACGAAAGTTTAACAAAATTGAAAAAAAAAAATATAATATTTAAAAAAAAATAATAATCATTAAAAATGATTATTTTATTTTTCCACATGTTTTTACCTATTTTATACTACTTATACTACCCCTTAGTAGCGAAATTTTGAAAAAACGCTAACACATATTCTTTTATTTCTAAAAAGATGCAGGTGTGCGAAATTTCGTACTTCTAACTTTGAAAATGATAAACTTCCATATAAATGTTCATCCCGTGACCCTTATTTTACCCCTTAGTAACATTGTTGTTTTACCATCAGCTAAAGCTCATAAAGATAATCTCCATACACAAATAATCAAACTATGTATAGAGGCATCAGAAGCAGCATTTTTGCCCTACATTTTAAGGAATTACTCTCGATTTTCCCAGGATCCCAGCATCAGATCCTGATACCCTGCATATGGGACCACCCTTAGAGAGTATCTTCTTTCTAACAAAGAAAGAATTATAAAAATCCATCTATAATTGGCGTTGCTATCGCGTAACAAACATACAAAAAATAAAAAAAATAAAAAATAGCGTTCGGATTGAGAACCTCCTCCTTTTTGGAAGTCGGTTAAAAACGAGCTGAGTTTTGAATTTCAGTAAACAATGCAATAGAGTCTGATCCGTATTTACTTCTTCCAGGGTAAAAAATATGTATATAATGTTGTAAAAAAAATGCTATAGGTCAGACACACTTGAATATATATCAGCCGTTCTCAAATATGATTAAATTAGCCTTGTGGTAGTATTCATAATATCCACCCTTATTTTCTCCTGGATGTAAATGACACAAGAATCTGGGCCTTGCTCGTGGATGTCGTAAAGGACACAAGAAACTCCATCTGATACCGTTTAATCAGCAATTACATTCCCAAGAAGGTTTGACTTAAGGCAGGCGGTCGATCATAAAATAATTGCTAGCTATCTAGGAAAAGTACATGCTGCGTTGGCTTCAAGTAATTGGGATAAGACTGATTTCAAATTATGTTTAATTATAAAAGTACAGTTGCTACCATTGTGAGAGTACGCTATGTCTCTGCAGTTCTGCTTAGAAACTTATAGCAAATGCGATCATCATTACCACCCACCTGTTAAATGACATAAATATAACGTCATTCCTTCATTGAAATCTTATATCCAATAGTGGGGATCGCTAGGATAATAAATAAAATAGATCCATCTAGGATCATCATTCTCCTATTCTTATCCCAACTACCTGGGGTCGACGCAATATGTACTCCTCCTCCTACATATTGCAAAAGTTATTGGCAATAGTTTTACGACCGGCCGCCTGCCTGACGTCAACCCTCATTGGAAATGTAATTGCCGACCAAACGGCATCAGGTGATGTTGGCCCAGGTCAATATGGAGCTCTTAGTCGTCTTTTACGACATCAACGAACAAAGTAAGGGTTGGTAGTATTCGTAGCCACTACCACACAGCTGATAGGATATAAAAATATATATAATGATAGATAGATCATAATCAAATATTTTTTTATTAAATCCAAAAGTCTCATAATTTTATATTATTTATCATTTACTATTAGTCAATGCCAGAAATAAAAATAAAATTAAAGAAAAAAACCTTTTTTATAAATATACTTCTAGCAAATAATAAGCTAATAAAATAAAAAAAAAGTTAAAAATAAATAAACTCTAATAAGACATATAACACTTTATAAGTTCATTGTAACCTTTAACGATAATTAAGCTTCTTCGTCTATTACAAAATAATTCAATATCGTACATAATTACATATTTTTAACACTAAAACTTTACACCATAATTATTAAATCTGCCCGTTTCTATCACAGACCCAATTTTATAAATATAAGCGTTACATTTTGATGGTATGATTAAGAACATTTAGCACCTTCTTTTTCCTATGGCCAGCTTGCAGGTCCAACATCAGATCCTGGTTACCATATAGTATCAAAGTACTCGTCAAGACGAATCAAACGAGTCCAAACTCTATGGAGTTGCGTCGTTTAATTACGGAGTTCCTATGGCCCGCTTCCAGGTCGATCGTCAGACCTTAGTTACCATATAGTATCAAAGTACTCGTCAAGACAAATCAAACGAGCCCGAACTCGATGGGGTTGCGTCCTTTAATTACGGAGATTTTTGGCCCCCTTCTAGGTCCATCGTCAGACCCTGGTTATCATATAGTATTAAAGTAATCGTCAAGACAAATCAAATTAAGCCAAACTCGAAAGTGTTGCGTCGTTTAATTACGGAGTTCCTAGGTCCTTTCCAGGTCCATCATCAGATCAGCTCTATGTCACAATAATATTGCATTGTCATCCGATTTATATATGCATGCAAAATTTCAGCTTAATTAGAAACCGGGAAGTGGATCAACTTTAACTTGCAAGATTTGATTACAGACAACGGGACAGGTGAAACTAAATATAAGCTTGTAATAAAAGAAAAGAAATACTTTTGAAATTTCCTGTCATTCTCGACGTAGAGCTAAACATAGCTGTATAGGCTGAATGGGATTTATTTCCTTTGCCTGTCCGAATGGATGAACAAAAAAATGTAAACGAACGCAATTTTCATAAGGTATACATACACTAAAGACTAAGCAGTTTAGTTTTTTATTAATTGCAATTAAATGACAAAGAATTATCAAGCCATTTTCGAAAGGAAACAGCGCGTTACGATTATGAAGCTTTTAAAAAAATAAATATTTTGATACATTAATTATTACGGTCGTGATCCTGCCAGATACAAAATATTTTATCCGACGTCCTCGAATATTTTTTTTAATCAACTATTTTCTTACTTTAAACAACATAATTGCTTTTAAAAATATTAAATACGTTTAAACGAATGTTTTTTCTTGACATATGTATTATAATATTATCCTATAAGTGCAATGTGAGAAAAATTCAATCATTTTTATATTTGAAAAGTGCTTGATTTTCATATGTCGAGAGTAGAGAAAGACCTCAACGCTTCGCTTATGAGGCGTGCAATAAGTTCTAATCACATTTTCATTCTCATTAAGGTTAATCGATGTTTAGTAAGAATATTAAAAACCTTTTAAGAGAATTGAGGTACCGCATTTTAATGTACAATTACCGGTGTACGTGGCTATCGATATTTATAAAAATAGGATTCAAGTATTCGCTCAAATATTTTTATTCATATTTTTTCAGCTAAAAATAGATATAAACGAGTAATTGTCTTGTAGAAAGACCAGTATATTATCTCCACCCACATCTAGATTTGTAAATCATATTGCATGAAATTATATGTGTATTTAAATTAAGCACTTGAGGTTATGAGGGACATTTACAGAAACTATTCACGCCTAATGTTTGCATATTCTTGGTTCTAAACAATAGAGAAATAAATATAATACGGTTCAACAAGACTTTAGTAAATCCTCCAAGCCTATTCCCAATCGTATTGTGTTTGGTTTTGTAGTTTAAATAGTTTCAGCAGAATATCATTTATCCATGAAGCTGCTATTATGAGTTACGCAACTAAAAGCGTTAGTTGAATTTCAGAAGTAGCGGTCAGGATATTTGAGGTCATCGACTCTTTATGCCGATTGTCATCCAGATCATCATCCAGATTGTCATTGCCAGATCGGTCAGGTACTGAAGGAAGGTGGAGTCAAGAGTCTCCGAAACCGGTGAGCGTGTATGAAGAGAATTATGAATGTTGAGGAAGCGAGGGAAGTATGCAGAGATAGAGTTCTCTGGCGTTCTGTTCTCTCTGCCTACCCTGCAAGGGATATGGCGTGATGATATGTATGTATGTATGTATGTCATAGAAAGACCGGCGTGGTGGTAGGTACAACATGTTTTCTGAGGCACAGATTTTGCACAAGTTCATGAACAGTTTTTTACAACTTTATTAGTCTTGCTTGATGCGGGCTTTCTTACGTTATTTTCGTTCATTCTTTTATCGTTGATTAATTTATAATACACTAAAATGTTATAGATATACAATTTTTTTTTATTTTCTTTGCGGTGGACTATGGATGTGGTCGCGCTCCGCCAAATCGGTCCGGGGCAACGGAAGAGACGGCGCGCAACCCAATAGACCCACCCTGCAAGGACTCCTCTCTTTGCCGTGCGAGCGGGCCCCCGGTACCCGATCTTTATCTTCGGTGGCCATAGAGATACGCCTTGGAGATTAATTAATCTGCAGTCCCTCATCATTATTAAATATATAACATTGCTGACTATTTTACGGACGGACTATAAGTCTATAAGTCTTTATTATTCATCGTCATTCTCTTACTCTTATCTCAATTACTTGGGGTCGATACAGTATGTACTCTTCTTTCATAGTACCTATATATTGTAAAAGTTATTGGCAATAGTTTCTTACCAGCCGCCTGCTAGACACCAACCCCCTTGGGAATGTCATCGTTGACCAAATGGCATCAGATGGAGTTGGCCCAAGTCGTTATAAGGGTGTTTTACGACATCTATGAGCAAAGTAAGGGTTGGTAGTATTCGCAGTCGCTACCACACAAAAAGTCTTTATTATTTGTTACCCATCATTATCTTCACTACAATTTTTATTTGCGATGGGCTGTGAAGTATACCCCGTTAACTCCGTCCGGGGTGACAGAACAAACGGCGCGCGACTGCATAGACCCGCACCACATGTATCTATCTTCGCCGTCCGATTGGAACACCGGAACCGGTCTTAGTCATCGGTGGCCATCTTCACTATACTGACCATTAGTCACTCAGTTGGCGCTGCTACTTTCAATGTAAAATTTTACGACTAGTCTTCTAAGTGTCTTTAATCTTCGTTTTTTTACGGTTAACCCTCGCTTTATGACAATTTCTATCCAATGGATACCATTGAAATATTCAACTGAATCATCATATCGTTATCATCATAGCCTATATACGTCCCACTGTGCTCGAGCCTCCTCCATAATAGGACTGAAGATAGGGGGGGGGGTGAATTGTATTCTTACTCCGTCACCACACGAAAAACTAAATTAGCAAAGTAGTATAATTATTTTGAAATAATTAAATAAATAAATGCATTGAAATGCGAAGGAATTGGTATGTCTATATCCAACGTTGAAATGTTGGAAACCAATACTTCGTTACCCTGAAGCGTAATTAGTTTGCTTGGGTATTTCACCTGGGGCGTTGGATATGAACATGACGTAAAACACAGTTTACTTTGAAATGTACGAGAACAATAGACAGCATTCATTATTTTTTTAGAAAAATTTATTTGCAATGTATTTTGCCTTTAACTTGTATTTTATTGTCAATTATTTTTCCTTTTATATACATTAATGTATTAATTTAGGCAAAATTAATATTCCAATAAATTAATTTACTCTTACAAATACCAATGTTGCTATTTACATAGTATCATCATCATCATATCAGATCTCATCATCATCTATAAAAACATTTTGAAAGTTTAATTCGGTTACGTCTACTTTCGCTACATAGAATTCCTCTCGGAGAAGGAATTTCTTAAAATCCTATTTTATCTGACTTTTACAGTGCAGAAAGAAAGTCCACACTAAATTCCAAGTCTGTAAAATCCGTTCTTAGCTGATCTCTACTCGGTGAAAGAAATATTCCTACCAAATTTAAGGTTTGTAGGCCTTATGGTTCCAGAGATATTGTGATGAGTCAATACATAGGTGGAAATCTCTTATATATGTATATATATATATATATATATATATATATATATATATATATATATATATATATATATATATATATATAATATATATATAGAATATATAATGGATAATATATAATTAATATATATATATATATATATATATATGGAATATATAATGAATATATAATGTGGGAGTCCAGATGGGCGACTCAGTGGTCACTGCTCTGCTTTATGCAGATGATGCAGTCCTGCTGGCACAGTCAGCGACTGACCTGCAGACCCTAGTGGACACAATGACAGAAGGTTGTAAGAAAATGGGCCTACGCGTGAATGTGAGCAAAACCAAAATAATGGTCTTTGAAAGATACGAAGCCAGAACAGATGTAAGAGTAACAATAGGTAATGATATACTAGAGCAAGTGGATGAATTTGTATATCTTGGATGTGGATTTAGCCGAGATGGAAGGTACACCACTGATATAGAGCGAAGAGTGAATGCGGGAAATAGAGGGAACGGAGCGTTGGGGCAACTTCTCGGCAGCCACCACCTCAGCCAGAAGGCACGTGTAGCAATACATAACGCAGTGCTTGTCCCAACATTACTGTATGGAAGCGAGAGTTGGGTATGCAGAAAAGAGTATGAAAGTAAAATTTATGCGGTCGAAATGCGATCTCTTCGGCAAATCTGTGGAGTTAGGCTGTCCGACCGCATTCGTAACGACGACGTAAGAGAGCGAGTAGGTATGAAAGAGAGTATTGGTGTAAAGATGCGAAAGGGCATGCTCCGATGGTTCGGACATGTAGAAAGAATGCCGAACGAACGTCTGGTTAAGAAGATATACAATGCGGAAGTGGAAGGATGTAGGTACCGAGGGAGACCGAGACTAACCTACCTAGACCGGATCGGTCATGTACTGAAGGAAGGTGGAGTCAAGAGTCTCCGAAACCGGCGAGCGTGTATCAAGAGAATTATGAATGTTGAGGAAGCGAGTGAAGTCTGCAGAGATAGAGTTCTCTGGCACTCTGTACTCTCTGCCTACCCTGCAAGGGATATGGCGTGATGATATGTATGTATGTATGTAGAATATATAGATAGATTGTAATTCACCTCTTTGCTTCAATAATGTATTATCTTGAAAAATTAAATTTTAGAGGAGTGTTTTTTAACTTTCAAAAATAAATTGATATATAAATCAATGATTTTAATTATTTCATTATTCTATAATTAAATCATCTATGATTTAAACCAGATTTACGATAAAGAAATATTCGTTGCGAAACAACTATTTAACCTGAAAAAGACTCTTCTAAAATGTGATTTTAGAGGCGATATGTTGTTTTTGTTATGATATACATATATTCTAAACACCATCTAGAATGAAAGTCAAAGAGAACATTGTCTTTTGCACTGATTCAAAAAAGTCTCCTTGTCATCGTGTATTTTCTATGGGAAAATCTATTGACCCTTATTCTTCTGAATCTAAAGATTATCATTCTTCTAGAAAATGTTTAAACATATGTTCTACTACATAACATTTCTTCTTGAATACACGCAAGTTAGATACTCAAGTAAAAATTGAATTAAATTTTGAAATCTCTATGAAGAAAGTCATTAAACTTTCAGTTTTAAGCTGTTGATAAGGATACTTGAATGAAATTCCTAGCTAAATGAAAGCTTTTTAATAACTAAGTAATTGATGATTATTCTGTGGACCTTATTAGACGTCCTGAGTGCTGGATATAGGCCTACCACGAAGGTAAATAATGCCAATATTGGCAATGCTTGGCAGCCATTTTGATTGTATTCTTAACCCGTCACCACATAAGTGAATATAAAAAGATATTAAAAAGAAATCTGTTATATAAATATCGCATATATGTACATTAAAATATAAAGTGATTAGTGGTACCTGTTACGAATACTATCAACTCCTTAGCTTACTCGTAGATGTCGTAAAAGACGACAAAGAGCTTCATGTCGACCTGGGCGAGTTCACTTGATGCTTTTTCGTTGACAATCATATTCCTAAGGAGGGCTGAGGTTAGGTAGGTGACCTTTTTCTTTATTGCTTATGATGGCAAACGTGCATGCAGCACATCTGATGGTAAGTGTCATTACCGCTCATGGACCTTTGCAATACCAAGGGTATAGCTAGGACGCTGCCTATCAATACACACCCTAAACCCACCCAGTTGCTCTCCCGGCTCTCTCGCTCACCGAACGAAGCGCCATAGCACATTGGACTCCGACGTTGATCTTGTGCGAGAGTGTGGTACTAACCTGGACGGACCGACCCGCCGCTGTAGACAGAGAATTATCAACAGCGTGGTCATACCACTATTGATCGGTCATAAAACTATTATTAATCACTTTTGCAATACATATTGCATAATTGGAATAAGCGCAGTTGAATGATGTATTGAAAACTGGTGGAATAGTCACAATAGCTACGTTTAGTTCAACTAAAAGCTCTCTCGAAAGACATCATGACGCTCTCTCCTAACATTTGACGAAGTATTCTCGGGGCACGGTTATTAAGAGTCAGCTCGGTGTCAAAAGTATGAAAAGTGCCCTGAGGATACAGAGCTGCCCAGGCTGGGAAAGGGCTCGGCTGGGGCAAAACAGCGCCGCAGGATCACCGCCGCTGTCAAGGTAAATTGACTCTTACGTCCGGTCATAGCACAGGTTATGGTTCACAGTGAGAGTAGGTGGATTGCTGCCACCTCGTTGTGCGAGCAGGTAATATATATAAAGGACCACCAGCTTCCCGACTTCCATAAAGGCACTGATGGCCGAATGTTACTAGACGACCTCCGGACATTTATGGAGACAAATATTGGTCTAGGTGTGGTGGACCTAGAGAAGTTCGCTGCCTTAGTAAAACAGTTCCGAGACGGCAACACGCACGTGTTCCACATGTACGTCTAGAGGGAGGGTCAGGCCTTTCAAACTAGAATGGGAACTTCAGAAATTACTACCAAGATCAGCCGTAGGTAAAGGATAAAATATCATGAACTTAGCCGTTTTCTGCGGCTGTAAGTAGGTGAAGAAATGGTGACACCAGAAATCTCACATAACCCTTTTGCCTGTGCAGTAGAGGGGCAACCGTAAAGGATTTTCGTGCCCAAATATAAAATATGCTTGTTTTGCCCAAATAAAGGTATATTATGTATCTAATTACTAGGTCTAATTACAATATTGGTTATGTAACAATACATAAATAAATAAAAAAAAACTTTTATTATTTTAATTAGTTTATTGAATTATTTTACGTTTAGTATTTCTATTAATTCGATTGTTTGTGTTACCTTGGGACACTTTTAAGGTGTCTAAAATATTTTAAACTTAGTTCAAATTTCAGACAGCTGGTGTTAAAATAGTGAATGTTCAATATGTAGAACAAGCCACTCTCTAGGGAAATAATATTAACCAGGGCCTACTCTATCTGATACCGTTTCTTCAACAGTTACGTTCCTAAGGAGTGCTAGCGTTAGACATGTTGCTGGTAGCCAAAACTTTTCAATATGCTATATGAGAAGAGTATGAGTATAGAGAGACTTTGCGTCGATTCGAAGTAATTGAAATAGAAAAAAGATAATATAATAATAATGGCGCTGAAAGTGTTTTATAATTTATTAATTTATGTATGTTGTGTGTGTGTGTATTAGTGTATAGTATGTTATGTTGTGTGTATTAGTGTATAGTAGGTTAATTTTCCTTCCATTACGGAGGAGGCCTGAGCCCAACAGTGGGACATTTATGGCCTGCGATGATGATGATGAATACTGCTACTAGACAATAACCTAGGGCAAAGATGTTATATGCATATTGTATCAATTCGTTGTATATAAAACCCGATTACGAAGCGAAAAATGATGTCACAAGCGGGATTCGAACCCGCGTCTATTGTATTAAACGATGACACAACCTTGTTATTCAAATTACTGAAATTTAGCATTTAATATGCTTAATTATTTATAAAACCTGATTACTTGTAACATCATTTTTCGCTTCGTATCATACAAAGCGAAATTTTCATGTTCTACAATAGTTCACGGTGGTGTAGTAGCAGCACGATTGGGCCGGCATCCCAATAGGCGCGGGTTCGAATCCCGCTTGTGACATCATTTTTCGCTTCGTAATCGGGTTTTATATACAACGAACAAAAATTTTTTGTAAACATTGTCGGATAGATGGCGCATGTCACCTTAAAGACGTAAATATGATACGAAGCGAAATTTGCATGTCCCTTTTTTTTTGGCGGCGTGCTACGGTATTTTATTCCGTCCGGGGCGACAGGAAAAGCGGCGCAAGACCCCGTAGACCCGCCCTACAATATACCTCTCGACGCCGTGCGGGTGGGTCACTGGTACGCGGTCTTTGTATGTCCTACAATAGTTCACGGTGGTGTAGTGGCAGCACGATTGGGCCGGAATCCCAATAGGCGCGGGTTCGAATCCCGCTTGTGACATCATTTTTCGCTTCGTAATCGGGTTTTATAAATAATTAAGCATATTAAATGCTAAATTTCTGTAATTTGAATTCGTTGTATCTTACGAGCACTGACGGGCTTCTTACTCCGTTTCCACACGGAAAAAATATAATAAACTAACAATTATTTATTAAATAGCAGTGCTATTAGTTTTCTTTGAGCTACGTGTTTTGACGAAGCTAAAAGAAAAATGACTGTAATACTGACTGTAATAGGAAAACTTAATAGAGTTTTCCTTTAAATAGTTATTTTTTTTCCTAATAATTTGCTGTTAAGTTTTTTAAAAATGTTCAACCCTTATATTCTGATCACACGTTGCTCTAACTGTCCGCAAGGAAATGGGATGGCAGCATTGAATCATATATCCTGTCGCATTACGAATCTTCTTTATTTCGGCAATATGTTCAACCCAAATGCTACGTCATATTAATGTATTACGTCACGTGTGCTTATCAAATGGTAGACCTTGAATCATTCCAATGACGTAACCAGCATGTATTACAAACCAATAACTGACTAAAACGGCAAGTACAGTTTTTGAGGATGTATCATGGTCCTCTTAATCCATATATGTTTTAATTTCACTTCTTCAAAATGAGAGGGAAGTTAATATCACGCTGATCAAACGCGTTTTCCTTCTTTTTAGAGATGTTGTCTGCTTACGTCTTTTAATTGACTTTCATACGACGTACGGAAAAGCAAAGGATTGTAACACTATTGCGCAGGAATGTAATGTATTTTGTGGTAGGACCACGCTGTGGGCAGTTCTCTGTCTACAGCCGCGGGCCGGTCCGTCCGGGGTAGTACCACACTCTCGCAGAAGATCGACGTCTGAGTAATAGCAATGTGCTATTGCGCTTCGTTCGGTGAGCGAGAGAGCCGGAAGCCTAACTGGGGTGGGTTCAGGGTTGTATTGGTAGGCAGCGGCCTAGCTATACCATTGGCAAAGGTCCATGGGCGGCGTCTGCTCGTTTGCCGCCATAAGCAATAAAAAAAAAAAAAAAAAAAAATGTAAGCAAGCATGCTATTAACATAACATTATTATAGCATATTGCTGTACTTTTTTTATATTATATATGCATATTGCTAAAGCCTTTAATTTACGTTATTTCTTGGATCACCGTTAAAGATGTTGAAATGACACCTTAAAGAGGCAATACGTGTACTATTCTTCTACAGTTTGAATAATAAAAGCTTTAATTAATATTAAAAACGTTTCTGAAATGAAAAGGCTGTATAAGTTACCGTTTTGTTTTATGTTTTTTTTTATACTGGTAAAATGATTTTATATATTATTACTTTTTCATAAATGAATATGATTGCACAATCTCAGTTCTAGCTTTGCTTTTGTTTAATTATGTTGCAAGGAATTTTAGAATAAAACGTCACCTTGTTTTTTTATTTTCTTTAATAATTATCGGGTTTGAACTATCACAAACACTATTTTGATAAGAAGAAATATATCTTCACCTTTGGTTGCCCGCGGCAGTTGTAGAAACTCAAGAGAAATAAGGGAACACTGACAGAAAGGCCAACAATACTGTCCTGGAAAACTTAATACATACAAGTATAATGCGATTCCAAAACCGCCTGCCAAGTGTGTAGCACATTGTAGTGATTAAAATCCCCTTATATATGAAATTAGCGTTTAGCCGTACTGACCACTTTGATCTGAAATATCTCCTCTTTGGTTAAGAATTCCAAATTCAAATTTATAAATTCATTTAGCTGGTACTTTTAAGTTTTGAAAACAGTCATTCATTTGTTTTTCCCTCATTGGTTTTTACTTTGGCGTCGCTTATTACCGCACAATAGAAAACATGAAATATCGGTATATTTACGAGTACGAGTTCTACCGTGGCACCAGTGCTGCAGAAACAGCTCGAAGGATTAATGATGTGTACGGAGTTGGTGACGCAAAAGAAAGCAGGGTACAATTTTGGTTTCAACGTTTTCGTTCTGGAAATTTCGACGTTCAGAACCAACCCCGTGGACGGCCGGTGACCAAAGCGGAAAATGAAGAATTAAAAGCTGTTGTGGAAGCGGATCCATCACAAAGCACTTCAGAGATAGCTGCAGGCTTCGGGGTAAGTGACAAAACTATATTAATCCACTTGAAGCAAATCGGGAAAGTAAAAAACTTGAACGATGGGTACCTTATGAATTGAGTAAATAGAACTTGCAAACACGCGTCGACTGCTATGTTACTTTGCTCAGCCGACATAATATTAAAGGGATTTTAAATCGAATCATTACTTGTGATAAAAAGTGGATACTATACGATAATCGGAAGCGCTCGTCGCAATGGCTGAACCCTGACGACCCAGCCAAAACCTGCCCTAAACGAAAATTGACTCAAAAAAAGTTACTTGTAAGTGTTTGGTGGACTAGCAATGGTGATGTTCCCTACAGCTTTCTAAAATCTGGCCAAACGATTACGGCAGATATCTATTGTCAACAGCTGCAAACCATGAAGGAAGAACTAGCTGCTAAACAACCGAGATTGGTAAATCGCTTTAGGCCACTGCTGCTTCACGACAACGCAAGATCACACACTGCACAACAGACAACCACACAGCACAATTGGAATGTCTGCGATATCCACCGTACTTCCCGGACCTTGCTCCAACACATTACATTTTTTTCCGGAATTTGGACAACTTTTTATGAGGAAAAAAATTCAACTCCGATGCGGCAGTCCAAACCGCCTTCAAAGAGTTATTAATTCTCGCCCCTGTGTTTTTTTTTTGGTAAAGTGGTCAATGAACTATCTATAAGATGTCAAAAGTGCATAGATAACAATGGTGCATACTTTGATTAATTAAATATATTTTACAAAAAAAAAATGACTTTATATTTCTCCCGTACAAAACGCCAATTTCATAGGTAAGGTAATATTACTCTTTGGTGAGTCTCAAGGTCCGATAGTCTAATGAATAATCTGATAAAATGAAACTAAAAATTAGCAGTGGCACCTAATATTATATTAACTGCTATATTCCAGCTGCTAATCATTCACGTGGGTGTAAAATGTACATGTAGGACATTCAATGAAACCGTATATAGGTAATAATAAACCAAACTGTGACGTAATCTTACTATTCAATGTACATACTTCTCAAAATGGCATATCGGTATTTTAGCTTCAATATTGCCTTATAAAGTAATCAGCCAATTAACGTAATTAAATTTTCGGTTCTCCGTTGGGCCTCAAACTTTGGTAGGTATATTATATATAATATTCGATTCACCGCCTGATATACTATCTCTACAGTGGCTGATTCAGTATTTTGGATAGCATTTTTCGAATTACGTTGAAATTTTCTTTAATTAGTATAAATGATATTTAAGACTATTTTTTAATATTTGAAATAAAAATATTGTTACTATTTTTTGCTTGTTACATTTCGTTTCTGTAATTTCGATATTACTCAAAAATGCAATATGATATTACCCCTTATTGTCGATCGCAACTACTGTGAACATCTATGAGAAATAATACGAGGAGCCGGTCACTGTGTAGTAATATTATATCCTGTTGAAATCGATGAGTCTGGAAATTCAATTAAAATACGATTGGTAGGGCTATAGAGTGTCGTAGGATAACGATTTAAAAATAATAAAAAAGCAACGCGCATGCCGTAATTCGTTTAGATGTGAGGGATTATAGGCAGGCTATGGCAGCTACCTTGCCATGGACCGTTCGGATGGGGAGGTGTCCAGATAATAGTCTGTAAAAAAAGGACAAAATAACCCATCTCATAGTGGAGCCGAACAGAGATTAGCAAGAATCATTATGCCCTAAAAAGAAAAAGAAACTCTGAAAGCACAGCTAGTAAGGCAATATAATTCTTATTCATTTATGAAAGCATAATTTGCAAAACCTATATGAGGCAAGTGATGAGTCTTGAGGTAAGATGCAATATGTTCTAATACCACTTTTATGGTAGCGTATCTCTAGTCTCTTTATTGCGTATATTGCATTTAAAATCACATTTAGAGACGCTAATATTAAAGAATACTGAACATTAAGCTTTGCTTATGCATCGCACTCACGGACTACATGCGACGGTATTATGTGACTTCGTTGATTCTTTTCTGTACTTTAAAGGAATCTAGATTTGATTTTAGACTTCTTTAATTCTTTACTTTGATAGATTTGATGATATTATGATGTCTATCTATCTCTTATAGGTTTTATAACAGTGAAATTTAAATCTAGTATATTATTTTGTCCGCTTTATAAGATGTTTTTTTTTATTTCTAGACATTTATTGGATATTTTCCACGGTTGGGCTCGAGCCTCTTCCATAACGGGAGGGAAGTTGATTTATTATACCAGTCAGGTCAGATGTGTTGGTATAGGGTATTAGTTCAAATTTTTCTTCTCTTGCATAGATGTTATATGCGTTTTATATCGCTTTGTCGTTATTTACAAGAAAGATAGGGGGTGGTGAATTTATATTCTTACTCTGTCACCACACGGATGATTAGTGGATATAATATTGATGGCTAGATGATTTATTGGATCATTACGATGAACATCTCAACTTACATATGTCCGACTTTTGGCCTATATCACAAGGGTAATTGATCTACTAAATCACGCTGGTGAAATAGATTAGTATATGGTTTTATTTCGAATTTGACTTCTCTTGCAGTGCTGTTAAGTAGTTGTGTCTCTCAAGTTGTCTTTTACGATCACCCACGAGAAGAAAAAGTGGCCTCACGTGGTGGAGTCTTCTGTGACGGGCTTATCCATTATTACTCTAACAGATATTTATAGTGTTAGAAATAACTTCGTTTTTTGTATTTAGGTTTACTAGACGTCATCCTTTGATCTCGTTCCACTGCTGGGCTCAAGCCTTCTTCATAACAGTAGAGAAATTTCCTTATTATATCACGTTGATCAAACGCCGATTAGGTATTACTTGCATCATCGGCAGAAGATTTGCAGGCGATGGTAACTACTATGCATGAAGCTTTTGAAAGAAAAGGTATGAAAGTAAATGTAAGTAAGACGAAAATTATGGTTTTTGAAAAGGATACATGTATGACGGAATGTAACATTTTTATAAATGGTGAGGAACTGGAACAGGTGAACATGATGATAATGTTGAAAGAAGAGTAAATGCTGGTAATAGAGTGAATGGGGCACTATACACCTTTATGAAAAGCAGAAACGTGTCCAAAAAGGCACGTTTAGCTGTACATAAGGGAGTATTAGTTCCTACTCTCATGTATGGTAGTGAAGGTTGGATTTGGCAGGGAAGACATGAAAGTAGAATAAATGCCGTAGAGATGAAAGCTCTTCGTAGTATGTGTGATGTAAGTATGAAAGATAAAATTAGGAATAATGTTATAAGAGAGCGCTGTGGTGTGAATGAAGAAGTAGTGAAAAAGAGTATGCTGAGGTGGTTTGGACATTTAGAAAGAATGAGTGACGAGAGGTTGACGAAGCAAATATATAAAGCAAGCGTGAATGGGACGAATACAAGGGGAAGACCGCGTCATACTTTTCTGCACCAAGTTGGAGATGTGTTGACGAGAGGTCTTATTAAGAGTATGCGTAATCGTTGAGCATGCATGAAGACTATTATGAGTGTGAATGAAGCGATGGAAGTATGCCAGGATCGTGGTTTGTGCAATCTGTGCAATCCGTAGTCTCTGCCTACCCCTCTGGGAAACAGGCGTGAGGCTATGTATGTATGTATGATCAAACGCCTTAGCATAAGGTTTTATTTCAAAATTTACTTCTCTTATATACATATATCACTTATTATATGCATATTATATACCTTAGTCGTTTTTACGATATTTACGGGTAAGATAGGGAATGGTAAGTTGTATTCTTAGTCCGTAACCAAATGGAAAGTTTCTGTTAAATGCTTCAAACTAAATCTTAAATGCTTTAAACTAATTTCTTTTTGTTTACACGTGTTAGGTTGGTTGACACTTTTACCACATTTTTGGACTTTGTTTGACGAGGACAGGCTATAGTACGTCCCATTTCGTACAATACAAAAAAATATATATTTATAAAACATTTATAGGTGTATTACTTAATATGTAAAATATATTAGATGATACTTGAGTAAAATTTTTAAATCTGTACTTATCAATATAAAACAACAGCGAGATCAGTATATTACAGGTTCCAAAAATAGTGTGAGGTGTATTAGAATCTTTGGCAGAAATATTCCGATGAATTTTGTTTCTAAAAAATATTACATAGCTACTAGCTGATTAAACAGATGCTCCATCAGAGGCTCCATACAGAGTCTCCATCAACCGAATACAATTATTAATTTTATATTAAGAATTGGATTCGGTTTATTCCTCTATCAACTTGAAAACAAAATAAAAATTAATATCTTTCTCAATTATTTAGCCGTTTAGAAAAGTTCAGTCACATATATAGAAGAATTACCTATACCTACATATAAAATGCTTTGTCCTAAATGATTGACTCACTGACGGATCAATGCCCGGCCCAAAGCACTAATCGCAGGAACCTAAAACTTGGAGGTTGTGTTCTTTATATGACGTAGGCATCTGATAAGAAAGGACTTGCTGAAGCTACCCCCAAATGGGGTAATAAAGGGGGACAAACTTGTATGGGCAATGTGATTTCATGGTCCAATCTACTTCAAATTCTTAAACAATTGTTGTAAGCTGTGTTTCGTATTTAATTGGCATTCATCCCCTAACGTGGTTAAAAAGGGGTAGAAAGTTATTTTGGGGGTGATATTATGTTTTGGAGTTGATATCAATACCCCTTAGTGCTTTTGATTGAAATTACATTTTATTTTAATACATGTTTGAATACTTAATCTGATTTTATTCAAAAAAGGTTGAATTCACATAAAAGTTTGTTGAAATGCAAATACTCTTTAAAATTGGAATATCTCGAAAGTCATCGTTCTGCATAAGTGCGGCATTGGAAGGTTTCTAAGTTTTAAAGGTCCACTCACTTTAACAACTTGGCTTCATAGATACCTACTTAGAATCCGAAATTTGAAATGGACAAAATTTCATTTACCTCTAAATTACATTATAATAAAGATTATGTGTGTGTGTGTTATATTTTATAAGTATTCAAACATTTAAAATAATAGTTTTTATATTATAACAAAATTAATAATGTAAAAAACCAATTAAAAATCCTACTAGAACTATTTTTACTTCGCAAAAACTAGTATAGATATATATTTTTCTCTTTCTAATTAAATTTGGTTCTAGTATAAGAATACCTAGTTAGTGGTTTATTAAAAAAGAATTAATACAGAAATAAATGTCAATATATTAAATTAATGTTATTATTAAATAAATGTCATAAATATTACACTGACCCCACTTGAGAACAGTGTAATATGTAGTCTTATTTTCTCGTAAATATTGCAAATAGTTTTGTCACCGGCCGCCCACCTGACGTCAACTCTCTTTGGAAATATAATTGTTGATCAGACGGCACCAGACGTAGGTGGCCCAGATCGATGTAAAACTTTTGGTAGTCTTTTACGACACCCAAGAGCAATGTAAGCATTGGTAGTATTCATAGCAATATAAAATATGAGTACCTAATTGTATATTTTAAATTACAATACAGGTTATTATATATAAATAATTATAAAATTATTAAATTACAATTACATAAATTTCCGTGTGGTGACGAAGTAAGAAAACTATTCATCACCCCATATCTTCCCCGTGGGTGATCGTACAAGACGACTAAGGGATATAAAATGCATATAACATCTAAAAAAGAAAAACTGTATAAAATAAAAAGTGTAAACAAAACCCTATACAAACACGTCTGACCAGCGCGGTATAGTAGGTTAATTTCCCTCCCATTACGGAGGAGGCTCGAGCCCAACAGTGGGGAATATATGAGCTTAAATGATGAATTGTATATTTTAAATTACAATACAGGTTATTATATATAATAATTATAAATTAATTAAATTATAATTACATAAATGTTATTATTGTAATTATGTTTCTGTTTCCGTAATGTGAGCGATATTAATAATGCTTCACTTAAACTTAATAACATAATAGATACTAGTACTAAAGGGGCTAAGATACTAATCGTTATAATACGATCAATCTGCTAAATGGATTATTTTTATATAAGTCACTTTTTCGTTTACTTTAACTGTACAAGGTAAATTGGAAAATGAAGTTAATTCAGTTAAAACCATCCAGCTGAGGTAATTTTCATTAATTGTCGCCTCAATTCTTCCATCAGAGGGAGGGAGAAACTCTAGACTGATGACTATAAACTAATTAAGTAAACGCATTATACATTTTTATTATTGGTAACTTGAGATAAATGTGTGAAATATTAAACGATTATGTATATAGGCATGAAAGATTAAATATTTATATTATAATTAGTCGTATGTATTTTTTAATATAGATATAAGAACATTTAGTTATGGACGGACGAATTTATCTACAAAATCTAATTGGCAAAAACATATAAACATTATTACATTAACGTTTTCACTTCTTTACTTTCGATGATAGTTCATAGGAAAATAAATATGAACGTTGCGTGTCAAGGTTAGTAGACGTTGTCTGCCTATTCCTGATGGAGTAAAATAATTACATAGGAACATTAGTGCTTCTGTGTGAACAGTTTATTTAATAACAAATTAAAGATACACTATAAGATACATACAAGTTTTGGTACTCAATTAATGTATTTATATTACACATACTTGACGTAAGGAACTGTTGGAAAATTGCAAAAGGGGAGGAAATTATTAAGTTAACGAGTAGATATTCCTACTTCCCGTAATTGATTTCTACTATATTTATTACTTATTCTGCTGCTTCTTGTGAAATTACTCATGTAAAAGAAAAGATTATTTAATTTTATTTTTTGTAACGGAAACTACGGCAATATGTTTAATTCCGCTATTTTACTATTTTTATTATAGATCATTAAATTCTTATGTCTTATTAAGGATAATATAGCTCATTGCCTTACCTTCACAGTGTAATAATAATCCCCAAATGTCACCGTAGCACGAAACGTTAGGTCACCAATAGAGCAATTTATCAAACGATGAGTTCGCAAGTAATTATAGTACACATGTTCGGATGGTAAATGCGTGCGTTAAACGCGACGGGCGGTCGGGCGGGCGGCGCGACTATTCCGGATAAAGGGCGGGAACCATCTGACCGGCTCCAGCCGCCAGCGTTTTGAATCAAATAGAATACACTGTTGATATGACGCCACAACGAACGATCCCGCCGCGTGGCAAATGTGATAGCGAAGGGCTAACCTTTGCAATCAATCAATTACAATCAATTAAATAACTATTGTTATGATTATAATTTTTTTATATTTTTTTGCAAAAATATAATAAGACATGTAAGTTAATAGTAACTCTTACCCCTAAAATACAAGTATTGATGCAGTATTTCAACGACCTGTTGATGCCGATAAGAGTTTTTGCGTAACTATTCTATCAGCTCAACTATGTAAAGATAGATTATATGTAATATACATATATGTATATTACGTAACGGCAGAATATTAATCTTATACTTCAAGGCTGCTTCCAAATATGACGAAGCATATCTTATAACATTCAAATAATAAAAGCATACTTAAATTACTGAAATTTAGCACTTAATATGCTTAATTATTTATAAAATCCGATTACGAAATGAAAAATGATGTCGCAAGCGGGATTCGAACCCGCGTCTATTGGGATTCCGGCCCAATCGTGCTGCCACTGCACCACCGCGACTAATCCCGCTTGCGACATCATTTTTCATTTCGTAATCGGATTTTATAAATAATTAAGCATATTAAGTGCTAAATTTCAGTAATTTAAATAACAAGGTTGTGTCATCGTTTAATACAATTCTAACTGTAAAGTTTGAAGTATTAAGCCTATAACAATGTGTAAACATTGTCGGGTAGATAGCATACCGTCACCTTAAGACGTAAATATAATACGGAGTGAAATTTGCATGTCCTACAATTAGTCGCGGTGGTGCAGTGGCAGCACGATTGGGCCGGAATCCCAATAGACGCGGGTTCGAATCCCGCTTGCGACATCATTTTTCATTTCGTAATCGGATTTTAAAAAAAAAGCATACTTTTTCTTGCGAGTGAAGTATGCAAGGATAGAGTTCTCTGGCACTATGTTCTTCTGCCTACCCTGCAAGGGATATGGCGTGATAATATGTATGTATGTACTTTTTGTTTTTCAAGAACCAATAACTTGTGCTAAGGATCTTGGTATTGCGGGTGACTTAACAAGTAGGTATATATTTAACGGACCCTAATTATATTCAGATTCAAAAGAACAATTTGTGGATCACAAAGTATTATTCTGCGGGACAATCGACTCTACAAGACTGGCAAAGTAGATTGGTATCTTGATCAATGCGCCATCTGTGCAGTGGATGGTGCAGTAGATTATGCAGTATTTGCGGTAATTAAAATATATTGTATCTAATCTAATTGACAAGGGAGCATATTTAGATTTTCTTTCATCACTGATTGCCGCTATGTTTCAATGAATTCCTAACCGTAAGGGTACAGTTAGTTGGCCGTAGTGTAAGGGTACAACTACTTAGCTCTTACCCAGTAATGTGAACTTGGCGTATATATCACTGAAGACTGTCAGTTCTATTTAGTTTGACAATCGTATCCAAGTGGACAATGTAGTATATTTTCAGCCAAGTGGTCAATTGAGCAATCCAATTATTTACTAAGCCAAAGTTGCCATCTTTTAAAGTAAATTATTTTCTTTAAAGCTATCTGACTATAAGTATGAATAATAATCAGCACATTATAATTACTAAGAGTTTAGTCTCGGATGACTCTATGTTATACAGCATCCAACAAGTCAGGGATATTCGACTTTGTAGCTTGAAGCGGCCTTATGCGTTTAAGTTCAACAATTGACTATTAGACCAGGGTTGATAATTTTTTAAACCAAAACAATAATGATAGTAGGATGAAATCCATTGGAAAAGGAAGAGAATATAACAAATTGAAAGGAAAAATAATTTACGGTTGATCTGAGGTCGGGAAGTGGAAGAGGGCGAGTTTTTCGGTTTATCTCGATTTTCGACAAAACAACAAGGCCTATGGAAAAAAGTTAAACGATAAAATTGTCCATAATAAAAAGATCTACAACTTTTATACACACTTTCTTCACATAACTCCAAAATTTATATGGAAAATGCACATAACCAAGTTCTTGTTTTTGATTTTTATCTTTCACAAAAAATAAACGAAATTTGGTGAAAACTTTATGATCTAAATACACTGTAATTTTTTGGATTTAAAATATTTATTTTTCATGTTGTTTTGACTAAATGTCGAAAAAGCACCCTAATTTTCAATTGTAAAGTTTCCGTCAGAATATCTAAAATTTTTAAAAAGTTTATGGGCTTTTTATTCGTTAAAGTCTGCACTGTTTGTGATGGTGTAAAAAAGCATATATCTAAAATATTTTGTAATCTTTTTTAAATTATATGTATACACTATTGCTATCTTAAAATAATTTAAATACCTGAGCAATGTACTGCAAATTTCAGCTCATCAAAAGGTATTTCATAGAGAAGTGGCGAAAAGGGCTAGCAGGTTCTTTTATTTTTCTTTTTTGGCGGCGGGCTACGGCACATCACGCCCCGCTTATCCGCCCGGGGCGACAGAGACGCGGCGCACGACCCCGCAGACCCGCCCTACAATATACGTCTCGTGCCGTGCGAGTGGGTTACTGGAACACGGTATTTTTCTTCAGTGGCCCACCCGGCGGATACATTCACGGGTATCCTCTCATGTCGACGCCAGGATAGCTCGACCAATGAGTCTCGACATCCGGGCGTCGTCCTCGCTCCAAGGGCGACCGGAGTAGTCCCCGATCCGGTCAGCCGCTGCCTCAGCTAGGGCGGCATAAGGCGCAAGTACTCGCGCCTACGCCGCCCCAGTCGAATCCGTAGAGGAGATCCTCCCGATTCGCTCCACCGCTTACTTCTGCAGGGAGTCTGGGCCTTACTACCTGTTATTTCGTAGCAACTATAAAATACTAGCTGACCCGGCACACTTCGTTCCGCCTAACCTAACTAAGTTAATGAATGAGTAGATTTCGATTAATTCAAAACTATTAAGTATTTTTTTTTACTATGATAATAAATATGCATAATATATAAATTTATAAAATCAAGTATTTTAATAACGTGCCAGCAAGACGAAGAAGTACCTTGTGTTATACGATATTTTTCTTCGTGCGTGTTGAAAATTATCCAATTGTTGATCTTTGAGATTTCCTTGACGATTTCACATTGTCAACCGAATCTTTTCACGAGCTGCCACGTTTTGCTCTTGTGATTGAAGAACACAAAGTCGGGACATATTAACGTGGCGGTCTTCCCGTGCATTAGTTACAATCGTAATGTTTCGAATTCTAATTGCATTACGGCTTTGTCGGGAAAGATTTGATCTTATTGGTCGCGGCATTGTTGATGACAATATAGACATAATAACAATATTCGTAAAAATTCATAACACTCGCATAAAACAAACAAAGACCGATCAAATTTTATTTCAACTTTTCGCGGTATTTTCCAAACAAACTATTACCTACGTGAGCTGTCATTTGCGTTTTGTTACATCATCAACAAATGAACGTTTAGAACTGATGTTTTTTTAAATGTTTTGTTTTGTTTATTATTATTATATTTTAATATCCTATATCCTATTCCCGACGACAACAAAGTCAAAAACATAAAAAGTGGTCCAGCCGTTCTCGAGTTATAAGTGTTGTAGTTAACACAACTTTATTTATATATATATATATATATATATATATATATAGAAAAAGTAGATATTTTTAACACCTTCAGAAAGTAGAGATTTCAACAAACAAAAAGCTCACCAACTTTTTTAAAAATTAGACATTTTGACGTGACACTTAAAATGAAAATTGCGGTGCCTTTTCGATATTTAGTCAAAATAACGTGAAAAAAATAAATATTTTTAATTAAACAATATATAGTATATTTGGAACATAAAAAGGTTCACATTCATAAAAGGTTCCATAGGACTTGTAGTTTTGCCGGAAATCGAGATAAACTGTGTATTGCCCTTAAAAACCACCCCTTTCCACTTCCCGACATCAGATCGCCCGTAAATTATTCTTCCTTTCATTTTTGTTACATTCTCTTCCTTTTCCAATGAGTTTTAGCCTACTATTATATTATTTTTTTTTTCACTTTTTACCATTTTTAAACGTTTCAGCCCTGGCTTTTCACACTCGAATCAATCTTTAAATTCACATATAGGCCGCCGTGAGCTTCGTGGTATAGATGCTTTCCAACTGCACATCCATTCATAAATTCGTATGGTCAATGGACATATACTTAGTCTGAATATAAATACTGTTACAATTAAAAACCGTTACCATACACAGTTAGCGATTTCATTTTATACAGGTATGGTAATTATTAATTTATTATTTTTATAGATGAAGAAAATAATTATGGACAACTTCAATGTTTAGTTTCATGTTTTTTTTTCTGTAATACGTTTCAATTCGTGACTTGAAGTACTCTCCAATTAAGTTTCTAGGATTAAGCCATCGGACCGGCGCGGCGTCACTGTTATCTAAGACGATTCACATGGAGAGTTGGTAGGTACTTTTCAACACACTTTTTACAAGTAGTTTAGTCTTAAAATAAGGGGGTACTATCCCAGAAACCTCCACGCGGTGTACCCTGGGTGCGGGCGGCGGTCCCCAGTTCTTCTGTTGTACTGTCGTCCGTAGCGAATATCTGCGCGATTTCGCTCCTTACTCTACTACAGTCGTAGTAGAGGGTATAGGACGCGAAATATTGGGACGGGCTCAGTCACTCATTCATTTGAGGGCTGGGCAGGCACATGCCACCGCCCACACATCGTAAACCTGGTATCTTGCTTCAAGACACGTTGTCTTGAGGCGTAGTATCAGGAGCGAGGGTCTTGGCTTAACCGCCCGGACCGCGAGGAAGACAACCTCTATAAAGAGTTCGAAGTAACATTCGAACTCGGAAATCACCCAGAATCTTAAGTTCTGGCGTGCGGCGAGAAGATGCATGGCAGATGGGTTGTTCTGTCGTTAGCACGCTCCAGCCAGGGTACCGGCTGACCCCCTGGTTGGTAAATGTAGGCTTGCCCGGGTAAAGGGATCTCTGCCCGGGTCGACGTTGTGTATCTCCCCTACTCGTGGGAATCTCATGGATACGAATTTAAAAATACCTTTTAACACCGACGGGAATCTGTGCGATTCTCACACCACGGCCTTGTCAAGCCAAAGAAAAACTGACAACGACGCCTCGTCCTCAGGACTTGAGGCGTCCGCCGAGGGCCCGGCACAAATCGTGGAGGCCCAGAAGAAGAAGAGGAGGTCGCCTCGAAAGTCTCGGGGCAACGGCCTGAGCCACAAAAGGCGGCTGGAGGAGCGGCGAGCGCGCAGGGAGGCTGCCGCCGCTGAAGAGAAGAAGGACGGTAGACTCGCAGCAGAGCCGTCGACGGACGAGGGCGACAGCGATGTCGCAGAGCCGTCCGAAGACGAGGGCGGCGGGTCCACCGTCAGAATGGACGAGGGCGGTGATATTCCCGCAGGGCCGTCCAAAAACGACAGCGGGTCGGCTGGTGAAGGCCCCACTAGGTCGTCGGCGCGTCTAGCAGCAAAGACGCCGCCGGCGACCGCGACTAAGAAGGAGGAGGCCCTCCCCTCGCAGGTGCGAAAGCGCCCCCTGAGTAAGGGAGGCAGCTCGAGCGCCGAAACCGAGGGGAGCGTGGCCAACATGCCTCCACCCAAGATCCAGGCCTCCCGAAGAGGGCGAGGGACCTCGGTCATGGAAAGGGCGGCGGCGGTCGCTGTCCGCGCCGGCGAGGCCACGGATCTGCAGGCCGAAAATGTCCGCCTTAGAGGCGAGATGTCAGGCCTGCGGACCCGAAATCGGAACCTGGGCGACATGCTGGCGGAAATGCGTCGGGCAAACCGCCAGCTGTTGATAGACGTGGCCGACCTCAAGGCGCAGGTGGCGCTGTTCGTGTCACCCGCGACAGCCGCGCCATCGGCCAGGGCCGGCTACTCGGCGGCCGCTGCGGCGCCAAAGCCGCCTCGCGCTGCGGCGCCGACGACGTTGGGTGATGGCGTCTCCGTCACACCCGTCCCCGCGGCGAGGAAGACGCCTGCCGCCGCGAAGCGCGCGTCGCCGGCTGACGCTGGCGCGGTCGCCGCGGCGAAACTCCCTGTCCCGGTGGTGAGGTTGACGCCTCTCCCCGCGGACCGCTTGCCGCCAGCTAGCGCCCCTGCGACGCCAAAGCCGCCAGGCGCCGCGGAGCGGGCCCCTGGAGAGGCTCAGCCGACCCCGACGCTGGAGGTGGGAGGCTTGTCGGACGAGGCCCTCGCCAAAATCATCAACGCAGTTGGCAAACTCGTTGATGCGCGTGTGGCCGTTCTGGAGGCAAGACTGCCTCCAGAACCACGTGTCCGGCCGCCTCTAGCCGCGGATAAGCGGCCGCATGTGGCACCAGCCCCCGCCCCGCTGCCTTGTCAGGGTGGCCGCGTGGGGAGTTACGCCGCGGCCGCGGCCGGGCCTAAGCCCAAAGGCCCCGGCCCAGCTCCGAAGGGACCCGCCCTGAGGAGGAAGACGGCTCCGGCTCCTGCCGGACCGCTGAAGTCGCCCGCAACAACACCGCCGGCGACGACCAGCGAGGCTGCGACGAGGCCTTCCGCGTCTGGCACGACTGCCGTACCCGAACAGGGTTGGCAGGTAGCCGAACGCGACAGAAGGAGTCGCGGCCAAAGGAGGAGAGCGGAGGCCAAGCGCGCCGCTGAGGTCCCCGCTCCACAGGCAGGAGCCGGACAGAAGAAGAGACCGCGCAAGGGGCTCAAGTCGCCGAAGACGGCCGCAGTGGTGATCACTGTGCTGCCCGAGGCGGCCGAGAAGGGCCTCAGCTACGAGGCCGTCTTGAGGAAGGCCCGGCGGGAGCTAGACGTCTCCGATATTGGAGGCGTCGAAGCCAGGACCCGCAAGGCCCGGACGGGGGCTCGAATTCTCGAGTTCCCAGGGGCCGAGGGCGCCAAGACGGCCGACAGCGTGGCCGAGAAGCTGAGAGGTTTGTTCGCCGAGGAGGGTGGCATCAAGATCGCCAGGCCCGTCAAGTGCGCCGAAATGCGCATTTCGGGTTTGGACGATTCGGTGACGGTGGAAGACATCCGGGAGGCTATTGCCTCGAAAACCGGGTGTCCCATAGACTCCGTCCGGGTCGGTGCCATTCGTCCCGGTCCGGGTGGCGTAGGTGCTGCCTGGGCGCAGTGCCCGGTGGAGTCGGTCAGGCAACTGGCCGGCTCAGGCAGGCTCCTCGTGGGCTGGAGCTCGGCGCGGGTAACCGTGCTTGAGCACCGGCCTGCGAGGTGCTACAAGTGCATGGCGGTCGGACACACTCGACCGACGTGCACTAATTGCTTCGACTGCGGCGGATTGTGTTTCCGCTGCGGTCAGACCGGGCACGTGGCGGCATCTTGCGCCGCCCCGCCCCACTGCCCCGCGTGTGCGGCGGGCAATAAGCCCGCCAAGCACCGCATGGGCTCTGGGGCGTGCAAACCTCCAGCTTCGGCCCCAAAGGCGCGGGGCGGCCCTACGACCACGGCCGCTCCCGCTCCTAGCGCGGTCCGATCGCCCGCTGGCGAGGAGGTCATGGATACAACCCGATAATGGGTACACCATCCATGCACCTCCTCCTGCAGGCCAACACCAACCACTCCGCCGGAGCGCAGGATCTCCTCCTGCAATCCATGGCGGAGTGGTCGATTGGTGCAGCCGTAGTCGCGGAACCGTACGCCGTGCCTGATCGCCCCAATTGGGTGGTCAGTCGAAACGGTACTGCGGCAATCGTCGTCTCAACGCAGCGGCACTTCCCGTCCTTGTCCCTTTTGGATAGGGGCGAGGAATTTGTCGCGGCGGAGTGGGGAGGGGTCACGCTCTACAGCGTATACCTCTCCCCCACTAGGAGGATGGACGATTTCGGGGCCTCACTCACCACCTTGGAGGCCTCGATACGGCGACTGGCACCGGGCCTCGTCCTGGTTCTGGGGGACTTTAACGCCAAATCCACGGCGTGGGGGTCCCCTGCGACGGACGACCGCGGGCGGGCGGTCAACGAGTGGGCGGCTTCACTGGGCCTCTGTGTTCTGAACAGAGGCTCGGTGAACACGTGTGTGCGGCGGCAGGGCGGGTCGATAGTGGACTTGTCGTTCGCTAGCCCCGCTGTCGCGCCACGGGTGAGGAACTGGAGTGTCCTGGAGGAGGCGGAGACCCTGTCGGACCACCGGTACATCCGGATGGAGGTCTCCCCCCGGGAACCCGGTAGGGGTCACAGGGCGGACGGAGCTCCCGCGTTTCCGCGGTGGGCTGTGGGTCGTCTTGACAGGGATCTACTGGCGGAGGCGGCCATTGTCAGCACGTGGCTGTCCTCACCACCCCCAGCGGACGGAGTGGACGCTGAGGCTGTCCGCATTCGCAGTGCGTTAACGCAGATCTGCGATGCGGCCATGCCCAGAGTGCGGCGGCGTCCACCTCCGAGGCAGGGGGTCTACTGGTGGTCCCCAAGACTGGCGGACCTTCGTGCGGCGTGTATCAGTGCCCGAAGGTCCTACACCCGCAGCCGGCGGCGTCACCGCGACGTCGAGCGGGAGGGCCAGCTGTACGAGGCGTACCGCAGTGCGCGGACTGCCTTTCGGCTGGCCATCCGTGCCGCCAAGGGCGCGAGTTGGCAGGAGATGCTGGACGGTCTCGACCGTGACCCCTGGGGTCGCCCATATCGCGCGGCGCTGAACAAGCTTCGCGCGCGGGCCCCCCCCCTCACCGAGACCCTCCAGCCCGACTTCCTTCGTAGGGTGGTCGAGGAGCTGTTTCCACGGCAGTCGGAACACACGCCCCCGGTCATGGCTCCGCCAGATCAGGACCGGGAGGCCGACGACGACGAGAGTGTTCCGCCCGTGACGGAGTCGGAAGTGGGGGCGGCCGTGGCGAAGATTCGTTCCGCCACCACGGCCCCCGGCCCGGACGGAATTCCAGTCCGGGTGCTGACGTCGCTCCTCGAGCACTTCGAGCCTCGCCTCAGGCAGCTGTTCAACGCCTGTCTGACGTCTGGACGGTTCCCTGAGTGCTGGAAGGAAGGGAGGTTGGTTCTCCTGCCAAAGCCGGGACGGTCCCCGGATTTGCCGTCGGCCTACAGGCCCATCGTGCTCCTCGACGATGTGGGTAAGCTGCTGGAGCGTGTGCTCGCTGCCCGCATCGTCCGACACCTGGAGGAGGTGGGGCCCGATCTGTCGGACGCTCAGTATGGGTTTCGGAGGGGGCGTTCGACCATCGGGGCCCTATTACGCCTGAGGCAGGCGGCCGCGGAGGCCGTCGCCGGGAAGGGAGTGCTGTTGGCGGTGTCGTTGGACATCGCCAACGCATTCAATAGTCTGCCATTCGGCTGCATCAGGGAGGCGCTCCGGTTCCATGGAGTGCCCCTGTACCTCAGGCGGCTGGTGGCAGACTATTTGGAGGGCCGCAGTATCCTCTGCGCGGGTCCCGCAGGGGACATTGTGCGGACGCCCATGTCGTGCGGCGTTCCACAGGGGTCGGTTCTGGGGCCGACTCTGTGGGACATCGGGTACGACTGGGCGTTGAGAGGGAGTCTCCCCCCCGGGCTGAGCTTGGTGTGCTACGCTGACGACACGCTCGTCACAGCCCGGGGCAGGACACTCGAAGAGGCGGCGAGCCTGGCCACTCTCGGCACCGAGGAGATGGTCAGGCGGATCGAGGCGCTGGGGCTCAGGGTGGCCCTAAACAAGACGGAGGCCCAACTTTTCCATGGGCCCCGTGTGAGGCTGCCCATCGGCGCCTCGATAGTGGTAAACTCCATCCACATCAGCATCCAGGCCCATATGAGGTACTTGGGTCTGGTGCTCGACGGGCGATGGTGGTTCCGGGAGCATTTCCGACAGATTGCTCCCCGGCTTGTCGGCGCGGCGTCCGCCCTTTCTCGTCTCATGCCGAATGTGGGCGGACCCAGTTTTGAGGCCCGACGGCTGTATGCGGGGGTCATCCGCTCGATGGCCATGTACGGCGCACCCGTGTGGGCGAGGGCTCTGAATGCCCAGCTCAGGGCGGTTCTGTGGAGGCCACAGAGAGCCATGGCGGTCAGAGCCATTCGCGGGTACCGCACGGTGTCGACAGAGGCGGCGTGCCTGTTGGCCGGGACACCCCCGTGGGACCTAGAGGCGGAGATGCTCTCCGACCTCTACCGGCGGGTTATCACAGCGCGCGAGGAAGGTGGCTCCCCATCGTTGAGCGAGATAGCCACCTGGCGCGTGGATGCCCGCCGAGACGTCATCGCCCGTTGGGCTACGCGGCTGGAGAGGCCTAGGCACGGTGTGGAGACCGTTGAGGCCCTCCGGCCCGTACTGATAGAGTGGATGGAGCGGCGGCACGGAGTCCTCACCTTTCGGCTGGTGCAGGTATTGACGGGGCACGGGTGTTTCGGGTTGTACCTGCACAGGGTCGTGTATAGGGAGTGGACTCCGGCCTGCCACCACTGCAGGAGTGACGAGGACACGGCGCAACACACGCTGGAGGTGTGTCCGGGATGGGAGCGGCAGCGCCGTGACCTCGTCGCTGTCATCGGTGCCGACCTGACGCTGCCGGCCGTCGCGAGAGCGATGGTCGACAGCATCAGGAACTGGGACGCGGTCGCCGCCTTCTGCGAGGCTGTCATCTCGCAGAAGGAAGCGGCGGAACGGGCAAGGGAGGATTCCCGCGCCCCGGGCCGCCGCCAGCGGCCGGGGCGGCGCAGGCGCGAATACCTGCGCCTGATGCCGCCCTAACCGAGGCTTCGGGTGATCGGACCGGGGAATTGTCCGGTCACCCGACGTGAGGCCACCGCGTGAGGGCGACGCCCCGACGGCGAAATCTGTCGGGGCGTCGACGAGAGGAACCCGCGAGGGTGAACCGCCGGGCGGGCCACCGAAGTTAAAAATCGGGTCCCGGTGACCCGCTCGCACGGCGAAGAGAGAGGAGTTTTTACGGTGGGTCTATGGGGTCACGCGCCGCCTTTTCCGTCACCCCGGACCGATTTGGCGGGGCGAGACTAATCCATAGTCCACCAAAAAAAAAAAAAAAAAAAAAAAAAAAAAAAAAAAGTCTTAAAATAAGTATATTTTAAGACTACTTGTAAAAATGTCTGGCCATATACATATAATTAAAAATAAACAAAATATTACATTTGAATTTGGACTCTGTCATTTTTATATGACTGTTCATTGTGTTTTCTCATTTTGGCGCCAATACATTGTACATATATACCTACTAAACCGGCGAGCGTGTATGAAGAGAATTATGAATGTTGAGGAAGCGAGTGAAGTATGCAAAGATAGAGTTCTCTGGCACTCTGTTCTCTCTGCCTACCCTGCAAGGGATATGGCGTGATGATATGTATGTATGTACATTGTACATTATTTCGCGATATTAAAATGGAGTGGTGATAAAGAGAACCGAATCGATGTGATTGCATTACACAAAGTAGGTATGAAGCCAAATGCAATTTTTAAATCTCTCCATACGCTTGGTATTAGTAAAATGTTTGTGTCATCATCATCATCATCACAGCTCATAAATGTCCCATTGTTGGGCTTGGGCCTCCTCCGTAATAGTAGGGAATTTAACCTACTATACCGCGCTGGTCAGACGTGTTAGTATAGGGTTTTGTTTCGAGTTTTCCTTCTCTCGCATAGATGTTATATGCGTTTTATATCCCTTAGTCGTCTCGTACGATATCCCACGGGTAAGATATGGGGTGGTGAATAGTATTCTTACTCCGTCACCACACGTAAAATGTTTGTGTACCGGGCTATTAATAGGTAAAATGTAACCTCCTCTGTTTGTGACAGAAAAAGATCTGGCCATCCACGTAGTGCTCGTACAAAAAAGATGGTCAAAGGAGTAAGGGAAAGAATTCGAAGAAATCCTGTCTGAAAGCAAAAAAATTGATCTCGGGAGATGAAGATATTGGCGATACTAGCAGATGCCTTGTATCGCCAACACCCGCCGGTAAAGACCGACGAGCATTATCGCCTCCAAGTCCTACGAGAGAGTTCCAACCAATAAGCACACTACTTTCGCCGCCAATGGTCATTATCCCTACAACATGTGCCGTGCAAAAAAAAAACTTCAATAATAATAAAAAAACAATAGTACCTACTGTCGACCACTACACTGTTAAAAATTTCTGCAATTTTTTTACAAAAACCGTTGAAAGTTTTTACGCACAACAAGAAAGTAATACTATAATTCCGTTTTGTAAATTTACTATACATTATGTGTAGGGTTATAACAAATAAAATTAAAATTACAACTCACTATAGAAAGATTCTTCTATTCCTTCACATGTTTTGTAATTTTACTCGAATTGTATTATGTTTTGTAAACTACTGGAAAAATTAAGGGATCAAAAAAAAAGCCAAATTTTTGGGCAATTTTCAACAAGCAGTAACTTCAAGAGAAATGGTCGTACAGGAAATAAAAAAAAAGGAAATTGTAGCTCCAAGTGTCTAGTTTGTGGATTGGAACCTGGGGGGGCACACTTAAAACATTACTTATTTTTACTGACTGTCGCGCCGCCTACAGATTGTTTGTACAAACTTAACTGCTGCCATTTTGTCCTGTATGTCAAACCTTTGACAACTGTGAATTATTATTGTTTGTTGCTAGCGTAGGTACTTATTGTCATCAATCTATTTACGGTTATTGATGTACTTTCTGAAAATTATCTCAATTTACATTGTTAAGCTGATATTATTATTGCTTCGTTATCAGCTGATATGTTTTTTTTTATATTTCAGGGTAGCTTTCATAGTAAATGAAAATTCTATATAATTACATATACACATGTAGATATGTATATATATCACTTCAACTTTAGTTCACCGCGTAAACTCTGGGTGGCAGCACCTTCCATACATGCATATTTTATCATGGAGTTGCCACTCTTTTTCAGTTTAATAACTTTACTCTTTGATTGGAACTTTAAAATTTTGTAACCGCCGCGGTTTTTGAGTAATCGTAGAAAAACCATCAACAAAAAAAAAATCGAATTTATTTTTTGTTTGTTTCCGGTCTACGGACGTAGAAATTTTTTTTTTTACTTAACTGCTATATCTATCAGATAACGTTTATTCAGCTATAATGTTTATTCAGCTTGAATTTACTTTTTTAAACACTTCGATATAATCATTTCTTACTGAGATATCGAACTTTGAATGGAAAAGGATGTTATTGTCTTTTACCATTAATATCTCAGCAACCAATGATCTCATAGAAAGTTAAAGGTGGGTTTCAAGAATTTGAATGAATTCCCCTTAACAACTAGCCATTGCTTTTCCGAAAAATTTTTTTTTCATTTTGTCACATGAATTTGAAAATGCAACAAAAAAGGGTTTTTGGTGGTTTTTTGAAAAGTCAAGCGCTAGATCGAAAATATTGAGGAAACCACTAATGTTAAGTGTGCCTTTTACAGTTCAATATGTTCACAAAAACCCTACAATAAACCAAATTAATCCAGCCAGCCGTTTTTTTGTTTCACTCCATCGAATTTTTGAGAAAATTAAAGGATCACGTTTTTTGCTCTGAAAAGCTTATAATTTTTAAAAATGAGAAAAATATTGTTATTCAGAGCTTTTTCCACATTTTTGCTCATTATTTTTTATTTGGTATAGCTGGCTAGTCGTTAAGGAGAATTCATTCAAGTTCTTGAAACCCACCTTTAACTTTGTATGCGATCATTGGTTGCTGAGATATTGATGGTTTAACCATCAACACAATAAAATCCTTTTCCATTCAAAGTTCGATACCTCAGCGAGAAATGATCGTATCGAACTTTTTAAAAAAGTAAATTCAAGCTGAATAAACAAATTATCTGATAGATATAGTAGTTATGTTGGAAAATTTTATTCTACGCCCGTAGACCAAAAAAAACAAAAAATTTTTGTTGCTGGTTTTTCCACGAGTACTCAAAAACCGCGGAGGTTACAAAATTTTAAAGTTCTAATCCAAAAACTAGAAACTTGGAGCTACAGTTTCCTTTTTTTTGATTGCCTGTACGACCATTTCTCTCGAAGTTACAGCCTGTTGAAAATTGCCCAAAAATAAGGATTTTTTTTTGATCCCTTAATTTTTTCCAGTAGTGTATTAGTATACGTTGATTTGGAATTCTGATCTTATTTATTTTGTAAAACAATTGTAATTTTACAATAAAATTTAAGAGTGTAAGGTAAGTAAGGTACATGTTATCCTAAAATTGGCAGTAGGCAACAGCCACTAGTTACTGGTGCCTCTACAACATTTGCTACAAATTTAATCAGCTTTTCCAACTGCGAACTCTACAGGGAGTCATTAGGATTAAGTAGCGTAATTCGCCACGAGACGCGTTGGTAAATTATTACTTCGAAGAAATTAAGAACGTGCCTAACGCTATATTGAGATCAGTCTAAAGGAAACTTTCAAACAGTAACCCGCTGAAAACAGTCGGTGTGGTTTATCAGCGGCCAGTGATCAGATCGGCGAACATATGACATAATACGGAGAATGTTACCCTATTCGTGTGGTCACGGGGTAAGAATACAATTCACCACACCCTATCTTACTCCTCCACGGCTTGTCGGCGCGGCGTCCGCCCTATCCTGGCTTATGCCGAATGTAGGCGGACCCAGCGCTACGTGCCGACTGCTGTACGCGGGGGTGGTCCGGTCGATGGCCCTGTACAGCGCACCCGTGTGGGCGGGGTCCCTGACCGTCCGACTTAGGGCTCTACTATGGCGACCACAGCGGGCCATGGCGGTCAGGGCCATACGCGGATACCGCACGGTGGCGACGGAGGCAGCATGCCTGTTGGCTGGAACACCTCCGTGGGACTTGGAGGCGGAGATGCTCGCCAGACTGTACCGGCGGGTGTCAGCGACGCGGGCAGGGGGCGGCACCGTCTCGCTTAGTGAGATGGCCGCTTGGCGGGGCGACGCCCGCCGTGACGTTATTGCTCGTTGGGCAATCCGGCTGGAAAGGCCTCGGTTCGGTGTTCGGACCATCGAGGCCTTCCGGCCAGTGCTGATGGAGTGGTTGGGTCGACAGCACGGGGTCCTTTCCTTCCGACTGGTGCAGGTCTTGACGGGGCATGGTTGCTTCGGCAAGTACCTGCACACGGTCGTGAGGAGGGAGAGTACACCGTCCTGCCACCACTGCGATTGCGACGAGGACACGGCGCAGCACACGCTCGAGGTCTGTGTGGCCTGGGCAGAGCAGCGTCGTGAACTCGTCGCGATCATCGGTGCCGACCTGGCGCTGCCGACCATTGCTAAGGCGATGCTCGACAGCGTCAGGAACTGGGACGCGGTCGCCGCCTTTTGCGAGACAGTTGTCTCGCGGAAGGAGGCGGCGGGGCGACTCCGAGAAGAAATCCTCTTCTGTGAGACGCTCCGTGGCCGGCGCCTGGGGCGGCGGAGGCGCGAGTATCTGCGCCTAATGCCGCCCTAGCCGAGGCCGCGGGTGACTGGACCGGGGAATAGTCCTTCACCCGCAGAGAGGCTGACCGCGTGAGGGCGACGCCCCGGCAGTTAGCTGGGGCGTTGACGGGGGATGGTACCCGAAAGTGTAACCCGCCGGGCTGGCCACGGAAGGCAAGGAAGCGGTACCAGTGGCCGGCCCAATGGCGATGGGGAGGGAATACGGTGGGTTATGGGGCCACGCGCTGCCCTTCCGTCGCCCCGGACGGTACGGGCGACGTGTGACCGAGCCATAGCCTACCAAAAAAAAAAAAAAAAAAAAAAAAAAAAAACCTATACCAACACGTCTGACCAGTGCGGTATCATAGGTTAACTTCCCTCCCATTACGGAGGAGGCCCGAGCCCAACAGTGGAACACATATGGGTTGTGATAATGATGATGATGATATCCTATCCGCCCGCCGTAGTACATGTCCAGATTAACAAACTCACCGCTGTGGCTTTAATACCCACGTACACCAAAGACTTCATATATTAGTTAGTGTTAACGGCAATGTTAATGACAATTATTATCTTTATAGGTAACATATATTACAACTTAAAATTCTAATTTTATTAAACATCAATAATTAACATCTTATCCGTGTGGTGACGGAGTAAGAATATAATTTACCACCCCATCTCTTCTTACCCGTGTGTGATCGTAAGAGACGATTAGAGGTATATCACTTAATCGTCTCTAAATGCATATAACATGAGCAAGAGAAGAAAAACTCGAAACAATATCAACACATATGACTGACATGGTAGTAGGTCAATTGCCCTCCCATAACGGATGAGGCTCAGGCAACAGTGGGACATATATGAGCTGAGACAATGATGATGACAGATTAACATCAAAAAATTTATTAATATCCATCTTATGTAGCATTTATATTGACTAAGTTGTTATTTAAAATCAAAGTGGTGATTGGTGAAAATGGGTCTAAGACAAAGTAATACCGACAATATTCTTCAGTTCTAAGACAAGAAGATACATTTGTAATTAATAATATTCATATAATTAAAAAAATATATATTATTAACACTACGCATTATTACTATTTCACTTGTCAATCTTTCAACGGTCATAGCGTTGGCGAATGTAGTTGATATTATAATATGCCCGGTTATGTACTGCAACCAACTCTCCTGATGAATCCATACTACTTTAGGTTGTTTTTACAAATCCCACAGGCAAGTAAGGGTCATGCCGAACGTGGGCGGACCCAGCTTCGAAGGTCGACGGCTGTATGCGGGGGTGATCCGTTCGATGGCCATGTACGGCGCACCCGTGTGGGCGAGGGCTCTGAACGCCCAGCTCAGGGCTGTTCTGTGGAGACCCCAGAGAGTCATGGCGGTCAGAGCCCTTCGCGGGTACCGCACGGTATCGACCGAGGCGGCATGCCTGCTGGCCGGGACACCCCCGTGGGACCTAGAGGCGGAGATGCTCTCCGACCTCTACCGGCGGGTGACCTCACTGCGCGACGAAGGTGGCTCCCCATCGCTGAGCGAGATAGCCACCTGGCGCGAGGACGCCCGCCGAGACGTCATCGCCCGTTGGGCTACGCGGCTGGAGAGGCCTAGACACGGTGTCGTCACCGTCGAGGCTCTCCGGCCCGTACTGACGGAGTGGATGGAGCGGCGGCACGGAGTCCTCTCCTTTCGACTGGTGCAGGTGTTGTCGGGGCACGGATGCTTCGGCTCGTACCTGCACACGGTCGTGTATAGGGAGTGGACTCCGGCCTGCCACCATTGCAGCAGTGACGAGGACACGGCGCAACACACGCTGGAGGTGTGTCCGGGCTTTGACCGGCATCGCCGTGACCTCGTCGCTGTTATCGGTGCCGACCTGACGCTGCCGGCCATCGCGAGGGCGATGGTCGACAGCATCAGGAACTGGGACGCGGTCGCCGCCTTCTGCGAGGCTGTCATCTCGCAGAAGGAAGCGGCGGAACGGGCAAGGGAGGATTCCCGCGCCCCGGGCCGCCGTCAGCGGCCGGGGCGGCGCAGGCGCGAATACCTGCGCCTGATGCCGCCCTAACCGAGGCCTCGGGTGATCGGACCGGGGAATTGTCCGGTCACCCGACGTGAGGCCACCGCGTGAGGGCGACGCCCCGACGGCGAAATCTGTCGGGGCGTCGACGAGAGGAACCCGCGAGGGTAAACCGCCGGGCGGGCCACCGAAGTTAAAATCGAGTACCGGTGGTCCGCTCGCACGGCGAAGAGAGAAGGTTTTACGGTGGGTCTATGGGGTCACGCGCCGCCTTTCCGTCACCCCGGACCGATTCAGCGGGGCGAGACGCACCCATAGCCCACCAATAAAAAAAAAAAAAAAAAAAAGGCAAGTAAGGGTAAGTAATATATTTACATATTAATCGATGGTTATGCGAAGTCCACGGATTTTTTAGCCACCAACACAAATCCTAAATTTCATTATATTATTATAATTATATTATTATTATATTATTATATTATATCCTAAATTTCAATAATATGTATTTAAATGTTGAGAAATGTAACTACATATCATTTAGTAGAAAGAAAAATAGATTAAAAACATCGTATAACATAGAAAATCATACTCTTGATCAAGTAGAATGTGTAGATGATTTGGGAGTATCAATTGACAGTAAACTAACATTTAATCCACATCTAAATAAAATAATATTAAAAGCTTCTAAAATAAGTGGCTTCATTATAAGAAACGGCAAAAATTTTAGATGCTCAAAAACAAAGATTATTTTATTCAACAGTTTAGTTCGTAGTGGATTAGAATATTGCTCGCAAGTTTGGTCACCTTTTTATATGATGTTCACAAAAACAGATTAGAACGTATTCAACGAAAATTTCTTAATCATCTAGCATATAATATGAAAACACATCACTCACTTAACTCATATAACGCTCGCCTTGAACATTATAAACTAATTTCCCTTAGTGACAGACGCAAATTACTTGATCTTGTGTTTATGTATAAATTATTTAATGATATGATTGATAGTTCTGAATTACTGTCTAGAATCAATATCCGTGCACCAAGTAAACTTCCTCGCTCGAGAGTCTACAAACTGTTCAGTTTACGTTCATTTAAAACGAATATAGGTCTCAATTCGCCTCTGAACAGAATGTGCAAATTGTACAACGACCTTTCCACTTCTTTGAATTTAGACATTTTTGGTGATAATTTTCGTCATTTTAAGACTAAAATCTATGAATATTATATGTACAAATGATATATATGTGTATATATGTCTATGTTTAAATATATATATGTATGTAGGTATATATAGTTTGCCAACTGTATATTGATTTTTTTATCATTTTATGTTTTCCTTTTTAAAAAAGTAGGAAATGAATATTTTGTTTTAAAGAGTTTAAGTAACATTTAGTTAGTTGTGGTTACCTGTAAATGAAAGAGCACAAAACATGATCCATGTGATTCTTTTTTTACTATATTGTATGTTAGTGTATTTTTCGTTGGTAATCTTAAAAAATAAATAAATTATATACCTATTGAAAAATTGTCAAGCAGATTAAGCTTAGCGGCCTATGTGGTTGTAAAATTCGAATGTTAAGCCATATTGAAATCGCTACAGGACTTTATTTCACTTATTTTCGTAGTCTTTTCTTATGACATACTGCTTTGTTGATCTTCCGCAGATTTAAATAGCATATTTTTCTTATCCAAAAACCTGTGATTCTATATTCAAGGAAATAAATATTCATATGTAAAAGACATCGACAAATTCGAAAAAGTGACATTTATTATGTGGATACTAGAAATAAGGTAATTTAGTTACCCATATTAATCGTCTCCATAGAATTAGTAGGTCTTTCATGGGACAATGTACATGCTTTTACAATAAACTACCTAAATATATTAGAGACATGCCAGTGAATAAGTTTAAAAAACTATCAAGACAAGAAAAGAGTATTAAAATTTCAAATTATCTAGATCATAATATAGGATAGTTATGAGTAGCTTTTCATTCAGGAATTTCATTATGTTATTCTATGGAGTCGGAGAAAAAGCTTCTTCGCGTTATATATGAAAATACAAGACATTTTTTAGAAGTTTATTTGGATTTAATTACAATATACAGGCTACATGTGCCATTTTGTTTGATGACTGTCTGCCATTTTGTAGGTAGTGACATGATCCCGATGCTATTGATATTTTGGGACTTAAAAAAACGGAACGGAAGTTAAAAAAATGTGACAAGTAGATTTGGTAGTCCTCTCTTGATATTAATCTGATACTATCTAAGGAATTCTGAAGAAACCGAAACAGTTGGAAATCTGAAGGCGCAAGGTCAGGCCTATATCGTGGATGCATTAACACCTCCTAGCCAAACACTCTTAATTTTTGCTGAGTGACTAAAGACGTGTGTTGTCCATTGTTTTCGAGATGAACGACCGAAGCTTTTCTGTTGATTAATTAGCTTTCTCTTAATTTCTTGCTTTAATCTCATCAATTGTTGGCAGTAGAGATTTGAATCCACGGTAAAAACTCATAATGAACAATACTCTTCCAATCCCACCATACACACAGTTTGATACACACACCTTATTGCGTGTTAGCCCAAGTTTTGGCACAGTTTGTAATGCCTGACCAACCTTTGACCACGATCTTCTTCGCACGTTCTTATCGTACGTGATCCACTTTTCATCACCAGTTGTCAATCTCTTCAAAAACGTTTCGGTTTCATTACATCTCAATAAAGAATCACAAATGAGGACACGGTTCATTAGGTTTCTTTCAGTGAGCTCGTGTGACACTCTAATATAGAGCTTTTATGTATACTCAGGTGTTTTCAAACGGTCTGTTTTGTGGTCAATTCCCAGATATTCAGCTACGTCGTAACTATAGTGACATGCTGATCTTGCCCCACTTTTTCAAAAATGGCGTTCATATTATTAGCAATAAAGCAACCAGAGCGAGGTCCCTCTTTGATAGCAAAATTCTTGGATTGAAATTGTTAAAACCAACTTTGTGCTACTCTTACTAACGCTACATTAGGTCCATAAACGTCACAATTTTTTCGTGGCTTGCGTTGCATTTATTCCTTTTTTTTATATCTATAAGAAATTTTCGTTGAATACGTTCTAATCTGTTTTTGTGAACATCATATAAAAAGGTGACCAAACTTGCGAGCAATATTCTAATCCACTACGAACTAAACTGTTGAATAAAATAATCTTTGTTTTTGAGCATCTAAAATTTTTGCCGTTTCTTATAATGAAGCCACTTATTTTAGAAGCTTTTAATATTATTTTATTTAGATGTGGATTAAATGTTAGTTTACTGTCAATTGATACTCCCAAATCATCTACACATTCTACTTGATCAAGAGTATGATTTTCTATGTTATACGATGTTTTTAATCTATTTTTCTTTCTACTAAATGATATGTAGTTACATTTCTCAACATTTAAATACATATTATTGAAATTTAGGATATAATATAATAATATAATAATAATATAATTATAATAATATAATGAAATTTAGGATTTGTGTTGGTGGCTAAAAAATCCGTGGACTTCGCATAACCATCGATTAATATGTAAATATATTACTTACCCTTACTTGCCTTTTTTTTTTTTTTTTTTTTTTTGGTGGGCTATGGGTGCGTCTCGCCCCGCTGAATCGGTCCGGGGTGACGGAAAGGCGGCGCGTGACCCCATAGACCCACCGTAAAACCTTCTCTCTTCGCCGTGCGAGCGGACCACCGGTACTCGATTTTAACTTCGGTGGCCCGCCCGGCGGTTTACCCTCGCGGGTTCCTCTCGTCGACGCCCCGACAGATTTCGCCGTCGGGGCGTCGCCCTCACGCGGTGGCCTCACGTCGGGTGACCGGACAATTCCCCGGTCCGATCACCCGAGGCCTCGGTTAGGGCGGCATCAGGCGCAGGTATTCGCGCCTGCGCCGCCCCGGCCGCTGACGGCGGCCCGGGGCGCGGGAATCCTCCCTTGCCCGTTCCGCCGCTTCCTTCTGCGAGATGACAGCCTCGCAGAAGGCGGCGACCACGTCCCAGTTCCTGATGCTGTCGACCATCGCCCTCGCGACGGCCGGCAGCGTCAGGTCGGCACCGATAACAGCGACGAGGTCACGGCGATGCCGGTCAAAGCCCGGACACACCTCCAGCGTGTGTTGCGCCGTGTCCTCGTCACTGCTGCAATGGTGGCAGGCCGGAGTCCACTCCCTATACACGACCGTGTGCAGGTACGAGCCGAAGCATCCGTGCCCCGACAACACCTGCACCAGTCGAAAGGAGAGGACTCCGTGCCGCCGCTCCATCCACTCCGTCAGTACGGGCCGGAGAGCCTCGACGGTGACGACACCGTGTCTAGGCCTCTCCAGCCGCGTAGCCCAACGGGCGATGACGTCTCGGCGGGCGTCCTCGCGCCAGGTGGCTATCTCGCTCAGCGATGGGGAGCCACCTTCGTCGCGCAGTGAGGTCACCCGCCGGTAGAGGTCGGAGAGCATCTCCGCCTCTAGGTCCCACGGGGGTGTCGCCAGCAGGCATGCCGCCTCGGTCGATACCGTGCGGTACCCGCGAAGGGCTCTGACCGCCATGACTCTCTGGGGTCTCCACAGAACAGCCCTGAGCTGGGCGTTCAGAGCCCTCGCCCACACGGGTGCGCCGTACATGGCCATCGAACGGATCACCCCCGCATACAGCCGTCGACCTTCGAAGCTGGGTCCGCCCACGTTCGGCATGACCCTTACTTGCCTGTGGGATTTGTAAAAACAACCTAAAGTAGTATGGATTCATCAGGAGAGTTGGTTGCAGTACATAACCGGGCATATTATAATATCAACTACATTCGCCAACGCTATGACCGTTGAAAGATTGACAAGTGAAATAGTAATAATGCGTAGTGTTAATAATATATATTTTTTTAATTATATGAATATTATTAATTACAAATGTATCTTCTTGTCTTAGAACTGAAGAATATTGTCGGTATTACTTTGTCTTAGACCCATTTTCACCAATCACCATTTTGATTTTAAGTAACACCTTAGTCAATACAAATGCTACATAAGATGGATATTAATAAATTTTTTGATGTTAATCTGTCATCATCATTGTCTCAGCTCATATATATGTCCCACTGTTGCCTGAGCCTCATCCGTTATGGGAGGGAAATTGACCTACTACCATGTCAGTCATATGTGTTGATATTGTTTCGAGTTTTTCTTCTCTTGCTCATGTTATATGCATTTAGAGACGATTAAGTGATATACCTCTAATCGTCTCTTACGATCACATACGGATAAGAACACACGATAAGAAGGGAAGGTGGTAAATTATATTCTTACTCCGTCACCACACGGATAAGATGTTAATTATTGATGTTTAATAAAATTAGAATTTTAAGTTGTAATATATGTTACCTATAAAGATAATAATTGTCATTAACATTGCCGTTAACACTAACTAATATATGAAGTCTTTGGTGTACGTGGGTATTAAAGCCACAGCGGTGAGTTTGTTAATCTGGACATGTACTACGGCGGGCGGATAGGATATCATCATCATCATTATCACAACCCATATGTGTCCCACTGTTGGGCTCGGGCCTCCTCCGTAATGGGAGGGAAGTTAACCTATTATACCGCACTGGTCAGACGTGTTGGTATAGGGTTTTGTTTCGAGTTTTCCTTCTCTCGCATAGATTTTATATGCGTTTTATATCCCTTAGTTGTCTCTTACCATCACCCACGAGTAAGATAGGGTGTGGTGAATTGTATTCTTACCCCGTGACCACACGAATAGGGTAACATTCTCCGTATTATGTCATATGTTCGCCGATCTGATCACTGGCCGCTGATAAACCACACCGACTGTTTTCAGCGGGTTACTGTTTGAAAGTTTCCTTTAGACTGATCTCAATATAGCGTTAGGCACGTTCTTAATTTCTTCGAAGTAATAATTTACCAAAACGCGTCTAGTGGCGAATTACGCTACTTAATCCTAATGACTCCCTGTAGAGTTCGCAGTTGGAAAAGCTGATTAAATTTGTAGCAAATGTTGTAGAGGCACCAGTAACTAGTGGCTGTTGCCTACTGCCAATTTTAGGATAACATGTACCTTACTTACCTTACACTCTTAAATTTTATTGTAAAATTACAATTGTTTTACAAAACAAATAAGATCAGAATTCCAAATCAACGTATACTAATACACTACTGGAAAAAATTAAGGGATCAAAAAAAATCCTTATTTTTGGGCAATTTTCAACAGGCTGTAACTTCGAGAGAAATGGTCGTACAGGAAATCAAAAAAAAGGAAACTGTAGCTCCAAGTTTCTAGTTTTTGGATTAGAACTTTAAAATTTTGTAACCTCCGCGGTTTTTGAGTACTCGTGGAAAAACCAGCAACAAAAAAAAATTCAATTCTTTTTGTTTTTTTTTGGTCTACGGGCGTAGAATAAAATTTTCCAACATAACTACTATATCTATCAGATAACTTGTTTATTCAGCTTGAATTTACTTTTTTAAAAAGTTCGATACGATCATTTCTCGCTGAGGTATCGAACTTTGAATGGAAAAGGATTTTATTGTGTTGATGGTTAAACCATCAATATCTCAGCAACCAATGATCGCATACAAAGTTAAAGGTGGGTTTCAAGAACTTGAATGAATTCTCCTTAACGACTAGCCAGCTATACCAAATAAAAAATAATGAGCAAAAATGTGGAAAAAGCTCTGAATAACAATATTTTTCTCATTTTTAAAAATTATAAGCTTTTCAGAGCAAAAAACGTGATCCTTTAATTTTCTCAAAAATTCGATGGAGTGAAACAAAAAAACGGCTGGCTGGATTAATTTGGTTTATTGTAGGGTTTTTATATAAGAAAAAAGGTTGAAGGGTTGCAAGAAGAGTGTGTAAGAGAAAAGCATGCAGAGCGTGACCGAGAACGATTGACGAAGGCAAGCCAGCCGCAATCGGACATAGAAAAATGCTGGAGAATATTGAAAGAGAGTATGATAGATAGAGTGAAAGAAGTATGTGGAAGCTCAAAGAAGCATAGAAAAACAAATGGTGATGCATGGTGGGATGCGGAAGTGGCAGCTTCCGTAGAGAAGAAGAAAGCGTGGCTAGACTATGTATCTTCTTTGAATCTGAGTGACAGTATGACTGAATAGAAGAAAGAAATATATCGACAATGTAAGAATGACACCAAGGCTTTAGTGAAAGAGAAACGTGATAGAGCAAATATGAGTGCAGAAGATAGGCTGACGAAAAAGTTCGAGGGTAACACCAAGCTCTTTTGGAGGGAAGTGAAAAAGTCTTTGGGTGGTGGATCAGACTTCAGAATGAATAAAATAAGGTCTAAAGGTTTACATTTTTACACAAACACAAGACGTGTTAAGCCGATGGTGTGAACATTTTGGCGATATGTATGCGGATACTCGGGTTGGCGCCGGTGTTGCATATGGTCTAATAGATCAGCATTGAGCACCGATGTCCTCCGATCACATCAGTATGGATGAAGTTGGAGGGGGCGATAAGAAGTTTGACAAATGGTAATCTATGGTGTCTGCCGAGATGATCAAGCTTGGCGGCTCCTGTGTCTGGGAGGCGTTCCTGTTGCTCCTCAATTTATTTTGGAACTCGGGAATGGTGCCCAAGGACTGCAATAGCGCAGTCATCGTGCATTTGTTTAAAAACAAGGGTTTACGTTATCACTGCGCAAATTACATGGCCATAAGCTTGACCACTTTGGCAGCTAAAGTGTACGGTAAAATTATTGAAAGGAGAATGAGGATGGTGTCCGATGGTTTACTGTGTGAGGCACAAGGAGGTTTCAGGCGTGGAAGGGGATACATAGATCAAGTGTTTTCTCTGCGCAACATTGTGGAAAAGCATCTGGCTCTAGGTCAGAGGGTTTTCTGCAGTTTTGTAGAACTGGAGAGAGCATTTGACACGGTTGTACGAAATGAACTTTGGGACATTTTACCGGAGTATGGTATTAACGATAAACTGATGCAGGCTGTGCAGTCCAATAACATGGGCTGTAGAGCTTGTGTGCGGGTGGATGATGGAATGTCGCCTTATTTGACGTCAATATCGGCGTTAAGCGGGGTGCGTTCTGTCAGCCAGACTGTTTATCATATATCTGGATAAATGTCTCCAAAGGTTGAACGATATGAATGTGGGAGTCCAGATGGGCGACTCAGTGGTCAGTGCTCAGTGACAGAAGATTGTAAGAAAAGGGAACGCGTGAATGTGAGCAAAACCAAAATAATGGTCTTTGAAAGAGATGAAGCTAGGACAGATGTAAGAGTAACAATAGGTAATGATGTACTAGAGCAAGTGGAAGGAAGAAGAAGCCGAGATGGAAGGTACACCACTGATATAGAGTGGAGAGTGAATGCGGGCAATAGAGTGAACGGAGGGTTGGGGGCAACTTCTCGGTAGCCACCACCTCAGCCAGAAGGTACGTGTAGCAATACACAATGCAGTGCTTATCCCAACATTACTATATGGAAGCGAGAGTTGGGTATGCAGAAAAGAGCATGAAAGTAAAATTAATGCAATCGAAATGCGATCTCTACGGCAAATCTGTGGAGTTAGGCTGACCGATCACATTCGTAACGACGACGTAAGAGAGCGAGTAGGTATGAAAGTACCAATACTCTATTGGTGTAAAGATTCGAAAGGGAATGCTTTGATGGTTCGGACATGTGGAGATAATGCCGAACAAACGTCTGGTTAAGAAGATATACCATGCGAAAGTGGAAGGATGTAGGTACCGGGGGACACCGCACCGAGACTAACCTGCCTAGATCAGATTGGTCACGTACTGAAGGAAGGTGGAGTCAAGAGTCTCCGAAACCGGCGAGCGTGTATGAAGTGAATTATGAATGTTCAGGAAGCGAGTGAAGTATGCAAGGATAGAGTTCTCTAGCACTCTGTTCTCTCTGCCTATCCTACAAGGGATATGGCGTGATGATATGTATGTATGTATGCATACAGTCTATACTTATGCGAAAAGAATTTTGCCCCGACCTGTTATTACAATTATTTTATGGCGCTGTTCTGCTTTGACGTCTTTCCTAACATTTGTCTTATTATGTTATTGAAGTGTAATTTGTTGCCTAACAAGGATAGGTTTTAGTTGCTTTAGCTTGCTGTTTGTACTTTTGGTTTGGTCATGTTCACTGAAAGGTTCTCTTTTTTATTGCTCTTTGTGGAGGTGGTTGCGCCACATCTCCACCGCTGGATTAATAGAAGGCACGGCAGCCTAAGCTGTAGTAGCTGTACCGGACGGGGTCTTCAGTAAGTACTTGCACAGAATTGGTGGAAAAGGAACCCCAGGATGTCACGAGTGTGGCGCGCCAGTAGACGATGCGCGTCACACTCTAGCATGTATGACTCGCCTGGGGGCCCCAACTCCACGTCCTGTCGGCGATCATTGGGAGAGACCTGTTGCTGTCAACCGTCATCTCGAAGACGCTTGGCAGGTGCTGGTCGTCAATGGCGAGAAAGCGAGGGAAAGGCGAGAATGCGAGGCGTTTGCGTCCGCTGACTCAATCCGCTGCCGGCGACCGGGGAGGAGGAGGCGCCGTTATGCACACGTGCTTCCACCGCCTTGAGGGGCGACAGGACGTGGCCAGAAGGCCAAGCGTTGGGATGTCGGGGATCAAATGTCATTAGATGATCTCTCCGGCGCCCCGTAAAAGCGCGGAAGGGGCCGCTGTGGTTTTAGTGGGAATTCCTATCCGGGTAGGTGACAGGCGAGTCCCACACTCCCCTCAGTCTATCATCACTAGCAGGAGATAGCACGTAAATGTATTTCCACAGCGACAGACAAAAATAAAAAAAGGTGACAAATGAGCAAACGGTCCACCCGATGTGTTACTACCGCCCACGGAGCTTTGCAATACCAGTGATATAGCTAGACCGCTGCGTTCTAGTAATCCCAAACCCACCCAGAAAGTTGGGTTTCCGGCTCTTACGCTCACCGAACGAAGCACATCAGCATATTGCCACTGTTCAGGCGTCGATTTTCTGAGAGAATGTTTTACTACCCAGGATAGACCGACCCGTGGCTATAAACAGAGAACTGTTAACAACGTGGTACTACCACTATGAAACTCTGCATGCAGTTGTTACGTGGAGCCGTTCTTTCCACCCTTTCAATGTGGTTGAGGGCAGTGATGCCAGCTCTAGTAATTCGTGAACGGGTGCCGCTATAGGATCTGATCCAGCTAAATTAGTTTTTTGTCTTTGCATCATATTCTAAATAAAAAAATTAACCTATGTAGTTCGAAGGGCGTCAATCACACTGGATTTATACTTGCTAAATTTGTAATATAGGTACAAACAATTTTATTTAAAATAAGTAATTAAAAAACTTACAAGCCCCCTGAATTTCTTGTCGGAGCTTCTCAGCTTATGGTCGCTCTCGATCCGGTTGTAGATTATTAGATTAATTCCAAAGTACCTAAATGTAAATTTGTCAACACGTTAGCGACCTTATGGGGAGAAATGATATCATTTGTATTTTTATTTCGTCACCATACGGGCCGCTATTTCTTGAGGGTGAGACTTAAAGCCAATGTACCTTCTGACCTGTGCATTGAAATTTCATCAAATACCTTTTTGCTCCCTCCAATATAAGGAATGTATGCTTCATCACCAGATTATACTCAAAATTCCAATTTGTTGAGATTTTTTTGGGGAATAATGGGACACTATTTTTAATCTCGAATTCAAACTGCTGCCATCGTTTTGCCTGTCTACCTCGTATCCTGTTACCGCCTGGTCAATATTCAGTGAAAAATTTTCAAATCTCAAATTATTGAAATTTAGCATTTAATATGCTTAATTATTTATAAAAACCCGTTTACGAGCGAAAAATGATTGTCACAAGTGGGATTCGAACCCACACCTATTGGAAATCCATCCCATTCGTGCAGCCACTTACATCATCAATCAACTATTTTTGGCTCGTAATCAGGTTTTTATAAATAATCAAGCATATTGAATGCTAAATTTCAGTAATTTGAATAACAGGATTGTGTCATCGTTTAATACAATTCTAACTGCAAAGTTTGAAGTATCATTAGGTATAATGTGTAAACATTGTCGGGTACATGGCACACGTCTCCTTAAAGACGTAAATATAATACGATGCGAGAATTGAATGTCCTACAATAGTTCACGCTGGTGTAAGTGGCAGCACGATTTGGATGGATTTCCAATAGGTGTGGGTTCGAATCCCACTTGTGAGGTGACAATTATATTTCGCTCGTAATAGAGTTTTTATAAATTTCCAAATCTTTTACGTATAATGATGGAGTAAGAATGCAATTCACTTACAATTCTTCTCCAGTGAATGTCTTTAAAAACCACCAACAAATGAAAGGTGACAATACTGCTAGATAAAGAAAAATCGAAATAAACTATATCAACACGACTTACCAGCGATTTAGTGGGTCAATTTTCTTCTTATTGTAAGGAGATCGTACCTACCCATCAGTGAGTAAATGGGATAAGAATCGTCTTTATGTGACACATTTTACTAAATTATATAGATATTATATATATATATATATATATATATATATATATATATATATATATATATATATATATATATATATATATATATATATATATATATATATATATATATATATATATATGTGTATTTCGTTGTGGTGATGGAGTAAGAATACAATTCACTAACCCTATCTTATTTGTGGGTGATCGGAAAAGACGACTAAGGAATATAAAACGTATATAACATCTATACAAAAGAAGGCAAACTTGGAACAAAATCCCTATACCAACAAGTCTGACCACGTATAGTAGGTAAATTTCCCCTCCCATAATGGAGGAGGTTCGAGGCCAGCAGTGGGACATAATATGAGCTGATAGATGATGATAGATATATTTACCTACATAGATTTTCACTTGGGATAGATTACTGGTCACGGAAAACATGGGCTCGTTCTCCCACCAATATGCCGATAGAGAGATTGTATATGGCAGGTTAAAGGGCTGTTGCCACCACAGGTTGTCTGAGCAAGGTGTGGTTAGACCTCAAAAATTAGAGATAGGCAACTGATCATTAATTGTACATAGTATTTCCATCCAGCATCCATCTCAGCTCATATACGGTACATCCCCACTGTTGGGCTCGAGCCTTCGCCATAATAGGAGGGACATCGACCTACTATACCACGCTTGTCAGACGTGTCGGTATAGGGTTTTGTTTCGAGTTGTCCTTCTCTTTGCATAGATGTTACATGCATTTTATATCCCTTAGTCTCGTCTCTTACGATCACCCACGGGTAAGATAGGGGGTGGTGAAATATATTCTAACTCCGTCACCACACGGAAAGCGTACGTACGTAGTATTTAATAGGGTTAATAATAAATTCACCACCCTTATCTTAACGACGACTAAAGGATAAAATATGCATATAACATCTATGCAAGAGCAGGAAAACTCGAATCAAAACCCTATACCACCCAGTGTGACCATGTATAATAAGTCAATTTCCGTCCTAGTGTGGAGTCTCGAGCTCAGCAGTAGCACATATATGAACTGAGTAGATTTAATAGGGTAATCCACCATTGATCCTTCAAGCTTTTCTCGTTCATTGTTAGGCCTGAGCCTTTTTAAAGGGAGATCAAGACACGAGGCTACTACTGATTACTTCTCCTAGCCGATCCCTCAGCAGATCTATACGATTCCCACGGGTAAGAAAATTATGGTGATACAATGTAGCTATTGTAATGGTCAACAAACGACTTCTAATAATTCAAAATGAAAAACAATTGTACTTTTTATATTTAATTTATCATCATAATTATAATACTTATAACAACAGCATAATACAAAAAAAAAATCAACAATCGCACTTATGTAAATACAGATAAATAATACCTATATGAATAGAAACTTATTTTTAAAATATTTTTGTTTGTGTTTTTTTAACGTTACGGATACTTTGCAGAACTTAACTATGATCCCGTGAAGACTGATATGAATAATAGCCGACACAAACACAACAGAATGTCGTATAGACATACGATAGAAGTATTTTTTTTTTATTACAGAGAAACTTTTTAATTATCCATCAATCAATTTAATTTTCTTTTTTTTATGTAACTTTTTTTAATAGTTTACGTTTAGGAACGAACCCAAAACATGTAACCGATTTTTTTACAATTTTTAAATCTGCCCTCACTGGTGACCAACAAAGTTATATAGCCAAGGCCCAATTTTGTGCCAGCGTGGTATTTTTGAAGAGCCCTACCTAAATAGGGCACTTAGTATGAGTATGTTCCTTTATCATTTATTTATTTACAAAAAAATATAATCGCGAGAAGTTCGTATGTCTTACTTATCTACAATACCCCAAGGCAAATCCCACCCACCCCTTAATAAGTTTCAGTTCAAAATCGATCGTTTTATTATTAATAATAAATTATTGTGATATTATTAATTATGCATCATTTATTTATCAAGTGATTTGTTCTTATAATTTATAACTTAAACTTATTAACTTACAGTATAATTAATTATGTATTATAATAATTAGAAGGCACATCACTATAATCCTAAGAAATAAATTTCTAAATGAATACTGATTTTATTTAAACGATACGTGACAATAAGTCATATTATGTATCTTTCTGTGATATATCGTGTTTGTTGGAATGTATTGTTATTTTTTATTAATGGATTTTGAATGGCAATCCCAGCAGCGACATTCCTTCCTCTGTGTGTACCTCAACATTGACTTAAAAAGCCGTACCAAGGTACAAGTTAGTTTTTATACATATTTTATTGACACTAGTAAAAATTCACAAGTCTTGTGCAATAAATTTCTTCGTAAGTTATAGAACACTATTACTTTTTCACGAATAGCTTACACATAGTCATTTGCCGTCAATAAGTCAAGTCGTTACCATTAATTGGACGCTGACAATCAAATTACTAATTCCTCTGGGATTTGATAGAACTTGAAAATACATGTAAAAACCACTGTTATAATATATTCACTACACTTTAAAATTTTCTCTGTATTATATTATATAAAATACGAGCAAAATTATTCAAAATAACACTATATAAATACTAAAATATTGAATAAAATTTAAGAGCGCCACATAATAATTTCACATTACTACCAAAACTTCGGTACAACTACATGGTAATACAAGTAGAAGTAGTAGCTCAATCTATACATATAATAAAAATGTAACGGGTCGCTGTCTGTACATGGAAGATATATGAAAAAAAATATTACTGGGACCTTTATCAACATAATTAGAACACAAAATAATGATTTTAAACATTTTTGTCTGTTTATCGGTTTGTCTGTGCGTTTGTGCACGCTAATCTCAGAAACGGCTTATCCGATTTAGACGCGGTTTCACTAATGTATTGTGGTAAGCTCTACTTAACATTTAGGCTTTATTTCATGTCAATTGGTTTATAATAAAAAAGCTATGTCAATTTAAAAAAATGTCGGAGAAAAATCTTTATCGATTCTTTTCAAATTACGTACAAATTATCTTCAGTAAAAATAAATAAACACGTGTTTCAGCATTTTTTAATTTTCACCCTCTGGGGGTAAAATTAGGCCTGCGAAGCGGGTTGGACAACTCATTAAGTCATTCGCGCCAAGCCGATATTATTGAAGCTGGCAACTTGAAAATTTGACAGTGGTTTTTTTTCTATAATGTAGAGATTTACTAAGAAAGAATTTTACGAAATTACACCCCTAAGGGGGTAAAACAAAGTGGCAAAGTTTGTATGGGGAGAAAAAATCTTTTCAAATTACGAGTCGAATCAAACATTCTATGGTAATATCCGGCATTTGTCAATTTTTACCGCCAAACCAAAACTAATAAAACTAGAGACATTAAATTTTGACGCACGTTTCTTTTTATGACATAGAGATTCAATATGAAAGGATTTTATTAATGCCGCTCCTAAGGGGGTGTAACAAGGTGGCAAAGTGTGTATGGTAGATTTCTTTATCAATTCTTTTCAAATTACGTACAAATATTCTTCGGTAAAATTAAATAAACACGTGTTTCACTCTCCCTCTCCATCAACCCTGCACCAGTGCCGTCGTGGCGACCAGTGCCGGAGTGAGAGCTCACACGATACACATAGTAGACGGCAATAAGTTCTTGCCTAAGGGTTTAAGATACAGGTTAAGTTTAGCTTCAAAAATGTTCACTCTATAACTCAAATAATAAATCATATCTAACGAGGTCGCAACTCTGCTGGTGAAACAAAACAGTCAAATGAGGGGTGGCGATAATTATATTTTTATCCCGGTCATACCGTAAATAGTATATTAAAGGCAATATAATTTGTAGAATGAATAGAACTTTGAACAACCTTTTACTTTAGTGACCGGCTATGGTATATAGACACACCGCGCCCAATCCGTCCGAGGTGACGCGTGACCCCATAGTGCGCCGTACACGTACATCTACGTTATGCGGTCAGGCCACCGCAACCAGGTATCATCTCGAGTCGAAGCCCTCTTGCAGTGAACCTCAATACAGGTACTCACGCTTGCGCCGCCCAAAGCACCGACGGTAGAGCGTGTCAACGTATTTTCTCTCGGACCCACACTATTGCCTAATTCCGTTATACAACTAAACCGCAGAAAGCGGCGACCGCATCCCAGTTTCTGACGCTGTTAATCATCGTCCTAGCGAATAAACCTTCAACACATTGCATTGCTTTTTCTATTTAACTCTGTCAGAGATGATTTCGGCGTGGACGAAGCCGCGGGCAAAAGCTAGTATAAAATAAAATACTACAAGGAAAATCTCGGAAATCCCATATCCATGGTTGAGTTTTAGTATTGATTGAGTATTCAAGTCCCGCCCTAATAACTATCACAATCATAACGATTTAAGTCGTCATAACGATTTAAGTCGTAAAGAGTCACGATGTATATATGTTACCGGCAATCTGTATAATCCGGTATTTTGTACATTACCTAGGTATTGTATAGAATGCCTAAAACATGTAGGTAATGTATGAAATATTATTTATTTTATATATTTCCTAGGTATTTTATACAATACCCGAAAGCGTAGCCGGTAATGTATGTAAAAGACGAGAGGAAGGAGGAACACGTTAATATTATTAACCTAACCAAACCTAACGTAATAAAGCTGTAATAAAGTAACTTCAAGCAATACTTGAATTATATAAAATCTAATAACTAACATTAAATTTAAAAAGGCACGGACCATTTCTATGGATGATGCAACAAAAAACCTAAACTAATCCTGCCCCATTGTAGCTACGCTCATGGGTAGGTTAGTTAACATTCATAAATATAGACCAAGATCTATTAATTTTATACATTGCTGGTGGAACAGCAGGTAGTCTATACAATACTCCATCTTTTTATTTTTTTGCGCTGGGCTATGGATGCGTCTCGCCCCGCCAAATCGGTCCGGGGTGACGGAAGAGGCGGCGCGTGACCCCATAGACCCACCGTGCAACTCATCCCTTCGCCGACCCGATCTATGTCTTCGGTGGCCAGTCTATATAATCCCTAGGAATTGTATACATTACCTAAATAAAGTATGTAATAGACAATAACATTCATAATATTTCATATACTACCTGGATGCTCCAGGTATTCTATACATTGTCTAGGTATTGCAAAGAATACCTGAAATATACAGATTGTCGGTAACATATATATATCTTGTGAGGAACAGCAGCAGGCAGAAGTTTTCTGCACTTCATAAGATTAAATTCATGAGCGACAGTAATCACTACTTATCAGTTAGGTAATTATTTTTGCCTAATTAATGATATAAAATTTAAGGAAAGCGAATGAAAATAATATGAATCACTAAATCTTTCTTTCGTTAATGTCCTAAAAGATGGTTAATAACTCGAAATAGAATTCTGGCATATGGTTTTATTACTCTAGTTCATCTAATCTAAGAAGTGCATTTTGACGTTTCGCCTTTTTTAATACACAATAACCTTGATCAAACGTATACATATGATTGCACACAATAAATCTGAAATTTTAAAGAACTATTAAGTTATTTACTTAATTAACGTTACGGGTGACTTTCATGTACAATAATATAATGTTGAAACTCGTAAAACTAATTTAAAATAAAAATAACATGGTAAATAGTAATTGTTATTGACGATCTAACAATGTCACGTCATCACGTTCTAAGCAGTAGTGCTTGACGACTTCCAATTCACGAATATCCAAATAATCAGTAAAAATATTAGAATAATAATATATAATTAATCGAATAGAGTTTTTGACAGAGATGTACATTTGACAATTTTATTGATAAGGAAATAATTATTAATGTTCGCGACGATGATAATTCAAGTAATAGTAGTGATTCTGAATAAATAGCTATTTTCAAATCCAGTTTTTGTTCTTACTTAACCTAATTTTACTAAATATGATGAATAGATTTTATGCTGAAAGAATTAAATTTGTTTAGTATTAATTTAGCACTTAATTTATTCTTCTCCCTTTTTGAAAATAAAAATATAAACCGATTATTAATTAAAAAGAATCAAAATCGATTTCTCATACAATCGGATATTTTCGATAGCGATTATTTGGTTCACATACCTAGACAACTTACTCCGATAGCTGTCAAAGTGCACTTCTTAGATTAGATAGACTATAATCGCCTGAATGGCAATGTATAATTGATTAGTCGTGCCCAGCTGTTGTATTTATATGGGCCATGAAGAAGATAATTACGCTGCCATCACTCATTACGAAGATATTTCACGCCATATACAAAATATGCGTTCAACTTACATATTTTGGTTGAAGTTTAATTATATTTTGAACTAAAATTACATTAAATCACAAAACATAAATATCTCGCATATGTTCCAGCGTGATATATTTTCGTTATCTGTGCAATTAATTATCCTAAAATTAATAAACTGTAATAATTTAAATATTAATGTTTAACTTAAGTAAATTAAATATTAAATATACTAATAACATTGTTGAATGTAGACATATCACATAAACTTACAAGTTATTAAGAACTATGGCCAATTGCAAATATGATGCAAAACATTTTTACGAGTTTTATATTGCTTTTTAATGTTCTTTTTTTTCTAGACTGTTTTTGAATTAGAGATGAAACGGATAGTGGTTTGGTCGGATACCAAATATCGGATACCGAATATTCGCCAAGCTGCGAGGTCGGAGCGCCGGATATTCGGCTACCGCATATTCGGCCCTTTCGGAAATATTCGTGCGGGTTCGGGTGGTGTCGCACGTGAGCGAAGATCGCGACGATCGCCAATTTGGTAATATTTTGATTTAAACAGTGACGATAACAAGTACGCGGTATGTTTATTGTGTCAGGTTCAAATTTCTCGGGGTGTGGTATTATTTGCCTTTTATATAACCATGAGATTTTGTAAATTTTACTATCCGAAATCCGGCCGGATACTGAATTACTATCCGGTATCCGGCCGGATAGTGAAAACATGGCCGGATACCAGATAGTTACTGGATATCCGTTTCATCTCTACTTTGAATCATGTCCTCCCGCAGCGATGGATGCCGTAAATAAGCGAAACGTCGCGTAGAATAGTAAGATTATAGCCCAGTCAAATTAGAATTTTAAATTACATTAATTCCGCACAGCAATTTTTTTTTCGCAACCGTTAGGGGTCCCTCTGGTAGTTTAAATCGACCGCCTAGGGAGTGTGCGTTAGCCGCCATTTGGATTTTTCCAAAAAAGAGTTTTTGGCGAATAACTCGGTCATTTTTGACTTTAGGTAAAAACCCAAAAGACAAAAGTTGTAGGCAATTCAATTCTCTACAATTTTGATCTCATTATTTTTTTTGTAGGATCGATATTTTTGAGTTATCAATAAAAAAAGCATTCTTCTGAAAATGTCGCTGTATTTTGTTTATTTTCAACTTTAGAGAAAATATGGTGTGGAACAAAGTTATAGAGAATTTAATTTTCTATAATTTTGATAAGTATGTTTTTTTTCGTAGAAATAATATTTAAGGTCCTACGCCCAATCCAAAACTGAGCAGAGCGTCCGTGGCTGCGTACTAGAAATACTCTTTTCCACACCACCGCTGGAAGACAAAAGAGAGAAGAGACAAAGAGACAAAAGTTGTAGAAAATCAAATTCTCTACAATTTATAAAAAGAGAAAGAGACAAAGAGACAAAAGTTGTAGAAAATCAAATTCTCTACAATTCCTCTACAAATTTGATGAATATAGTTCTGTCTAAGATCGATATTTTTCGAGTTATTAACAAAAAAGGCATTTTCTTCTGAAAATGCCACTGTATTTTGTTATTTTGTTTATTTTTAACTTTAAAGCGAATGTGGTCATAAACAAAGTTGTCGAGAATTGCTCTGCAGCTGCTCGAAGATGATGATGATTCCTTTTCCTAGATTGAAAACTTAATACCATCGAACATTGAGGAAACACCATACAATATGAAATCGAGGATGTTGATGTTGCAGGGCCCTCGTGCAAGAGAAAGAAAACATAGTTTTTCAAAGAATGAGCAAGAAGAAAGATGAAGAAGAATGAGCGTTATATTTAAAAAAATCCGACAAAAAATAAAAAAAAAAACCAAAAAAATGACGCCCGGATATTCCCGGAAAGTGAAACTACGTGGATTAGGCCTCTTGGGGATACCACTTGAAAAAAACGCGCCTGGAACTCTACCCTAGCGGTGGTGTGGAAAAGAGTATTTCTAGTACGCAGCCACGGACGCGCTCTGCTCAGTTTTGGATTGGGCGGAGAACCTTAAATATTGTTTCTACGAAAAAAATCATACTACAGAAAATTTAATTCTCTATAACTTTGTTTCAGACCACATTTTCTCTAAAGTTGAAAATAAACAAAATACAGCGACATTTTCAGAAGAATGCTTTTTTTATTGATAACTCAAAAAATATCGATTCTACAAAAAAAATATGAGATCAAAATTGTAGAGAATTGAATTTCCTACAACTTTTGTCTTTTGGATTTTCACCTAAAGTCAAAAATGACCTAGTTATTTGCCAAAAACTTTTTCTGGAAAAACCAAAATGATGGCTAACGCACACCCCTTAGGCGGTTGAAAATCGAGATTTAAACTACCAGAGAGATCCCCTAACGATTTCAGAAAAAAATTGCTGTGCGGAATTAATGTAATTTCACGTTAAATTTCGGTCTAATTTGACTGGGCTATTAAAAATCATTAAAACTATAGTGTTTTAATTGATATACTAATCATAGCTTGTACATAATTGTATAACGAATAAAAAAGTGTTAAAGGCATCTTTTGGGAATTTTGGTGGAAAACAAAAACGTATGTAATGCCAGTGCCTTTGTGTTATATCATATTCACTATACCTCAATACTTCCTGCGCATCAAATTACATAAAATATCGTCAAAATTACTTAAGATAACACGTTAAAACGCTAAGATATTGAATATTATACAAGAGCACCACATGACACTTTTTTCCCGCTAAAAACCCTAAAAAAATGTAGAGTATAAATATTTACAGAGCAAGAGTATTTTATAACACAGAGACTTTATTCACTTCAGCGTCAATAGCTTAATAAAGCTAAACGCCGCTCAACATTGGGTTTTTAGAAGGCAATTTTGGACAATTTATTAAAAGATTATGATATAGCTAATTGTAAATTTTATACAATTATAATAAAACTAATTAAAACAGATTACTTATAATCATAAAACAATGTGGGAATGTTTTTTTTATAATAATACTTGTACCTAATTTATTAGGTGCAATGTGAGGCGCGCTGTTGTCTCCAAGCGGAGTGAAATCCTGCAGCCGAATCAGAATCAGAATCACCTTCTTCACAAACACCGATTTGGGCTCTGGGCTGTTGGCATATAACACAAGCATTGTTTACTTCTTATTTAAAATTACATAAAAGGCCTAAAGTGTTAAAGCCTTCTGTTATATATAGCGTGAATTAAATTGTTCTGTGGTAGTAGGCTACGAATAATACCAACAATAATATTGCTCATAATCGTGGATGCGATGGCATCCTCCAATCAATCCTCCTTGGGAATGCAACTGACAAGATGTTGTCAGTTGCATTCCCAAGGAGGATTGCCGTCAGGCAGGCCGCCAGTCATAAAGATATTGTCAATAATTTTTGTGACACTATTGAAAAATAGTACATATTGCATTTTGATCTCAAATAATTGAGATAAGAGCACGATAATGATGACGATGAGTAATTACCATAGTAACTTAATATCATCTTTCAAAAATTATTTTTTTTGAGAAAAAACAAGAATGGTGGTCGTTGGCTGGGGTGAACCCGGTGTTTTGCAATGTAGGGGCATCCCTTTAGAAACACCAGCTGCATACGCGTTATCCTGCTCTTATCCCAATTACTTGGAGTCGACGCAATATGCACCTTCTCCTCTTCCATGGTACATATTACTAAAAGCAACCGTTTCAGCCATCGTTTGCTCTTTTTCTTGCGAAATTTTCATTCACACAAAATGGTTGTCGATCATAATTTCAAAGAAGTCATAAGAAGTTTCTCTTCAATAGCTGTAACGACAATTGAAGTTACCTGATCGGGAGTTGAAGGGGTGCTACGGCTATGGGCTGCCCCTAGCCCGCGTCGTCCACTAGCGCCCCGACGACGTATTTTATTATTTACAGGTGGCGGCATTAACTTGTCATCCTTCTGTAACATAATTTATTACTTCAATAACTAGTCTTGTGAACTTTGTATAAATTTTACTCTTCACTGCCCGTACAAGTCACATTGCACATAGGTCGAATTCCTAGAAATAGGCGGCCAAAATACAAAATTCCAAAACCTGCCTACAACAAAACAACGCAGTTCTCGGAATACTAGACAATATATCAATTGATTCTTGATCCCCACCCCGACACATGAGTCGCAAGGGCGCACCTCACAGGTAGTCGAAAGTTGATCGTCGCGATAGCTGCACGCATTCATTTTCGACGCTCTAGACAAACCTATCATTTCAAAAACCGATTACGAAGTGAAAAATGATGTCACAAGCGGGATTCGAACTCGCCTATTGGGATTCCGGCCCAATCGTGCTGCCACTACACCACCGTGACTAATTGTAGGATATGCAAATTTCACTTCGTATTATATTTACGTCTTAAGGTGACGGTATGCTATCTACCCGACAATGTTTACACATTGTTATAGGCTTAATACTTAAAACGAATCCCGCTTGTGACATCATTTTTCACTTCGTAATCGGTTTTTATAAATAATTAAGCATATTAAATGCTAAATTTCAGTAATTTAAATAACTATCATTTCAAAGTTAATATTTCATGTTAAAAAGTTCAGTGAATAGTGAAATTATGGAAATCGATAATTCAGGTAAGCCTCTTTTTATCCCATATATACTTATAGAAATATTTGCACATTTAATGTTAGTAATAATTAATAAAAAAAAGGCAGATTATTCCTACAAAAATTGTTTTTTTTTTTAAATTTAGCTGTAAAAAAAGTTACCTTCCGAGTCCGTCCGAGTTACAAATTTCACTTTATTGAATAATACAACTCTTTAACTTTATAGAGTAAACAATATGGCTACCACTTTTGACCACTTGCCGAGAAAACTTGTTTTATAAATTATAGGGAGAAAAAATATACATTTCAATATTTTTTAATTCTTTTTATAATTTCTTTTTACTTGCTGTATGTGGTCCTAGCAAGATTAGTGACACGCAGAAACCTGTTTGACAAAATGAATGAGCAGAGTTTTCCTTCCATTGATGAAAAATTAGAACACTTAGAGAATTATTTGATCGTTTCCTATACGGACTCAGACGAAGCAAAAAAGAATGTAAAGCACAAATTCTCATATTTTAAATCGGAAATAAAGAAAAGATGGTGCAAAGCACGCAACATCCTTGAGATATTTCCCTTAAACAACGAGACATGGCTGCAAGGAACTTTTGAAATTCCCGTGTCAGCGCACAACAAGCCAGGCAGGCCTGTTAAAGCTTTTGAAGAGTGTAGCCAAAGAACCAAAAAAAGAAAGACTGAAAGAAGTTCACTCATCTGTAAGCAAAGAAATTTTAGTTCACGCGGCGCAAGTGGTTTTACAGAAAGAAGGGAAAAGAAACGCCTCAATGGTTCTTAAAGATATAACTAACTCCCCAAAATGCACCATCGCTAGTGAATGTAAAATACGACATTCGAAAACGACAGAACCAAGTCCAGTATTCAAAGAAATTCTTTACTTATAATCTGCAAATGGGGATGTAATGGGTCACAACAGGCTCAGTTCAAGCAGAAATACTTAAACGATGGTGAATCTGATGCAAACATATTTTTGAGCTCTTTTGTCCCACTACAAATTGTTTGTGGCGAAGACACAAAAACAATTATTTGGCAAAACCCAACACCTTCCGCTCCTAGATTTTGCCGCCCAATCAGGTTTAGGTACGTGAAGGAAACCACAGACGTTACACTAGAAGAAATAAATTACGTACGCGACTGTTGGCGCCGTCTGGGCGGTGCGGAGCTGCGCGAGCAACAAACAAACAGCGACAGTGTGAAGAATTTGAAAAACACTGATGTGGAATTAAATGGAAATGTGTACTCTTTTAAGCACTGTCTTAAAATGACTATGGTGGACGGGAAAGTGTGCAATGCAGCAACCGGCACAAAAGCAACAAGCAGGTGTTACATATGTGGTGCCACGTCAAAGGATTTTAATGATTTGGACAAAAAACACGAAGTTAGTCCAGATGCTCTTGAGTTTGGCTTGTCAAACTTACATGCTCGAATAAGATTATTCGAAAGCATTCTTCATTTATCGTATAAATTATCTGTGAAGAAATATCACGAAAAGAGAACGCAAGAAGAAAAATTATTGGAAGAATAAAGGAAACGAGCGATTCAACAAAGATTTAGAAAAGAAACGGGACTTTTAATAGACATGCCAAAGGCAAATTTTGGGAATACGAATGAAGGGAATACAAGCAGAAGGTTTTTTGAAAACCCTGAACTAGCTGCCGAAATAACTGGTATTATTTTGATTTAATTTTTAGAATAAAAGTAATTTTAGAGGCTATATGCAGTGGTCATAAAATAAACCTGGACAAATTTGATACGTACACAACTGAGACGTCCAAGTTGTACCTTAAACTATACGGGTGGCATCCAATGACTCCCACCACGCACAAAATTCTTATACATGGAAGACAAATTTGCGAAAATGCAATTTTACCGATCGGACAGCTCTCCGAAGAAGCTGCAAAAGCACGAAACAAACATTTTAGGTTGTGCCGGCTTAATTTTGGGCGAAAATTTTCACGGGAAACATGTAATTTAGACGTCTAACACAGGTTACTTTTGACCTCTGACCCTCTTATAAGTTAGTTAGGAAAAAAGAAAAAAATCACAACCAAATCATTAATGCCTGAAACGTTACAACTTTTATTACCTGCAGAGCCTAACCCAAATGTAACCTGTGAAAAGTGCGTAGGTAGTGATGAGGAAGAATATTCTTACATAGAGGAATGAATACATGTATAGATAGTATAAATTTGATGTAATTAACTAAGTTTATAATAATTTCCCTTATTAAATTTAACTATGTTTATTTTCTATAGAAGATATATTAAAAAAATGTATTAAAAGCGTTATGATTTTTTTTTAACAAAAAGACCGAATTATGGTTGTTAGTATTATTTGTTACCGATATGAACGATAAAAAAATTTTGGCCGCCTAATTCTTCGAATTCGACCTATGTGCATTGTTAGGTACGACTTTATTCGTGGATGTGATACTTCAGAATGAGACGTAATTGTACTATAACATTAGTCAAACAGCCTGTTGTGCACGTAATTAATAATTATAATCAAAAAATGTGTCTGTTAATTGTATGTATATGAAGTCTTCTACGACACAAGGGTTTATTACTTAGAGAAGGTTGGTATTTAAAAAAAAAACATTTAAATATCGAAATATATTATTAACGCCATCTATATTTGTGTCAAAAATATAAAACGTATCTATATCGGGTTATTAGTGTAGTGCTAGTGCAAGTTTGTCACTTTGAATGACTATGTAAATAGTTACAGTAATGTCCACTAGATGGCGTGCATATAATATTTTTCTTTACACGTAAACTCGTCATCCTTCATACAAAATGGATAAAACAGGACTACAAAAATAATATAATACTAAATATATATATATTGAAGAATTCCTGTATTAAATATAAAAGCTATTGTAATCATAACATATTACTCTAAGTATAATTGCACCTTCGTATATTTTATTGTTATCAGAGCTCCGAGCTTATAATTAAGAATACTAATACATATTGATATAAGCTATAACAATTTAAAAAGAAAGCTAAAAGGCAAAGTTGTACCAGATAGGCTAGCCGGCCAGAATTAAGATTGAATATTTAGATCGTTATTTTTATTTTTCAGGTATACCTAGGGAACGAAGTCGAATAGACCTTAGATATTTTGGGATGAGGCAGATACATAATGATGGAATATATAACAATATGGTATTTATATCAGAGCCATCTATTAGTAACATATTAAACCAACAACTTAAATGGTATACTATCTTTAGATGATTAATTTTTTGTCCACATTATATAGAAATGCTTCTGAATACGTACACTAGATGGCACTGAAACAATTTTAACAGCCATATAAAATAATAAAAAAATAACTATACCATAAAAAGAGATTGTTTAGTAATTTCAATGTCAAAATATATTACATAAGCTTTATATTTACTTGTATATTGTCAGCCGAGCCCCAACTCTTCAGTTGTTCAACATCTTCTGATCGTCGTCGGTCTTCACGCGCAGACTTGGGTACATACGCCGACGACCTCGCCGCACCAACTCCAAGGAAATTACTGAATGCCTCCGTAGTTTTTTTCACCCTCACATTTAGCGAACCAATACGAAGAAACCCTTCTTTTTCTGTAAATTACAAATATATATTTTTTTTATAATTTCATTATGTTATATATTATGATATTTAAACATGAATATGGTTTTTGATATTCTTAATATTATGCAATTTTTACAATGGCAACCCTTAGAATATTTACAAGATGTTATTGCAAAAAAAAAATCTATATGGAATGCATACGTTAATATTTAGGCGCTATGAACGAGACAACTAAATAATGAAGATATCCATATAAAGAAACACATCATCTCATTATTATTATTAAATAAAATACAATTTTGATCAATAACTTAAATAATTATTAATACATATTTAAATGGAAGGTGTGATTTTAATTTACCTAGCTAAGCAATATCATCGAACAAAAAATAAACGATCTATATGGATACCAAGTAGGAATATTAATTGTCACGCTTTTGCCATAGGTGGCGAGAGGGATAAATGAGGGATTTGATCGCTTTTGATTTCACTGCAAAAGAAAGAAAATCTGAAGTTAACCATGACAATACGCATCCGACTAGCGTAGTATAACTATAGTTCAACTAATTTAAAAAGTGCATTTTGACGTTTTGCATTTTTTAATACACAATAACCTCGATCAAACGTATACACATGATTGTAAACACTAAATCTGAAATTTTAAACAACTATTAAGTTATTTACATAGTTAACATTGCGGGTGACTTTCTTGTACAATAATCTAATGTTGAAACTCGTAAAACTAATTTAAAATAAAAATAACATGGTAAATAGTAATTGTTATTGACGACCTAACAATGTCACGTAATCACGTTCTATACAGTAGTGCTTGACAACTTCCAATTCACGAATATCCAAGTAATCGGTAAAAATATTAGAATAATACAATTAATCGAATAGAGATTTTGACAGAGATGTACATTTCGACACTTTGATTGATGAGGAAATAATTATTAATGTTCGCGACGCTGATAATTCAAGTAGGTAATAGTAGTAATTCTTAATAAATAGCTATTTTCAACAATTTTTAATTAACCTAATCCTACTAAATATGATGAATAGATTCTATGCTGAAATAATTAAATTTGTTTAGTACTAATTTAGCACTTAATTTATTCATCACCTTTTTGAAAAATAAAAAATAAACCGATTATTAATTATAAAGAATCAATATCGATTTCTCAGTAAAATCGGATATTTTCGATAGCGATTATTTGGTTCACATACCTAGACAACTTACTCAGACAGCTGTCAAAGTGAACTTCTTAGATTAGATAGACTATAGTCAGTTACTCACCCAACAGAACCACGCTCAATATGACGTGAATAAGAAATACTAAAATAATACACAATTTTTTTCATGGTGGGTTAACTTATCTGAATTCATTTAACATCAACATTCTCCTGCTCTTATTTCAATTATATGGGGTTGACGCAATATGTACCTACTCCTCTTCCTACATATTGCAAAAGTTATTGGCGATAGTTTTATAACCGACCTGACATCAACCCTTTTTGGGAATGTAATTGTTGACCAAACGGCATTAGGTGGTGTTGGCACAGGTCGATATAAAGCTCTTAGTCGTCTTTTACGACATCCACGAGCAAAGTCACAGTTGTTATTCGTAGCCGTTAGTACACAGCTAATTTATTAAACACGAGTACAATATAAATCCAGTACATTATAGTGCTGTAGAAATATACTTTAAATGCAATATATTGTTAGATAAGGCACGTTAATACTCTCTCTTTACACGTTTTGGTTAACCAATACGATTACAAATATGTATTTACAAAAACATACAGGGTGAAAGTGGACCGCTCTCGAAAACAAAGACAGGTGACCCTGCTAATCCTACTTATAATGATAGGCTAGAAAAAAAATCGATTCGGATGAATTTTTATTTTTTCCCAACGAATTTTAAGTGTTTTTCACATTCCATCGTACTAGGACAGTGCCATGTAACGATAATGTCATAAAAAATACGTAACTTTACTCAGATGAGAAAAGACGCAATCTATTCAAAACTCACGATCATATGTTCAAGAGTTCAACGACATCCCATGGTGAAAAAAAAAATTTTCTTTCATCCGAATCAATTTTTTTTTAGCCTATCATTACAAATAGGACTAGTAGGCAGGGCCGGCTTTACCTATAGTGCAGAGGGTGCGATGCACCCGGGCGCCGGGTGTTAGGGGGCGCCGCATCGGGTGCCTAACCATCTATAGTCGTAGTGGGTGCGTTATTTGACAGGTTTGGGTAGGTTGCGTTGTCGCCATGCTCACCGTTACTTCATAATGCGATCGCGTTTACCTGATTTTGTGTCAAAAACTTTCAATCTATTCAATTTTTTTCACCAATTTTGATACAAGAGGGCGCCAGGTAATTGATTGCACCCGGGCGCTGCACGTGCTACAGTCGCCCCTGCTAGTAGGGTTACACGTCTTTGTTTTCGGGAGCGGTCCACTTCCACCCTGTATATATATCTGACTAAAGAGTTAATGTGACAATCACAAACATCCCATAAAGTACAAAGTATACCATAACCTGGTGATGTGCTAATGAAAACAATTCATAATAATACTATTCATTCGTTGTAATTAATTATATTATTATTAATTACAATTTATAATAAAGTTTATTAGAGACCTTTCGAAAAAAATGGTGATAATATAGGATTTTATTTACATATAAAGGAAAATATTGTTTTAGTATTAACATAATGATAATTACTTCGTAACTTTACGGCGTAATACTTAGAATCATAATCTAAGGTGTAACATTTCTTTTTCGTCTAACACTGACAGAGAAAAATATTAGTATTTCAATATTATTAATTATAATTTATGATTAAGTTTATTAGGGCCCTATTGAAACAAAATGGTGAAAATATAGGATTTTTATATATATAACATTTTTTATATACCCAATATATTCCGTGTGGTGACTGAGTAAGAATACAATTCACCAACCATATCTTACCCGTGGGTGATCGTACGAGACGGCTAAGGGATGTAGAGCGCGTATTACATCTATGCAAGAGATGGAAGAGATGGAAATGATGATGATGATCATATATAACACAAAATACTGCTAGTATTAATATATTCATAACTGCTTTGTAACTTATCGGCGTAATATTTCTTTTTCGTCAAACGTCAATAGAGGCAAATATTCATTTACCTAAATTCGTCTAACGATTTTGACTTGATTTTACGAACAGCGCCTGAATCGCGAATGTAATACATACATATCATCACGCCATATCCCTTGCAGGGTAGGCAAAGAGAACAGAGTGCCAGAGAACTCTATCTCTGCATACTTCACTCGCTTCCTCAACATTCATAATTCTCTTCATACACGCTCGCCGGTTTCGGAGACTCTTGACTCCACTCGTAGTAAAAAAAGCAATACTAACCCAGCAGGACTAGAACACGACAGTCTAGAGAAAAGATAATGACAGGTCTTTAAGTGCGAGTAGCTATCAATCGTAGTGCTTAAATTTAGAGCCACAACTACAATCACTAACTACTTTAGGAGGAGTTGATTATGTCGCGCCTAGCTTTGCATTTCAGTAAAGAACTGATAGTTTTTTATCACATGGCATTATCTGATAATACATTATAATTGCATTTATCGATTCTAGGTATTGTTAAACGTACACTACACGTTAGGCAACTGCCTAACTTGTAGTGTAGTAACTACTAGTAGTAGGTTAGCCCATGTAGTGTATTTATATGAAGTGAGTACAATTGTTTCTATTAATTTATCTTTTTAAAATCATCATCACAGCCCATATATGTCCCACTGTTGGACTCGGGCCTCTTCCGTAATGGGAAGGCAATTAATCTACTATACCACGCTGGTCAGACGTGTTGGTATAGGATTTTGGTATAGGAGTTTCATTGATGTTATATGCGTTTTATATCTCTAAGTCGTCTCATACAATTACCCACGGGTAAGGTAGGTAGTGAATTATATTCTTACTGCGTCACCAGTTTTACCTTTTTAAAACATCAAAGTTTATTTCCGAATGGTTTTCTTTAAATTCACACTTGCATTGTGCCTGATTGAAAGTCAGATATGAAAACCTAACTACGAATCATTATTTATTAAGAGATATATCTATTTTAAGACCTATCTTAAGTTTAAAACTGTATTTATAGACAGCTGTGTACCTACAGCAACTATGTATATTTGGTTAATTTGCTGTAGGTATATTTTTTAACATATTAAATTTTTAACATACATATATATTTTCTATCTTGTGAATGTATTGTTAAAGTTTGTTTTCTATTCGAATCTTAGACTATAATACTACTACGCTGAAAAAGTATTCAACAAGAAAAATTATAATATTACCGTTATTTACTTAAATTAATATCTTTTACACTAAAATTTGAATTGTCTAAAAGTTGTTTACCTTAAGTTCTTCCTAGTAAAATATTCATGTTGAAACGAAGAAAGTAAAAAAAAATATTAATTAAAAAAAAGCGACAAAAATATGTAGGCAGTAAGTAGGCAAGCATTTGCTCTTACACGCAAGCTTCTTCAAAGATTTTCGTAACCGTTTCTTATAACTATTATATATACATATCATATTATTATTAATGATAATTATTATGAATAGCATTATTATGAATATGTGTACAAAACTATCACAATAGCACGCAACTATACAGCTGGAGACAGACTCGGACAGACAGAGTATGAATCTTACTTGACTGTGTATTAATAGAGTTACAATTAACTCTTAAAACCGGTGGAGTAGTGACTGTCCTCCTTATTTCGTATGTGTCTGGTTCTGTAAAACATTTATTGCATATACAAGATAATTATATCTAAAATTATTATAACTATTCATATTATATTATTGGTGTTTTGTTTATATGAATTATATTTTAAGAATTATTAATAAAATTGCTTAAATTGTTTTTCGTTAGGAACTTTATCGAATTTCAATCTAGAAAACTTATGAGACGACTGTTATAAAGACAGAAATCAGATATAATCAAGCATCAAGTGCATGACAAAGACCACTCAAACACTTGTCAATATATTTAGCTTGCATAGTTATCGCAATGTGGAGAACGTTTCTGTCAAATAATGGTATGGACAAGAAAGAACTGAAAAAAAAACCGGGATAAGTACAGAAAATATATTGAAATCTATTTGCCAAACCGATCAGACCGCAAAACAATGTTAAAATTAGTACCTAATCGAATTTGTCGTATCAATGTAAAACGTTAAACACGATTGTGGACGTCTGGCGGTCATTTAATAATCTTAGAACAATTTCAAAATTCAGTAGCAACTAGTGTATCAATAATTTCACCAATAAATTTATTCGAGTTTAGCTACCTGTGTGGCGATATAAAATTTATTACCACCCCATCCTTGCCTGCGGGTATTGTAAGATGTAACCTACTTAAACATGGTTCGCCGAGATTTATTTTGTACCTATGGTTTTCACGATATGGCGTCGGGTAAAACTCGGGCAAAACTCGAAATAAGAGCACTGTATAACTAATATAGCTCATTTGGAAGAGACACGTAACATAAGGGTATGAGTAAAGGAGAAGAAGCAGAAGAAGAAAAAAAAACAATAATTTATCAAAAAAAAAAACAGTAAAAAATTCGATCGCGGGACCACTGTGAAGCAATCCATTAGTAGTTCCCTCCAGGCTATTGCTACTTTCTAATGAAAGCCGCCAATAAATCATTGGATACTTATCCTCATTTTTATATCACAAATGGTTTATGTATGTTCATATCTATGTTTAATTAACAATTTTTATATCTCAAACCTATTAATTGAGCTGTTAATTTTATTTAGGTCATATTAGACAGAACTTCTGTTTCTCCTGTACTCCCCGTCATCTATTATAGAAGAACAAAGTTCTATATATATGTTGTTCACGTTGAAAACTGTGGCAATATTATAGTGACTATAGGGTTCAATCGTTCAGGGCAATACTTCGTGTGATCTATAAATAATTGTTGTTTTAAGTCTGAGTGTAATTTGTGTCTGTTAAATTATATGTTCTGTAGAATCCTCCCCGCAATAAAAGAATTATTTCCTCAGTACCGGGTGAAGTCTTTTTATTAAAAAAAAAATGCTGTGGAGTTGAAATATTAACATTATGCACCGTTGTAAATATATAATAATCATATTGTATTTATTGTTATGACTGAAATAATTCTTTGAATTGACTTTTCATAATCCCTGATGATGTTAACAGCTCTTTCTCTTACTCTAATCTAGATGACTCGTAAACTCCATTATTCATTTATTCTATTTCTATCTACGGATGGGTAAAGAGCTATATAGTCTATCCGCAAATTTATGGCCGATTGTTATCCGATATTAAACCTGCCATCGGGTTCTGACGAAATAGAACCAAGTTGCTGCAAACGCTTAATCGGTTTTTAGAACACATAAATGCTTTTGAAGCAATAATGAAAATAAATTAGTCACAATCAAATAAATCTGCGGAATACACGGAAATCATTCTGGTATAGAACTCAAACCGAGGATACTCGGCGCCACAGGAGGTGACTTTTTAAATCAATATGCCATATGTGCAATTAAATCTGTTTACTAGCTATTTGAGATGGTACAAAACGTAAAGGCTGTACAGCAGTATTTTTTATTTAAATCGTATAATTAAAACCAAATAACGAGTATACTAATTATAATTAGTTTTTTTATTGCTTCATCCACGGTGTATTACATGTAACTTATAAGTTACGTCTCTCATAAATCAATTTCAATTTTAGTTAAAATTTCAATCGAATGAAAAAATATTAATAAACCTGATTATTTACTCATCTGATCTGATCGAAAACTAGAAAAAAATATATGGCGTCTTAATGTTATTCATTAAAATTTGTAATAGCAAATAGTAAAAAACCTTACTTCTGTATGAACCCGGTGATAATGAGGTGTCCATGTGGACTAAATACTGTCTAGGTTTCCTGCCAGACCAGTCCCTCATATTTGGGTCAGCGTCTGAAATACAAATTAAATGTACATAATCTGAACGAATAGACATGTAAAATTAAAAACAAATTTTAGTACAAAAAGCAATGTGATCAAAACAATATAGGTATAATAACGCCTCAATTTTTCGTATAACTATAACATTATCATCGCAGCTCATATAGGTCCCAGTGTTGGACACGAGCCACCTCCATAATGGGAGGGAGATTGACCTACTATATCACGCCAGCGGGCCACCGAAGACAAATACCGGGTTCCGTTAACCCGATACAATTAATGGACTCAAACTCTACCCTCACTAAAATCAATTTTGATAAACGGCAGTAAACAACATTGCCAAGACAGACCAGGTTTTGGTGGTCCGCTCGTTCAGCAAAGAAAGGTAGGTAGGTACATTGAGGGCGGGTCTATGGGGTCGCGCGTCGCTTCTTCTGTCGCCCCGGACGGATTTAGCGGGGAGTGACCAGACCATAGTCCGATCCAAAAAAAAAGGGTTGCACGACGTCGCTTCCACAACACCGGATGACTTGAGCGGGGAACGGCGTGACCATATTTAGTCCCAAAAAAGAGAAGGAAGGATTGAATTTGTAAAAATTAAGCTGAACATTGGCCATTCGTTTTCATTTCTCGTGTATCTATAAATAATGTGCCCGAAATATAGATTAATGTGAATTACCTACTAATTGGCTCAATGCGGTGTTATTAATCAATTAGGTACTTACCATAAACTTCAACTAAAAGCCGATACACGTTTTCGTGACGAAACTGCATTGCTATATGTAACGGTGTATAACCCTATAAATAAACAAGAAATTAATATTTTTAAAATAATAAATAACTGGTTATTCTGAATATATCTTATTTTATATAAAAATTATTTTATAGATTCTTTATTATATTACTTAGTATAAAACAAAGTGACTTCCTCCTTCCGTATGGTTAGATTTTTTAAACTAGGCAACGGATTTTTATGCGGTTTTTTTGTAAATAGAGAGAGTAATGCAAGAGGAATGTTTATATGTATGATAAATGTATATTATAGTAGAGGAAAGCCGAGCATTTAAAAAAAATCTAATGTCTCACCACATCTGGTGATATTTTTTTTTAAAGTCCTATATTAAAACCCTGTATTAAGAAAATAATACTTGTATTGCAGTGGACTTTAAGAACATATAATCAGAACAACACTTTGTGGATCGCATACAACATTGTCCTGCGTAGGAATCGAACCAATGTCACTAGCACTGAAGGTCGGTATCTTAAACACTATGCCATCTGTGCAACCATTTTTGTGCGCTTACATTGCAAACGTTGCCTAGATCTAAAGATAGATCCAAATAATGTACTACGAAATTGTATATTTTAATAATATCCACGAAAAACATGATGGGATATCCACAATGATGGGATATTATTATTGAGCTATCTTCTAAGAATATTCAGCAGTAACCATGTTTATCTTTTACATATTACTAAGAAATAATGCTATATTTATAAAATTTATATATTAAAATTTACATACATACATACATATCATCACGCCATATCCCTTGCAGGGTAGGCAGAGAGAACAGAGTGCCAGAGAACTCTATCTCTGCATACTTCACTCGCTTCCTCAACATTCATAATTCTCTTCATACACGCTCGCCGGTTTCGGAGACTCTTGACTCCACCTTCCTTCAGTACATGACCGATCTGGTCTAGGTAGGTTAGTCTCGGTCTCCCTCGGTACCTACATCCTTCCACTTTCGCATTGTATATCTTCTTAACCAGGCGTTCGTTCGGCATTCTTTCCACATGTCCGAACCATCGGAGCATTCCCTTTCGCATCTTTACACCAATACTCTCTTTCATACCTACTCGCTCTCTTACGTCGTCGTTACGAATGCGGTCGGTCAGCCTAACTCCACAGATTTTCCGCAGAGATCGCATTTCGACCGCATTAATTTTACTATCATACTCTTTTCTGCATACCCAACTCTCGCTTCCATACAGTAATGTTGGGATAAGCACTGCGTTATGTATTGCTACACATGCCTTCTGGCTGAGGTGGTGGCTGCCGAGAAGTTGCCCCAACGCTCCGTTCACTCTATTTCCCGCATTCACTCTTCGCTCTATATCAGTGGTGTACCTTCCATCTCGGCTAAATCCACATCCAAGATATACAAATTCATCCACTTGCTCTAGTACATCATTACCTATTGTTACTCTTACATCTGTTCTGGTTTTATCTCTTATTAAAATTTATATATTTACAAAGCTATTTTAAACATCATCATTCTCCTACTCTTATCCCAATTACTTGAAGCTCGATACGATATGTAGGTACTCTTCTTTCATAGTACATATGGTAAAAGTTATTGGCAATAGTTTTATGGCCGGCCGCCTGCCAGACGTCTACCTTCTTTGGGAATGTGATTGTTGACCAAACGCTATCAGATGGAATTGGCCCCGGTCGTTATAAGGCTCTTAGTCGTCTTTTACGACATCCACGAGCAAAGTAAGGGTTGGTAGTATTTGTAGCCGCTACCACACAGCACCAAGCTATTTTAAACAATGCAGTATTATTTTGTATTTAATGTAGATATCTGCATATTATTAACATAAATATTTTAGAAATTATCAGGGATTGAAAATGCGGGGCCAAAGCGACTGAAACCGAAGCTAAGAGGGCTCTCTCTTCGTTCGTTAGTATATTATAATTTACTCTCACAATTTGGGAGGGGCAATGGTGAATGAATCAGACGGCTTGAAATAATGTTATTAGATTACTTACCCTAGCAATGATCTATTTAATTGTTTGTCAGATACCCACGGGAAAGAACTTAAGATATTTCTAGTAAATATTTTTACAAACGAGAGAGCCGGCAACCCAACTGGGTGGGTTTGGGGATTTTATTGGTAGGCAGCGGCCTAAACTATACCCTGGGTATTGCAAAGGTCCATGGGCGGCAATGACACTTACCATTAGGTGTTCTGCTTGCTCGTTTGCCACCCTAAGCAATAAAAAAAATATTACAAAACAAAAACTACAGTTTTGCAACTAATGTTCGACAAATATTTATATATGTAGCGTTAAAATTACCATTCAATTTTAATAGTCACAAGAATCTATTGATGGACCAGATTGCATTCAGGCAACTACTATGCCTACTGTACCCAAATGAAATATTTTACTTTGAGGGTGCGCGCGGTAGGCGGCTGCAAAGCTTCGAGCCGTAGATAGGCTCACATCTGCTCCCAGATTCTCATACACTCCCTCCCGTTTGCAAATCCAATATTTATATTCAATATTATTCTCGATAGATATTAAACTTAGTTTGATATTACCGAATATATAAGAGTGACAGTTGTTGTATAAACTAAGGAAAAATATGTAGAGCGTTTGTAATGTATATACACATGTAATATTACAATTCGTATACAATAATCATCTTAACATATATAAATTACGCGTCACGTTGTTTGTCCGCGATGGACTCCTAAAGAACTTAACCGATTATAATCAAATTTGCACAGCATGTGTAGTTTGATCCAACTTAAAAGATTCAAAAGCAGCAGATAAAAGATAGGATAGCTTCCATCATAATTTATAGTCGCAATATTATGTTATTGCAAATTATTTGTCTATTAATTAGACATGGAAATGATTGACTTTTTTATTTCATTTTTATTTGGTGAAATTATATTTCTTTTTCACTGTGATTTCACACGTGAAATTTCATATCCAATGATTTTTGACACACTACATGTTTGCTATTACAGATGCAGAATGATTTATGTTTAATGGCACTACAATATGAATTATGCGACAAGTGAAATTTCATATCATAATTTCATTCATTTCATAAACAAACAAATGATTTTGCGATTTGATACAAATCATTGCAAAGTAGTTAATACTTTAATGTACTAAATTTAAAGTTCAATTTTAAAATTCTCGTCTAAGTTAATCAAGGTCGAAGTTCAAATTATGTTACGTATGCGACCCGTTCGTATAGCGACGAATTAGGAAATTAATTAATTAAATTATATTTTGCTCTTTCTAACATGACTAAATAAATATTATTATTTGTCCTTACCCGTCTACTCTTTCCTAGCGTTGTGAGTCCTGGATGTTATACGATGATATCCGAATGATCTGCGATGTAAGGAAGGTACGTAGCAGAGAAGTAGCAAAGGAGCATGATTTTAAAGGCAGGTAAGAGGTGTGATGTATGAAAAACATTTCATATGATTTTCACGTGCTACTTGTGAATTATGCTATGCTTACTATTAAGTGACAGTCACAATTATCTGTTATCTCCAAACGATTCCAACAGATGGCGGTATCTGTTGACTGGATTGAATAAGTATTTAATAGATGGCGCTATGTTAAACGCAAAAACGTTTCATATAAGTTACAATTTATTAGCATAACCACCACGTGTTATTGAGGCTACCTTAGCCACAGCAACGCGTGGCTGAGTCTGATAGTATTATTATAAAATGGAGGAGAGGAAGGATTTAATCAATTACAAAAATCATAGATAATTTAGAGAAAATGTCAAAATAATTGTTAAATAAGATTAAAATGACAATATGGCAAAATAATGTAGTTTTATTAGAAAAACATAGAAGGACAGTTCAGTACTTTAAGTGTTTAAAAAAATGAAGCCAAAAATCTTGTCAGTGTGCAAGCGATTATACGAATATACACACTACTATAAAATGGAACACAATGACTTTGTACACTACGGAACGGGCCGGCGTAGGGTGACATTTCTGACACCAATTTAGTGGCGTCAAATATTGTGCGTGGCATTCGTTTCTATGGGTTATTATGCTAAGGTAGTTGCAAAATAATGACCTATACCTGCATGACGAACGTTGTATAGTAGATACATTTTATGGACATATAACTAAATGTATAATAAAACGTCTTAATTTAAAGACTATTAAGGCAAGAAGGATCATTAAACTGTTGAGTGGTGCATAGATAAATTTACCACCACTTCCCTCGAATCCACAAGTAGTCCAAACCATAAAATTCTCGTCGGACTTACCCCATTCTACTTCCGTCACCGACGAATCCGAACAGCACATGAAAAATAAAGTAACGACACTTTAACGAGACACTAAAACGGGCAAAATAACTCACAATAAGTAAATTTGATTGAACGTTAAAGCTTCTAGGTAACCGTAAAGTGAGCGATTACTCTCATCGCGGATGTAAACATGCAATTAACTATGTTTTAAATTATCTTGCTTAGTTAATTTGGACAATATATCTCTTTAGAATTAATGATATGTTTAACTTCAATTGCTTATATAATATTACATGGAATCGTCAAATTTCTGTTGATAAAGAATCTTGTTAAAAAATATTCTTTGACTTAATCATTTCAGCTCATATAAAACCGATTGTTGGACTTGAACCTTCTCCACAATTAAAGACCACTCTGTTCAGATGGATTGATATAGAATGTCATTTTAAGATTGCCTTCTCTTGTTATAGGCATATAATATCTCTTAGCCGACGTTTACAATATCCACGGGTAAGATAAGGAGTGGTGAATTGTAATCTTACTCCGTCACTACAAGCAAAGTTTGTCTTAATAATTAACCGTGTTCTGCAAACATTCATCATCATCATTATCATCCTCTCAGCTCATATATACCCACTGTTGGGCGCGAGCCTCCTCTATAACAGGAGGGAAATTGACCTACTATACCACGCTGGTCAGACGTGGTATAGGGTTTTGTTTCGAGTTTTCCCTCTTTTGCATAGAAGTTATATGCATTTTATATCTTTTAGTCGTCTCGCACGATCACCCACGGGTAAGATAGGGAATAGTGAATTGTATTCTTACTCCGTCACCACAAGGAAACTACAAACATTGCTATAGCAAATTAAGACATTCATAAATAAACGATACTTCATAATATATATATATATATATATATATATATATATATATATATATATATATATATTGAACTGTTACCACACAGCACCGATACCACATACTTACGTCACGTTAATTGAAGAAAAAAACTGCATCTCAGCAGCATACGTTTAGATTACGAAATATATTTAAGCAATAAGTTAACAAAGTTTATTTTTTAACTCACCGATCGTTCATTGGCTACCTGACGTGCAACTCCACCTAACAGCTTGACTAAATTTTCATCACCACGTTTACATGCCCAATGCATTGCAGTCTGAAAAGAACGAATGTAGGTACTTAACGTTAGTAAAAGCTTATTAAAAAAAAAAATAAGTTACAAATAAATTAGAACAAACCACCGATATAATCATAATATAGGTTGAAAATCGACACGAAATCATGAAGTTAATAATTATTCATTAAAACACGTTTCCATCATGAAAGAGTTAGTAGGTCGGTCGAGACACAAATTACTTGATTGCCAGTATTTTATTTTTATATGTAAAACACTTTGATGGACAATATAATGCCAAAATTATACCTCCTTATAATCGGAACGTATTAGGATGATTTGCATCCAGATTAAAGATTATATTTTGGTGAAGGTAGGTGTTATTAGCATAGTTATAGGAATTAGCTTGCTATCATTTTTGGTCATTTTAATATTTAAAACGTTATGGTAAGCGAAGCATAATTTTAAGAAACCGCATTTTAGACGAAAATTGCTTCAAAGTGCAGTTAATAGTTAGCAATTTTGGCTTGTTTGCTTGATCTTTGTTCTACTGTTTAGTTTAACCGTAGTGTTTAGGATTAACTTCGCTTCACTTCTTTTATATTCTATAAAGCACTTGGTGGTCCTAGACGCTAACTTCTATGCTGAGGTCGTATAATTAATAGTGGTTTGCGTTCGTTATTTGCTTGTTTGTAAAGTCGTGAAAACATTTTTTTTTTGGACCATTATATATGCAAAGCAAAAAAATAATGTAAATATTTATTTAAACTATAATTGAAAATTTAATTTGATTTTTCGCTGAATATTAATAATATCGTCTACACATTAGCGTTATTTTTCGATATATTAATCATTAAAACCATTTCAATTTACCTAAATGTATATTGAAAAGGCTATATAGTAATAAAAAAAAAACTTTATAAAAATAAAAGGCAATTCCAATATGAAAATACAAGTTAAAAGGTGACGCGGTTAACCCACGCTCTACCGGAACCCATAAAATCTCAGACACCTTGGTTGTGCCAAGATTTTCAGTCAGCAGTTAAGTCTTGTGAAAATATATTACTTTATCCGAGCCGAGGGTACGAGTTACGTACCAATCGGCGTATGTACAAGATGTAGGCGTGATCGTCGCTGATTCAGTGGGGTAGTTAGTGGCGGGCGGTCCTAGGTTCGACGTCGTTCGGAGAAATATTGGCCTCGGGGGAAGCGGTGTTAATTTGCAGCGCACAATGGCTACAACCACGATTTTCCACGTACGTATCTATATACCAAAAACGTGTTTTGTTTGTCATACTAACGAAGATATTAAAAGCAAGCGGTAATTAATATTGTTTTATCATCCTAGGGTTGTTAACATTTTTTAAATATTTAAATGTGGACAAGGGAATGCAAGATATTAATTAAAATGCTCCAAATATATGTATGTTATTTTACGACGTTTCTAAATGTTTCACATAATAACTGGATTTTTGATATTGTTGATTTTATTGTACAAGATATGAGGTAGAGATTATAATGCCGTATTTATATGTACACCAACATTTTGTTCGTAACGTCGGACATTTACTAACTAATTAGTTAAGCTCTCGGTTGTGTCAGCTGGAGGGCATCGAGCAAACATATAATGAATGTTTTATTATGTTTGTAATTTACAAGTAATTAAATATACTTACATACTGCATGTTGAGCGCGTTCACACCATTGACATCGGGTATCATGTATTGGCGGCGACATGCGGTAACAAAGTTTAAATTCAATTAATCCTACATGAACTTGTTAAGTCTGAACATAAAAAATGTTGCTATGCCGCAGATATTTTAAAAGATAAGGGTCCTTTGAATGTCCTTAAAATAAAAATCTCATTAATGCGACGTTTCCGGGTCAGCGGACTACAGAATTTACAAATTTATTGTCGGCTAACCTAATAAATTTAAAACAGGATTACGTGGTTCGTGCACAAAGCAAAGCTTTATAATTTGCCTGATATAAATCTCTCGGGTGCGTCAAACGAGTGACTTATCATTAAAAACGAGACGACTTATAAAGGCCTAGACACTACAGTATGTTCTTTATTCCTGTGATAACGAACTAATTATACAACATGCGAGACAAGACAAGAGAGTCATGATAAACAACTAAGGGACGATTGTAATATATTCATCTTCAAGGGCTCACTAGGTGTTTAGTTTTCTAAGTACTTCATAGTGAGCCACGTTCTGCGCACTTAGGAACGTTAAATTCTTTGCGGAAGGCTTTATGTAATAATGACATCTGTAAATGCCGGACAGTTTCTGTTACATATAACTATGTAGTTCACAATAAGCTATCCGCAGTTATATATAGTTAATATTATCGTTGGTCTCTTTTGCAGCTAATATCAGACTAGTCTGAACTCATATGAGTACACGATCCGCTGCGCTCACCGCCATTTATGCGGACCACTGAAACTTTTGTAATGGCATTCAATGTCAGAAATAATGATATCACAATACGGACAAAAAAACAGTCCCCCAAACAGTCATTCTGAATTAAGCCACCGTCTATCGTGACGGCCTGATGTATTAGTACATACATTCACAAATTTTTTAGAACCAGTTTTCAGACCAATAAATATATTCGACTTCCGTCCATTTCAAAGTGTAAATTGTTTAAGGCCAGTTTATTTTAGACACTTAAAGAGCAATGTTATGTTTGATGACCGCCAGCGAATGAGCACATTGTGTTAACTTCCACATCACAACGCAAATCACAACGTTAAAACTGACAATATTACACATTTTAAAATATCATCGTTAACTTATTTTCAGCACATACGAATATACGAAGCCCATTGTTGGTTACGACCAGAATGACTCGAAATTTAAACCTTTGTTAATCCATTGGACTTATTATGTGCAATAATAAGGCTAATCGGCCTCATTAGGAGAATAGTATCAAAATGGTAATTGGTCAGTGCAATCGTTGTAAAAGTGCGAGAGTTCAGTTGTGTTCAGTCGACAACGTATAAAAAGTTGTTAAAACAACAATTTAGAATGTACGTACATATTTTTATTTGAGAACCAAATGAAAAAAAAAATTAACAGTTCCTAATAAATACCAGACTGTCAGTTCTCCGTGCTATGTCACACAGGTAGTGTGCGACAGGGACAGTGCTCTACGATGTCGAAATTAGTCGATTATCTCTTTCCAACGGTCGATGTACAATATTTATTGTCTCATGTACACGAACTGAAAAGCTACAAATAAAGCAGTAATATATATATATATATATATATATATATATATATATATATATATATATATATATATATATATATAAATTACACGTCACGTTGTTTGTCCGCGATGGACTCCTAAGGTACTTAACCGATTTTAATCAAATTTGCACAGCATGTGTAGTTTGATCCAACTTAAAAGATAGGGTAGCTTCCATCTCAATTTATAGTAACAATATTATTTTATTGCAAATTATTTGTCTATTATTTGACAGTCACAATTATCTGGTATCTCCAAACGATTCTAACAGATGGCGATATCTTTTGACTGCATCAAGTAAGTATTTAATAGATGGCGCTATGTTAACAAACAACAAACGTTTTATATAGGCTACAATTTATTAACCTAACCACCACGTGCTACTGAGGCTACTTTAGCCACAGCAACGCGTGGCCAGGTCTGCTAGTATATATATATATATATATATATATATATATATATATAAATGGTTTAGCACAAATGTAATGTGAATCTTCAATTGGCGAGGACGCAGGTCGACCAACATCCGTTACTACGTCATATTGATTGCGTTTGCATGTACATCAATTAGGATCCGCGGCACGATGCGTCTTCCACGCCACTAATTATCGTCTTGTCACTGTTTAATTATGCATATAGGTTGACAATGATGCGACGTTGATATACGTGTCGATCAGATCAGTTTGTTATTGTATATAGAATACGTACATAATGTGTGATTTTCATTTTAAGTCAAAATATTTCAAAGGACTTTGTCTTTTTAATAATTTAAATTAAAAGTCGATTCTATAATATTTTATAATATAAAATCGACTTTTCTCATATAATATAAAAATACTATATATACTATACTATACATATTTCGTATATAATATAAAAATACTAAATAATATAATTATTTGAGATGTATCATGTTTTCATAATGATCTTAACCCTAGACTATTAAACTATCCTACGAGTGACGTTATTACTAAACATTCCTAAAAAATACGATAGAAATAAACAGGAGTAAATAAGATAATCAAATTGTTTTATTATTTTAGAAGTAATATTACCATTCTTTGGATTTAAAAGATCACGTAATAATGAAAAAATAGCTTTTATCCAGGAATTGTCATTTTGCCGTCGTAATTTTTACGATAGATTAGTATTCTAGGGTTAAAGCTTAGATGGAAGACTAAGTGTAAATTAATAATTATAACCAAAATCACTAGAAAAGTGATTCTTTTGAAATATAAAACGCAAACCATGAGTTATATCTATGCAACAGATGAAATCGAATTTTATTACATTGCAAATCGTATAATGTAGCGTGATTTTTTTTCGTAGTTTAATAGTTACTTTCTATACTTACAAAAATATACATTTGCACGTTTTAAATTTTACAGGTCTTTAAATTACTTTATATTTTCTGTTTCTTTTAAAAAACGAAGTGTTTTCAGTAAATATTACACTTACATAATTATATTCTATATTTTGGTTTCGTTTGTGTGAAAATTTGTGATCTATTCAAACTACTTTTATATGAAAGTTGCAAAAATTTAAATAAATTTATGCGAATACGTCAAATATCTATTATGTCAGGAACCGAGAATGAAATCAATTTAAAAAATTTCAATAAACCCACCAAGGTAATGCAATAAAAGCTTAAAAAATATTTTCCAACAATTTACTCTATTATCCTATGACTTTTCTATATTGACAAATTTGTATTAAAATATTTAATGAGACTGTAACTTAATTTACCCATAAAGATTTATATTTTTACGATGGTGGTTTATTAATCTTTTCATATTGTATATCAGCATGAAATGATAACAAGAAAATGACTGGATAAATGGTACTTACACCCTGTATTTGTCGGCCCAGTGTGAAGTCATCGGAAACAATAAAAACACAATTTAATAAACTTCTTTTTAAATAAAAATATATCATATATATTTGAAGACTGTCATAGTTGTACGGATCGCCACAAGGCTTGTTGTTCTGCGCAATTAATTTAGACAGGGAAGGCTTTTAAATTTGCAGAAAGCACAGATCGCTTCATCCATCTACCACCTTAGCGACGTGTCTAGAGTATAGCCCTCCCCAAGGTGTAATAATGCCATAATCACCACGCTTGGCAGGCGATTTAGCAATGACAACGATCGGGTAGGTACCGGTGGCCCGTTCGCACGGCGAAGAGGTGTTTGCAGGGTGGGTCTATGGGGTTGCGCGCCGCTTCTTCCGTCGCCCCGGACCGAATTGGCGCGACGCGACCACGTCCATAGTCCAACGCAAAAAAAAGAGGCCGATTTAGCAATCGCAGTTAGTGTTGCAAGTTTTCTAGGAGAATACCAGTGCCCCTTCTCTTGGTGATTAGGCACCTTCACAACTTCCATGGACAAATAAGGCTATAACAAGAGTATTTTTTTTGTGTACAGAATACTACCTATTCCAATCAAATTTAGATTGTTGTTACATATGTCATCTAATTATTTTAGATTCAGTGACAGCCGTATTAAAATTCCTTTTTATATGTTTTAATCGATTGGTTATATCGATATTAAGTGGTATGATACATACTTCATTCTGTACGTATTTTGAAAGAGGTATGTATTTAATATTACATCTATTAACATTCTCATAACTCATTCTGTACTTTCCTCTATAAGCGATCATTACATAGCCGAATTTTTAAAATTAGTTAATATAGAACACGTAGCTCTAGTTGTCCATTGATTAGAATAAACAAATAAAATAGTTATATTCATTCGCATAATCTTCGAACTATATACTATATAATACTGGATGGCTGAATACTTGGGGGCGACGGGCGCATATATCACCATGGTGGAGTGCAGCGTTCCACAGGGATCGGTCCTCGGTCCGGTTCTGTGGAACGTCGGATTCGACTGGCTCCTACGGGGTCGGCTTCTTTCCGGGATGGGGGTCATCTGCTATGGGGATGATACCCTCATCACGGCAAGGAGGCCCGACTTCTTGGGGGCTGCCCGATTGGCACGCGAGGGAGTCGCGCTCGTCGTAGGCCGGATCGGTATGTTGGGCCTGAGGGTCTCAGTGGAGAAAACCGAGGCCCTCCTATTTCATGGCCCGCGTCGAGGTCCCCCCTGAGGAGCACAAATCAGTGTGTCGGGGGTTGCCGTGCCGGTGCGGCCCCAGATGAAATATCTGGTTCTGCACCTAGACCCTACATGGAATTTTGGGCCACACTTTGCCCAGCTCGTCCCGCGGCTCGTGAAGGCGGCCGCGGCTCTAGGTAGGCTTCTGCCGAACACTGGCGGTCCAGGATCGTCCTGCCGGCGATTGTGCGCCGGAATTGTGCGATCTATGGCACTATATGGTGTCCCTATTTGGTCGGAGTCTCTCACTGCCCGCAATAGAGCCCTCCTGCGACGTCCGCAGAGGGTCATGGCGGTGAGGGCCATTAGGGGCTACCGTACGGTGTCTTGGACTGCAGCGACACTGTTGGCGGGCGACCCGCCTTGGCCGCATATGGCCAAGGCCTTGGCGGAGGCCTACCGGCTGCGCGTTGTGGCGCGCGCCAGCGGCGAGCAAGTCTCCGCAAGGAGACTGGGCAGAGCTTTGGAAGTGGCCCGAAGTGGAGCCATCCGGCGGTGGCGGGAGGATCTGGAGTCCCCCGTAGCAGGGCGGGGGACTGTGGAGGCGGTCGCGCCGCATCTCCACCGCTGGATTAGTAGGGGGCACGGCAGCCTAACCTTCAGGATGGTGCAGGTGCTTACCGGACACGGGGTCTTCGATAAGTACCTGCATAAAATTGGAAGAGAAGGGGCCCCAGGATGTCACGAGTGTGGCGCGCCAGTAGATGATGCGCGTCACACTCTGGAAGTATGCCCCGCCTGGGGGCCCCAGCGCCACGTCCTGACGTCGGTCGTTGGAGGAGACCTGTCGCTGTCGACCATCATCTCAAAGATGCTCGACAGCGACAGGTGCTGGGAGTCGATGGCCTCCTTCTGTGAGGCCGTCATGGAGAGTCCGCTGAATCGCTCCGCCGCCGGCGGCTGGGTAGGGGGAGGCGCCGTTATGCGCATCTCCTCCCACCGCCTTGAGGACTGACTGGGCATGGCCAGAAGGCCAAGCGTTGGGGCGTCGGGGATCGAATATCCGTAGACGATCTCTCCGGCGTCCCGTAAAAGCGCGGAAAGGGGGGCCGCTGTGGTTTTAGTGGGTATTCCGGTTTGACTAGCCGGCCGGCGAGTCCCACACTCCCTCCCGTCACGACATAGGCGGGAAGGGGTTAGCGCGTAAATGCGTTTCCACAGCGTAAAAAAAAAAAAATGTATGGCTGAATACTTAGTGAGTTGTGATTCAGAAAATAGATTAAAATTCGATTAAAACCAGTAGAAATTCTTTGAAATCATAATTCCTATTTTGTGATTTCAATAAAGAACATAATTGCCATAGCCTTACTAGACTGGACTTATGATACAAAAAAAAACATATAACGAGTTAATACTTACTTGAAACTTCTCTTGAGACCTCTTCATGTAGTCCTTTTTTCGTTTCGTAGCTTTAACCTCACAAGCCACAAGTACATGCTATGAATTACTACGCTGTTACTAATACTAAGATTGTAGTTATTTTACTTACCGTGAAAGGATCCTAAAACAAAAAGAAATAGAAAATCAGTACATTTGAAAAATATTTTTAATGCTTCGTTGGTCCAGTTCTATAACTATGCTACTGCAAACATTTGTTTTTAGGTTGGAATTCTGGACAGAAGCTGTGTGCTTTTGTCGATCACTTTCAATGTCTTTTTAGAAGCAAGCTCAAAGTTTAGAAATTTGTGCGGCAACAATTTTACCCCTTAACACATGAAAAATAAATTAGGTGACAAAACGCGGGTGGTTTAGCCCTACCTATATGATTACCTGTCTTTTGAGGATAAAGGTGTGATACAAGCTTCAGTTTGCAGTTTCGAACGCATGTATATTTAGTAATAATGTGACAGAGAAAGAATCTAATTTACCACCTACTTTACTGCTCGAAGACGTTGAATAAGACGACTAAGGGATATAATGTGTAGATAACATCTATGAATGCGAAGGCAAAATCGAAATCAACCTCTATAGCAACCTGTCTAACTAGCTAGTAGGTCAATTTCTCTCCTGTTGTTCAGGAGGCTAGAGCCCAGCAAAATGACATATATGAGTTGAGATGATATAGTACTACGAAATCTTATTAGTAGCTTTTTGCATGCAATAATAACAAACAACCATACATACTAACTTGTAATAATAGTATACAATATTAGTAGGATGTAGGTTACATTAATTTGTGACCTCGACAACTTTATACTGTTTTTTGGGAGGGTCCCCTCGTGGGACTTACTGATTAATATAACTTTTTTGTGGTTCTAATAATACTGCCCATAATATTCGACACGAAATTGATTGGCTATATTACACAGCCGCTAATATATGTAATTTTGGAACGTATGTTTTAAAACTAATCACGTTCTTTCATTTTGTAGCATTATTATTTCGACACCGGCGCTGGGAAGAAATCAGGAGGTTACGTATATCGTGAAAAAATATTAGAAGCAAACCAAATAGAATTATATAATTGATTGAATTAGGCAATACATGGCGGCAATCCATTATTATTATAAAATGGAGGAGAGTGAAGAGAAATGCCAAAATGGCATTTGAAGCGGAACTGTCCTGAGGATGCCTCGTTTAGAGGCGAAACACGTGTCGACTCTTTATTCAAAGTTCTGCGGAAAATTGCAAATAGAAGTTCTGGAGGCGGCTCTCATCATAGGAGTAAGATTTCCTTATATCTTATTCCACCTTAATCCCATCCCGTATTTCTTTCTTTCTTGAGGTGTAAGGTATATTGATTAACCGTGGGAAAGTGGTGGGTCTTCCTCTCCTCCATTTCATAATACAAATAGAATTACTTTTAACGGTATAAAATAATTAATATTTTTTGTTTCAAATGAAACTATTATATATGCTATTATTTACGGGTAGGTCCTCCGGCAAACATGAAGGCTGTAAAATGTTACAAACGTCAGGAAATTAAAAACCAAAATACAAACCCGATAGAATCCATAAAAAATATTTTATTTCAAATGTCTAATACTCGTGTAAACAACAGAAATCGTTTTAATATTTTTTAAATTATAATTCATCATTAGTATTTTTCATCTAAACTCAGATGTTCCACTGCTGTCCGCAAATCTACTATACTATATACACAATAGGAGGGAGTTTAATCCACTATATATTTCGAGTTTGCCTTCTCTTGCATAAATTTTATATGCATCTTATATCTATTAGTCGTCTTTTACGACACCCTCAAGCAAGATAGAAACTGGTGAATTATGTTGTTATTACTTATTACTCTGGTAATACCAGGACAGCAAAATATAATTAACTATTAGGTATATATTGACTCGCTGTGCCAGCAGTTTTGTTTGCGTGGATAAATACCTACCTACATATTAAATGTATAATTTTGTTTAAACATCCACTTCACCCCGTGGTTAATAACATGATGTGTGGTTCTTCTTCTTCTTATATATTGGCAATCAGCTGCTTAAACGAGCTATTGGTGCCAGTGTCAAGTTATAAATATCTTCACGTTTTTAGTCTTTTAGGTTGGTCATTGTCTAAGTCAAATTGTCACCATCAAACAGTGCTATGGCCACACTGTTAATGGTATCTTGTGGAAATTTTGATGGAAAACGAAAACGTTGTAAAGCACTTTTGTATGATATTCACTACATCTCAGTAGTTCCGCCGCATCACATTACATAAAATGCCATCAAAATTATCTAATATAAGACATTAAAACACTAAGATATCGAATATAATACAAGAGCACCACATGACGTTTTCAAATTCCCGTCAAAAAGTGATGTGTGGTTAATAACATCCATAATACATCAATCAACATTGTTGTTATCTCAGCAGTTGCCACGCAACGACGACTGCGCATTGTCCTTTGTGCTTGGTGTCCCATTGTTATCAAACTATGCCCGATTTACTATAGTCCTTAAAATATAGCTTGATCTCTGTGACAGATGGCGACAAAACCGATGAAGTAATTATGAATACGCGTCATGCTTACAGTTTTATTTTGTATCGCTCATATTTTCATTCTTTACGTGCCAGTTACATCTCAACTGAATTATGAATATAAAAATCCGCCAAGTGCGAGTAACTCGCGCGCGAATGGTTCTGTACCATAATATATAAAAAAAATATGTGATGTAACAAAAAAATTAAGGTTTTCGGATTTTTTCCTTTATATGTGCTATGTCAAATTTCAAGATTCTAGGTCGACTGGAGTACCTTTGGACTGGAGTACCCTCTAGGTTTTTGATTCCCTAGCGAGTAGTTGCGTGTTTGAAAATATGCGGCTTACATTGCTGTTTCTTTTGATTGCGTTGATATAGATGTTTGATTTTATTACAGCTTAAAGGTCTTATAGATCTGAGTATTTGATATGAATTTCAATTTAATACCTCTACGCGTTTACGAGGAAAGTGGTAGTAAGTTTAAAATTATTAAAATATTTTTATTATATGGTGTAATTAAAAAAATACGGTTTTCGCAATTTTTCCTTTATCTGTGCTATAAGACGTTGCTTTGTACAAAATTTAAAGATTCTGAGTTCACGGTAAGTATCCTATAGGTTTTGATTCCCTTGCGAGTGACGAAAATTTGCAGAAATTTGCGGCATAAACGCCTGTATCTCTTAATTGCAATGGCTTAGAAGTTTAATTTTTACAGTTTTAAGAGACAGTAGACTTGAGAATTTGATATAAATTTCAGTTTGATACCTCCACACGTTCCTGAGAAAAAGGGTCTTGACAGACAGACAGACGGACGGACGGACAACAAAGTGATCCTATAAGAGTTCCGTTTTTTCGTTTTGAGGTACGGAACCCTAAAAATATGAATATTTATACCAAAACTTGTAATTAATATGTTTTAAAATACTTAGTAACCATTTTATAAAAATATGATGCTTACGCAAGTACAAGGTCGTACTGGACCGAAAATAAGAATCATCAACCTACAGGAATGTGCCAGCGATGATGATAATAGTGACAATGAACTTGGATGTATTCTTTTCGAATAATAAAAATAATTAATTAACTGCTTTAGTTGAAATTAAATAAAATCCATTAATTTAAATTCAATCAGATTTTCATAGATTGTATTAAATTTATAATCGATTTATCCATCCATTTGATTGAAGTTCAATAAGATCTTCATATATTGTTTTTCAATTGCAGTAGCAAATAACTTTAAAAAATAAGGAATTATCGACAAAAATACGGACTACATCGTAAGCGTGCGGCACTAGTGACAACTGTTACAAGGATCATGCTATATTTTATAGACAATAATATTAATAGACATTGCTGCGCTAATATTTGTCGTAGCATTATACATTATAACCTTAAAACCTTTTGCGAGGACTTTTGACGGGAATTTGAAAACGTCATGTGGTGCTCTTGTATTATATTCGATATCTTAGTGTTTTAACGTGTTATATTAGATAATTTTGACGGCATTTTATGTAATATGAAGCGGCGGACTATTGGAATGTAGTGAATATCATATAAAAGTGCATTACAACGTTTTCGTTTTCCATCAAAATTCCCACAAGATACCATTAACAGTGTGTGGCCATTGCACTGTTCATGGCGACAATTTGACTTAGACAATGACTCACTTGAAAGACTAAAAACGTGAAAATATTTATAACTTGACACTGGCACCAATAGCTCGTATAAGTAGCTGATTGCCAATACATAAGAAGAAGAACCTTTTGCGATATGAAAGAAGAGTACATCAATATGTACTCTTACAATTATCGACCCTAAATAATTGGGATAAGAGTAGGAAAATGATGATGGTGATGTGAGTGTTACTGTGACCAATGCTAGCAAGATGTAAACGGACCTATTTAAGTTGTAGAACAAACATACGATATCGTAAAGACAACAGAAAAACAAATCTAACAAAATAATAAGGAAATGTACGTGTATGTGAACGTTTATCTCAATCGCAAGAAAAAAGAGATGAATGAAATCAACAAGAACAATTAGAACGGAGAAAACCGTGCCGGTTCGTAATTGACGCATACAGATCAAATGACCGACAACGTGAACAAATACATCGAGCATCAAGATCTGAAGAAATCTTTTCAATTAAGTACTATGTATTATTACTCGAAAGTGCATTTTTTTTTTGTAATTATGAAATATTTCCCAGAATATTTCATCAATTTTAATGTTAAATAAACCATTTTGAATATTATTTTCCCATTTAACAACAACAAAGTATATTAATATTATATAATTATTTTAATAGCGGTAGGACCATGCTGTGCACCGTTCTCTGTCTGCAGCGAGAGAATCGGAAGCCCAACTGGGTTGGGTTTGGGATTTGTATTGGTAGGTAGGCCTAGCTATACCCTTGGTATTGCAAAAAACCAAGGACGGCAGTGACACTTACCATCAGGTGTGGTATCTGCTCGTTTGCCACCACAAGCAATAACAAAAAAAAAAAAAAAAGGTTTTACTAAAATACTATTCGATTTTCTATCATGTAATCAATCTTTAAGTTTACCAAAATATAGGTATCATGCCGTATCTCGGTCTCTGTTATATGTGTAATAAATCCTCAACTAACGGTGCGAAGTATTGGCACAAGTCTAAAAGTTTTAGTTTAATTTAGTCGCTACAGTTATCCGTTCACTTTTGGTCGCGGTAATGTTTTAACCGGATCACTTTTGCTCGCCGTGGTTGTAAGCCACCACTAAAAGACGTATTGGCAGACAGAAAAGAGGTGTTAATGTTTAACATTAACAACTCTTTTCTGTGTGTTTGAGTGATTATACGGATGATTTCGTTTTTTATTATTCTGGTTGTTGGATTATATATTATACATTTTTTTTAGATCTGTAGCAACAGAAGAACTTCAGCTGAGTATAAATTAAAATGTTAAATGTCAATGAAGAAAATTCAGGCAAAGAAAAGAATTAATAAGAAAATACAGCACAGTTAATAAACATTTGTATTAGCTAAGATAATATTATATATAATATATTTTTATTATTAAAAACAAACATTCAACTTCATTAAGTAATAAGGTCTGCTATCGTAAGGGTTCCCTACAATCATACAATTAACGGAAATTAGGAATTGTCATGCTTGGTAATCGAAATAATAACACTCAGCATATGCATTTAGACCATCAGATACCCACATACATATACAGATTGTGATCAGAGATTTTAGCCGAAGCTTTGTCATTTGTAACGTGTATGACGGTTTAAAATAATTTTAAGTATTCTAAACTTAACCATTTTTATTAATCAATAAAATCACTACCACACCTAGTTTTTCAGTTCCGTTCGAGGCATGAAATACCAACCTAATGAGAGCTAAAATCTCTGCCCTTTGTGGATGAAGCTCTCACATAACGGAAAGATGTATGGGTATAACACATGTACAGGTATGTATAAAACATCATCATTCTCCTACTCCTATCCCCATTACTTGGGGTCGATACAATATGTACTCTTATTTCATAGTACATATTGTAAAAGTTATTGGCACCAGTTTTATGGCCGGCCGCCTGCCAGGCCCTCCATTGTAATTGTTGACCAAACGGCATCAAATAGTGTTGGCCCAGGTCGTTATACTCGTTGTCTCTTAGTCGTCTTTTACGACATCCGCGAACAAAGTAAGGGTTGGTAGTATTCGTAGCCGCTACCACACAGCTTACAAGTATATATAAAACATAAGAAAATAATCGAAAAGATGAAGATATTACACTAATTTAAAATGATGTTCGGTTAATGATAAATAATTACAAAAATATCAGCTGAACAGTTATTTTCGCGGGCTCATTACGAAACGTGCTTACAATACTGAATTGAAATCATCAAGTAATTTATTAGATATACGACTAAATAGCGATAAATTGTTGTTACATTGATTGTATGAAATCGATGTAACTCACTCGAGGACCAACAACACAATTTTCCCATATCATCAATTAATTTAGTTTTATCTTTTATACGCCGCTGATATCGCTCTCACGGTACCACGTGAATATAAAAACAGCTTAACCATTAAAACTTTCCAAGTAGTATCCATAATGTACATTGCCCCGCTCGGTGATCACCGAATTATCTACTAAACTGTAAAAAACGTAGATAAAAGTAAGGGATGTGCATATTCCCATGAACGGGAGACGTTCAGACGGCGTTTTAATACACCCATAATCGTCGATCGCCGATGGATCATATGAAATATGTAATACGGCTAATAGGTATCAGTGGGTAGCTTCCTCAGCGGTCGCCGGGCCAATTTTGCCGTTGGTAATAACCTTAATATCCCATCAGTGCTTAAACTTGTGCGTGTACAAAGATGAGGCAGGATAATAACTATGCGACCGAATACGGGTGTAATACGACCTTTAATAATTCACCTTTATACGATGAATTGAAAATTGTAAGTCTTGCGTTTGTCATCGTAACGCCTTTAAGTAATTTTAATGTACATTTAGTGTTTTTTTTGGACGTAATATTAACCATATCAAATATTTGATTACAATACTACCATATTATTATAATTACCATTTTTTTTACATCCTTGTATGTGCCTATGTTACGTACGAATATATTAGAAGAAATCATCATCATCATTCTCTTGCTCTTGTCTCAATTACTTAGGGTCGACACAATATATACTCTACTCGTACATATTATAAAAGTTATTAGCAATAGTGTTATTATCGTGACGTCAACTCTTCTTGGGAATGTAACTGTTGAACAAACGGCATCAGGTGTAGTTGGCCCACGTAGATATAAAGCTCTTAGTCGTCTTATATAACAATTACGAGGAAAGTAAGGGTTCACAATCTACACAATCTAGTAGAAAAAATCATAGTTTGATATATAGAACCATATGGTTCTATTTCATATTTTAATTCTCTTGCACTGTGTATTAGTCGATTGTTGCAATAACTGTGATAATGAAAATGGTGTAGACCTTTTGTATTCTTAATTAGTCACCAAACAGATAATATGAACATTAAGAACAAATTTTGTTCTACCAAGACTTATAAATCGCCGTATGTATCATATTCGATTGTATTGAACACAAAGCGTATATCGTAATTTATATTTTTAATTAATTTAGAGGATCATGATTAGGATTGCCCGTGTCAGATCGTATTAAGAATAGAATCGTCGTTACTGGAATCGCAATTGCTCTCTAAAGGTCTTGGTAAGAACCAAGTGAATGGGCAGCAGATCTCTATTGAGAAACGTGAACAATTCACTGCAATCGACGACTCGCCTGTCAAGCGTGGCAATTACGGCGCTATCCCCTCGTTTCTGCAAGAGGCCTACGTCCAGCAGTGGACGACGAAACTTTGAATGATTATCATCATATAATCAATGTAAAAAATAGGTACATAATTTAAAATATATAATATTATTATATAATAATTTTATTTTGAGGTTTGAATGCTTACAATTGGCGACAGTTAGTTATAGAAGTTCACTTCAATTACAAAAACTATGGCAACGGTAACTACGTTAACTGTAACTATCGATGGTTGACGTAAAATCCATTTTAGCTAGGAATGCCATAAAATCCGTTCTTAGTGAGCGTCTATATCACGAATGGAGTAACTGTGCTAAATTTCAAGTCAATCGGACGAATAGTTTCGGAGATCTCATGATGAGTGAGTGGTATTTCGCTTATATATATATATATATATATATATGTATATATATGTATATATATATATATATATGTATATATATATATATATATATATATAATATTATTATTATTTTATTTTGAGGTTTGAATGCTTACAATTGCCGACAGTTAGTTCACTTCAAATATTCCATTAATTTTAAAATACCAACATCAACGCTTGTCTGACTGAGTAAATCGATGTAGGATGCAGAAATAAATACTTTTAATTATTAATGATTGCAACAAAAAAAAATGCCAATGATTTTGCTCACATGGATCCATGCAAATTTAATACATTTTATTAAATTAGTTAAACGCTCTGTGAATATTTCAACTATATTATTGCAGTTTATAATGTACATGCGGGCAAAGACGGACGGTGGGATAGATGAAGAACTTAGTAATAGATTTCTTTTTGCACACATTTTGCATTGAACCATAAAATTTATCTTGGTCTAATTTAATAAAAGATTTCTTTTCTTTTCTGGGGTTAATGCCATCATACAGTCCCACCACTGTAACTACTGTAAGCCAGAATCCACAATAGTTTCCATAAAAGATATCCGGAGATTCGAACCTCAGATAGTCCCGGCAAGCGCTTTTAATTGTCTTGGAACATGTAACAAATTTAATTAGAAAGGAAAACCGAGATCTGTTGGCAACTGCACCACCCCTATGCAAAATGGGAGATATGAAACAAAATTTGCTAATATACCCACAAATTAGAGAACGGCTACTAGAAGCACTCCAGTACAGCTATACGAATATGACAGAGCTTCAGAGATACACTACCGTCCAAAAGTTTGGAAGCAGCAAGGTAAAATCGAATAAAACCAAACTAAGTCATTTAAATTTAAATGTATTGATAAAAAAATAAAGAACAAACAGAAACTAACTTAAACAAAATAAAAAAATAATATACAATGGTAAATTAGATTAAATTTTAGCTTCATCAAAGTGTCCACCTTTCTCCTTTATAATCTTCTCACATATTCTGGGCATTCTATTAATCAATTTTTTAAAATAATCTTTATCTAATTTGTTCCATTCGTTCTCTAATAGCTGCCACAAATGTTCTGAGCTCGTAGGACAACGACTTTTCACCCTCCTGTCAAGTTCATCCCAAACAAGTTCAATGGGAGAAAGATCAGGGGATTGAGATGGCCATTGCATGATGTTTAAAATGTTTTCAGCTTTTTTCTTGTTTAAAAAGTTCTGGCACAATTTAGACGAATGCTTAGGATCATTATCCTGTTGAAAAATGAATCCAGAACCAATGAGACTTAGTCCACTGGGTATGGCAGAATCTTGGAGAATTTTTAAATAGCCTTCCTTGTTTAATTTTCCGGTTATCCTCACAAGATTGCCGGGTTTACTGTTGCCAAAACACCCCCAAACCATGACATTACCACCACCATGTTTGATGGTAGGCACTGTACATGCCTCTGAAGCCCTCTCTTCTTTTGACCGGCGTACAAAGACACGTCTATTGGATCCGAAAATCTGAAATTTTGATTCGTCACTCCAAAGGACATTTTCCCATTGTTCTATAGTCCAGTTTTTATGCGCTTTTGCCCATTCTAGTCTATTTTCCTTATGTCGATTTGTTAGTTTGGGTTTTTTAGCAGCAACACATCCTCTTAATCCCGCAGACAGTAAGCGTCTTTTAACAGTAGTTGTTGAAATGGGTGTTTCTCGCGTATCATTCAGAGCTGCAGTGATCTGTGGTGCAGTTAAGCGTCGATTCCGTTTAGAAAGAACTCTAATGAAGTTGTCCTCTTGATTTGTTGTGGATTTGGGCCTACCAGATCTCTTTCTATCTTCATTTTTCCCCGTTTCTTGTTTTCTAGCAAGGGTATAGTGGACACCTTTACAAGAAATTCCGAGCCTTTCTGCGATTTGACGTTCACTGTATCCTTCCTCGCGTAGAGTGCAAATAGCGCTTCGCTGTTCAAGCGTGATTTGCTTGCGTTTTGCCATTTTCAGAAGAAAAAATACGGTCAAAGTAGTAGCCGATATCTTTCGAATACAGACAATGTTAATATCACAACTTTCACGTGCCAATGCTCAAGTGCGACTGAATAAGGTCTAAAAAAGTTAAAACCAGCAAACATTATCAATAAAACTACACCATTGCATAGGATAAAGTAGTCGACGGATTAAGTCATAAAACACGTGTTTCGTCAATATTAAGGAATTCCATAAAACTTGATGAATGTAGGATAATAATCCTTTTGTGTTTGTGTAGACAGTCGTAAAAGGTTGTAAAACTTAAGATTATTGCTAATTTTTACCGCTATTAGTTGGCATTTATTTGTTTTGTTTGAAAACAGGTGTGCTTCCAAACTTTTGGACGGTAGTGTATATGAGAGCATTAACATTGATTACAGTAAATAGATATGGGCGAAAAGTCTAAACGCATGGCGATTTTCTCGATTTGCTACAAGATCCGTGTAGTACACTACTCCAGGCGTGACTTGCAGATCATCTAACATATGGTCATACTCGTTACGCCAGGGACTGCACTCCCATATGATGTGTTGAGCTATTTGTTCATAATTCTTAGACGTGGAATATTAACAAAACGGTAAGAAGTTACTAGTTTAAAATAAGTTACTTATAAAATTACCCTAACTATTGAGGAATTGTATTATACACCGGTCAATCTTCATTTACGGTTAGATAAATAGGCTATATAGTATAAGTATAAATTACATTTTTTTTTTAATTTCTACCATGCGCGATACTTGCGTGTACTTTAATACTACTATTATTAAACTAAGTGGTGGTGTAACGCTTTAGTAGCGCTACTTACTATAAAATTATTTAATAGACTAATTACTAACCACGAAAGGCTAGTCAGACTAATGTATCATCAAACTATAAGTCAACAAACAAAATCAGTCGTCAATGTTATTTAAAAAAAAAATGCACACCGCCCTCGTAAACGAACGCGTATGCCTATATAAGTATGTTGAATGGGGATTTCTAAAATAAGAGGCAATTTATTATCATAAGCATTGCAGACGCAGTGACGCAAACACTCGTCGACAGTTATTAAGCGCTAGAACACTGAATCAGGATGATGCAGACGCGCGACCCGTTCACAACTATATTGTCATCTCCCTTGTGCTCGGCATCACGCTCACAACTAAACCATAAATCAAAGATGAGACAAATTTCAGTTCATTATTCTTCTCGAATTGATCTCACATAATTACAGCAAGATTCTTGTTTTTTTTTAAACAATATGATGGTTGGTATAATGGAATAAACGTGCAACTACTCAAATATGTTGATAGTGGTGTCCTCAATTCGAACCGTGGCTCATGTAACGTTAAGTCAGCCACAGGTGTCCATGAAATAATAAAAACATACATTTTTGTTTATTTTGCTTATAGGTGGCAAACGAGCGAGCAGCACATCTGATGGTAAGCGTTACTGTTGCCCATGGCCCCGTGCAATACTTAGAATATCTCTAGAAGCTACCTACCAATACAAACTCAAGCCCACCCAGTTGGGCTTCCGGTTCTCTCGCTCACCGAACGAAGCGCAACAGCTCATTGCTCAGACGTCGATCTTCTGTGAGAGTATGGTACTACCCCGGACGGACCGCCCCGCGGCTGTAGACAGAAAACTGTCAACAGCGTGGTCCTGCCACTAAAAAAACAAAGTTTTATACGTAATAGATATACCTAGACACGACCGTGGTAATCTACAAAATCAGAATCATCCACGCTGTTAGTGGTCCGTTTAAAAGGCCATGCCACCCCTTGCGCGTTGTGCCCCATGAGGGCTTGCTATCATTGATAACCATGACGATTTTATAACAAAATAAAATTGTAATACTACACTACTTATCCTTCGGAGATAAGAGTGTGACGCTTAAATAAGAAAAAACAGATCCAAATTATTTTTCATGTTCACATACATGTAGTATAGCTCCAGTTTAGCGTTTAAAATTAGAGTCAATTGTTTGTACTCGATAAGTCAGCTAGACTTAACATCACCTTGTTTAAGCTTTAAGATATCCGCAACATTTAATTACACACTATAATGCATCCGCAACATTTAATTACACGCTACCCAGTTGTATAACGAGACTAATCTAATATTGACAATTCGTGCTTTACAAATAGTTGCAAGGTGACATCTATTCATTCATCAATCTATCAACGTTTAGTGTTAGATATAGACTCCCCCAAAGTGGGTAATACCATATTCCCTCGCTTGGCAGACGAGTTAGCGACTGTAATTGATGTTACGAGTTTTCCAGGATAGTGCTGCTCACTATTCACCTGGTAACTGTTGACCAATTTTTACGTCACCATCATGAAGTATAAGTACAGAGTATTTTTAACCCGTAATAAGATAGCGTGACAGAGACTAGTTACACAAGTCTAGTTTATATCATTTTAAATTGTCATATTTTCTGATTAAAATTATAAAAGATAAAAAGCGGTAACGCAAAAATATTAAGTCTATATAAGCTTCTATTCAAATCGGGGATTACAATAGAATGACAAATTTGTATCGTGCAATCAGAATGGAACACCATGTGCGGATATCGAGTTAGCATTGTGAATTTAATTGTAGAGCTGTTAACGGGTGCAACCCGAGGATATGTCGTTAATAGAGCGTTGTGTCTCTTCATTTTGTTTGAACGTTCACTGACTCCGTTATTTCGGAGCGGCTAATAAATTGCGTGATGACAGGTGTCAGCTGCTCCAACGCCTCTGCACTCTTGCGTCGATGTCTCATTCCTCACGTTCTACTCCTAAATTCTCTTATTTTATCAACGCTCCGTTCAATTTTCGTTTCGTTCTCTCGCAATGCTATTTATTTGTGTTAACATTACTGTTTCAGTAACGCTAATCCGTAATACAAATGCCATACATACAGGTTTTCAAACACTATACTAATATTATAAGGGATTAAATTGTGCAAGTATGTGTATTTGTAAACTTGAATTTAGGGAGTTATTTATAGAAATAGTAATACGATTTTGTTATTCTCTAATCGTTATTTGAGGCTATTCATTGTATGTTTGTCAAGTTCCTCGCGACACAATTATTTTTTTAAAATCGCGTGCTGTATTTAAAACGTATAAAAAAAATAGAAAAATCTAATAAAATGGAAAGATCTTAGTGAACCGATCGAGGGATCACTAAGCACAGAACTCAGGTTTGAATTTACTGTACACATAATCTTTTAAAATTAGATGTATACAAATCTATTAGATATATATTTACTGAAAGGTATTTTTTTGTGTTTATAAAATTTCTCCCATAATACGGTATCAATAAAATTAATGTTTAAACCAACTCCAATAGCACTGAGAGCAGTAAGCCTAAGAGGATGATATGTAAAATTAAATATCTTAGGTACCCTACTTATTTGAAAGACAATATCTTCGCTAAAATAATATCAATATCTGTGTCGCGATTGAGTTACATTACAATTTATAGATACAAAGTACACTCAGGTACAAAACAACTGCAGTTTGCTTAAATAGTCACACGATTGTATCCTTGTAGAGGCAAGCAGAAAGTAACTGCACCAGAAAAATCTAATGACTATATTTGTAAAAACTAATAACGCTTCAAAATCTTTAATACAGTGTAATAGGGAGCGAACCTACTGTTAACTGAGCTCCTATGCAAACTCTTAAGGCTATTGCTGATAATTTCGAGATAATTTTCGGAAATCGAAATAATCTGTAGAAAACTCTAGCACATTTTTTTACCTGATCTGGGATTCGAGCTCAGCACATAGTGATCACAGTAGTATAGGACTAGCGAAACAGTCAATACTTATTTGTTAAGAAATCTAATTACCTGTTGCTTTATCAAAAGAAGAAAGGAAAAGATTTGTTTAAATCCGCAACACTTGGTAGGTACCTAAGTGTTATCGATCGGATGTCGTAAAGAATGACAATATAAGCAGCATAATAAGCTAAGCATATATTATAAGCTGCATTATAAGCATATATTATAAGCTGCATAAGCGCGACAATATAAAGAAAACCCTTAACAATACTTTATATCAGCTTGTCTGGCCAGCATCATTCTCCTACTCTTATCCCAATTACTTGGGGTCGATACAATATGTACTCTTCTTTCATAGTACATATTGTAAAAGTTATTGGCAATAGTTTTATGACCGGCCGCCTGCCAAACGTCAACCCTCCTTGGGAATGCAATTGTTGACCAAACGGCATCAGATGAAGTTGGCCCAGGTCGTTATAAGACTCTTAGTCGTCTTTAACGACATCCACGAGCAAAGTAAGGGTTGGTAGTATTCGTCGCCGCTACCATCAGCTTGTCTGGCCAGCATAGGATAGAAATCCAATATCCTGCCTAATACGGAGAAGGTCCACCTTAACCATCTGCCACAGTAATTCACATATAAAACTAACAATTGTTAGTTGTTTATGCCACCAGATTACATTGTGAATAGTAGTGAACGCCAAGCATGCGTGAAGAAATCAATATTCTGATTGTAAACCGTCCCAAACTATTGATAAAAGGCTTTTGATACGTTATAAATTAGTAACAACGTTAGATAAGCCGGATTATATGACTTTATGAAAACAAAAGTTGCATCGTGTTTTAGAACTTAACTGCTCTGATTGATGTCGTCGTTTCGTTGTCGTGATGGACAATTACGGCTGTATTTAACATGGTCTATCGCTCACATGAATACGCACATTTCTTATTTCATCTACGTTTTTAAAAATTAAGTATATTTTTATAATCATCAATTATCGTTGCATTTTTCGTGTGGTGACGGAGTAAGAATACTATTTACCACCCCATATCTTTCCCGTGGGTGATCGTATGAGATAACTAAGAGATATAAAACGCATATAACATCTATGCGAGAGTAGGAAAACTCGAAACAAAACCCTATACCAACACGCCTGACCAGCGCGGTATAGTAGGTTAATTTCCCTTTCATTACGTAGGAGGCCCGAGCCCAACAGTGGGACATTTATGGGCTGTGATGATGATGATCGTTCCATGAAAGACAAATGAGAAATAAGAAATTTTAATCTTTAAATTGTTTTTTAATATATATATGTATATATATATATATATATATATATATATATACCCGGTATTATATACAATAATCTCAGTAGATCACAGTAACGCTCGTTTCGTAGGCAAATAATTAATGACCAAAATAAAGACAAACAAATTTCGCCGTTACATGTATTTTACAATCAAGAACCTCGTTTCTGTTTGTTATCAAAATAATACAAAGAGAAGCGCCAATTTCTATGAACAAAAAAAAAACAATGTCTAATATTTTCTGGCATTAAAACGGACATAAAATGAAGTCGACATTAAACAAAGGCGGATAACGAAACGGTTTCCTCCAAAAACGAACATGAGGAAAGAATGATATGATATAAATCAAAAGATATATGTGTTTCTTTTTACTATCGTTAATTACAGAAGGGCGTATATAAATAAAGAATGCGAGCCCATTGAGGCGGCCTGGTGAGGCGATCGCCACGGCGCGCCTTGTCGTTACAAGCAAATGCACTTATCTTACCGGGATGTGAAAAACTGTTTTCAACTCGCTGTCGTCGCTTAGTTGCGCCAACACAATACATTTGAATGTAGCTCGAGTCAATGCCTTCAGAGGTTACGTTTAATACAGAATTTGGAGACCCAACAAATAAAAAGCCACACATTAGCTGTGTTACGGAAACCATACAAAGTATCACCAAGTTTAATCGCCTCACGTTATATGCATTGGATTTTATTTTATAAAACGTAATATATTAGTTGTTAACAGGATAATACATTAGCAGAGATTTCAATATCGATCAAAATTAACGATTAGTAATTAAAATGTTATTATAGGAGAAAAGCGATGTATCATTCGAGGCCGAGACTCACCATCGTAAACTTCTCAGCGACTGTATGATAAAAATAAACAGAAGTCTTTGAAACATTATCGAAACAAATAAATTGTCCGACCAGGAATGAAAATCAATAAATTGAAATTGTAACTCGTAAAAACATATCATCGATTATTGTAAACAGCTGGCGGGCAGTTATGCAAAATGAATCGCTTATTGGACCAATTTAACAGCGGTAGCGAGGATGGAAGTGCTATATTTATAACTTAGATAATATATAACTAAAACATTCTAAACGTTTTGTGTCTAGCATATCAGTAAACATTAAGCTAATCTAACATTTGTCAACGACATGCAACACATGTCGAATATAACGAAATGTCTAGACATATAGTAACATACATACATACATATCATCACGCCATATCCCTTGTATGGTAGGCAAAGAGAACAAAGTGCCAGAGAACTCTATCCTTGCATACTTCACTCGCTTATTCAACATTCATAATTCTCTTTATACACGCTCGCCGGTTTCGGAGACTCTTGACTCCACATTCCTTCAGTATGTAAGCAATCTGGTCTAGGTAGGTTAGTCTCGGTCTCCCCCAGTACCTACATCCTTACACTTATATTAGTAACTAATCAAGGACCCTTTAATTCTCTTCATGGTGCCTAAACTTTTACTTAACAAGAGCTTTATTAAAATTCGTTGGGAACGTAATCTGCGTTGACAGCAACATCATCAATCTTATTATAACTCGTAAGAACATCTCAATTTTTTTACTTTAATATCTACGACTAAAACTCGGAAATAAATGTATGCGGCGAAACATTGTTTAATTGATTAACAACTAAGAATGGTTATAAAATTGTTCCCCTTTCCGTAGTTAATTCTATTTACCCAATTGATTGTGGCACTTAACCGTTTCGTGGCATCTGTGCATAAATCTTTCTAACGGGTGATTCACAAATAAAACCACAATTCAAGAATTCGTGATAGCAGGCTCCTATCGTCCCTTTCTGATCGCGTTCGCTCTTCTTTACATTTGGTTAAACAAATAGAGGTCTCGTTGGGTCGGTAGGCAGATCCTAATTAAAAACTATATTCATTCGCTGTCGTATATTACACAGAGGCCTTAGGCAGTTAGTCACCGCGTCTGGACACCTCCCAGTCGTTTAGCGCGCGTATTGTGGAGCATGCACACAATTTAAGCATTTGTTATTGACGATAGTAATAGGTTACACTGAATAAATATTAAAACATCTATATATATACATATATATATATGGAATCATATTTTTAGAAACATGGCTGCGTAAGATGCTATTTTTAACTAGAACTATTTAAGAATCACATAATTTATATGTAGAGCTATTTATAAAAGAAACGGCAAATTTAAAAGTAGAATTTATCATGCTAAAATTTTCACGGGTTGAGAGCCCTCAGCGCTCACCCACAGTCCGGGTAAAGTTGTCATAGCCATCTGAGGCTAACAACTAAGACACACAAAAAAAAAGCCAAAATTTCCCTAGTTCGATAAGCAAATATATATTGTTAAGTGACTAACAAGAACATCATTAAAATACTTCAACCACTTTATAATCAGAAGCCAATTAAATAACAAATTACAAATAAAACCAAACATAGCAAGATAATTACATACAATATCGAATTGATGTTTGATTAATCCATAATTAAAACAATTGTAAACACAAAACCTATAAGCGGTAGGACGAACGTGCGCTGGAAGTAGCATGGATCCGATTCTTGTTTATAAGACGGCCGGCCCACCTCATCCGTACTAAAAGTTTGATCTTATCTCCAATATTTTAATAGGTTCCTGCGGCGGCACCTCCGCCAGTAATTGTATAAAGTATTTCTGAAGGAATAAAATCAATATTGTGGTTTAGGGATACGTATACGTCGGACTTTAGTTTGTGATAGTTTAAACCAACACATGAAATAATTACAACCAGCCACACTTCATCACAGATGCGGATAATGATTAACTATCATTCGAGTTTGGTTTCACGCAGCTTGTATACAGACCATGCAGACCGACGACCCTCCTGCCACCTAATTAGATACGAAATTGAATTGCGAGCAACATTTGAATGGTTGAGAAACAATAAATGCGTCCTCAAAGGATTTGTTCATTTGATGTCGGGTACTACCCAGGTTTCATTGTGGGATAGCTGTGTATTATTATATACACGTACATACATATATATGTAGTACGTATAAATTTAAGGTTCAATTTCGCATACTTATATACTAATTTAAAATATGTAATGGTCTACTACGACGAAAATTATACTATTTTCTTATAGATCATACGAAATTTATGGATTTTAATACGTATAAATATATTTTAACGACAAAATCAATGCAACGTGTTTGCTGTTTAAACTGTTTTTTTTTATGTATGAATTAATATTCCAATATATTTTATAGAAGATAAGAGATTGAAAATAGAATATGCTGCAGTTTTCAAAATAATTTTAAAATACAATTTTACAAATGTATTTTAAATACAATTTTACTAAGTTAGTAAAGAACCCACTAATACCAATGCTTACGTGAATGTCACTAGGTACAGGTGTTTGTACTACTCAAGCTACGAACTGTTCGTCTAAGAAACAATTCTTTTCGCATATATAGATATGTGGGCAGATAAATAAATTGAATTCAATTCATCATCATCATCCTGACCTTATACCAATTTATTTAGGGTTGAAGCAATATGTCCTTTCGTTCCATACAACCATATCAGACGTCATCTCTGTACTCACTCCTTGTCTATGTACGTCATCTTTCATGCAGTCCATCCATCTTTTAATCTGTCTTCCCGTACCCCTAAAGCCTTCAACATTCAAACTTAAAATTTTCCTCACAACTTTACTCTTATCCCCTCTCACCACGTCCAGCGTTCACTCCTTAGCTTATTTGTCAATGGCACAACTTTTAAACTTTCTCTTATACTTTCATTCCTAATTTTATCCATTCTCGTCACACCGCACATCCATCTCAACATTCGCATCTCCGCTACATGCAGTCGTCTTAAGTTCGTTTTAGAAACAATGCTTTGGATATATAGATATGTGGGCGGATAGATAAACGAAATTCTATTCAATTTTTAAATATTAATTTTGTGAATAGCTGACACTTATTTCAACCTCATTGAAAGTTAAAATGTCTATTCAGCTTCCTTTATCAATCATAAGTATCATATCTGAAATATTAAAATCAAAACCTTAAAAATTATTAAGCATTGCCAAAAATGATTAAGGGTATTCTTTATAAATACACTTGGCTTTTTTTTGTTTCGGTGGACTATGGACGTGGTCTCGCCCAGACAAGTCGGTCCGGGGTGACAGAAGAGGCGGCGCGTGACACCATAGGCCCATCCTACAAGGACTCCTCTCTTCGCCGTGCGAGCGGGCCACCGGTACCCGATCTTTGTCTTCGGTGGCCAAATATACTTGGCCTTGGCCTGTGAGAACAGTGATCAACTTCTAGGCTAGACTAGGTATTAAAATATGTCATTCAATTTCCCCAACAAGATTTAGAATTATTTTCTCATGCAACAACTACTAACACTGTCACTATTTGAAATGCATCTGACACCAAAATAGATATCCACTTTATAGTTATTGACATTCGTTACCAATTCGTTACCATTGTGATCATTGCCGATATCAAAATTACAAATATTCATTTATAGTTCACGCTCCTTGTACTTTTATATTACGTGGTAAGCTTGTTACATTGTCAAGACGAACTTTTCTTCAATAATGATATGCATTTTGTTTACAATATTCTTTTTTTTTTTTAAAGAAAAAAAATAATATATTGGTACATACATACATACATACATATCATCACGCCATATCCCTTGCAGGGTAGGCAGAGAGAACAGAGTGCCAGAGAGCTCTATCTCTGCATACTTCACTCGCTTCCTCAACATTCATAATTCTCTTCATACACGCTCGCCGGTTTCGGAGACTCTTGACTCCACCTTCCTTCAGTAAATGACCGATCTGGTCTAGGTAGGTTAGTCTCGGTCTCCCTCGGTACCTACATCCTTCCACTTTCGCATTGTATATCTTCTTAACCAGGCGTTCGTTCGGCATTCTTTCCACATGTCCGAACCATCGGAGCATTCCCTTTCGCATCTTTACACCAATACTCTCTTTCATACCTACTCGCTCTCTTACGTCGTCGTTACGAATGCGGTCGGTCAGCCTAACTCCACAGATTTTCCGCAGAGATCGCATTTCGACCGCATTAATTTTACTATCATACTCTTTTCTGCATACCCAACTCTCGCTTCCATACAGTAATGTTGGGACAAGCACTGCGTTATGTATTGCTACACGTGCCTTCTGGCTGAGGTGGTGGCTGCCGAGAAGTTGCCCCAACGCTCCGTTCACTCTATTTCCCGCATTCACTCTTCGTTCTATATCAGTGGTGTACCTTCCATCTCGGCTAAATCCACATCCAAGATATACAAATTCAACCACTTGCTCTAGTACATCATTACCTATTGTTACTCTTACATCTGTTCTGGTTTTATCTCTTTCAAAGACCATTATTTTGGTTTTGCTCACATTCACGCGTAGACCCCTTTTCTTACAATCTTCTGTCATTGTGTCGACTAGGGTCTGCAGGTCAGTCGCTGACTGTGCCAGCAGGACTGCATCATCTGCATAAAGCAGAGCAGTGACCACTGAGTCGCCCATCTGGACTCCCACATTCATATCGTTCAACCTTTGGAGACATTTATCCAGATATATGATAAACAGCCTGGCTGACAGAACGCACCCCTGCTTAACGCCGATATTGACGTCAAACCAAGGCGACATTCCATCATCCAGCCGCACACAGGCTCTACAGCCCATATAACTGGACTGCACAGCCTGTAGCAGTTTACCGCTAATACCATACTCCGGTAAAATGTCCCAAAGTTCCTTTCGTAAACCCGTGTCAAAAGCTCTCTCCAGATCCACAAAACTGCAGAAAACCCTCTGACCTAGAGCCAGATGCTTCTCCACAATGTTGCGCAGAGAGAACACTTGATCCATGCATCCCCTTCCACTTCTGAAACCTCCTTGTGTCTCACACAGTAAACCATCGGACACCATCCTCATTCTCCTTTCAATAATTTTTCCATACACTTTTGCTGCCAAACTGGTCAAGCTTATGGCTCTGTAATTTGCGCAGTCATAACGTGAACCCTTGTTTTTAAACAAAGGCACGATGACTGCGCTATTCCAGTCCCTGGGAACCATTCCTGAGCTCCGACATAGATTGAGGAGCAACAGGAACGCCTCCCAGACACAAGAGCCACCAAGCTTGATCATCTCGGCAGACACCATATCAATGCCCGCTGCCTTACCATTTTTCAAACTTCTTATCGCCCATTCAACTTCATCCATACTGATGCCATCGGAGGACGCCGTTGTCGAATGTTAATCTACCAAACCACATCCAACACCGGCGCCAACCGTAGCATCCGCATACATATCGCCAAAATATTCACTCCATCGGCTTAACACGTCTTGTGTTTGTGTAAGAATGTCTCCACCTTTAGACCTTATTTTATTCATTCTGAAGGCTGACCAACCACCCCGAGACTTCTTCACCTCCCTCCAAAAGAGTTTGGTGTTACCCTCGAAGTTTTTAGTCAGCCTATCTTCTGCACTCATACTTGCTCTATCCCGTTTCTCTTTCACTAAGGCCTTGGTGTCATTCTTACATTGCCGATATATTTCTTTCATCTGTTCAGTCATACTGTCATTCAGATTCAAAGAAGAGACATAGTCCAGCCACGCTTTCTTCTTTTGCTCTACGGAAGCTGCCACTTCCGCATCCCACCATGCATCACCATTTGTTTTTCTATGCTTCTTTGAACTTCCACATACTTCTTTCGCTGTGTCTACCATACTCTCTTTCAATACTCTCCAGCATTCTTCAATGTCCGATTGCGGCTGGCTTGCCATCGTCAGCCGTTCTCGGACACCCTCTGCATACTTTTCTCTTACAAACTCTTCTTGCAACCTTTCAACCTTTATTCTTTCAAGCCCTCCGAAGTGGACACGCTCTCGCCAGTGCCTCCACTTTCTGAACAGACCACTAAATCTCGCAATAACGAGATAGTGGTCCGTGTCGACTGTGGGGCCCCTGTAGGCTCTTGCGTCCAATATTTTGCTTCGGAGGCGACTGTCTACCAAAATTAAATCTATTATGCTTTTCTGTTCATTCCTTCTCCATGTATACATATGGATGTCCTTATGTTGGAAAAATGAGAAACCTTATTGTGTCAACACAATAAGGTTTCTCTCCATGCATACATCCGCTATGAGCCTACCTGCGTCGTTCACTCTCTTATCACCAAATGGACCAAGTACGTCCTCATAGTCGGGACGCTTGGTCCCCACCCATCCGTTCAAATCTCCGCATACAATCACGCGTTCACTGGTTTCTGCCATATCCAGAACTTCCCTAACATTGTCCCAAAACTTCTCTAGGTCTGATGCCACCGAGGATCCTACGGGAGCATATGCTACAACCATGAATACCTTGGTGACACCTAGTTTTATACGGACCCAGAGAAGTCTGGGATCATACATTCCGTAATCCTTCACACCTGAGGCCAAGCGAGAGGACAACAACACTCCTACCCCCATGCTGGCTCGATCGCTCTGTGGTACACCAGACCACAGAGCCATCCCGCCACCAGGAAGATCGCAGGCGTCGCTGCCCCTTCGCTTGGTCTCTGTTACACAGAGCACGTCTAGCTGTTTGTCCGCCATGACGGATATCAGCTCGTGCAACTTACCTTCCACACAACCTCTTACATTCCACGTGCCCACCCGGCACTCCGTTCTCCTCGACTCGCCTAACTGGGCAAGGCGTGATGGGTGGCGGCCCCCATCGCCGCAACTGCCGATGTTCGTACCGACGGGGGCGGGTCGGTACGCGTCGCCTCCGGGGGACGCCCTAACCCGCATTGCGGTACGCATATCGAGCCGGATTAGCAGTCTAATTAGACTGGCAGGGGACGCGAACGAGCACGCTCCGGACTATGCCCCCCTAATATATTGGTTATTCAAAAGAATCTAAAACTATCACTAAACAATTAATCTACTATCTTAAAGTTATTTTAATACAATTAAATGTTTACTAAAGAGAGAAAAAAAAATTGTTTACATAGTTATAAATAATAAGTAAATTTTGTTTACATAGTTACAGAAAAGGCAATATCAAAGGAAGAAAATACAAATTAAGTTTTTAAAAAGTTGGAAGCGTATATATATATATATATATATATATATATATACGCTTCCAACGTATATATATATATATATATATATATATATATATATATATATATATATATATATATATATATATATATCGGGACAAATTATCGTTACAAAATTAATATGGAATCACAATCTCTAGTATCTATCTAGTATTATAAATTAGTTATGTCATAAGCATTTAATATATATGATTAACTATTAATATGACATACTGACAACGTTAGAACATTGAACATTAGAGCAATATAAAGATATATTTGCAAATATATTGTCTACACAGATGGCGTAGTGGTTAAAATACCGACCTTCCGTGCCAGTGCCATGGGTTCGATTCCCACGCAGGACAATACTTTGTGCGATCCACAAAGTGTTGTTCTGAGTCTGGGTGTAATTTGTCTGCGTTAATTGTATGTTTGTAAAGTCCCCCGCAATACAAGGATTACTTCCCAAGTGTAGGGTGGTGTTAAAAAAATATATAAAAATATAGTTTCATGTAAAATACCAAAAGGCCAGGATGGATTAGGTAGTCATACTAATACCATTTTTTTATGTATTTTTGATAATATTTATAGATATATAATACCTACTTATAATTATCTTCAGCTTGTATATTTACAACCCACAATTGAATACAGGTTGCTACTATGGGAGGCATATTGACCTACTATAAAACGCTGGTCAGACAGGTTAGTTTAGAGTAATATATCAAGTTTTCTCTAGTCTTGTTTTACGACACCCACTGCAAAGGAAGGGGTGTTGAATAGTATTCTTACTCTGTAACCACAACAACAAAATTATAGATATTTATAAAATACTAGCGGACCCGGCACACTTCGTTCCGCCTAACAGTTAATTAATGAGATAAGCAGATTTCGATTAATTTAAAATTATTAATAAAATCAAAAAATCACTCTGTTCTCTCTGCCTACCCTGCAAGGGATATGGCGTGATGATATGTATGTATATATGTAAAATTATTAAGTTATTTTTAGCTGTGTGGTAGCGGCTACAAATACTACCAACCCTTACTTTGGTCGTGGATGTCGTATAAGACGACTAAGAGCCTTATAACGACCTCGGCCAACTCCATCTGATGCCCTTTGGTCAACAATTACATTCCCAAGGAGGGTTGACGTCTGGTAGGCGGCCGGTCATAAAACTATTGCCAATAACTTTTACAATACATACTATGAAAGAAGAGCAGGTACATATCGTATCGACCCCAAGTAATTGGGATAAGAGTAGGAGAATCAAGCATAAATATGAATAATATATAAATTAAAATAATCAAGTATTTTAATAACGCCAACAAGACCAAGAATTACCTTGTGTTATACGACATTTTCCTTCATATGCGTTGAAAATAAACTAATTGTTGATCTCTGAGATTTTGTTCGACGATTTCGCATTGTCAACAGCACAGCCTGCCTCGCTTTACTCTTGTGATTAAGAAGCACGGAGTTGGGCCATATTAACGCGGCGGTCTTCCCGTGCAATAAATTGTTCTTCTGCCGTGGTTACGTTCGTTATGTTTCGAATTCTAACTGCGTTACGGTATTGTTGGGAAAGATTTGATTTTATTGGTCGCAGCATTGTTGATGACAATATAGACATAATATGTTTTATTATAACAATATTCGTAAAAATTCGTAACACTCGCACAAAACGAACTCTGACCGGTAAAATTTTGCACGCCTCATAAGTGAAGCGTTGAGGTCTTGCTCTAAGTGAAGCGTTGAGGTTTGAATATTGCTTGATTTTCATATTTCGAGAGCGAAATATGAAAATCAAGCAATATTCAAACCTAAAACTGATTGTATTTTTCTCACATTGTACTTATAGGATAATATTATCATACATATGTCAAGAAAAAACATTCGTTTAAACGTATTTGATATTTTTGAAAAGCAATTATTTTGTTTAAAAAGTAAGAAAATAGTTGATTAAAAAAAATATTCGAAGACGTCGGATAAAATATTCCGTATCTGGCAAGAATACGACCGTAAAAATTAATATATCAAAATATTTCTTTCTTTAAAAGCTTAATAATCGCAACGCGCGGTTTCCTTTCGAAAATGGTTTGGTAATTCTTTGTCGTTTAATTGCAACTAATAAAAAACTAAACTGCTTAGTCATTGGTGTATGTATACCTTATGAAAATTGGGTTTGTTTACATTTTTTGTTCGTCCATTCGGACAGGCAAAGGGAAATAGATCCCATACAGCCTATTGTAAACGAACAGCTATGTTTAGAGAGAGGGGGAGAGAGAGAGAGAGAGAGAGAGTAGTTAGCCAAAGTGTCACTTTTGATATGTGTACGTACTTTGTAGGCACGCATAATTTTTTGTTTTTTTTTAAAGTGCAATTTTATTTAATAGTACTACCAGATCTTGCTCAATGAAATAATTAAGGCGCTTTATTTATCGTAGCATTGACTAATAGTAAATGCTAAATAATATAAAAATTATGAGGCGTGCACTGTTGGATTTTCCAAATTATAATTTTAACTTTTCGCGGTATTTTCCAAAGAAACTATTAGACCACGTAATGACGTGAGCTATCAGTTGCCATTGGTTACATTATCCACAAATGGACGTTTAGAATTGATATATTGATATATTTTTAATTTTCTTTTTTTTTGTTTATTAATATCATATTTTAATATCCTATATCCTATTCCCGACGACAACAAAACTCAAAAACATAAAAATCATAAAAATTGGTGCAGCCGTTCTCGAGTTATATATATATATATATATATATATATATATATATATATATATATATATATATAGATAATGTTTAATTGTTTTCATATTCCGACGAGTGTTAAAACAGAAATAAAATGAAGAATTTCTTAACGTAGATAACAAACTAAATAGCGTCAGGAGTCCCTTTAAATTTTGATTAATTAAAAGTTTTGCATGGAAAAGAGCAATCTTAACGCAAGGGTTGTACTTAGAACTTCTTTTGTATTTTATCCTATAAAGGAAAGTTTTTCAGCAAAACAACGCTCAATCTGCAACAAAATATAAAAGTTTTGCAATAACGTATACGCCCCGGGCAGCGAGATCATCAAAGAACAGAGTAAATCCTTCTTCTAAACTTGTTCATCTATTCAAAAACTCTTGAAGAAGTAATATTAAAAAGATGTTTAAGACGGACAACTGATATAAAGGTATAATGTTAATTTTGTTGTCAGCAACAGTTGCCCTGAGACAGAAATTATATTGTATAATTTTAGTTAAAGTACACGACCGAGCTTAAGATTCTCGGTCTGATACAATATATTAGACGATGTATGTATAGTTAAACACATCTTACAAAGCGCTGTAGTATTTCAGCTTAATGCAGAAACAGTGTCTATATGTACATTCACATTTATACCGTAATGAGGCCGTTACACGGCGCTCAAATTTGGTACTGCCGTGGGCGGGCGGCGGTGGGCTCGCACCTACTTCGCTGCAAGCGGCCTCTCCCAATTAGCCTTAAAATAATGAACATGTTTTATATTTCCACCCGAGTGCGGCGTGTACTTATCCCCGTTTGCCCCGGGAGGTCATGCGGTTGCGGCCCTCTCGCGTTATTTTATATAAGAGTATCTTCAAGTAGGTAATATAATAAAAGGGACAGGTTGGCCGTGTTATGGAATACGGCTGCGTTGGGTGTGGTAACGTTTTGTGTGTAAAATGATCCTCCACAATATAATAGTTCAAAGGTTGCCGACTCTCATTAGTCTGTTGTAACGTTGTTCCGCTTCACCTGTTTCTACTGTTGTTTGGTTTATACTAGCATTATATAAATGGGATTGCTATTTATATACACATATGGCAGTATGACAAAAACTATTATCATTTCACAAATTTAAAACATTTTGGTTAATTTGGTATTTTTGCTATGAAATTATATTAATAGTTAGTTAATATTTATTAAGTTTTTTTCAAGATCAATTGTACGAGTAGAAAAGATATTTCTGAAAGTTATTTTCTTTTTGGTCTTCGTGAAATTTCTATGATAATATTACATCAATACATTACATTTTATTTGTATAATAACGAACAATAAGTAAATATTTCAAAATGAATGGATTCATTAAAAATATACTTTGTTTAAAACTTGAATTATAACACGCCATCTTGTGATAATTTATTCATTTTAACTATTGTCGATACCATTAGATAAATAAAAATTTGTATTTAGAAAAGTAAATGTCGCCATCTGTTGGCAAATCCAAAAAAAACCCTATGTTTCTGACAAAATCTTATATAGTATAATAATATTCTTATTCATTCCTTGTAGGAGGTTGAAAAAACATCATCAAGTCCATCTCAGTGTTAGATATCAACATCATCCTGCCGACTATATCCTAAATGATATGCGGTCGATACTTTGACAGGAGCAGTAGATATCATGGTTGATAGCGTTGACGCCACTACTATTCGTAATTTCATGGTTACGACCTTTAAGATCAAAAATGGTAAAAATCTAAATAAACACTTTTGTCTCCTATCTAACTGTCATACACAATTTGACACGCGCAGACAGAATTGTAAAAATAAATATACTTAAGATATTTAAATTCCCCTCGTAAGACTATTACCCAAACATAGCGAGCGAGAAAAATCATCAATTTTAAGTTCATATATAATATATATGCATGTATTCCAAATTTGCCGAAACGACAAACAAGATGTCAAGCCACACCACACATTTCAAATAAGCATTTAACCACTTCCTGTATGTTTAGTCTACAAATAACGCGCAGAGATTAACTAAGCCTGAATAAATAATCAATTTAGCCAGCCCCGCGCGGCTTCTGATCGATTGCCACAATGCCGGCTGGATGATATAGTCGACGAGCCGTGGCGATAAATATCCTGAGACAAATGTTTAGAGTGTCTCCGGAGAGTTGCGGTGACACTAAATTTAAAAGCTTCAATTGTACCGAAATAACCAAAACACGGTTAAGATCTTTCGAAAACAAATCGTGTATCGGTCGCTTGACGACAATCGTGATTGACTGCGCAAGTGAACGTCTCTAATATAAACAAATTAATAGAGAGCGGGTCGGGACCGCTACGGTGGCGCGTGTAATTTAGAAGACACTAACTCAACGTTAGGGGTATAGGTGAACAACTCGCTAGTGTTCATTGAAACTAAATGTTTCACAGACTAAAAGATGCTAGACACGCGCGCTATAAATCAAACGCACACTTTTTATACTTTTATTAAATATATGTATCCGGCCTTGTTCTGATATTTTCATTATGGTTGACAATAATAAGGAAGCATAATTCTTAAGAGATAATTTCTTTAAGTCTTTTTATCACAAACTATAAAAGAGTTTCATTCTATAATTAAATTAAAATCAAAGTACCAAATAAAAAGACACATTTTTCGAAGCAAAATTGAAATCTTACTTAAGGTCATTATAGACACCCATTAACATTTAACACGTGTTAATCACATCCTCTGAGGGCCGCCTTATCAAAATGGGAGCAATTTTAAGAATGACTGCGCCTATAAATAAAGAAGTCTTTACATTAATTATGAGCTTAATTACGTAGAATCCCTTTGATTTACAAGCCGCTCATTGCCGCCGCAAACGAACTGTAGTGGCTTAGCAAAGTACCTCGCACTCTGCCTACCGCCTCTTGGTTATAATTATTTTTGTCCTTAGACATCTTTGCCGGTTCCGTATAAATCGAGATGAAAGTGAATTGAGACAAGTTGGCGCCCATATCGTTTTCAAGGATTAAGTGATTAAGTATGCTTGAAAATTATCACATGGATAAAGCTACATTATAGGTTAATATACTTATACAGTAACTTATATGTGACTTATGATTTAATAAAGTTTATTTCTATTTATTGTACCAATTACTGAAAATACACATTAATCCAGTATCTAAATAAGTTATAAATACATTACTCTCTCATTTAGCATAATACTAAAATATAATAAAAACTGGTGATGCGAAAATGGTTTAAAAGCTTTTATCCAAATATTACTGCAATAATATTATCATAATGTAAAATAAGATTTTATAAATGCTGATTTGCATTAAACTATAACGATGTTAAATATGGTTTAGGTAATTTTCAAAATAAATAAACTAAAACTAAGAGAATTCGGATAGGAACCGTTGTTCACAGATCGCCGAAAGCGCGGGACTGTGGGCTCAGCTTGTACGCCGCCGGCGGCCGCTGTGCTGACACGAGTCCCATCTAGGGTTGTCAGAATGATAGAGAATTGTCAAACAGGGGTGCGAAAAATTCTACTCGCAATACGGCATTTATTATTTAGAACTATTATATAAACTGCCTCGTTGATCTGGTGGCATGTCTGCTCTGCGAACGTGAGGCTTAAGCTCGAATCCGGTCGGCAAGAAAGTAATTTGATGGCTTTTTAAATATTGCCTCGATTTTTAATAATTATGTTGGGCACTAAGCATGCAGAAGTTGGGCATTCAATATTAGGCCCCGTTGACGGCAATAAGTTCGCTCCTTATTATACGGGATTAAGAATTAGGTATGTGACGAAATGCGGGTTTGTTTATGAAAATGAAACAAAATTTGCCGAAGCAATTACTCTTAAAACTATAAATAAAATATAATAATACACACTGTGAAACTATTTGTCAGTTTAATATACGCCAAGGAAGATCTTTGTTATGTGGTGACGGAGTAAGAAAGAATACAATTCACCACCCCTTATCTTACACGTGGGTGATCGTACGAGACGACTAAGGGATATAAAACGCATATGACATCTATGCGAGAGAAGGAAAACTCGAAACAAAATCCTATACCAAGAGGTCTGACTAGCGTGGTATAGTAGGTCAATTACCCTCCCATTATGGAGGAGGCTTGAACCCCACAGTGGGACATATGAGATGAGATGAAGGCAAATCTTAAACTATCTTAAAGACAACTTCTATTCTTAAGGGAATAATTGATATTGATATTATTAGATATTAATATTATATTATTGGTAGTTAGTATTAAGAAATAATACATTAATATCCGCATATTAAAGATTTAAAAACACAACGTTCCATAAACTTTTTTATCCAAGTGTAATATAAAAGTAAAAAAAGTCCAAGTACAATATTAGTAATATACTTTTATTCTAGTAATATTACAAAGGAAAATTCTAATCTGCTTGGTCAGCGTGATACAGTAGGCTAAATTCTCTTCCACTATGGATAATTCTTGGCCAATAGGGGTATATAAAAAACAAACTAAAATATACATAAGAAACAACAATACGAAATATATAATTAATTGAATTTAATGCATATCAAAAATGTATGTTAGTATGTTTCCATACAATAAATATGTTACGGATTAGCTCGTAAACATAGGATAGTATGGCAATTTCATGATCGTATCGGCTCATGTATGTGGCACATGTTGGACGATGCCACGGCTCTCCAGAGCCAATCACAGAGAGCCACGGCGGTCAGGGCCATACGCGGATACCGCTTGGTGACGATGGAGTCAGCGTGTCTGTTGGCTGGAACACCCCCATAGGACCTGGAGGCGGAAATGCTCGCCGGACTCTACCGGCGGGTGCCACCGACGTTTGGACCGTTGAACGAATCGTGTCCAGCCTTCCGGTCGGAGCTGGCGGAGTAGTTGAGTCGGCAGCAAGGAGTCCTTTCCTTTCGATTAGTGCAGGTCTTGACGAGACATGGTTGCTTCGGCAGTTATCTGCACACGGTCGTGAGGAGGGAGAGGACACCGTGCTGCCACCACTGATATTGCGACGAGGATACAGCGCAACACACGCTAGAGGTCTGTGTGGCCTGGGCAAAGAAGCGCCGTGAACTCGACACAATCATCGGTGCCGACCTGGCGCAGCCGACCAACGGTAAGGCAATGCTCGACAGCGTTAGGAATTGGGACGCGGTGGTCGCCGCATTTTGCGAAACAGTCGCCTCGCGGAAAGAGGCGGCGGGGCGGGTCCGAGAGGAAGTCCTCTTCGGTGACACGCTGTACCACCGACGCCTGGGGCGGCGCAGGCGCGAATACCTGCGCCTGATGCCACCCTAGCCGAGGCCGTGGTTGACTGAACCTGAAAATAGATCGCCACCCGCAGAGAGGCTGACCGCGTGACGCCTCGGCAGTAAGCCTGGGTGTTGACGGGGGATAGGACACGAAAGGGTAACCCGCCGTACATATTATTATATCAGTGTAGGGTCATTCCCTCCCAGTGTAAGAAGCCTGACAGCTAACGAAAATTAGGTTAAAAGTAATTTTTATTATTTGAATTGTAGGCTGAAAAATAATCAAACCAAATTTGTGAGTAGCAGATATGTATACAAGAAATACTTGTCGTTGTTTTTAAAAGTATTTTCTATATAGGCTCAATTATCTATAAAACATTTTGAAAATCATGGCAAACCTAATTAAAACAGCGTTTAGATGCAATCTTCAAGTGAGTTTAATTTCTAAATTTGACAATACGCGAAATAATTGTAAAATGACACTTGAATGCTTCCTCTCTTTGTAAACCGAGGCTGAATATCACAAAACACTAACTACACTTATTGAAATCTTTCATTTATCTTTCCTATATTCAAACTAAATAAAATATTATTTTATCTTAAAACATTTCCTTTCACGAATTAATTTCTCTCTAAGTAATTATGTATTTGAAATAATAAACAAACGTTTTAACTTCATAATAAGGAAAGGACGCCTGCAAGCGATGTTCATAGCCAACTCGATCATATCTCTAAATTTTGTAGGAACAATGATCGTTGCGTATAGAAACGAGACAATCGAATAATTGTCCTCGACAATATACAACTGACGATCATTCCTGGATAGCTGGCCGGGAGTCTCCATATCTGCCTAGCGTTTAGAAATAATAGCTGTGTGCTGCAATTAGTTTATCCGATAGATGGTGGTCGAACGAGTCGTAAATCTACACTTGCCGCCAGTGGGCTCTCTACGTGGTTGTGGCGCCGTATGTAGATTCAGCTCGGTTAATTAATGTGCGATGGTAAAGTGCGAGGTTACTCCCTCGCATCCCAAAACGGGTTTAGTAAATACCGCACCCGTCTCCCAGATGTACGATATATACAACTTCCATATTATGTATTTTAGTAAATTTTCACAAGAAACAAAAAAAAAGCGATAACGATATAGAAAAAAAGAAGATACCTGCTACAATGTTAGGAGCTTTACGAATACAAGTCATTTCAATGTTGAAAACGTTAAAACATTGTATTTTTGGACCACATATTATATTGAGTCGACAAACTTAAATGAAAAATTGAGTGACCTTATCACAGTAAAAATTTCTTATGTCAGTAACTATGAATACATTTGGGAATCCATATATACTAATGAGTGCGATCTTTCTCCAGATTAAAAGGGAACTTGACCTACATATACCTATCCTTTACACGGAAAAGAAAGATGTATTCTAACTACGGAAATAAAACTTTAATACCTTGAACTAATAAATTTGATAATAGTGGTTACATGTAGGTAACTACTATTATCAAATTTATTAGTTCAAGTTCAAGCAATTTGGTCTTTAACTGAAATATAATGTTATTTACTTATAGGTACATTCGTCAACTGAGGAGATTTTAAAGCTATGGATTTGATTGTTTGAACCTTACTTACATTAGTATTATAAAGCCGAAGAATATGTTGGAACACACAACCAAAAGTAGGTATCTACTATTTAAACTATTATTGTTGAACATTTCACAATATTCTATCTAATTGTCAGTGAGATCTGCTTTATTTTATCTAATGATATTGATATTTAGGTTAATATGAAACGTAATTTTATGTAAAACAAATAAGAGAATAAATTAAATGTTACATATGACAGTTCTTTTTACTTCACTACTTCAAATTTCATATGGTTTCACAAAAAAAAAATAAGATTATGGTAAAAATATAACATTACAAGCTGAACATTAATTATAAATGCCTGCAATTATTGCGAGCAATGAGTTCGTAAAGAAAATTCAATAGAAAATAATTGGCAACCAATCATGCCCGAGATAGTTTTCAAAATAAGGAACAAAACTATTCTGAATCGTTCCTATTGGTGGTATATGTCAAAAAGCAAATGAATGCAACTGCCACAAACCACAGAATATACGTGTCCCTAATGATGGATATTTTGCATTAATTCATTCTATTAACTAACTGAGATATGATGAGTATATATCTATACATATATTCTATAATATACATATACATAGGTATGTACATCGAGCACAACGCTCAGCATACCACTATTATTAACTTATACGAATATATAACTTGATTGTTTTAATTATTGTAAAATATATATTATCAACAAATATTACTCTATTCTATTCTATAAATTACTCAGCAATAATATTATAGAATAATATTATAATTTCTTTTTTAAATTATGTTCTCAAAGAATAAATGGCGAAAACTCGGTATTTCAAATTCAAATTCGCTATTTGGCAGTTTTAGTTGTTGCATTACTATTTATTTTCCGATTGTTAGTACACGATCGTCGTTCCGTCGTCGATTTATTGTACTTTTAGGTACGAGTTCTCATTCACAGTAGTAGAACGATAATCGAATGTGAACAAATCTATTCGACACTGGCAACAATAGACTAGAAAAATAGCTGTAAAAGTGTGATACTCGTATACACTCCATAAAAAGATAAGGTGATATAATCTTTCTATCCCATAATTATTATGAAATACTAGAAGACCCGTGAGAATAGTTTGCAAAGTTATAAAATATTCTTTTACTATTTACGTTTAAGAATACTACGTAAGTTTTTATGAAAATTATAATGATTATTAGGACAATTACCACCAGTTTTATATATATACATACTAGCAGACCGGGCCACGCGTTGCTGTGGCTTAGGTTAGCTTCAGTAACACTTTTTGTTTATTCTAATAAATTTTAGCTTATATGAAGCGTTTGTACATTTAACATAGCGCCATCTATTAAAAAGTCCAGTCAACAGATTCCGCCATCTTTTAAAATCCATTTGATATAACATAATTATGATTTTGACTGTCAAATATTAGACATATAATTTGCAATAAAATAATATTACTATAAATTGAGATTTAAGCTATCCTATCTTTTAAGTTGAATCAAACTACACTTGCTGTGCAAATTTGGTTAAAATCAGTTAGGTACTTTATGAGTCCATCGCGGACAAACAACGTGACACGTAATTTATATATATTAAGAATATATATATGTATATATATATATATATATATATATATATATATATATATATATATATATATATATATATATATATATATATAAGATATTATAAAGTAAAAGTTAATATTGATTGCACACATGGCGTAACAATTAAGACACCCACCTGAAGTGCCAAGTATCGCGAGTCCGATTCCTATGCAAGACAATACTCTCTGTGTGTAAAATGTGTATCTTAATTACATGTTTGTAAAGTCCTCCACAATTCAAGGAATATTTCTTTAGTCCAGGTGTTGTCTTTAAAAAAATATATATTTTTTTGGCATTTTTGATACACACGTTTAGGGTCCGTCGATCGCGAAGGATTAATAATCTTCAAAATGGTATATCAAACACTAACGTTGATGCAGTACTATTCCATAAATTTCATATAAACACAAAAAAAAAACACCTTTCATAAATCCTTACTGATATTATAAATGCGAAAGTAACTCTGTCTGTCTATCGCTCTTTAACGCCAAAACTACTGAACCGATCTAAATGGAATTTGGTACACAGATAGTTTAGAGCCTGATAAAGGACATACTTTTAATTCAAAAAAGGATTGTAAAGGGGAATGGATAGTTGTATTGAATTATCGACATTTTTACAGCCAGAAGCTTGAAACTTATTTTTAGGCTATTGATTAGATATAAATAAATATGACATTAAAATTTCGTAAAAAAAAATTACCCTTAAGGGGTATAATAAAATAGGGGATGAAAACCTTTAGGAAAATAACCTTTTACGCGGGTGAAGCCGCGGGCAGAGTCTAGTCATATATTAAGACTAACTATTTCTATTACATATATAAAAGTGTAATACAAAGCAGAAAAACACATTGCGCAGCTCAAACGACTGAAACTATAGATTGAAAAGAAGGCAGTAACTATAATATATGGCGTAGGTGTGCAATAATGATTATTTGGAAATTACCGGTTTAAATGTGCTAATAAGTGGTTTCCCTATTGTATAAAACTTTTAATATAGGTTCTATACATTTGAAACTTTCAAATACATTTTTATAATAAAATAAATAGACACGTACGTCAGCATTTTTCAAAATTAAGCCTTTAAGACGGGCCTAGTCATTAAATTTCCATACAAAGTCCTGGAAACTTTTACTCAATCGTTTCTTATCGTATAGTTTTAAATACAATATTTATTTCGTCGTCATCGTCACAGCCCATATATATACCACTGTTGGGCTCGGGTCTCTCTCCTCCATAATGGGAGGGAAATTAACCTACTATACCACGCTGGTCAGACGTGTTACCAACACGTTAGGATTTTGTTTCGAGTTTTCCTTCTCTTGTATAGAAGTTATATGTGTTCTATATCCCTTAGTCGTCTTACGATCACCCACGGGTAAGATAGGGGGTGGTGAATTGTTACTCCGTCACCACACGGAAAATATTTAATTACCTACTATATATCTATTTAGAGGCGTTTTTCTACGCTAAATAGAAGGATATACGAATTATAAGATTAGTAAATTAAATTTATTTTTACAAGTTTAGTTACCTTTGTAAGTTTAAGTCTTAACTAATATACAATATATAGGCGGGCAGGATCGTTGTGGTAACATACTGGGTCTTAAAGCAAGTTCTGTGATAGAGAACGTTCTTCACAATGCGCGCCTGTTTGACGTATGGCGGGTGACGCGGAGGGGTGTCCCCTTTCACCCTTATTATCCCTTTCATGCTGAATTTCAATTAGCATGCTTTCGTGTTTTGCAATAACAAACCGAGTCCCGTTTGGTGAATACAATGCGGTGGTTAGATAGATACCACAGATATAAAATAATATAGAATCGAATCTAAAAATAAATTTATTGTAGACAATAAATTAATGATCGGTGAATAGATGTTTTGGCGCATGCTTTCTTTTTAAGATGATGTTATCTACTTAATAATATTATAAATTTGACGACTTGCTGGCATTGCATTAGATAAGATAATGTACCTTTGCGTCTTTACTAAATGACTCGGATTTAGGAAATCTTTACTAATACTTTTTTTTTGTTTTTTCCTTGCGGTGGACTATGGATGTGGTAGCGCTCCGCTAAATCGGTCCAGGCCGACGGAAGAGACGGCGCGCCCTGTAAGGACTCCTCTCTTCGCCGTGCGAGCGGGCCACCGGTACCCGATCTTTGTCTTCAGTGGCCCGCCCGGTGGTTTGTTGGTGGTTCCTCTCGAGTCGACGCGTCGTCGTCCTCACGCGGTGGCCTCACTTCGGGTGACCGGACTATTCCCCGGTCCGATCACCCGATGCCTCATCTAGGGGGGCATCAGGCGCAGATATTCGCGCCCGCGCCGACCGAGGCGCCGGCGCCGGCCCGAGTCCGCATGGAGAGAATCCTCCCGGACTCGTTTCGCCGCCTCCTTCTGTGAGATGACTGCCTCGCAGAAGGCGGCGACCGCTTGTCAGTTCCTGATGCTGTCGACGATCAATTTCGCGACAGCCGGCAGCGTCAGGTCGGCACCGATGACAGCGACGAGGTCACAGTGCTGCTGAGCCCAGGTCAAGCAGACCTCGAGCGTATACTGCGCCGTGTCCTCGTCACTGCCGCACTGGTGGTAGGACGGAGTCAACTCCCTCCTTGCGACCGTGTGCAGGTACTTGCCGAAGCAACCGTGCCCCGACAAAACCTGCACCAGCCGGAAAGAGAGGACTCCGTGCCGCCGCTCCATCCATTCCGTCAGTACTAACCGGAGGGCCTCAACGGTAACAACACCGTGCCTAGGCCTCTCCAGCCGCATAACCGAACGGGCGTTGACGTCCCGGCAGGCGTCCTCACGCCAGGTGGCTATCTCGCTAAGCGATGGGGAGCCACCCTCGTCGCGCATTGAAGTAACCCGACGGTAGAGGTCAGAGAGCATCTCCGCCTCCAGGTTCCACGGGGGTGTCTCGGCCAATACGCATGCCGCCTCGGTCGACACCGTGCGGTACCGGCGAATGGCTCTGACCGCCATGGCTCTCTGTGGTCGCCACAAAAAAGCCCTGAGTTGGACGGTCAGAGGCCTCGCCCACACGGGTGCGCCGTATGGCCATTGAGCGGATCACCCCCGCATACAGCCGTCGGCACTTGAAGCTGGGTTCGCCTACGTTATCTTTACTAATACTATCGGACCCAGCAAACTTCGTTCCGCCTAACAGTCAATGAAAAAAAAATATCCCACAAATCGGTCGCAGCTCCACCTGCTACCGGGTCGAATTGCGAATCTAAACCATTCTCCGTTTCAAAAAAGAAAACGTTTAGGAGGAGTTCAGTGACATACACACGTACATAAGAATTACATATATATATATATATATATATATATATATATATATATATATAAAGATTATAAAGCTAAAGAGTTTGTATGGTTGACCGGGGTAATCTCAAGCCTATTTTTAGTGTTGAGTGAATAAATGGCTTATTTATCGAGAACGGCTATATGCCATATAACATTACGCTACGACCAATAGAAGAGGAGCATTAATGAAAAATATTATAAAACGGGAGATTTTTCTTAAGAGCTTTCATTACGTACTTTGTAGGTTTCTCATTATCCAATTCTAATTCGATCCTGTCTCATGTGACGCCGTTCCGCGGGTTAGCTAGTTAGAGATAATATATACTTCAATAGCCCTATAGTAAAAGATACATACATACATATCATCACGCCATATCCCTTGCAGGGTAGGCAGAGAGAACAGAGTGCCAGAGAACTCTATCTCTGCATAATTCACTCGCTTCCTCAACATTCATAATTCTCTTCATACACGCTCGCCGGTTTAGGAGACTCTTGACTCCACCTTCCTTCAGTACATGACCGATCTGGTCTAGGTAGGTTAGTCTCGGTCTCCCTCGGTACCTACATCCTTCCACTTTCGCATTGTATATCTTCTTAACCAGACGTTCGTTCGGCATTCTTTCCACATGTCCGAACCATCGGAGCATTCCCTTTCGCATAAGAAGTAGTAGTATAAGATAGTAAAAGATATTATACCAAATTTTCTTTACGCCCACAATATACCCGACTAGAAAAAAAGTATGGTTCAACCAGATCATGTATCTGGACCCGATCAGGACAGAATGAGGCATGCCGGATCCGGCAAACCCTATCAGGACCAGGTCTAGTCCTGAATCAGAAAGTATGATAAGGCATACCGGATCAGGACCAGGTCTAGACCAAATAAGGACAGCCTGATGTAAAATCTAATCAAGTATATGGTAAGGCATGTAGTATATCAGGAGCAGAAACAGTTTTCGTAACACAAAAAAAAAATATCAATCAAAATTCAAAAAAGTATCATATGATTGTCATATTTATGCTACGGTGTAAATTGTATTTGCATCAGAGGAGTTTAATCTGAAATCTTTAATTAATCATATTTAATTAATAATAATGTTTAGTTAATAATATAAAAATAATTTATATTTAAAGTAAAACCAAAAATAAATAATAGGTACATTTGAAAACATAGATAGAAATAAATATAATAATATTGTAACAACCATTCTAACATTTAATGTTTTGGGTCATAATAAAAATAAATTGTTGATGGCGTTAGCAAAATGACGTCATTATCTGAATCGCGGTGTTAAGATTCTCCGAAGCGTAATGACATCGCCTAATATTAAATTAGTTGTTATCGAATCAGATCAATTTAAGTTAATCAAGTTCGGTGCCCCGTTACTTAGTTATAATAGTTAGGGACTTTCTAACCAATCGTAGCTTCCGCTACCGGGTAGAAGGTAGGGGTGTCCACTTTGAAAAAACATCGATGTTTTTTTCGATTCGATAAATCGAAACTGTACATCGATGTCTTTCGATGTATCGGATGAAAAAAACATCGATGTTTTTAAACATCGAGTACTTTTTCTAAAGTCATATCAAGTGTGTTACTTCTAAAAAAAAAAAAAAAAGATCTTTTTTGTGGCATTTATACCTATTCCAATCCCTTATAAAACTGACTTCTAAAAAAAAAAGGTCCTTTTTGTGGCATTTATACCTATTCCACAGTCCCTTATCAAACAGATTTCTAAAAAAAAAAAAAAAGGTCTGTTTTGTGGCATTTACTGGTTATCATCGTTTCGATGTTTTATGAAAAAACATCGATACATCGAGTATTTCGATAGCTCTTCAAAACATCGGATCGATTCGATGTATCGCATTGGTTAAACATCGATGTATATCGAATATCCCTAGTAGAAGGTACTCTCTCCGCACCGCATTCACTAAAAGCCGGCGTCCTCCAGGGATCGGTGCTCTCTCCAATTTTGTTCACGCTGTACACCAGCGATATCCCACAGCTCAAGAATGTGCAAACAGCACTATTCGCTGACGACACTGCCATCTTCTATGCAGGTCGTTCTATAGAGACAGTGATCAGTAATCTCCAACGAGCGGCTACCGCCCTAGACAAATGGTCTAGGAAGTGGAGAATTACTATCAACCCCACAAAAAGCCAAGCGATCATGTTCCACCGGTGGACGGATCGCCTACATCCAATGGCTTCCTTCCCTCTAATAACAATGTCCGACCAGTCCATCCCATGGACCAAACAAGTCAAATATCTCGGCGTCACCTTTGACAATCGTCTGTCCCTCGGTCCTCACATAAAGCGAGTTCGCGCGCGCGCAGCTTTAGTGCTAGGACGCCTTCACAGCTTGCTGCATGCCAAAGCCAAGCTATCACTTACTAGTAAAGTTAGATTATACACCGCATGCGTACGTCCCATCGTGACGTACGCTAGCGTTGTGTTCACACAAGCGAAACCCTTCAGGTTACACCGTTTGCAAATATTACAGAATAGGTTCATGCGCCGTGCGACGGGAGCACCGTGGTACATGCGCAATGTGGATCTTCACATAGATCTCGGCCTGCCGACCATCAGGCAGTACATGAAGCAGTGCTCTCGCCGCTTCTTCGACTCTGCCGCCACTCACCCTAATCCCATAGTGGTTAGGGCTTCTAGCTATACCCCTTCAAAAATTACCGCGATCCGTCAACCGCGATTAATACTCGACGAACCCGACGACATTATTACGCTCGCCCAAACGGAGGCATACACAGCCCGCGCGGCCCTGACAAATAAGTATCCACGATTCCGTCCTTGCCGTCGAGGTCGGAAGTCGTGTCGCGTTCAAATCCTAAACGTGGGTGAACCCACTTTGCCAGCGACCCCCCGAGCCGAGGTCCGTACCCCACAGGGGTTGCCCTCGGGAACGGTCGCTTAACTTTTACGGGTTGAGAGCCCTCAGCGCTCACCCACAGTCCGGGTAAAATTGCCATAGCCATCTGAGGCTAACAACTAAGACACACAACAAAAAAAAAAAAAAGAATCAGATCAAAACGGATCGATCAGGTCATGAATGAGAAATTCAGGCGACAGTAGAAGTCGTTAGCATCTGGTGGTTGCGCCCTAATTGGAACAGCTCACTGGGACTCTCTACTCTCTATGATAAGAATATAGCACTGCATTCGCTGCCTACGTCATATATTAATTTATATTTTTATTTATTAAACATGTTTTTTAAGATATTCATGTTTTTTAAAAGGACCGGACTGGGCATACTCGTTTTGGATCAGGCAAGATATATAACGCAGCTGATTAATTTGGATCCGATCAGTAAAATTTCATCCGGACCCGATCAGTAATGCCTAATCTGGACCCGATCAGGAATGCCTGATCTGGACCGATAAGGTTTTCCTGATCGGGTCCAGATATATCTTCTGCGTTACATACCTTATCTGGTCCAGATCGAGCATGCCCGGTCTGATCCTGCTAAGGAAGACGAAAAAATTTCTAGTCGGGTAGGCTATCAGCTGTACGACATCCGCAAAAAGGAAAGAACTGATGACATTCTGTATTTATCATCATACAAATAAGTAAGGCAATCAAAAAGTATATTTAATTAATTCATTATTTACTTTTCATAGATATTAGCTCTGTGGTGGATGTCGAATATTACCAACATTAATATTGATCATGAGTGTCGTAAAAGACGACGAAGAGTTTTAAATCGGCTTGAGTCGACTCCATCCAATGCCGTCTGATTAACAATAACATTCCCAAGAGGAGTTAACGTCGGGTAAAACTAATACAAAAACTTGTGCAATGTGTAATATATATAGAAGGAGAGTACATATTTCGTTAACCCAGCCTAAATGGGATAAGAGAAGGATGACGATGATAACTTTTCTTGGAACAACATCAATAGGTGTGCATTTCGCTTAATATAGGTTGAACAACTTACATTTGAAAACTCCTTTTCATAATCAAAGTTCTCAGTAAATACTAGTAGGTACAATTATCAAGAGATCAACTAACATGCTTGTTTTTATTTGAAAAAAAAAAACACAGTTCATTGAATACATTTCTTTATCACTTACACCACCGTGAACTATTGTAGGACATTCATTTCATATTAAATGTCCTACAATCGGGTACTCGTAATCGGGTTTTTAGAATACAATGACCGAACCGATCAGAAATCAGAAGAACAATACTAAGTATTAAAACTATAATGATAGATTACACAGATGGCGTGTGGCTGTAACGATATTGACATACCATGCGAAGCGTCTCGGATTTGTCTCCCAAAAAAATATTGACTAACTCCTAAATATTTACTACTCCCAAAAAAAATGTCTACAAAAGAATATTTTGTGCGATCCACAAACTGTTGTCCTGAGTGGATGTAATTTAATTGTTATATATATTTGTACGGTCCTTCGCAATACGGTTTATTTCCTAGTGCGAGATGTTGTCTTATTTAAAAAAAAAACGATAAATATACAGTTGATTTACTGCTAATAAAGAAAACTAAAGTTAATAAAAATATATTAAAGTGTAAAACTAAAATAAAATACGTTTTATTAGAAAATAAGACTAAGGAGGAGAAATTATTATACATCTATTTTGTAATCAACGGCACACTTGTCTTCAATGACTTACCGTATGGTAACGGAGTAACAATAATATTCATCACCCTCTTACCCATAGCTGTCGGTAAAGAGAAGGTAAACTCGAAATAAAGGCCCTATACCAACACATCTGACCAGCATGATGTAGTAATGCAATTTCCCTCCCATTCTAAAGGGTTGACGTCTGGCAGGCGGCCGATCATAAAAGTATTGCCAATAACTTTTACAATATGTACTATGAAAGAAGAGTACATATTGTATTGACGCCAAGTAATTGGGATAAGAGTAGAAGAATGATGATGTGAAGGAGACTCGAGTCCATCAAAGGTACATAAACGAGAGTGAGTGGTGTATAGCAGGTATATAAGTTGAGATAAATCAACAATAGTAGGTACGTGTCGATTTTTCTAATCAATCAAACGTTTTGTAGTACACCTCTTATAAACACATCTACAGAAAACTTCCAGCTAAAACAAACGAGTTAACAACGTTCAAAGCAAGTTAAAAAGAGAGTCATGTTTAACTATGAGGCGATACTTAAGTAAGTGGACATTTCTGTATCAGGGTAAAAACGTAAATAACTTAACATACAATAATGAACAGACAAACACTAGCATTGAATGATAAAGTATTGGATTGTCGCTGCCAACACCTATTGGCGCCAGAACCAAATTACTAAAGCAGCACGAAGGCTGAGCTGTCTCCTTTCAAATTTGATTGCGCCCAACATCACACGCCCATGAACTCTATAATGAAACAAGCGTATAAAAACAAAACTATAGGCATATATGATTAGGTCGATACACGAGTAAGGTAGAACCACTAAACAAACAACTATTACAATAACGCTGTGTCATCATGTTGGAAATCACTTATTGTACGAATGACTTGCACTCCGACGCAAGTGCCTTACGCTACGCGTCTTACATCGCGTTTGTACTAGACCCCCCGTCTTTCCAAAGGCATTAACAGATAATTCACTAAAATGTATGAAAACTAACACAAGAGGCGAGTATGTTAAAAGTCGGAGTAGCGTAATTTACACATGAAAAGCAAGGTCATGGGACACTAGTTATTTAGAACTCGCCATAGAATACGGGCATTCAATTTAATTACAGCTGATATGACATATCACGCGTATGATGACGGGCTAGAATACAATGTGTCGCCATCCATTGATTTCCCGTGGGAATCGTCAAAATCGGCTGAGGTAGATTGACAGCAGCGATCTCTTGGAAAACTCATAATACCAAAGATTAAGGCATTATACCTCTGTGTATACCATTATACCTCTACCTACCTAGAGCAGATCTGTCATGTACTGAAGGAAGGTGGAGTCAAGAGTCTCCGAAACCGGCGAGCGTGTATGAAGAGAATTATGAATGTTGAGGAAGCGAGTGAAGTATGCAAGGATAGAGTTCTCTAGCACTCTGTTCTATCTGCCTACCCTGCAAGGGATATGGCGTGATGATATGTATGTATGTATGTACCTCTGTGGACGTTGATAGGCTGATGATGATGATGATGATGTGAGCTATATCTGTACAGTAACAGATTACGAATCCGATAATGAGTGAATCATAGTACTGGATTTTTAGTGAACTATGCGCAGTAGCTTAGAAGGAATCAGATTATTTCTCACAGGTTGCTAAGAGGGCCCGGGGCGAAACCGGTGGTCATTCTGATGGACACAATAGTGTTAGTTCTGTAGCTGTACCTGTGCATGGTAGGTGTATGTGTTTATGTGTGATATTGCAAAAATGCATCGACGACAGTAACAAATTGGATCAGGTGTGCTGTTTGCTCGCTTGCCACCATCAGCAATAAAAACCGTTCCTTCCACAGCTCCAGATTCTTCTGGCTCTTACAAAAAAGGGGGAAAGCCCCGGACGGTGATGGGCTAGGAATATAATGGCAAACATACCTTTTGTAATTGTAAAAATTAGCTAGAAGATTACAGTAGAAAAACCATAACAGCAACTAATCGCTAACGCCTACCAAGAGTGGAAATTAGGGCATTAACACCCCACAAGGAGGCTCGTTACCGTATGGTATAGTGATGGAGTGAGAATATAAATCTCTCCGCTCATATCGGCAATGTCATAAAAGACGACTAAAGAGTACAATACGCAGCAACAGAAGGAAAACTCGAAATAAAACCCTATGCCTGCTCACGCGGTACGCAGAACTAATGCGGAATAGTAGGTCTTCCCTGCTATTGTAGAGGGGCTGAGCTGTCGAACACATATACATACATATCATCATGCCGTATCCCATGCAGGGTAGGTAGAGAGAACAGAATGCCAGAGAACTCTATCCTTGCATACTTCACTCACTTCCTCAACAATCATAACACATATGAATTGAAATAATGATGATGAAGGCTAGCATTAATTATACGTGGGTATGCTAATGGATGATTGTCTAAATGTTAAAAATTATAAAGATTAAATTTACATGAACTGAAAATACTAAATAGGAAAAGTTATTTACCACATTAACAAAAACCATACAATAGATGTTACGTAATTGAAGCAACGTTGTACGTGGCGACAGTTTAAATATACAATTAGCCACACCTTTAATTTTCAGTTAGTGTTGTAAAATAAGACTACAGGAGAAGAAAAACTCGAAATAAAAACTTATATCAACCCGCCTGACCAGAGTCGTTTAGTAGGACGATTTATTTTCCATTGTGAGAGAGCTTCATACCTTATAGTAAGACATGCACGGATAGAAGGTGAAGAAGAATAATTGAAGCAGCGTTAGCTAAGTGAAAAAGCTAACTGGCACACATATTTCTTGTTCGAAACCGTTACCACACACAGTTAACTATTTTAGTTTATACGGGTAAAGGTAATTATCAATTTATTGCGTTTTATAGATGAATATAATAATAAATATATTTTTTATTGCTTGTGGTGGCAAACGAGCATACAGCACACCAACCCAACCCAGTTGGCCTGCCGGCTCTATCGCTCACCGAACAAAGCGCAATAGCACATTGCCATTACTCAGACATCGATCTTCTGCGAGAGTGTGGTACTACCCCGGACGGACCTGACCGCGGTTGTAGACAGAGAACTGTCCATAGCGTAGTCCTACCACTATTAACGTTCAAATCCATGGCTTGAAGTACTCTCCATTTAAGTTTCTAGGATTAAACCATCGAACCGGCGGCATTGTTAGCTAAGACGATTCACATGGAGAGTCGGTAGGTATTTTTCAATAATGATACAAGTAGTTTAATCTTAAAATATAGGTATAGCTTCGCATAGCAGAAATCAGATGGCACCGTGAAAAATAATCTGATAAAACTATTTACATTAAAATTCTGTTTCTAATACGATCAAAACTAACAAGGATATGAGAATAATGGACGGCATAAATATTAAAATTATACAATACACTATGTCATAGATTTTGTTCTTTAACCTTGTAATTCTCTAGCGGAAAATCCATATAACTAAACCTTGAATTTAAGCTATAACCACAATAAAGGTCATCGTCATCATTCTCCTACTCTTATTCTAATTACTTGCGGTCGACCGCAAGATCGATACAATATGTACTCTTGTTTCATAGTACATATTGTAAATTCAATTGGCAATAGTTTTATGACCGGCCGCCTGCCAGACGCCAATCCTCCTCTGGAATGTAATTGTTGACCAAACGGCATCAGGTGAAGTTGGCCCAGGTCATCATAAGGCTTTTAGTCGTCTTTTAAGATATCCACGAGTAAAGTAAGGGTTGGTAGTATTCGTATCTACCACACAGCGTATATATATATATATATATATATATATATATATATATATATATATATATATATATATATATATATATATTATAACCACAATAAAGATATTAAACAAATTTAAGAAGCTAATAATTAAACATATCAATTTTACAAAATATGTCTTCTTTTTTCTTTTATTTATATGTGAATTTGATGGTTTGTGTCTCTTCGTTACTAATACACTCACATTTTTTTCCAACTATGTTAATAGCATGTCAATAACAAGACACTAGAATTAGCATAAATTCGCGACATCAACGTTGCTTGCCATGGATAGCAAAAAGGTAGGTAAAATGCCGGATAATAGGTTTAAGTGAACGTATTGACAGTTCTTTGTCATACATTACGTGCTAAGCTAGCGCGACAAAGGCATGTTATTTCATTTATTCGAGCTCTGTTTCAGCAATCTGACTAGGTCTGCTTATGTTGATATGCCTCTCAACACTAGAGATTAAATTCTGGGTAAAATCGATTGCCAATTTAACCCGGCAACATGTTTTACAGTGCGAAAAGCATGCTAGTTTATACATATATTTAACACTGCTTGAAAATACATTGCATGTATTTTAGTTGAAGCACGATCGTAATACCAACTTCTATAAAATAATAATGTACCAGAAACATTTCGTACCAACTCTAAAATAATATCAATCGGTTTCGCAACGTTTTTTTACTATATTAGTCATCCCATAGTACAGAATTACAAGACTGAAATTATTTCTTATAATAAAAGATGGTAGTAACCCTACAATATTGACTATAAATAAAGATTTAATGTCATCACCACTAAAAATACTCTTCAAACATTTGAACAATTCAACTGCCATCACCACTACAAACGTTGCATACGAAGTTTTGATCTACATTTCGATGACGACAACACGTGGCGCCGAGAACTAAACGCTGTAACGTGGCTGCGATAGTTTTAATTCACACAATAAAACACAGAAATATATTTCTAGCTTTGGTATGCGTGATTAAATAGTGGATTCTAACGTTGCACAATATTTTATTTGTTTAAACTGTCTGAAGAACTTCGCGTCAATGCAAAGTATTGTATGATCAAAAGTACAAGCACTATAATGATCGACCTAGAAAGATGTATATAAGAAATATAGATTGCAAATTGATCGCACAGATTAAGTATTGGTTAAGATACCGACCTACCAGTATAGTGGGTTCGATTCTCACGCTGGAAAATATTTTGTACGATAAATTGTTGTTCTGATTCTAGATATGATTTGGATCCGCTAATAATATATTGTTAAAGTCCACGATAAGCGTTATTTCTTTAGCGCAGTATTTTGTCTTTTTAACCGACTTCAAAAAAGGAGGAGGTTCTCAATTCGTCTGTATTTTTCTATTTTTATTGTGTTTGTTACCTAATAACTTTCTATTGGGCAAAGCGATTTTAATGATTATTTTTTTTATTTGAAAGCTGGTGCTTTCAGTGTGGTCCCATTTGAATTTGGTCTAGTTCTGACAATGGCATCCATGAGAAAACCATATAAGTCTAAAATTAGCATTAAGTATGAGTGCGACAAATAAACGAGTAGCTCAAGTCCCGCTACTAATAGAACAACCTATGTGTGTCTGTAACACTAAAAAGTAAGAAATAAAAATAAAAACTACGTTAAAAACCCGACTTCAAAAACGGAAAAGTACAAAATCACTTAAAATACTATCTTGTGTATGTGCTATCTATTGATAGGTTTGAAGTCAGTGCCGGTATCCGTATCTTTAGTGTAGGAATTTCATAACAGTAAGTACCTAAGCTGTTTATAATTTTGTTTAGGGCTTAGCACCGATTTGAAACCTGTCAATAGATAGCACGTACAAATGATAGTATTTTAAGTTATTTTGTACTTTTCCGTTTTTGAAGACGGATTTTTTAATTAAACAAAAATAAAGATATATCGTGCACTCCTTTTTTTATTCACCCTATGATGTCATCAAAGATATAATATACGAATTCAAAGTCTAAATCATACTCTGAATCATAATAAATCATTATCAACGTGTTTGTACGTTATGCGGCGAAGACTTGTATGAGTATTCACATACAACGTAAAAGTGTAAATGTAAATAGCACGGAGACCATCCTCACGATCCAAATGTATCACGACACGGCATACAATTGTGTGTTTCTACCTTTACTTTTGCGCGTGCAATTAAACGTGACCAAAGGAAAAGATTTATCCGTGTGGTGACGGAGTAAGAATACTGTTCACCACCCCATATCCTACTCGTGGGTACGAGACGACTAAGGGATAAAAAACGCCTATAAACATCTATGCGAGAGAAGGAAAACTCGAAACAAAACCCTATACCAACACGTTTGACCAGCGCGGTATAGGAGGTTAATTTCCCTCCCATTACGGATTAGGCACGAGCCCAACAGTGGGACATTTATGGGCTGTGATGATGAAGATGATGATGAAAGGAAAATAATATTATAGTCTGTCACTTACCGTGCGTTGATGAAGTAATAATAAAATGACCATCAACATTTAATTTCACAGCGATAAAGTTTAAAAATCAATTGAGGAAGACAAGCAGATAACATCACTGCTAGAGACAGAAAACTCGAAATATAAAAAAAATCACATACAGTAAATCAATTTACCTTACACTGTAGAAGAGGCTCGAGCCGAAAAGTGAAACGTATACGAGATGAGATGATGACGACGAGTAAACCTTGTAATTTAAGCCTTTACTCAGGAGAACACTGATTGAATATAAGACATGGAATGGGCAACCATTCTCTTAGTGTTTACTCGACTAATCTCGGGAACAATCATATTATTATATAGACAGGGTGATGATAATGATGAAATATGATAATTATAATCAATAGGAAACTTGCATACATACATACATAACCTCACTCCTGTTTCTCAGAAGGGTAGGCAGAGACTATGGATTGCCATAAACGGTGATCTTGACATATAACCATCGCTTCATTCACACTGATCACAGTCTTCATGCATGCTCTACGGTTACGCGAACATACTCTTAATCTGACTTTTCGGCAAGGAAATTTACTTTATTTTATTTAAATGAAACGGCCACAAGCCACTAAAAATGCTTATTTATCCTAAGACTCGCATTTATCCTAAGATTAACCATTGAAACTGTGAATGTAACTATTTTAACTCATCATTCTCCTACTATGATCTCAATTACTTGGGATCGATACAATATGTACCTACTCTTCTTTCATACTACACATTGTAAAAGTTACTGACAATAGTTTTATGACCGGCCGCCTGCCAGACGTCAACCCTCTTCGAGAATGTAATTATTGACCAAACGGCATCAGGTGGAGTTGGCCCAGGACGTTATAAGGCTCCTAGTCATCTTTTACGACATTCACGGGCAAAGTAAGGGTTGGTAATATTCGTAGCCGCTATCACACAGCTTATGTACTATCTTAACTATAACCTATTTACCTATTCATTTATCATAAAAATAAGTCAAAAGATCTAAACTTAATAAAACTTAATTTTCAATATACCTATGATAAAGAGATAAAGAATTTATTACCGTTTCTTCGTGTTCAACACGCATAGCTAAACAATGGCGCGCGCGTTCGACGGACAGGTCAAATGAGGCGCAGCGTCAAATCTCGGGTTGCACCGACTTGGCGCCGTCCGACACATTCGAGAAGTTAGCACAACTTCTCGAATGTGTCGGACGGGACCCATTGAAAAGTCGAAAAAAAAATAACAATAAACCAAACGTTCTTGCCGTCATGCTTCACTTCACAGAGTAACAAGCGACCGTAACAAACGAGCCCGTCGGAGAGTCGATTTCATCGACGTGTTATGGCTGTGCCTTAAATGGAACACTTGATAATGATGTTAATAATTTTGCAAATATTAAAATAATAATTGTTATTTAATTAAACTAAATAATATAAAAAATATATTATTTAAATAATAATTATTTAAATTTATGACTTGATTCTACGGGTTATGTGAGTAAAATCGACACATAATTCTGAGAAATATATAAATAATTGAAAGAAGGCAATACCATAATTAAGTTGAGGAACATCAGCAGAGCTGATGCTTGGCAGTGAAATAAATCAGGACTTAAATGGCTTTCCGCAACGACACTCCCACTGTCGAGTTAACGTTAATAGCGCGTGCAACTGAAATCTTAGACGAATGTTTGGAAATATTTTTTACACTGAAATAGTATACGCGAGCTTGCAAACAGGCGCCACGTTAAAAAAAACACGGTTATAATTGCAGGCCCGTTTAAGACACTAATTAGAGCATACCAAACCACAAAATACTATTAAATTTATTGAAGGAGCATAATTTTAATGATATTAAACAAACGTAATAAAAAACCGTAAGTAGTCATTCAAATTTAGGACGACAATATAAATTTCTACTTATATTACCCGATATAAATGTAATTAACAATGCCATTATTGGATCGTATCAATATAACTGTTAGCATCGAGAGAGCAACTACGAAATGATTTGGATTTAATTACTGGGATCATTAGACCCGCCCTTATTGAATCGATACTCGTAAATCAACAATAACAAATGCGGTCTGCGTTTTGTCTTTTTCTTTGATTAAACAAAACTTATCAATACAGTAATATACACACATACATATGCTTATATATGTATATTAATCACCTAACTAATATTATAAATGCAAATGGGAATTTGTTGCTTACACATAAACCACGAAATCGATTTTAAAATTTCTTTCATCATCATCACAGCCCATAAATGTCCCACTATTAGGCTCGGGCCTCCTCCATAATGAGGGAAATTAACCTACTATACCGCGCTGCGCGCTGGTCAGATGTGTTGGTATAAGGTTTTGTTTTAAGTTTTCCTTCTCTCGCACAGATTTTATATGCGTTTTATATACCTTAGTCGTCTCGTATGATAACCCACGGGTAAGATATGGGGTGGTGAATAGTATTCTTACTCCATCACCACACGGAGAAAAATTTCTTTCACTACCCTAAAATCACGAACCTACTATCATCATGTAGGCATACTACCAAGTTAGCTATATTCTATCCCCGTATTCCCAAAGGCATGAGAACTGTGCGGATGGAACAGCGGGTCGGTGCTAGTATAATTATAATCGTTGAAGCTGAATAAAATATTAATAGATGTCACTATGCAAATAACATATAAATAATATTGCTTAGTAAGGTATTTCAAAATATTATTTTTTATTATAAATTGATAACTAACTAATAATCCTTACGAATATTATAAATGCGAAAGTAACTCTGTCGCTCTTTCGCGCCAAAACTACTGAACCAATCTAAATGAAATTTGGTACACAGATAGTATAGAGGACATAGGCTACTTTTTAATGCAAAAAAAGGGTTATAAAGGGGGATAAAAAGTTGTAAGAAAGTATCGTCATTTTTAAAGTCAGAAGCTTGAAACTTATTTTTATGCTGTTTATTAGATATAAATAAATATGACATTAACATATTGTACAAATTTACCCTTAAAGGGTAAAATAAAATAGGGTCTGAAAATCTTTAGGAAAGTAACCTTTTACGCGGGCGAAGCCGCGAGCAAAAGCTAGTAATTAATAATTATTTATTAAATTTCTATGTTAACAACTTCGTAATTAAAGTTATCCGCAAAACATCAAATCATAATTTTATACTATTAGTTGCTATGACAACGGCGAGTGCGCCCGCCAAGATCACTGTTACTAAATTTTGCTCGATTTACTAACCATATTTAAACAGTACTTCTTTTTATATATTAGGCCTATATAACTTTATCGATAAACTACATGGAAGAATAAAATCTTTTTGGATGCCAGCCGATAGTTATTGAGGTTAGCGTGTTCAAACTAACAATCTCTTTAACTTTATAATAGGAATATACCCCTGTGTGGTGATGGAGAAAGAATACAATTCACCACCCCATATCTTACCCGTGGGTGATCGTACGAGACGGCTAAGGTATATAAAGCGCATATAACATCTATGCGAGAGAAGTAAAACTCGAAACAAAACCCTATACGAACACGTCTGACCAGCGTGGTATAGTAGGCCAATTACCCTCCCATTATGGAGGAGGCTCGAGCCCAACAATGGGGCGTGTAAGAGACTGAGATGGTGAGACATATAGAGATAGATCTTTAAATTTTGTAGTGTAGATTTTCATTTGGCGCACCACTATAGTAAATCAATTACCACTATATTACCACTATAGTAAATCAATGAAATTGAAAATTGACTATAGTAAATCATTGGCTTGCATCTGTTAGGTGTGAGAGTCACCAGCTTGCGTTTACTCTTTCGTTGATATATACTGCGCATAGTATTTAAAAAATGAATTTAGACAATAGGAGTTCAAATCAATTAATAAATAAAAAAAAAAGTGTGTGTGTCAGCTCCGACGCACGACTAGAGTTTACTCCTTATCGACACAGATTACACACGATTATCAAAACAGGCGCAAAAAAAGCTCATTTGACTAAAAATAATATATATCTATATATATATATATATATTTTTATTTACATTTATTAAAACTGTTCAGTGAAGTATTATCTCACGTCAGAAAGTGAAAGGTGCGCAGAATAGGTTGCGCACCAAAAACGTAACGAGGTCATTCGATCACTAGATTTTACTCCTCAAATTTTTCTTATATCGGGCGCCTTATATGAAAATCGATTCTTAAGGAGCAGACTCCAAAAAAAAAAACATAGATGGCATACTTACCGGTATAACTAGCGACTGCTATGTCAACAGTTCGTTAGTAAAATTGCTGGTTTAATTTTTTATTTTAACAGATTCCGCGCTGCACTAAGGACTAATCCTTGTATTGCGGGGGACTTAAACAAATAACGCAGACAAATTACACTTAGACTCAGAACAATTCTTTGTGAATGACACAAGTATTGTCCTGCGTCTGCATTGAACGGTCCGCGTCAGCACCTTAACCATACACCATCTGTGCAATCAATTTTAATCTCTATATTACTTTTAAGTTTGCATGTAGATGATTTCAAGATTTTTTTTCATAGAATAATACAATTCATCTTGCCTTCCTTTGCCGCGGGTGTAAAGATCCTTACTAATATTATAAATGCGAAAGTAACTCTGTCTGTCTGTCTGACGCTCTTTCACGCCAAAGCTATTGAACCGGTCTAAATGAAATTTGGTACACGGATAGTCTAGAGCCTGATAACATAGGCTACTTTTTAATGCAAAAAAAGGGTCGTAACGGGGGGTGAAAAGTTGTAAGGAAGTATCGTCATTTTTAAAGCCGGAAGCTTGAAACTTATTTTTAGGATATTGATTAGGTATAAATAAATATGACATTAACATATTGTAAAAATTTACCCTTAAGGGGTAAAATAAAAACAGGGGATGAAAATCATCCGTCATCCATCTATTAGAAGGACCACCCGTCTGTTAGAAGGACTTACTAACCATAAGAATTTTAGCAGACATGATATCTGCTACAATAAAAACTCGAACTAAAGTAAGCAGAACTATAACATGATATCATGAAAATACATACTTCAAGTAGATAACGTTATTTTTATCTGTAATATGATAAACATCGTTATCTTGTCGTGTCATTTCATATCCTTAACCATTTTGAAGACAAGAGGATACCAACAAAAAAATGTAGATACATACCTACCTCCTCCGTAGATACCTACCTCTACCTTGATGATATCCTTACTAATATTATAAATGCGAAAGTAACTCTGTCTGTCTGTCTGTCTGTCGCTCTTTCACGCCTAAACTACTGAACCGATCTAAATGAAATTTGGTACACAGATTGTCTAGAGCCTGGTAAAGGACATAGGCTACTTTTTAATGCAAAAAAAAGGGTTGTAAAGGGGGATGAAACGTTGTAAGGAATTATCGTCATTTTTAAAGCCAGAAGCTTGTAACTTATTTTTAGGCTCTTGATTAGATATAAATAAATATGGCATTAAAATGTCGTACAAATATTACCCTTAAGGGGTAAAATAAAAATAGGGGATGAAAAACTTTAGGATAGGAACCTTCTACGCAGGCGAAGCCGCGGGCGGCAGCTAGTATCTTTATGTAAACCTAATTCTTACGTACGTGTGTATCATATGTCACTGAACTCCTCCTAAACGGCTGGAAGGATTTCGGTAATTTTTTTTGTTTGTATGTTCAAGTGGATTCGAGAATGATTTAGATTCGCAATTAGACCCTAGGTGGCGCTGCGCGAAGTTAGCCGGGTCCACTAGTACGTATATATAAAAAAAAACAGCTTTTGTTTCCACATTAAAGCTTATAAATATAGATAACTGCTATTTGAATATAAAAGCAGACGATATATTTAAGAAATCTTTACGAGACAATTTGGCATGTAGTAAGTGTCTTAAAATTTATTGGGGACACAATCCTAATATTTCTTACACATAAAATGAATTCAACATTAACACTATATAAGAGGGAGTGTCATGAAGTGTTAGGAATGCTTATAATATCAACTAATCTCCATGAAACATTAAATATAAGCAGTAAAGATTTCTTTAAGATAGGAAGCGACGATGACATATTTAAAATTTTTCAAAGACGAACAAGCGAGATCTATAGTAAAAAATATATATATATATATATATACATATAATAAGAACCCACACAGAGAGAAATTTCCACAAATCTATAATTCCATCAGCAAGTGAGGCAAATACGAAAATAAGCATCAAAGTATTTTTTAGAGGCAAAACGACAAATGTCAACCGACAAGGCCCAGTAGCAAACACGTGTTACATATTGTCTGACAATTTACTGTTGCTTTATTAGCTCGGGAAGCGGATTGAAGAAAATGAATAAATAACGATCATTCTAGATTATAAAGCATATGTTATGAGTACACTTTAGAAGAATTAATAGAAAACAACTATTAATCTTACCTTTTATCTAACAAAAGCTTTAGATTATTTATCACTACATACTTTTCAAATGCAAATGTTGCCTGTGGCAGAACTAAACCATCATCATCCTCCTACTCTTATCAATAACTTGGGGTCGATACTACATGTACTCCTCTTTTATAGCACATACTGTAAGAGTTATTGGCAATAGTTTTATGACCGGTCATCTGCCAGACGTCAACCCTTTTTGGGAATGTAATTGTTGACCAAACGGCATCAGATAGAGTTGGCCCAGATCGTTATAAGGCTCTTAGTCGTCTTTTACGACATCCATAAACCAAGAAAGGGTTGGTAATATTCGTAACCGCTACCACACAGCTAACTCAGAACTTAACCATGTAGGTATTTAAATGCCATATCAAAGATTTGTAAGTAGAAATTATTTTTTTGTGTCTCACTAATATTTTTAACACAGTTTCGTGTTAATTAACATTAAATTATTTAACTGCTACTCACATAGCTCTACGAGAGTAGGTACGTCAATAAAATTTAAATGCAATTGCGTCGACTCTTGATTTACAACGATTCAATAAAAGAGAAGGCTGTCATTACCTTTTTATTGCGTATTCAATAAAAGTAATGTAGTCTGTAATCAAAGCGACGACAGAACTAATTCAAATAAAAACCTTCGACAGGATTTACTACATATAAGTAAATTTTAAACATTATCACTACATTACTAGTAGTGTCAAAAATATTGCTACCCGTCGAAAGTTAAAAATACCTTACCACCCGTTGTCTTGTTATCGAACATTTTTAATTGACAAAGTTATTACATCATTTAATAATTTTAATGTGTGTTTAACTAACATTCTAGCATATAAATTACTTGAAGTTTATTTACGAATTAGCGATCCCTCTGATTTATATAACATCAATATATCAAGTGCGCGAGTTGAAACAGCATAAACACAATAGTTGAATAAAAAAAAACTCCGGGTCTGAGAGATGGCTCGTAAAATAAAACAAGAGACTACGTCCGGAGATATGTCAAGATAGCATGCGGCGGGGGGGCGAGGGCCGGCGCCGACCACGCTTCCCGAGACCCAATTAGAAGCACACCTTTTGGACATGTGCTCTCACTTGGCGCTAACTAACGCCTAAAAACTCAAGGGTATGGGACAACTACATCCGTTACTGTATATCACTTTTTTCACAAACATTCTTGAGCAATAGTCGTAATATGAATTTGCCAATTTTTTTTTTTAAGTTTCACGCTTAGACCTTAATCGCAACATATTCTCCACTTGTGACTATTTAAATATATATTTAAATTGTAAGTAGAGGTTAAGGACGAGAGAACAAACTGAGGGTCAGTGAAGTAATTAATTTTTAAATTATTTTTATTACTACAACAGTCTTATTTGAATACAATCAGAAAACTGGGCATCCTTACTTATAATGGCTACACTTTGTAGATGGCGTATAAGAGCAGCAACTCAGCTGTAATCGGGTTTTTATAAGCAGCAACTAGTACCAGCAATTCTAAGATATAAATCATAGGTGTGGTAGAGAATAACTAAAAGCTTTGTCTGTGTTAATTTTACTTAAAATTAAATGTTAATTATTCAATTAGAGACAGATAAATATCAAACAGGTGGTTGACGTAAAACGTAGCCAGATTTCTATGTTGTATACTTTACTGATCGTCTGCATTTACTAGGGAAAAAAATTGTTACTGCACTGGCCCATATAAATTGAGATAATCGCAGGACTATGATCATGATGATTGAGATAATCGCAGAACTATGATCATGATGATTGAGTTAATCAACGCTTTTGGATGTATATATTTTCGGTGGACTGCCTTAATTTTAATGGATTCTCTCGAGCAGTTATCTGAAGGCAACCTCAAATGTGGCCACTTAGTGGCAATAAGTTTGCTATTTAGGACTAAGCAAAAACTATTATTCTTTTTGTAATTTTATGTACGTCTCAAGGTCTATTCTATTATTTTAATTAAATTTTAATTAGTAATAGGTTAGACAATAGTGGCAGCAATAAAAATCTAGAGCCCTTTCAACTTAAAATCTCAGCATCAACAAAAAATAATTATGTACTAAACAAAAAATTAAATAAATGGCAGTGGAAATCATAGCAATAACTGTGGAGCGGTTGAGAAGAAATAAATAAGGAAATAGACGGGCTCAGCGATTTTTTTATACTATTTTAAGACTTGTTTATTTCAAACGAATACTAAATATTCTCACGCTATAGGATCAACAAAACATAGTTGTATATTTCACCGATATGACATCTAGTTGAATAGCCACGTTGTTATATTAAAAGATCGTTACTTAAATTGATACTTGCTAGCAGCATTTCTGCAATGCAAAGTAAGAGAGTTGAAATAAATAAAAGAATAAGAAAGTATGCAATAAAAATGAAGTGCTTCGTAGCTTAATAGGTAAGTTAACTGACATCAGCAATTATTAATTTTAAATCAAAGTACTAAACAAAAAATTGTTAGACGAAACGGTCAGTACAAAAATTGAGTTTGGTGTCGATCAATAAGTAGATATTTATTTATACAAAAATCTAAAAATAATATCCGAATGATCCTCTTACTCCTTCGGTAAAAATTGATAAGTAGCAACAATTTAAGACTTTATGTAAGCAGGTAATTCTTTTTCAACCCATTTAGCACTTAGAAACGTTTAGATACTAGGAGGCTTAGATAGACTTAGATCATCATCATCATTATAGCCCAGATGAGTCCCACTGTTACGCTCGGGCGTCCTCCGTAATGGGAGGGAAATTAACCTACTATGCCACGCTGGTCAGACGTGTTGGTATAGGGATTTGTTTCGAGTTTTCCTTCTCTTGCATAGGATGTTATATGCGTTTTATATCTCTTAGTCGTCTCTTACAATCACCCATGGACAAAATAGATGGTAGTGAATTGTATTCTTACTCCGTCACCACGCAGAACTATAGACTTAGATATTAGGAGGCAAACGCACAATGTGACAAATCCTGATCTACTATGCCAAGCTGTAAATACACATTTGTATATTGATGTAACTCGATTTCTTTTCTATTATGGTAATGCGCTCACAAATTATAGTGTTCTTTTACAATATCCGCAGGAAATGTAATGCTGATCATTTGCTTTCCTACTTCTTCACCACACGATAAAGGTAATAGATACTATTACTAGCTACCTATCCCAGCTTGTATAGACATACGTGAACACTACAACATTTTATTTTCTGCGATTTTCTATTCACCTGCAGTTAACGGGCGTTCCCCTCAAGGCCATATCTCCTCTATAATAGGAGGGCAAAAATTGAATTTGTTTTATCTGTTTATATTAATACATACATACATACCATCACGCCATGTCCCTTGCAGGGTAGGCAGAGAGAACAGAGTGCCAAAGAACTCTATCCTTGCATACTTCACTCGCTTCCACAACATTCAATATTCTATTCATACACGCTCGCCGGTTTCGGACTCTTGACTCCACCTTCCTTCAGTACATTACCGATCTGGTCTAGGTAGGTTAGTCTCGGTCTCCCACGGTACCTACATAGAGCACGTCTAGCTGTTTGTCCGCCATGACGGTTAACAGCTCGTGCAACTTACCTTCCACACATCACCTCTTACATTCCATGTACCCACCCGGCACTCTGCTCTCCTCGACTCGCCTGACTGGGCAAGGCGTGATGGGTGGCGGCCCCCATCGTCGCATCTGCCGATCTTCGTACCGACGGGGCCGGGTCGGTACGCGTCGCCTCCGGGGGACGCCCTAACCGGTACGCATTATTCCAGCCGGATTAGCAGTCTAACTAGACTGTTTATATTCATTCTATCATAATCATATCCATTCTACTCAGTCTTCCACTTCTAATTATAAAATGCATAAACAATTTTTTATCAACATCAAATGCTTAGATCCCACAAAATATCTAATTTCATGCATTTCTTATCAGGGCAAAATCGTAACAGGTACATCAGCTAAGCCGGTTGAAATAGATGTCTGAATTCATATATGACGAACACTTTTTTTTATTGCTCATGGTAGCAAAAGCGTAAGCAGCACACCTGATGATAAGTGTTACTGCCGCCCATTCACCTTTGCCATACGAGGGCTATAGCGAGGCATCTGCCTACTAATAAAAATCTCAAACCCAATCAGAAAGTTGGGCACTCCCACTCACCGAACGTAGCACAGCAGCAAATTGTCAATGCTGAGACGTCGATTTTCTGCGAGAGTGTGATACCATGGACCCGGACGGACCAACCCGCGGCTGTAGACAGAAAACTGTCAACAGGGTGACCCTTCCACTATTAAACACACATTTATTTCTGGAATAATTGATAGCCGTAACGTTGATTGAATTAAAAAAATAACTAAGAAGAATAATTAAAGAGCGTCGATAAAAAAATTCATATCAAATTTGGAGATATTTTGAAATGTTTTATTATAATGTTAGAACTATTAACGCAAATCAAGTTGTAGAGAAGTGAAATAAAATATTGCACTATAATACTCCAAGTTTCTGTATGTCCACTTATTCGATTTTTCTCAATTCGGGGATAATACAGATTGGTAATTCTTCAATTACCTACAGTAGTTTGTAAATTATTGGAGACTTCAGTTAGTTGGTAGAGCACGGTGATAAAGTGCCGAAATGTAAATTAACAATAAATGTAAATTATTGGAGACTTCAGTTAGTTGGTAGAGCATGGTGAAAAAAAGTGTCGAAATTGAAATTAAATAGAATGTAAATTATTGGAGAATTTAGTTAGTTGGTAGAGCACGGTGAAAAAGTGCCGAAATGTAAATTAAAAAAAAAATATTGGAGACTTCAGTTAGTTGGTAGAGAACGGTGAAAAAGTGCCGAAATGTAAATTAAAAAAAAAATGTAAATTATTGGAGACTTCAGTTATTTGGTAGAGCACGGTGAAAAAGTACCGAAATGTAAATTTAAAAAAAATGTATATTATTGGAGACTTCAGTTAGTTGGTAGAGCACGGTGAAAAAGTGCCGAAATCAATTATACTTCAAGGTTGACTCGCATAATAAAAACGCCGGGACAGCACTTTAGTGAATATATCTTTTATAGAGACACCTTTATCGCAGAAGTAGCCATATTATAATATGAAGCATAGATAGCAAGCCTTTTGTCGCATATCGTTAGGTCAGCTAGGCAATCTCAATGCATCCATCCATTAGCCCGTAGACGTCCACTGTTGGACATAGGCCTCCCTACGAGAATTCCTCCCAGAATAATCTTATGCCACCTGCATCCAACGGTTTCATGCGACATAACGGGCGGGCATATCAACGCATAAGCTCTAATGGCGTGTACATTATCTCCTACTTTCATAGACCAACGAAGCGATAAAATTATTAAAAATCTATATTATTTTTATTATCAAACTACTCTGTATTACATAAATTTTTACCTTAGTTCTCACAAGCTTAGAATTTTCCTTGCACATTTTGGCCAAGGCGTGATAGTCTCCTCTTGCTGCACATAAAATCCACTGCTTCTGTTTCGAATCTAATGGATCTGTCTCTATCTTCTGATCTAACTGTAATTTAAAAAAATCCATTACGATATTAACCACCAATAAATCATTGTATAATATTCATGTGTTTAGATACTTACTGAAACTCGGTCTTCTTCGTCCACGCCCTGTTAACAAAAATTATATCCATGAGTCATCATTATAGTTCAAGATTTTATTAACTATTAAGTACTTTGAAAACGTGTTCATTCATAGCGAACAATTTATTAAATTATGTAGGTACATCGACATACTTAACGTTTGAAAACAAAAGATTAGGATTATAAATAAAGACGATATTTACATACATAATAAATATCTTAACGACACATATAAATTAATCGGAACCTAATATTTCAAAATTAATAAATGAGTACTTATATTGTGAAAATAATATTTTGAATTAATGGTCAATAAATTCGAATTCTCCCGTCTTCAGGCTCGCGTTGCCATATGTGCGGTGTAGTAATGTCGCAATCGACCTATATTTTTATAGTAATTAAAGCCTTTATGTAATATTAAATACAGTTCATTTTTGTTTAAGGCACACATGAACTTATAGCGTTTGCTTATCGTTACCCGGGCGTGCGCTGCCCAGCATGGCCACTTTACCACCTGTCGTTACATATTTATGTCTACACTATTGGCCTCACTGTTAGGGACTTCGATATTGACAAGATAACATCCTTAATGTGATGTGTTTGATTTAATAATAAGATTAACTTTGTACGGCTTTAGCTTTTATAGTAATAACAATTAAAATTAGCGCTGAAGAGTACAATATCATGCATGCATGCTATATTATGAGAGGATTAAAAGCATATATATGTAAGTTTAATAATAACGAAATTTGTTAAAATATAATATTATACCTAATAAACACGTACATGAGTTTGTTTGTATGTTTATCACACATTTATGTCTTAACTGCTCAACCGATAGTATTGAAATTTTGCATATACGTTATCGTTTTATATTCGTTAATAAAACTAATGTAAATCGCGAGAAAGCACGAGCTTATTTAGTTTGTAATATTTATAGGCTGTATTCACTAAAGAGTGATAAGACGGGAGTCCAAGTTATTTAGCAATTCCAAGGTGTCTAGCATTATAGCAAAGCATCAATTCCCGAAACTGTTGTAATCTATAAGCAATAATCGGGTACATACAGGGTGTCCCAAAATTCAACGATAAGCCGGCACCAGCAGGTGGACCTACATATGACTACTCGAGAACAAAAAAGAAAAAAATTCTACCTTGATTTTTTTTTCCATTACGACAAAAAAACCGATTTCTTTAAAAATCGACATCTTTTATTATATTATTAAGTGCCATTGCTACAATTTTACAAGTAATTCTGTGTTTTTTTTTGTATTGGTAAGGTAAGTAGCACTACTATCGATCACAACCATTAAAAATTCCAGAATATCTATAGTTTTTACACAAAAATCAACCAAAACTATGTTTTTTTCATAAATTATGTAAGATTTTGACTTTCAGCTCACTTTCACTCATCACAGTGAAAAAAAAAAGTATGGACACTACTGTGGCAAATAGTATTAAAAATTGGCGCAACTAACTACAATTCTAAAATGGTATAACATTCTAGGCAAACTAGCCACAAAAATATACTTAGGTGTACTATTTCAAAATAACAACCATACTTCGAAAATTGTTAGTGTTGATAGTAATCACTTTTACTATGTAGCCCAAATGTTTTTGTTGCAAGTTCTCAGAATTTGAATGAGACATGTGCGTAGTCCATAAGATAACATAAGTTAGACAGAGATAGAGAGATTATACGTTAGAGGGAGATAGATAGATGCTAATTGTTTAGTAACATTAATGCAGGTAGAGAAGTAATTAATGTCCTCAGCAGCACAGCAAGTCAGTACGCTCTACTTCTTTGTTTACTGCACACCGTTCTGTTTTAATTAAAGTGGCTCTGATACTAACGACTTTGGATTGAATTAAGTGACCTGGAAATTGACCTGACTTGGCATTATTTTAGACTGTGATTTTGTGTTTTTTTAAAGAAGTTTTGCCTTATTTTCAAGTGTTTAGCATTCATTATGCCGCTACCATATACAGCGTTAGAATACGCTAATATGCACCTAATTTATGGAGAATGCCGATGCAATGCCAACGCTGCTAGCAGATTATATCGAGCAAGGTACCCTACTCTTCAAAGGTATCCGGATTATCGCGTATTTATTAACGTGCATCAAGCATTTTCGGAGGGTCGTATACCATCTGACAGGAGAAACGCTGGAAGACCTAGATCGGAACACGATGAAGAAGTTCTCAAAGAAATAGAAAGCGATACAACTACCTCTGTACGTGGCATACAAGTAGCAACGGGAATTCCAAAAAGTACTGCACATAGAATTTTAAAACGTCACCAGTTTCATCCATATCATTACAGGCGCGTGCAGGCGTTATTACCGCGGGACTATCCACTGCGGGTCGCATTTTGCCGTGTAATGCTGCAAAAACACAGGGAAGATCCCCAATTCTTAGACAAAGTTTTATGGTCGGATGAAACAACCTGCAAGAAAGATGGCTATTTAAATCTTCACAATCTTCATAGCTGGAACAATGAAAATCCGCACCTGGTGAGAGAAGACAAATCCCAATATCAATTTAAGGTTAACCTATGGACGGGCATAATAAATGGAAAAGTGATAGGGCCCTTTGAGTTACAAGGAAACATAGATGGCAATAGCTATTTGAACTTCTTACAAAATGAGTTACCAGGATTATTAGAAGACGTGCCCTTAAGTGATTTGCAAAACATGTGGTTTCAAAACGATGGTTGCCCAGCTCACTATGCCCGCCCTGTGCGAGAGTACTTAGACCAAGAGTACCCAGGGCGTTGGATCGGGCGACTTGGTCCTATCTTATGGCCACCCCGTTCACCCGATCTAAATCCCCTGGATTTTTTCTATTGGGGTTGTCTAAAGGACAGAGTCTACTCAAAACCCATTGCAACCTTGGACGAGCTTCGCCAAAAAATAATTCAGGCTGTGGATCACATGAACAGAATCAGATATGCAAGAAAAATAAAACGTTCATTTTTAAGGCGATGTCGTGCCTGCATTACTGCCAATGGCAAACAATTCGAACATTTATTGTAATTTTAATAATATAGTAAATTCTAATCTCTCTATATCTATCTCTTTCTAACTTATGTTATCTTATGGACTACGCACATGTCTCATTCAAATTCTGAGAACTTGCAACAAAAACATTTTGGCTACATAGTAGAAGTGATTACTATCAACACTAACAATTTTCGAAGTATGGTTGTTATTTTGAAATAGTACACCTAAGTATATGTTTGTGGCTAGTTTGCCTAGAATGTTATACCATTTTAGAATTGTAGTTAGTTGCGCCAATTTTTAATACTATTTGCCACAGTAGTGTCCATACTTTTTTTTTTCACTGTGATGAGTGAAAGTGAGCTGAAAGTCAAAATCTTACATAATTTATGAAAAAAACATAGTTTTGGTTGATTTTTGTGTAAAAACTATAGATATTCTGGAATTTTTAATGGTTGTGATCGATAGTAGTACTACTTACCTTGCCAATACAAAAAAAATCACAGAATTACTTGTAAAATTGTAGCAATGGCACTTAATAATATAATAAAAGATGACGATTTTTAAAGAAATCGGTTTTTTTGTCGTAATGAAAAAAAAAATCAAGGTAGAATTTTTTTCTTTTTTGTTCTCGAGTAGTCATATGTAGGTCCATCTGCTGGTGCCGGCTTATCGTTGAATTTTGGGACACCCTGTATACAGAATAAACAAATGAAAAGTAAGAAAAAATCTTAGAAAGAACGTATAAATATTGGTGCCGCAGACATCCTTATCATATCAGCTCATATACATCCCACTGCTAAACTCGAACCTCCTCATAATAGGAAGCAAATTGACTTACTGTACCACCCTTTTTTTGCGGTGGGCTGTGGATTGGCCACGCTCCGCCAAATCGGTCCGGGGTGACGGAAGAGGCGGCGCGCGACCCCATAGACCCACTCTGCAAGCATCTCTCTTCGCCGTGCAAGTTACTGTACCACCCTGGTCAGACGAGTTGGTATAGGTTTTAATTCGAATCTTCCATCTCTTGCACGGATGTTATATGCATATTATATATCTCAGTCTTCTTTTACGACACCCATGGGCAAGATAACGAGTGGTGAATACTATTCGTTCTCCACTTAATAATTAATGCTTAATTAAATGTAGCTATCAAGTTATCCGTTACGAACGTCTGGTTAAGAAGGTGCAATGCGAAAGTGGAATGATATAGGTACCGGGGAGACCGAGACTAACCTACCTAGACTAGATTCGTCACGTACTGAAGGAAGGTGGAGTCAAGAGTCTCCAAAACCGGCGAACGTGTATGAAGAGAATTATGAATGTTGAGGAAGCGAGTGAAGTATGCAAGGATAGAGTTCTCTGGCACTCTGTTCTCTCTGCCTACCCTGCAAGGGATATGGCGTGATAATATGTGTGTGTGCGTATCAAGTTATCCACGTTCACTGATAATTGCAGACCTATACAAGAGATTACAATGCCACAATGCCAAAATCGCCACACTTAGCTTGCGAGCTATCGATCGCAGTTGGTGTTATAAGTTTCACAATAGAGTGCTGCTTCCCATTCTTGGTAAAATGGCTCTCATACAGAAGTATACGTAGTAATTGAGGATTGTATTCTTTGCTCATTACCCCCCTAAGCTTCTAATATTTACTAGAGCTAACGTATGTTATACATGTCATGCAATGATACGGAAGAATTTTAAAGCAATTCATAGAAAAAACGACGTTGTTAATTGAACCCTACGGAGTCGAATAGCACATACGTTATGTTACTAAGTACGATAGCCTCGCTGCAGTGCCTCTACTGGCTCATATAGTTAAACTGAACTATTCTTGAATCCACTTGAACACACAGACATAAAAAAATTGCAAAAAATTTGGCCCAATCTTTTAGAAATTCCGCCACATATGTACAAAATAATTATAAGTGTTTTCTAATCTTGATCTCCGAATAAATAAAATTTTGTGTAATATTTATCTACTAGCATGTGGGATGGTAAATCAAGAACATAGATAATTAACCAGGCCATCAAGTTTGGCGATCGTCACTTTATCCTCGTTTTCATTTGGAGAGGAATCAAGGAACAAGAATTTAAAAGTCTACGTTGGTATACTTAATGGAGGTGACGCTACGTCTTTTCCAGCTGCTATTGATTGCTCAAATAATACTTTTGACATGCCACTAAAATGTCTCATGGTTATACGCCTTAACCGCTAATAACCTAAACGGTAAATCTCAGTGATATATTTTATAATAACTCAAGAAAGTTCTTCACTTCTTACTAAGACGCGTTAAGATTCTCTCAATTTTCTATATTAGGTATAGAAAATTGTGAGAATCTTAACGCGTAGTACTTATTATAATAAATACTTATTTTCTGGAACGATATATTAGGTTGAGATGATGTAAAACATTCCAAACAAACTTATTTTCACATTAGTAAGATTAGTTAGAATTAATTAATTGAAATAGGCTTGTAAGGAATTTGTTGTGTTTTATTTTAAAACAAAGGTTAGTTGCACGTATTCCAATTATTAATACTAAGAGGATTCGCAATGAATATCATATGAACGATGACAATTAACAGAAGAAATTATTTAATTGTGAATCATGACTATGGCATTAGCAACTAATAATCTTAGAAGAAAGTAAAACTTGACACAAAACTGGACTAGACCGAGACTAGAGTAGCATGTGCAGTATGTGTAGTACTGAACTAGAAAATACATTTATTGCCTGAACCAAAAGTGTAGGTACGTACGTATCTATTTTAACTAGACATGAAGAACGTTGGTTATTTATATGTATACTATATTACAATTTTAATTACTGATAATTCATATATGTATATGAAAAGAGATCTCTAGGTGCTCCAAAGAAGATAATTTACTTTATATTTGACAACATTACTCAATAAAGGTATGACTGGAACCTAAAAGATACACTGTACAGATCTGACTACGCCGCCATAATATACTAAAAATGAAATTGATATTAATGTAAGTAAATTGAAAAGAAGGCTCGCCAGTTCGTCGCCGAAGGGCTCCAAGCGTGCGTGGCTTTTGCCTCGCCGTAGGACGCCGTACGGCTCACGTTGTTCGCGCTGGGTCGCATTATGGTGGCGACGACGGCACCACATTACGATCGATACACGTCAAAACCTTCTAGCTTTCAACTTTATTTAAATAATTTATGTGACAATATGCATACAAAAGGAATGTACAACCGTCCTACTAAAATAATAATGTAATTGATAGGTATCAGTTCCAGGTCTCAGGCAACTTCAAAAATAAAAAATAAAAATAGGTGGGTTTACTACATTAGTAAAAAAAAAATATTCAATTGTATGCTGCTCTATTTAGTTAACTTATACTAGTGTACTAAATGAAACGCCAATAATATTTTGGTGGATATAAAAATACAGATTTTTTTCAGACATCAAGTTTTATGCGAGAGTGTGGACTACTCCAGACAAGCATTTCCTACTGCAAGCAAAATAGGAAGTCCGCTCTAGTCCCTATATCATATCATCATCATTTCGGCTTATATGTACATACACGTATCACTTCTAGGTTCGAGCTTCCCCCACAATGGCTGGGAAATTGACCTACTAGAATAGTGATAGTACTTGGATTTATTTCGAGTTTTCCTCGCCTTACACAATATGTTATCGCAATACCAAATCCCTTAGTCGTTTTTTATGATTTCCACGTATACAATTGTATTCTTACTCCGCTACCACAAGGATAAACCCGAGCTTTCGCAAGGCATTTTCTTTTTAGTGTGTTTTGAAGATATAATTACATATAATAAAAATATTTAATTAAATAATAATAAAAACATTAAAAAGTAATAAAATGAGAAACAGGATCCGAACCGGCCTCGATTAGACTGCTCGATTATCCAATTGAGGTGTCTTAATGACAGCGTCAAAATTTGCCTTCATATTTTAATAGTTGTCAGCCGACGCAAAATTGTATTTTTCATTGCCCGAAAATCTTGACAAAACAATATTTTCTACGAATAAAACTTAGCTAGATCGATTAGTCATCCCCGGAACCCCCTGTACGCTAAATTTCCAGAAAATTGTTGATGCCGTTGCCGAGATTCAGAATATCGCTCGTTTAAAAATAAATATTATTATTATTATATAGAAATAGAGAAATAATTTAAGGTACTACCAGTTCGATAACTATACGTTAAAGTTAAATAGCCTTTAAGCGAGAAAGGTCATTGGGTTATAAACAATAACGCACCTAATTAAAACAATACGTACTATTATAAGCCTGAAGTTTGATATGCCATTGAATATGCTTATCAACTCTTGAATAGTTGGGAAAAGTTTATTTGAAAATACTTTTGCAGGTTTCCGTGCTTCGAGGTTATATCTACTTGACATTAATATTCGAAAGACAGCAAAACGGCTTTAATGTTTCTTTTTTTCTATCTACATATTTATTTATCTATTGACATTCCATATTTTGGAAACTTGTCTACTCTACAATATTAGCCTAACACGATTACTTCGAAGACCTACATAAGGTTCTTTTAATTTTTATAATTGCTGTAAGTATTTGGTATCTTTTGCAATTATCTGCTTAACAGAAGCCTTAATGGACTCTTATAATTGAAGGGAGTGGAAAACCAGAAATCACAAATTAATTTAGAAAACGTAAATCAAATAAAACTACTTTTACGGATTCTAACGAAACGCGTAAAAACGTGATATAATCCGTAAAAGTAGTTTTATTTCAAATGTGTAATACTCGCATAAAAAATCAAAACGTAAATCAACTTTTAAAAGATTTATAATAACTTTTATGTGTTGAATTATTTAGTGCCATAACGGCTTATAAGTATTACTATGCAACTGATTAATCTGTATTTCCCGTTAAAATATTTCAAAGAAATATCTTTGCAAAGTAATATCAGATTGTTATTTTGCAAGAGTAATTATGATTATCAAGAACTTGATTGTTTGATTCCACAGAGCGTGTATTATGTGTTCTTTCCGTTATCATTGAATAGCTGACAGCTAATTCATCCATTCCTATTTTCCATAGCATCGACAAGGCTCGTTAAGTGGCATCCGCGTTGTTGATGGCACCAAGTGATTCTCAGGCCGAAATAGCAAAGAGAGAACAATGAAATCGGTCATATTTTCCTGCCAACTTGCAACGGACCGTACCATGTTTTATCGTTTTCATCGCACATAATGACTGCATTTATTTAAAAACTTGATGACGTACATACTTATAGTGACTTAAAACTCTTCATTGACTATAAGGAATTTAATTTCACGAGTAACTTAACCCCACCAAAAACGAACATGTAGACAATAGCAATAAATAAATAAAAAAAGAAAATAAGGAGTTGAAGGTAATAAAGCACTTTATTAGCTCACTAACTATTTAAAACGAATTGGATTTAAAGTTACAAACATATTAAATGTATCTTAACGTCACAATAGTTTTAACTTGTCCGTTTAGATTAGTAAGTACAGGAAATACTTTATGAGCTGTATAAATTTGTATGTTATTTGTATCAACCAACGTAATGAAAAGTCATATTTAGAAATAAATATTTAAATGAGTTAACAGCAATTAGTAGGCTAGTCAGACACAGCACAGGCAAAATAACTGACTGCGTGGCCAACACAAATCACGAATAATCTTTTTAAAACTTTCATGGCGAACGTGCGCTTATTACACGATAATAATTGACGATTGTCAGTTGAACGCAAGTCACGAATAATTCGATATGCTATTCACCCTGAATAATAATAACATTGACTAAGCCAGAGCTATAACCTGGTACACTAATACACTTGATTGAAAATTAATTTAGACCAAATTCTTAATTAGCAACAGAGTTTGACACAATAAATCGCAAGTAATAAGTATTAACTTAAAGTTAGAAGGTATCTATAGGCATGGATATGGATAGGTATAAAATATAAATGATTTATTTCAATTAAAAGCGTCATCATACTGTCCGTAAATCCATTGTTGGGTAGTAGTTCCTACGAGAATGCCATTAGAACCGTTCTGTACTACCTCAATCCAGCAGTCCTTACGACTTTTATGATGTCGTTAGACTGCCTGCGAAGGTACTGTCTTATACTATGCCATCCGATCCGTGGTCGAAACGTGAAAACCTTCATTCCTGAGCGATTTAGGCTGTCCAGTGCCACTTTAGCGAACTATTGGAGCTATGTCGGTTATAACTATTTTATTACGGATTTAAAAATACTGGATTTTATGACGTAGAGAAAATCTGCTGCATCTCTCATTAGTAAATTTAGCGCTTCAGAAGCATGTTATGAGGTCAACATTTAAAGATCTTTGTTCTCAGATTTCCATACGCTATCCAGCTGACTTTTATTCATAGGCAGACCTCTTTCTCCAAATCATGAACTGTACCTGATCTGAGCCGAGGTTGTTAAGCATGGTGCCAAAATGCTCCATTGATATTTTGCATTAAAAAAAAATATAACTGGAAAGATCTTGTTAAGACTCTGTACTCAAATAAGTGAGCGCTAAGTGCAAGTTAAGCGTCTTCGGCTGTTAAATACACGTCACCTTTTGTATAATCTTAGACGCAGCTTTTTCATTCGATAAATTTGATTTTGTTTTAAACTGCACGGTGAACATTTATTCTGTTTTGAGCTACGCAAAGACGGACTCGCAAGGTTGCTACAGCTCGGGCCAGTCGTCAAGGATTCGGTAGCAGTGGTCGTCCCAATGCAAATGGTGAGGGAATACGGTGAGTTATGGGGCAGCACGTCGCCCTTTTGTTACTCTGGACGGAATAGATGGTGACCATGAACGCTGTAAAGTGTACGAAACGTCGGTAAATTAAAAATCAAATACAGACGCGATAGAATCCGTATAAATAGTTTTATTTCAAAGCACTACAGAACCTGCTGATACAAATATTTTCAAATAATTAAATGCATCAGTCTATTTTCTGGGTTGATAAATTCTCGAGATCCAAATTGTACCTGTTGCAATGTGACATATAAATGAGAAACGAATTGTTAATTTATAATTAACTAGCTTCCATGGCAACGTTAAATGAAAACTGTTATCTGTAAAGCGAGAGTTGGCTATGCAGAAAAGAGTATGAAAGTAAAATTAATGCGGTCGAAATGCGATTTCTACGGAAAATCTGTGGAGTTAGGCTGATCGATCGCATTCGTAACGACGACGTAAGAGAGCGAGTAGGTATGAAAGAGAGTATTGGTGTAAAGATGCGAAAGGGAATGCTCCGATGGTTCGGACATGTGGAAAGAATGCCGAACGAACGTCTGGTTAAGAAGATATAGGTACAATGCGAAAGTGAAAGAGATGTAGGTACCGGGGGAGACCGAAACTAACCTATCTAGACCAGATCGGTCATGTACTGAAGGAAGGTGGAGTCAAAGAGTCTCCGAAACCGGCGAGCGTGTATGAAGAGAATTATGAATGTTGAGGAAGCGAGTGAAGTATGCAAGGATAGAGTTCTCTGGCACTCTGTTCTCTCTGCCTACCCTGCAAGGGACATGGCGTGATGGTATGTATGTAAACCAGTTTGTCAATCTCATGTCGATTCGTGTAAATGATACACTAATTGTTTAAACGAACATTAATCACTGAATTATTGATTGGATAATGATAATTCCAATGCACTAATGGATTTAATGGTACAATCTTTTATTCAGAAGATATACTTCTAATCTTTCTTTTCGTGTGGTGATAGACTAAGGATAGAATTCACTACCACTTTACTTACCCGTGGTTGCCGTATAAGACGACTAAGAGTCATAATATGCAGATAACACCTGTGCAAGAGAAGGAAAACTTAAAATAAAACCTGATAGCAGTCCGTTTGATCCACGTAATATATTGGATCAATTTCGCTTCTATTGTGGAGGTAGCTCAAGGTCAGAAGTGAGACATATGAGCTGAAATGAAACGACTCTTATTACTTCAATGACAATTACGTAAGGCATCTGTCGAGTGACGCGTCACAATTGCCTATAGTTATAGTAATATCGCCGAATAATTTGAAGTAATAATTGCATTTTAGGCAATTTAATCTCTTCTTTTCTAGCTCATATGTATTCCACTATTCAGCATAGTACTATTCAGCAGCACTATGCAGCACGAGGTCTACCTCGTCCAGGTGGTGTAAATTAGGTTACCACACCACCCAGGCCAAACGGTTTAGTATATTATTTTGAGATTTAATCTCTTGCTGTTCAATTGCGATATTGTTATCATTATTTTCACCAAATGTTTTTTTGTCCACACGTCTTTTGTTGTGATATTTCTTGTAAATATTTAGCTGCCGTGCTTTATTTTTTAAAACCACATTGTGGATTATCATAAAAGAGCATACTCATATTTTTTTTCATTGAAAAAGATATATTTGCCATTTACAGGTGTGCAATGCGTCATTTCGTCCTTTTAATAGGTGACAATGTAAAGGTTGTTGTATATAGCAATTGTAAAGTCCATTAGGTGAGTGGAGGCGTGGAGCTAATATTTGTCATTAGGAGCTTTTGTTGTTATGTCGTATATGTGGCTTCCCTCGTGTAGGGGTTGTCCCGTTTGTATGAACCGCAATGATTATTATATATATTTGTACTCGCGACGAAAATACCGAGTTGCTTGTTCCCAAAATGCCCCCGTAGGGTACAGCGGTGCTATTTAATATTTTATGTTTCTCCGTAATGTATTCTATATGATTTTTATAAGGTTGCCTTGTAAAAGATTCACTCAATATTTTATTATATGAACGATAGCCCTTTCATTTACGGTATCCCGGTGCGTTCATAAAATTATTGTCGGTAATAATCATACTCGACATCATTTTGACCGCCAAAGGGTCATGACGAAGGTTTTACAATTCAATTAGGTGCACCAGGTGTCGACGGACAGGAAACTTTAACCCACAATGCTTCAATTTAATATTCAAAAGATATTCTTTGAGTTGATAACAATATTTAATTTTATAGTTATATTTATTAAGTTAGTTGTTTGATCGATTAAACCCTTATGGTTTATGTATATCACCGCCCTGCAAGTTTTCCGATTCTAAAGTTCGTCACTGAAATGATGGTAGAATATTAAAATACAATTAATTGTTTAGTTTATTAAAAAGTAACTTTAAAATACATAGTCTAGTCAACAAGTTCAAAAACGTATTAAATAGAAATAAAGCCCCTAAAAATATGTGCGATGCCTCATTCGATTCAGAATGACGTCTAGAAAAATATTTTTAAGAGTTTTATTAGCACATAAAAAATTGTGATTGTTATTAATAAAATAAGATAAAAATAAAGGTATTTAGTTTTACGTTAATAATATCTAAAATAATTATATTTAAGGAATTTTGAAAAAAGATCCTGAAAGAGGAGGAAATTTCCAATAAAAAAGTCTCACCTTGCGGAACTTTATCTCTATTATTTATAATTTTTTAGGGATGAAATAGGGCTCCGCGAGATTGTTACGGAATAGGCGCGCCGTCTAAAAATCCGGTATATCACCTAAAATATTTTTTATAGCCTTATAGCACCTAAAATATATATTAAATAACAATTTAAAAATTTGAATAAATTATGGCGTAATCTGGACACATGAACGAAAAAACCTCGGTGAAAAAAAAATTAAGTAAATTTTTCAAAAAGTTACACCATTGTTAATTAATTATTTTTTTCCAATCTCTGTTCTTATAAATTATGGCATAAAAGTTTAAATAATTGGTCTATAAATTTCTCGCTTCGTGGTGCTGAAAAATGTATGAAAATATTTTTTTTTAATATCTTATTGCTATTTTTCCATCTAATATAGGTATTAATTATTACATTATTTTTACATTGGAAAAAAATTTAAGTTACTTGTTAAGAAATTGTTTATAAACAAATAGACCATTTTTGAATTTTTTTTAAATATTTTTTTACCATCTTATTGCATATGTGAAATAATGATTTATATAAAAAAAATCTTATATTTTTTTTATGGTTTATAATCGTTTTTTTTATATTTCAATTGTTTAAATAATCATTTAAGAAATACCTTCATTTTTTAAAATCATCATTGATCCTTTTCAGTGGATTAACAGAGAAATATTTTTTTATATAAATGAATGCGGTCGAAATGCGATCTCTACGGAAAATCTGTGGAGTTAGGCTGATCGATCGCATTCGTAACGACGACGTAAGAGAGCGATTAGGTATGAAAGAGAGTATTGGTGTGAAGATGCGAAAGGGAATGCTCCGATGGTTCAGACATGTGGATAGAATGCCGAACGAACGTCTGGTTAAGAAGATATACAATGCGAAAGTGGAAGGATGTAGGTACCGAGGGAGACCGAGACTAACCTACCTAGACCAGATCGGTCATGTACTGAAGGAAGGTGGAGTCAAGAGTCGCCGAAACCGGCGAGCGTGTATGAAGAGAATTATGAATGTTGAGGAAGCGAGTGAAGTATGCAAGCATAGAGTTCTCTGGCACTCTGTTCTCTCTGCCTACCCTGCAAAGGACATGGCGTGATGGTATGTATGTATATTTTTTTTATAAATAATTATATTCTTTATCAACTTAACAATGTGTTATAAATAAATAATATTAACCAATATATTTTTTTTCAAAAACTTCAAACAATTAGAAAAACCTCCATATATAACAAAGTATAGAAAAATAAATCATTATCATATAATTTAGTACAATGCTGTGACAAATACAAAAAAAAATATTTAACACGTTTTTGAACTTGTTGTCTAGACTAGCAGTTTTGCATGTGTTTCTCTCTTTTCGTAATTCGTATATATGCGAATGATGTAGGTGTAGTTTTAGAGATAAACTATATGTAAACTTACAAAATTATTGTGTAATTGTGAGCATACATTCGGTGATTTATGTTTTCGACATGCTGTAATCCTTATCGACAATTATCGTTTTAAATTACTGAAATTTAGTATTTAACATGCTTGATTATTTATAAAAACTTGATTAGGTACGAGCGAAAAATGATTGTCACACATGGGATTCAACCGTGCTACCACTTACACCAGCGTGACCTGTGACTATGACATTCAATTATCGCTTCTTATTATATTTTCGTCTTTAAAGGAGAGGGTCTTTAATTTGAATAACAGGGTTGTTTCATCGTTTAATACAATTTTAACTGCAAAGTTAGAGTATTAAATCTGTATAATGTGTAAACATTGGCACACGTCTCCAAGTTTTTATCAGTTTAAAATTTATATTTTTGATAATTATAATTGAACATATATACATAGCCTCAAGCCTGTTTCTCAGAGGGTTAAGGTAGAGATTTTGGGTTGCCACAAACCACTATACTTGCATACTTCCATCGCTTCATGCACACTTACAATAGTCTTCATGCATGCTCTACGATTACGCATGTTCTTAATATGACCTCTCATCAACACATCGTTAATGTGGTCCATAGAAGTATGACGTGGTCTTCTCCTTGTATTCGTCCCATTCACGCATACCTCGTCAACCTCTCCTCACTCATTGTTTCAACGTGTTTAAACCATCTCAGCATACATACCATACCCTTTTTGATTTTTGTCACTACTTCTTCATTCACACCACAGCGCTCTCTAATAACATTATTCCTAATTTTATCTTTCAGACTTACATCCAACGTACTACGAATAGCTCTTATCTCTACAGCATTTATTCTACTTCCATGTCTTCCCTGTCAAATCCCACTTTAACTGTCATATATAAAGGTAGGCACTTGGAAGTAATAAGTACTACGTACAACAGGAATGAGCTGTTGTCGCATAATTGAAGCCGAGCGAGAGCTCAGTAACTGTACCTTTTATCCCTCTCTGGCGATGGTGACCATATTGTAATATGATTTAAGGACAATAATTCTAAAAAAATATTTGTGATCTGACGTCAGCAGATCATTGCTTTAGATGGATTTTAATCGAAGATGCTAATAATAAACTTGCCTTTTGTGGCACTATACATTTCCTGTTTTTGCTTGCTTTTCACACTCGCGTCATATAGGTAGGTACTTTACCTACTGGCCCTTGTGGGACGAGACATGCAGCTGGACTGAGATAAAATTACGATAAGCTACCTATTGTGGTATATTGAATTAATTAGGTCAGAAAAAAACAGTTAAATTACATTGAAGTTTAATTCTAAATCAGACATTGCTAAATAAGACAGTCTTGTGAAGTTTCTGCCGCAAAGCCAGCTTATTCCTTATATGTTTCATTGATTCTAATTTTGCATTATGAGTTAAACGTAAATTGAGATATGAATTCACTAACGCTTCCCCAATAGAATATCATGTGGATCTTCAAATATAGATTGAGGAGGATGTGCTGGATCTAACGATGTATGTAGTTTGCTATAAAATTCTCGGACGACATACCTACATGATAATTTTATTTTTGTGTACGTTTTTTAATAATTGATTTGATTATGTAATAAACAGTTTTTCAATGTACTTCAGAATTTCAAATACGAATCTGGAAACAAGCTTAAGTTTCCTCGATCAATAAAAGCAGTAAATGCAGAAAATTGTGATATGTCGACACAGCAGTTGTGATCTATGGTCTTGTGATCCAATAACACCACACGACAATTTGAACAAGAAATTTTGTCAATCATCCCATTCGCGATATATCCAGCAATATAATAAATAATGTTCAGTTTAAAATCTGAAACACAAGCGTTATCTACGAGATCTAACAGATCATATATTGATGTCGATCATTTTGACTGATCTTTATTACATTCTTCCACAATAGCCCTCTTTTTGTTCCTAAATTCCCTAGCATTAAGATCTTTGGGAAATTTGAAATTGAAACAAAGTTATTTTCATAGTACTTTTACCATTTGATCACAAGCACACAATGGAAATAAATAATCCAGAATCTTGCTCCCAGCTTTTGGTAGCATCGAAATATTATTCAAGAACCAGATAACCATCAATTGTAACTAATATTGTCGATTATCACATTAGACCGTTGACAATGGATATTGCAGGGGGTCCAAAGACACATGACCTTACCCAATTTATTGACACCAATGCGAAAAGATGAGAGTCTGTCACCCTATGAACAATTAATTATTAACTTTTTTTACGAATAATTATATAATTAATATAATTAATCCCTACTAAGGATTAGTTATATAATTATATTATAAAATAAAAAAGGAAGGTGGAGTCAAGAGTCTTCGAAACCGGCGAGCGTGTATGAAGAGAATTATGAATGTTGAGGAAGCGAGTGAAGTATGCAAGGAGTGTTGTGTTGGAGAGTTCTCTGGCACTTTGTTTTCTCTGCCTACCCTGCAAAGGACATGGCGTGATGGTATGTATGTAATATTATAAATGCGAAAGTAACTCTGTCTGTCTGCCGGTCTCTAAAGTAACTCTGTCTGTCTGTCGCTCTTTGACGCAAAAACTACTGAACCCATCTAAATGAAATTTGGTACACAGATAGTCTAGAGCCTGATATAGGACATATGCTACTTTTTAATGCAAAAAAGGGTTGTAAAGGGGGATGAAAAGTTGTAAGGAAGTATCGTCATTTACTTTTAGGCTATTAATTATATATAAACAAATATGACATTAAAATTTTGTAAAAAAAAATACCCTTAAGGTGTAAATTAAAATTTAGGAAAAAAACCTTTTACGCGAGCGAAGCCGAGGGCAGAAGCTAGTATAATAAATGAATAAATCGTAAAAAAAATTGCCGTTAGCTTGTCGTTACTTTATTTTTTATGTAACGTCAAGTATGGTCTATGTGAAGTTTAATTCTATTTTTATTAATTTAAAAACAATATTGATGAAATTAATCGATAATTCCAGATATAAAATTTAAAAGTAAGAAAGAACACCGGAACAAAAAGGGAAGGAAATTTCCAGCTTGAAGTGTGTGTCACATTGTTGTCGGTCAAAATATTTGTTAATGATCTTCAGCCGCCCAGCAGGTGTCGGGTATAACTTTACTAAAATGCCTAATGTTATAGTAATTTAGTACTTAGAACCAAATCAAGTAAGTAGATCAATATTTTTTGTAATATTCGTATGAAAATCAATAGGTAATATTTGACAAATAATACTCGTATGGTTTTTGTAGATGGACAGAAGAATCGTGGCAGACCCAAAAAGATATGGATGGATTGTGTGAAAGAGGATATGTGTATGAGAGATGTAAGTGCAGATATGACAGCTGATAGAAGCGTATAGAAGGTTAGAACATGTTGTGCCGACCCCACTTAGCGTGGGAAGAGGGCAGGCAAATGATGACTCGTATGGTATTATTAATTGAACGTTTACAGCGGCTCCATTGCAATGTTAGTTACGCCAGAATGGTAAAAGCCAAAAAAAACTCTCCACAGATAAAAAAATCTTCGATTCAAGAGCGCTATGTGCTTTTTTGGTATTTCTTTTTTCTTTAAAATAGCAGTCTATAGTGCCAAGGCTTCACAGTTTTGTCTACGGTCGCGGGCTGGTCCGTCCGGGATAGTACCACACTCTTGCAGAAAATCGACGTCTAATCAGTGGCAATGTGTGTGCTTCATTCGGTGAACGAGAGAGCCGGAAGTCCAAATTTCTGGGTGGGTTTGGGTTGATGGGCGACGGCCTAGCTGTACCATTGATATTACAAAGGTCCATGAATGGCAGTAACACATAGCATCAGGTGTGCTGCTTGCTCGTTGCTGTCATAAGCAATAAAAAAAATTAGGTACCTATGCTAAAAGTCGTTTGCTCAAAACTTCGAAACTTGTTGAAAAACTTCACTGTAGTTAAGCGTTTAGCATGCTTTGATCATAGGTGTATTTACAAGTCATTTTCTTCAAAAGAATTACAAAACTGCGTATAATCTTAATAAAATCTCTTTGGCTGTACTAGTTGTATCTGGATAACTTTGATACCATTAAAAAGATAACATTTCAAAAAATAAACAATATAGTAAAATGTTATTTCCCGTAGCTTTTCATTTGTTTCCTTTCTGTCAAATTAAGTGAAGCTAATGGAAAATTCGATATAGGTATATTTAAATTGTATTACATAAAAAGGAATACATGCACAAGCCGCGAAAAAGAATTGTGACGTTTATGGACCTAATATAGTGTCAGTAAGACTAGCACAAAGTTGGTTCAAACGTTTTCAATCCAGAAAAGTAGTAAGGTTTTATTTGTTCTTAGCAAAAACAGATCCAGTATAACTATATTCTAATATCATCCTAATTACAATAATATATACAAATACTAGCAGACCGGGCCACGCGTTGCTGTGGCTAAAGTAGCCTCAGTAACACGTGGTGGTTATGTTAATAAATTGTAGCTTATATGAAACGTTTCTACTTTTAACACAGCGCCATCTATTAAATACTTACTCAATCCAGTTAACAGATACCGCCATCTGTTGAATCGTTTGAAGATAACAGACAATTGTGACTGTCAAATAATAAACAAATAATTTGCATTAAAATAATATTACTATAAATTGAGATGAAAGCTATCCTATCTTTTAAGTTGGATCAAAGTACACATGCTGTGCAAATTTGATTAAAATCAGTTACGTACTTTAGGAGTCCATCGTGGACCAACAACGTGACACGTAATTTATATGTATTAAAGATCACTAATAATTAATTTGTCTTACAAGTTACTGGCCATATTTTATTTTCTATCTTGATTTGTAACACAAATATGTAGAGATAAGTCATCAACACATGACAGGATTACTGTTGCGGTACTAACAGCCAGGATATCGCTTTTTTGCTGCAATAATGTATTATCTTCAAAATGACATTTTAAAGTAGTCTTTTTCAAATTTCAAAAAATAATGGTTCATTATATAAATCTATGATTTTATTTATTTCATTATTCTATAATTAAATCATCTATGATTTAAAGACCATTATTTTGGTTTTGCTCACATTCACGCGTAGTCCCCTTTTCTTACACTCTTCTGTCATTGTGTCGACTAGGGTTTGCAGGTCAGTCGCTGACTATGCCAGCAGGACTGCATCATCTGCATAAAGCAGAGTAGTGACCACTGAGTCGCCCATCTGGACTCCCACATTCATATCGTTCAACCTTTGGAGACATTTATCCAGATATATTATAAACAGCCTGGCTGACAGAACGCACCCCTGCTTAACGCCGATATTGACGTCAAACCAAGGCGACATTCCATCATCCAGCCGCACACAAGCTCTACAGCCCATGTAACTGGACTGCACAGCCTGTAGCAGTTTACCGTTAATACCATACTCCGGTAAAATGTCCCAAAGTTCCTTTCGTACAACCGTGTCAAATAATGGTCTTTGAAATAGATGAAACCAGAACAGATGTAAGAGTAACAATAGGTAATGATGTACTAGAGCAAGTGGATGAATTTGTATATCTTGGATGTGGATTTAGCCGAGATGGAAGGTACACCACTGATATAGAGCGAAGAGTGAATGCGGGCAATAGAGTGAACGGAGCGTTGGGGCAACTTCTCGGCAGCCACCACCTCAGCCAGAAGGCACGTGTAGCAATACATAACGCAGTGCTTGTCCCAACATTACTGTATGGAAGCGAGAGTTGGATATGCAGAAAATAGTATGAAAGTAAAATTAATGCGGTTGAAATGCGATCTCTGCGGAAAATCTGTGGAGTTAGGCTGACCGACCGCATTCGTAACGACGACGTAAGAGAACGAGTAGGTATGAAAGAGAGTATTGGTGTAAAGATGCGAAAGGGAATGCTCCGATGGTTCAGACATGTGGAAAGAATGCCGAACGAACGTCTGGTTAAGAAGATATACAATGCGAAAGTGGAAGGATGTAGGTACCGAGGGAGACCGAGACTAACCTACCTAGACCAGATCGGTCATGTACTGAAGGAAGGTGGAGTCAAGAGTCTCCGAAACCGGTGAGCGTGTATGAAGAGAATTATGAATGTTGAGGAAGCGAGTGAAGTATGCAAAGATAGAGTTCTCTGGCACTCTGTCTGTGTTCTCTCTGCCTACCCTGCAAGGGATATGGCGTGATGATATGTATGTATGTATGTATCTATGATTTAATCAGATTTACGATAAAAAATATTTGTTGCGTAACAATTATTTTTTGAAATTAGAAAAAGACTCCTTTAAAATGTAATTTTCATGATAATACATTATTGCAGCAAAGGGGCGATATGTTAAATTTTGTCTCCGTCTTTTATTTTAGTGAATGTTATCTGATGTAAGACTAATATTAAAACAATATACAAAGAGAAAAGTTAAGGCAGGATCTATAGAAGCAGTATTTTATATATGTAAGACAAATGGGTAAAATTATATTACTGTGTGAAAGTATACTATAGGTAAGAAAAATAATATATTTTAAAAAAGCCTAATAAATTGTAGCCATATTTTGCATATATTGATATTGTTAAAGAAATTAAACATTGTCAATTCTTCAATTCTAACATAAGAACTCCAAAACTTATAAAAGAATTGCGAAGGAAAATATAAACTACATTGCTTGGTAAAAAAGGCAAAAGTCAAAAGGCATTAGACTGAGATGAGGATCATCACAGTGGTTGCTTAGCTTGGGGGCTGTTTGATGATGAAATATTACTTGTCAAATGTCACCTTTTTGTACAAAATCAATAAATATATATTTGAGATGATTTTATCCCACTGTTGGACTCAGACGGAAATTACTTACAATGTATAAAATAATCTATTACAGCATGTGGGTCATGAATCAATCCATCTGGATTGGCATAAGTTTTATGGACTCCGACCTCCACTATAATGGAAAGGAAATTACTAACAATGTATATAATGAGGTCATTACCTACTACACCATATGGGTCATCAATCAATCCATCTGGATTGGAATAAGTTTTATGGAGTCCGACCTCCACTATAATGGAAAGGAAATTACTAACAGTGTATAAAATAACCTACTACACCATGTGGGTTATCAAGTAATCCATCTGGATTAGCATAAGTTTTATAGACTCTGACCTCCACTATAATGGAAAGGAAATTACTAACAATGTATAAAATAACCTACTACACCATGTGGATTATCAAGTAATCCATCTGGATTGGCATAAGTTTTATGGACTCTGACCTCCACTATAATGGAAAGGAAATTACTAATCATCTATAAAATAACCTACTACACCATGTGAGTCATCAATTAATTCATCTGGAATGGCATAAGTTTTATGGACTCCGACTTCCACTATAATGGAAAGGAAATAACTAACAATGTATAAAATAACCTATTAAAGCATGTGGGTCATGAATCAATCCATCTGGATTGGCATAAGTTTTATGGACTCTGACCTCCACTATAATGCAAAGGAAATTACTAACAATGTATATAATGACCTACTACACCATATGGGTCATCAATCATTCCATCTGGATTGGAATATGTTTTATGTTAAGTTTTTCTTCATGTTATCTCTTAGTTATCTTCACCTTTGACAGATGTAAGAGTAACAATAGGTAATGATGTACTAGAGCAAGTGGATGAATTTGTATATCTTGGATGTGGATTTAGCCGAGATGGAAGGTACACCACTGATATAGAGCGAAGAGTGAATGCGGGAAATAGAGTGAACGGAGCGTTGGGGCAACTTCTCGGCAGCCACCACCTCAACCAGAAGGCACGTGTAGCAATACATAACGCAGTGCTTGTCCCAACATTACTGTATGGAAGCGAGAGTTGGGTATGCAGAAAAGAGTATGATAGTAAAATTAATGCGGTCGAAATGCGATCTCTGCGGAAAATCTGTGGAGTTAGGCTGACCGACCGCATTCGTAACGACGACGTAAGAGAGCGAGTAGGTATGAAAGAGAGTATTGGTGTAAAGATGCGAAAGGGAATGCTCCGATGGTTCGGACATGTGGAAAGAATGCCGAACGAACGTCTGGTTAAAAAGATATACAATGCGAAAGTGGAAGGATGTAGGTACCGAGGGAGACCGAGACTAACCTACCTAGACCAGATCGGTCAGGTACTGAAAGAAGGTGGAGTCAAGAGTCTCCGAAACTGGCGAGCGTGTATGAAGAGAATTATGAATGTTGAGGAAGCGAGTGAAGTATGCAGAGATAGAGTTCTCTGGCACTCTGTTCTCTCTGCCTACCCTGCAAGGGATATGGCGTGATGATATGTATGTATGTATCTTCACCTTTTACAATAACTTACAAGAAAAAATTCTTTTCTCTTGCTAAAAATTGCGTTTCTCCCTCTATGACTATCTTCCTCTTAGTATTCCCCGCCTTACAAATTCATGTCTCTTCCTATCATTAATTTCATAAAAATTTGGCATAATTTATAAAAATTAATAACTTTAGATTATAGTTTCAAAATCACAAGCTATTACTGCTATTGGAAATAGAAACAGAGTAAATATATACATTTCGTTATAATTAATACAAATACCGATCAGCCTCGAACACCAAGCAACTTGTGTCCCACACTAACACTAACATCCACACATGACACATCATTGGCAAATGTGTGGCAACCCTGCGCCATAGAAGCCATACATAACAAGAAGTTGAAGTTGAGATTGATGAATTGTATTGTTACTCTATCACCACAATGTATATATTTCTGAGGAAAGGAGATATGACATTGGTATAAAAATAATAGTAAATAAACAAATAAAGTGAAATGGAATGTAATAATTTTAATAAAGTGCCAATAAAGTAATGCAAACCATTTGGTGACGGAGTCAGAATACTATTCACCACCCCATATCTTACCCATGGGTGATCGTAAGAGACGACTAAGGGATATAAAACGCATATAACATCTATGCGAGAGAAAACCCTATACCAACACGTGTGACCAGCGCAGTATAGTAGAGCAATATTTCTCCCATTGCGGAGGAGGCCCGAGCCCAACAGTGGGACATTTATGGGATGTGATGATGATGATGATGAAAGTAATGCACTGCAAGCCTTTATAAGCAAAGACAAAATTCCACATTAGTATATCTTTAACTTACAACTATGCATGTAAAATTTCTTGGTTGTGAAAAGCTACCTGAGGTCAATAGAATATATATTCTTTTCTCAAACATGCTTGGAAATTAGAGCATTATTTTGACAACCTTCTCTGAGATAAATCGAAATTGCTGTACTGGCCAAACACACTCGAGCAGCGGCCGGCAAAAAATGTATGAAAATCCATATCTGTCGTGTTTTAGCGGCCAAATAAATATACATGTAAATTTATATCTATCGTGTATTTTAAAAATGGAACGATTTGTTACTACAAAATATGGTAACTAAATAGGCAACTTATCAGAGTTTGATTTAAATTTCGAACTGGCTTGAAAGACACCACTTTGGTAATGGAAAAAAAAAAGTTAACCCTTTAGCACATGCAAAATGTTATTCTCGTTGTTCGTCACGTATACAGTTCTTACTTAGTACTACTTAATTTTAATTTCCGCGCATTATTTAAGAAAAGCACTATACAAGCCTTGGCCGCAACTAGACATTGATGTACTTACGTATGTGTGCCTCGCTTATATGTTCGTTCATCAATGCCTCTTTTGCTGGGCGCTGCAGTAATGTACTATTATTTATGATGGTATAAGAGATATCTCTTAAATATTGCAAAGGTTTTCGCAATAATTTTATAACTACCGTCTACCTGACAGCAAACCCTCCTTGGGAATGTAATTGCTAACCAGACATATATGGACTGAGACAATGATGAAACAATTATAAAAATTATGCAATGATATTCATTCTATTATTTAAAAAGGATATTGTTTAATTATATCAATTTTTAAGTATTCAATAATTATAAGCAAATACTTAAAAATTATGTACTATAACCTCATCTATTATCTATGGATGACAATTAAGAATATAATTCAACACTCTTTCTGTTCTATAATCAGATAACATTAATATTAGTAGGAGAGGAAACTTTAGAATCAAACCCTTACTAAATATATACATACATACATATCATCACGCCATATCCCTTGCAGGGTAGGCAGAGAGAACAGAGTGCCAGAGAACTCTATCTTTGCATACTTCACTCGCTTCCTCAACATTCATAATTCTCTTCATACACGCTCGCCGGTTTCGGAGACTCTTGACTCCACCTTCCTTCAGTACATGACCGATCTGGTCTAGGTAGGTTAGTCTTGATCTCCCCCGGTACCTACATCCTTCCACTTTCGCTTACTAAATATATAATATGACATTTTCCCTTTTCTGTACAGAATCAGTTGAATATATTACATACATACATCATTAGTGAGAGACATATATGCTGAAAAATAAGATCCTTTCTATAACAATTCATTATAAAAACAAAATGAAACTTAACATCCACAGAAATAATTACAGTAGAGTAAATAAAGTAAATACCATTAAAAAATTAGTTCAAGTAATAAAAAAATATCTATGGTGTGGTCCAATAGCAGTCATTTAGCTCATACTTAAGTCACTGTCCCACATTCTAGCACAAGTATTATAAGTCCAGTATCAAAATATTACAGTAGTTCATCAAGCCCAAGTGGAATAATGATGCATTCTACACATTAGCACATTGTAGGGGTTCTGATTGCAAAAATGAATCTACTTACCTGTGAAGTCAAGTTGCCGCTAACTTTATTGTTCTTTAACACATCACTCTCTGAAGCCATCCTATTAAACATTTGTTTTCTTTCTTTTACTGATATTGTCTGTTCACTGTCCAGAAGCATACTTTCACTTCTTGAGGATGTTAAAGTTGGTGACATGGTATTGTTTAACTCTATAACATCTTGATTTGGAATGGATGATCGTTGCCCTTGGGAACTCAGGACGCTTGACCTTTTCTCTGATGACCTCCTACGTGGATATACTTTTGGTGGAATATCATCACTTGGCACAGATGAAAGGCTCTCTTTTGAATCACTTTGAGGTAACTCAGGCACATTGTTATTAGAAATTGTTTGGTCTTGAATAAGATTTGTTAATATACTGAAGTCTTGATTTAATTGTAATGGTAACGGAGGCCGCTCAGGTGGAATTTCATCAACGGTTTCTTCTTCTTCAGCAGGTGCAACCACAGCCATAGGTGAATCAAGTTCTTTATCAATAGTGTCTTCAGTTTCTTTAATGTTATTTGACATATATTTCTTTTTTAGTATGAGCCATTTTTCATTGTTTTGATTTTTTATGTTAGCCAACGCATTTACATGTTTTTTAAAAGTACTTCTAGCTTCATCTACAAAAAATATTTATAATACAGATCTAGATGCACTAAGAGAGTCAATAGAAAGAATCAAAACAAATCCTGCATAAGACTCACCTCTCATGTCTGGATTCATTAGAAATACTTTGAAATGCTTTACTAATTCATGATTTGTAACTTTACCATTGTGTGCTAACATAAACTTTAATATTTCTTCAAAACTTAATTCTGATGGGGTCGACATTGTGGCGAAATAAATACTTAATATAAAAAAGTAAAAGGTATAAATTACAGTTTCAGCGATACCACGAATCTACAACTAGAATGTCAAATAAGTCAAACAAATTGTGTCAAACTCGTATTGTTTTGACAAACGTGTTCCATTTTGCAGAATGTTTAAAGTGCGTGAAGGAATTAGCTCGTTAATACAGAATGATCCACTTTTGGCGGCAACGTGAAATAGTCAGTGGGGTATTGTATTATATTCAATAAATTTACAGTGGGGTTATGTATTATATTCAGTAGATTTGATAAAATACTAAGTGTTTTATTAAATCATTTTGATGATATTTTATGTAATGTGATACGGAGAAACTGCTGGGGGTTAGTGAATATAATATAAAAGTTCTATACAAATATTTTCGTATTATAAAAGCTCTCAGAAGATAACTACCATTTAATTTTACAGTACGGCCAGCCTTCTTGAAGGTTGCGATTTGATTTATAGACGGACAATGTCTAATTTGAAAAAAAATATTTGTGAAGAATGATTATTGGTAAAAAACATATTACTCCACACTGGGCTCGTATTCAAAACTAATTGTCGATTCAAAAATAAAATAAGATAACGAAATCTTGACCACAAATTAAAGAATTAATCTTTAGTCAAAGAAAACAAATTATTTTTACTTTTTCTTTTATTTTTATTGGCAATCAGCTACGTATACGAGCCATTGTTACCGGTGTCCAATTACAATTTTGGCCGTCTTTAGTCTCTTCATGTTAGTCATTGTTTGTCAGTATGCCAAATTTTCGTCATCAACAGTCTTATGGTCCCATTGTTAATAGTATTATTTGGGCATTTTGAAGGAAAATGAAACGTTATTTATTCATTACATCCCAGAAGATTGCCCTTTAAATAAATTTAAAAAAAAAGATATTTACAGATTGTTCAGTCTATCTAAGCATAATAATGACTCAAACTAAGTATTTCTCTACCTTAGCTTGACCAATTCATAATAAAACGTCATTATTTTTTTTAGAAATGCAATTTCTTCAAGTTATAGGTACTTCTTTTGTCGCGTTAGGTAAAAATGATGAGAGTAAATTTTTACGATGCGCGCGCACACCGTCACGAAAAGCCGACACCCTGAAGTATAGCCAATATTTTAGTTTTTTAACTAGATAATGCGTTATAATAAAACTTTCAATGTATTAAATAGCTTTTTTCTATTGTTAGTGTCGTTTGCCTTTTGTAGAAAACAAAAAGCAAAAGATAAAACTTTTGAAACGATTTTTGTCTTGTTACGTTAAAGAAGTATAACTTCTAACGTGCACTTAAGTACACACACACACTTTTTTTTTATTTTACTCCATACATGCAATTGTTTAGCCGTGTAGGCGGGGTCCCTGACCACCTATTTTAGGGCCCTCTTGCGGCTACCACAGAGGGCCATGGCGGTCAAGGTCATATGCGAACACCGCACGGTGGCGCAGCGTGCCTGTTGGCCGGAAATTCCGCGTGGAACTTGGAGTTTAAGTTTAGAATCGGCTTTACCGGTGGGTGTCGGCGACGCTGGCACGGGGCAGCATATCTCGGATTGTGGAGGCCCTCCGGCCGGTGCTGATGGAGTGGTTGGTTCGACGGCATGGGGTCCTATCTGTCCGACTGGTGCAAGTCTTGACGGAGCATGATGCTTTGGAAAATACCTGCACACGTTCGCGAGGAAAAAGAGGTCACCGTTCTGCAACCACTACGATGATGAACTCGTCGCAATCACCGGTGTCAACCTGAAGCTGCCCACCACCACTAAGGCGATGATGCATCAGGAAGTGGGACGCGGCCACCGTCTTCGGCGAGACAGTCGTCGGAAGGTGGCGGCAAGATGGTTGTCTGAGGAAATCCTCTTCGGTCCGCTACCGGCGCCTAGGGCTGATGAAAAAGATAAACTGTTATGTTTGTTATAAGGAATAAAGATTAATTTTGATTGACGATATTTACCAGTCTTCCGCTTAATTTACATATAAAACGATACACCTAATTGCTGTGTGGTAGCGTGTGCTTGTCCCAACATTACTGTATGGAAGCGAGAGTTAGGTATGCAGAAAAGAGTATGAAAGTAAAATTAATGCGGTCGAAATGCAATCTTTACGGAAAATCTGTGGAGTTAGGCTGACCGACCGTATTCGTAACGACGACGCAAGAGAGCAAGTAGATATGAAAGAGAGTATTGGTGTAAAGATGCGAAAGGGGCATTCCGATGGTTCGAACATGTGGAAAGAATGCCGAACGAACATCTGGTTAAGAAGATATACAATGCGAAAGTGGAAGGATGTAGGTACCCGGGGAGACCAAGACTCACCTACCTAGACCAGATTGATTATGTACTGAAGGAAGGTGGAGTCAAGAGTCTCCGAAACCGGCGAGCATGTATGAAGAGAATTATGAATGTTGATGAAGCGAGTGAAGTATGCAAGGATAGAGTTCCTTGGCACTCTGTTCTCTCTGCCTACCCTGCAAGGGTTTTTTAGGGTGATACCCAAATCCGTTTTTGGCAGGCGTAGGTCTGATCATACCTTGTCCTACCGCCTAGAGCGACAAAAGGGCGGCGAAGGCATGATTATTTTTCTTCCACATATGTTGAGCGGACTACCGCAACCGACTGCTTGTTTCAGGTAACCCGTAGGTTAGAATTAAAAAAATGTTCCTATGGAGGTGTGAAAGTCGTGCCTCGGAGAGTAGATAATCACTATAGTTGCTTTAAACAAACTGTTGCAATCGATATGGTGAGTGGGTATTCTGAAATATATTTCAGACATTTACAACTATAGTCCTTAAAATATAGCTTGATCTCTGTGACAGATAGCTACAAAACCAATGAAGTAATTTTGAATACGCGTCATGTTTACAATATTATTATTTATTTTTTTGGAGTTTACTCCTTAAGAATCGATTTTCATATAAGACGCCCGGTATGAAAAAAATTTGAGGAGTAAAGTCTAGTCATCGAATGACCTCGTTGCGTTTTTGGTCTACGCAACCTATTCTGGGCACCTGTCACTTTCTGACGTGAGATAATACTTCACTGAACAGCTTTAATAAATGTAAATATAAATATATATATTACTTATTTTTAATCAAATGAGCTTTTTTTGCGCCTGTTTTGATAATCGTACTTAAGGAGTAAACTCCAGTCGTGTGTCGGAGCTGACACACACACTTTTTCTTATTGATTATGGTGGCAAACGAGCAAGCAGCACACCTGATGGTAAGTGTCACTGCCGCCCACAGACCTTTGCAATACCAAGGGTATAGCTTAAGCTGCTGCCTGCCAATAAAATCGGCAAACCCAACCAGTTGGGCTTCCCGCTCTCTCGCTCACCGAACGAAGCGCAATAGCACATTGCCATTACTCAGACGTCGATTTTCTGCGAGAGTGTGGTACTACCCCGGACGAACGGATCGGCCCGCGGCTGTAGACAGAAAACTGTCAACAGTGTGGTCCTACCACTATGATCGCCTATACTTTCATTCTTTACGTGCCGGTTATATCTCAACTGAATTATGAATATAAAAATATGAACATAAACACCAATACTTGTACCTCGTATGTTTTAAAATACTTAGTAACCATTGTATAAAAATATGATGCTTACACAAATACAAGGTCATACTGTACTGAGAATACGATAGAGATGGGACAATCGATAAACGTAAATCGATAACATTCTTATTAATTACTAGCTTCCGCCAGCGACTTCGTCCGCGTGGAATGGTTACTTTGGGCTAACGTTAACTTCAACTCGCGAATTCGTTTACGTAAAAGGTGGAAATATTTTTAAATAATACATACGTTAAAACTGTTTTAGGTACCTACATGACCCTTTTATTAGTAAGAGTAGAACATTACACCTTAAGTAAAAGTGTTGGGTGTTATCTATACTTTCTATAGATATATACAATGTATGTATATTATACATACATACATACATACACTTACGCCTATTTACAATTACACATACTTTTAATGTGTATGACATCGCTGTGTGGTAGCGGCTACGAATACTACCAATCCTCACTTTACTTGTGGATGTCGTAAAAGACGACTAAGAGCCTTATAACGACTTGCGCCAACTCCATCTGATGCCGTTTGGTCAACAATTACATTCCCAATGAGGGTTGACGTCTGGCAGGCGGCCGGTCATAAAACTATTGCCAATAACTTTTATAATATGTACTATGAATGAAGAGTACTTATTGTATCGACCCCAAGTAATTGGGATAAGAGTAGGAGAATGATGATGATGATGACCTGTCGTGAACAAATCTCCAATTTGGTCCAGAAAAGTCTGACATGGTCTTCCCCTTGTATTCGTCCCATTCACGATTGCTTTATATGTTTGCTTCGTCAACCTCTGCCCACTCATTATTTCTTCCACTTCGTGTCCAACCCACCTCAGCATACCAGCGCTCTTTTATAACATTATACCTAATTTTATCTTTCATACTTACATCACACACGTTACGAAGAGCTGTCAGCTCTACAGCTTTATTCTATTTTCATGTCTTCTCCGCCAAATCTAACTTTCACTGCCATACATGAGGGCAGGCACTAATACTTCCTATACTTATTATTATTATTTAGGATGTGTAAAGCCGACGGAAGGTACTTCTGCACACACTGTGCAGAAGTACTTTGAAATAACATTAGTTTGAGTTTTTTTTTTAATATAAGATTATAAGACCCAGTATTTTAATCGTAAATGCGCGCCCAGTACCTGATCATTATTTTGCTGCGATGTTATTTTTAAACTGCGATATTTCCTAAGATATTCATTGAAATCAAATAATGTAAAGAGCAATTTTGTTTTAAATTAAATACTTGTGATGAATAACTCATTTATTTGGATAAGGATTAATATTATGTTTATAAAAACACCTTCGAAAATATCACATTATTTTAAAACAAATTTGATTAGCATAAAAAAGGTTATGGTGAGCCAATCTTAAAAGACAGACATATGCTGTCGCGGACTTTTATTTAGAACTTTGAAAGGGGAACAATTATATAGTACATAATTTTTGCGCAACTTTAACCGTTTACGCAGCGGAAGCTCTCAAAAGGAAACAAAAACCCGATTTTTACACATTAATCATTGTTGCTCTGCTCTTATTAGTCGCAGCGTAATGTTGTATAGCCTTAAGCCTTCCTCTATAAATGGAATATCCAACAAAAAAAGAATTTTTCAAATAGGACCAGTAGTTCCTGAGATTAGCGCGTTTAAACAAACAAACAAACTCTTCCGCTTTATAATATTAGTATAGATATATAAAATAAGTAAAACCAATACATTACCTATGTAACCACATGGTTACTCTATATAATAAGAAAATTGTGTTAATTTAGTATTTAGACATCAGCTATAATATTAATAAGACCATTTCTTTTATACTAACATATAAATTCTTTTATGAAATAAACATGATTATTCACGAAATAATCAGTGACCAAGAACTCATCATTAACTACAGGAATGCTCCAGCGATGACAATAATAATGACGATTAACTTGTATGTACTCCTTTCAAATAATAAAAATAGTTAATTAACAGCTTTAGTTTAAATGAAATAAAATCCATTGATTTAAATTCAATAAGATATTCATAGATTGTTTTCCATCTAAGATCGATTCACCCATCCATTTGATTGAAATTCAATAAGATTTTCATACATTGTTTTTCAATTGCAAATAACTTTTAAAAAATAAGGAATTATATCGACAAACATACAGAGATCGAGCTATATTTTATAGACTATAGTATATCTATCGTTATCATTTGAAATGCAACTAATTTCATGGACTCTACAGCATTAGTATTCATGATCGAGGGGAGAAGGCGCTCCCGTGATCATGAACGTTGTTAAGTGTTCGAAACATCGGAAATTTAAAATCAAATACAAATGCTTAAAATCCATAAGATAGATTTATTTCAAATCCTACTAATTCTACTTAATCTATAATATATATATATGTATATTAAAGAGCATGTTCTGATTGACTGATTCATCATCGCACAGCCTAAACCGCTGGAGGTAATTACATGAAATTTTGACAGTTGCTGCCTTTTATATTGTAGGCACTCACTAAGAAGGGATTTTTGGAAATTTCTCCTCTAAGGGTGGAAAATAGGGGTTGCAAGTTTGTATCTAACTTCGTCAGTTTTAAAGATAGATTCGTAAAACTTTGTATTCGTCTATTTAATATTAAACAAATTAAAACGTAATTCAACATATTTGAAAATTTCTCCTAAGGGTGAAAAGTAAGATGTTGAAAGTTTTTATGAGACTTCGTCAGTTTTGAAGTAAGATCCGAGAATTGTTTTTATTAGCTATATAATGTTAAATAAAAATTTACCTGTCCCATCATTTTTGGAAATTCTCCCTAAGGGAGTGGAATAGGGGTTGCATTTTTTTTTATGAAACTTTGCCATTTTTGAAGTTAGAACCGTTAAAATTTGTATTTGCTTATTTAATATTAAATAAACAAAGACTTATTTCAGCATTTTTGGAAATTTTACCCCTAAGGGTAAAAAATTGGAGATACAAGTTTGTATGAAACTTCGTCAGTTTTAAAGTTAGATCCCTGAAAATTAGTTTTTAGATATTTAATATTAAATAAATAAACACTTGTTACAGCTTTTTTGGAAATTGCTCCCCTAAGGGTGAAAATTAAGGGGTTGCAAGTTTGTATGAAAGTTCGTCAGTTTTGAAGTTAGATCCCTGAAAATTTGTTATTCGCTATATAATGTTAATTAAAAATTTACCTATCTCAGCATTTTTGGAAATTCTCCCCTGAGCAAGTGGAATAGGGGCTGCAAGTTTTTTTATGAAATGTTGTCATTTTTGAAGTTAGATCCGTTAAAATTTGTATTTACCTATTTAATATTAAATAAATAAACACGTGTTTCAGCTTTTTTGGAAATTTCTCCCTTAAGGGTGTAAAATAAGGGATTGCAAGTTTGTATGAAACACACACTTCAGAATTATTACAATTATTTTATATTAAAAAGTTTATCTCTCAGAAAATCCTACCTTCACCAATAATTTCAACAATTCTTTCACCATCATCATCGCCAATCTCTAAAACTGATACAATAGGTTTATGGTAAATGAAGTAAGAAACGAACAATTTTGATTCGAATCTATTTAAATGTCTAATAAAGACCAAGCATCAATAGTAGTTTTTATTTCGATGTGCTTAGATTGCGATCATTTGACACATCGTTAAACCAAATTCATAATTAAAAATTCAATTAAGAGACACATACACACACTCGCGCAAACGCCTTGCGCCTAAAAACGCGCTAAAGAAGTTTTCACTTTTGAAATAAAACTACTTTTGAGGATTCTATCGCGTTTGTATTTGATTTTTAATTTCCCGACGTTTCAACACTTTACAGTGATCATGCTCACGGGAGGACTAAGGTGTATTACGTCCAATATGTCATTGTTATTACAGAATTTTTTATCTACCCTATACGATATTAAATTTGGACCCACATTATTAATACAAATTCATTGCCAGTACAAAAAGAAAATGATTCTATATATAAAATTTTATATTATTTATGATTTGTTATTATTAAAGCATTTAATTTATGATAATTATTATTGTGGCAATTTACAATTTTAGTAAAACTAAAGAAACTCTTCAGCTACATTTGCTAGCTTTGTTAGTTTTTCTGCAGCATCTAGCTAGCTTTGTTAGTTTTGTATGTATTTGCAAATTTAATAATAAGTAAAGAGTTGCGTGTGTTAGCGTTTTTGGCAATTTCTTACCTAAAGGTGTAAAATAGATCTAAAGCGCCTCAAATAGCGGTGGAACTAACAATTACAATCCCATATTTTATCTGATGTTCTAACAAAATTGCTTTAGATTTGAATGTTGAGCTACTAGGGCTTTCACTTATAGGAGGCAGAATATTAACCTCGCACTTAATTACTGCATATTCAGATATTATTAAGGTTAGTTTTACTACCCTTGTGCTGTGTAGTAGCGGCTACAAATACAACCAACAATTACTTTACTTGTGGATGTAGGAAAAGTCGACTAAGAACATTATATCGACCTAGCCCAATTCCATCTTATGCCGTTTCGTCAACATTTACATTCTCACGGAAGGTTGACGTCAGGCAGGTAGCTGGTCATAAAATTATTGCTATTAGCTTTTCCAATATGTACGATTACATATTGTGTCGACTACAAGTAATTGGGATAAGAGTAGTAGAGTGATGATGATGAGTATTTGAACTACTCTTAAATATAATTGACCTATGATACATACATACATATCATCACGCCATATCCCTTGCAGGGTAGGCAGAGAGAACAGAGTGCCAGAGAACTCTATCCTTGCATACTTCATTCGCTTCCTCAACATTCATAATTCTCTTCATACACGCTCGTCGTTTTCGAAGACTCTTGAGTCCACCTTCCTTCAGTACGTGACCAATCTGGTCTAGATAGGTAAGTCTCGGTCTCCCCCGGTACCTACATCCTTCCACTTTCGCATTGTATATCTTCTTAACCAGACGTTCGTTCGGCATCCTTTCTACATGTCCGAACCACCAGAGCATTCCCTTTCGCATCTTTATACCAATACTCTTTCACACCTACTCGCACTCTTACGTCGTCGTTACGAATGCGATCGGTCAGCCTAACTCCACAGATTTTCCATAGAGATCGCATTTCGACCGCTTTAATTTTACTTTCATGCTCTTTACCTATGATGCGGTACAAAAAGCTGTGGAGCAGGTCACTTGTCTATATGGTTACTATGTCTCGATGCCCACGTTTATATAGCACTTTATATTCACTGAGAAACGGCGTAACATACTTCTCCGTGATATAAATGTCTTACTTGTCTTGATCAGAACGATACGATCTTAGCACTTATATATTCATATGCTTTTCCTTTATATATTTACAGGCTATATAGAGTCGTGGTTTTTAAACCATAAAGATGTACTTTATCACATGTTATTCAGCGACCTTATAGTATCTCAGCAATCTCTTAATATTACTAACAGTAGTTACTATGAATAAATTATCACTAGATAAAATTGTAAGTTCTGTACTAATAAAAGCCTTTTTTTCTTATCTTTCAGTGTGGTGCCGGAGTAAGAATATATTTAATAATAATAATAATTTATTGCCTTTTCAAAACTAAAACTAAAAACAAGCAATTATATTAAAACAAAATTAATTATTTCCTTTCTTCCCTGTAGATATGGTCCAGACAACTGAAGAACATGATATGCATTTAACGTCTGTGCAAGAGAAGGAAAACTCGAAATAAAAGCATGACTAACCCGTCTGACTAGCATGGTATGATACATTAATTTTACTCCTATTATAGAGGAGGCTAAAGACCAGCAGTGGAACGACTTATGATGATCTTCCATCACTAAAAGTAAAAATAATCAAAATAGCATTACAAGCATTAAAATTTAATGAACCTATAATGCTATACCTATATACACCGCTTCGCCAAATACCTGCACACGGTCGTAAGGAGGGAGAGTACACCGTCCTGCCACCACTGCGATTGCGACGAGGACACGGCGCAGCATACGCTCGAGGTTTGTGCCGCTTGGGCAGAGCAGCGTCGTGAACTCGTCACAATCATCGGTGCTGACCTGACGCTGCCGACCATCGCCAGGGCGATGCTCGACAGCGTCAGGAACTGGGACGCGGTCGCATCCTTCTGCGAGGCAGTAGTCTCGCGGAAGGAGGCGGCGGAGCGCGTGCGCGAGGAGTGTCTCCTCAACGACGCGAGCCGCCGTCGGCGACTGGGGCGGCGCAGGCGCGATTACCTGCGCCTGATGCCGCCCTAGCCGAGGCCGCGGGTGACTGGATCGGGGCATTAGTCCGTCACCCGCCGAGAGGCCGACCGCGTGAGGAAAGACCGACATCCTACCCGAGGGGTCCCCCCCTCGTCGTCGGTCGAGGAGAGGGTACTCCTCAGGGGTATTCCGTCGGGCCAACCACTGACGTCAAGTCACTCTGCTCCGGTGGTTGGCCCAACGACGAAGGCGACGTCACGGGTGGGTTACGGGTGTGCGTGCTTACGCCCCTCTGTCACCCCGGACGGAGTGGTGCGAGGAGTGTGCCGACCGTAACCCACCCCCAGAAAAAAAAATACCTATATACACAGGTAGTACAGATTTCAGAGTAACAATAATAACCAACTTTTCTTGTGTTGTCGGAGTAAAATACAGTTCAACATCTTTCTTCTCCATAGGTGTAGTAAAAACGATTAACCTTTCGAATTACACGAGGGCGCCAAAAAAATTAAGTCGTCTGTCGCAGCGACCGAAAGGATTAAAATTGGTTAAAAAGAAACAGGCACAGATCTGTGACAAGACGGTTTAAGAGGGGTGCACAGAAGTGTGTCAAAACGTTCGAAAGGTTAAGAGACATGTTATGCAGATAACATTTACGCAAGAAAATGCAAACTCGTAATTGAAAACCTTATACCAATCCATCTGACTAGCGTGGAATAAGAAAATGTATGAGCTGAAATGATGATAATTAATGAAGATAATGTAGATAACATTATTACATATAAATTTTGATGACATGCCGTAAGTGAGATTTCTAAAATCATCAGCTGGAGAACAATTCAAAAGACTTATATAACAAGATTCCACTCAACACAAAAGAGCCCGCTTTGTTTTTTTAAAAAATGCGTTTAATTTATACATTCTCAATAAACATAGTGAAGAGCATGTATAAATGATAAACATTTTTAAGCATGTACCTAGTAACATATATAGACTTGCGTTCGCTGACTCCTTAGTTAGTCAAAGACTTCGGATTTTTGGATTTTTGGCGGGAATGTAGAAGTATCACGTAGTGGTCTTGTATTATATGCAATATCTTAATGTTTTAACGTATTATATTAAATAACTTTAATGGTATTTTACGTTTTGTGATACTTAGGAACTGCCGGGATATAGTGAATATATTATAATTTTTTTTTGCAAATGGTTTCGTTTGCTACCAAAATTCTCAGGAGATATCATTAACAGTGAATTGATGACACAGGACTGTTCCCCGCTCGCCCTGCAACACTAGATGGACCGACGACTTGGTGAAGGTTGCTGGGAGTCGTTGGATGCGGGCGGCCCAGGAACGCATTTTATGGCGAAATATGATGGAAGCTTACGCCTCTCATGTCCTGTATGACAAAAGGCTGAATGATGATGATGAAATAACAACAGTGAGTGTTCAATATTAAAATAACAAAAAGACAACTATTTGACAATCATCGTAAACATCAACGTTATATCCTTATCCCAGCTCATATATGTCCTACTGTTGGGTTCGAGCCTTCTCCGTGATGGGAGTGAAATTAACCTACTATACCACGCTGGTCAGACGTGTTGGTATAGGGTTTGATTTCGAGTTTTTCTTCCCTTAGTTATATGCATATTTTTTCTTTTACTCGTCCTTTACGATCACCCACAAGTAAGCTGATGAATTGTAGGTATTCTTACTCTGTCACCACACGGAAAAGCGTTACCTTTATATAAAGGTTATATATAAAGCGATATATATATATATATATATATATATATATATATATATATATATATATAATATATATATATACATACATACATACATATCATCACGCCATATCCCTTGCAGGGTAGGCAGAGAGAACAGAGTGCCAGAGAACTCTATCTCTGCATACTTCACTCGCTATATATATAATATATATATATATAATTTTTTTCCACTGAAACAAATGTAGCTAAAAATACTCAAACAGCTATTTCTTGTAGGAAATTTAACGCTCTACAAAAAGATCTGAATGCGACGGAGTAAGAATACTATTCACCACCCCATATCTTAACCGTGGGTGATCGTACAAGACGACTAAGGGATATAAAACGCATATATGTAACATCTATGCGAGAGAAGAAAAACTCGAAACAAAACCCTATACCAACACGTCTGACCAGCGCGGCATAGTAGGTTAATTGCCCTCCCATTACGGAGGAGGCCCGAGCCCAACAGTGGGACATTTATGGGTTGTGATGATATATATAAAGGTTTATTTAAAGTCAGTAATGGCGTTGTATCCTCAGCTTAAATTTGCTATTCGTGTTGACGATCAAAGAAATACAGCCTTTAATATTTAATAGGTATATTAGCTGAAAAAAAAAGTCACACACGTTTTCACGCAAGCCTTTTTTTTTGCTGAACATCAGCGTCTTATCATTATTCCATTCAGTTGCGCCTGTGGATCGTAATTTTAAATGTTTCATGATTATAACATGTCTAATTTATTTTGGATCTTAAGCGCTGTGTACTTTTTTTTTTGATGGATGGATTTTTCTTTAGATTTTAAGTGACAAAGGTAACGTTTTAATCGAAACAAAGTAATAAATATTGCAGTTTCAATAAAATCTACATACAAGTAGAAATAATTATTTGTAATTAGTTTCTGAACGTGTTTTAAATAAGTTATCAAACAAAACTTTATCATTAGCCTATATAATTGAATTTTGCTGCGGTCCATCACAACCGAAGAGGGATCGTATCTTACCTATGCACAACATTGAAGAACTTTCAATTTAATAGTAAACCCACTAGTTGTGGACTGCCCGCGACTAACAAGAATTAGACATTTAACTTTTAATTGGCCGCTTGTACGGTCTTCAGAAACTTTGTTCGCCGTAAGTGTTTAACTATGTTATAGGTACTCTACGCTTTTAATAATGACCAAAGTTGCTTTCTGTGCTAAAACTGTTGGGTTTTAGTATTGAATAATCGCTACAGTTCATCAAGTTACGGCAATTTTATGGAGCTAATATTCTTAGATTCTTTTAAGCCCGATATATTAGACCTATTTAATTTCTATTAAATATTTATTAATCTTATTTAATTTCTCCCCGTGTAAGTAGGATAAGCATACGATTGTCGCCTCATCTTAATTGACCGTGGGATTCATGAAAATTCGTTTCATCGGGAGAGTGAGCAGCAGCTTTCGCCTAACAAACGTATAATATGTCTCTGCCATGGCAGACCTCACAAACAGGCGTAGCGATTACGGCCTCTCATTTCACTCACATCAAACAAGAGTTGAAAAACTCAAAGTAAAACTTTATAGCAATACGTCTAAACAGCGTGTAATAGTAGGTTATTTCGCTCCTATTTGGTGTGGAGGCTTTAGTCTAGCAATGACTATGAGTTGAGATCAGGCGCGGCTCAAGCACATGTAGCGCCCGGGTGCAATCAATAACCTGGCGCCCTCTTGTACTAAAGTGAGTGAACAAATTGGAATAGGTTGATGGTTACAAGCGGCTCTCGGCGCCCCTTAACACACGGCGCCCGGGTGCACTGCACCCTCTGCACTATAGGTAAAGCCGGCCCTGGTTGAGATGATAATCATGATGAGGCTAATTAAGACACTTTTCCATGATTCAATGCGGTTTTGTACTCTTTAAAAATTATTTCATTATTTTGAATATAAGACTGCCATTTTGGAGTGACCTCTTTCTGCATGTTAAAACCTACTTGCTCTACTATACTAGTCTGACGAAATGAAACAAGAATTTAGTAAAATAAAAGGCTTTAGTAGTGGAAGCAGCCACATTGATAGTTTTTTGTCAACAGCTGCGGACCGGTCTGTCCAGGATTAGTACCATATTCTCGCAGAAAATCAACATCTGAGCAGTAGCAATGTACTGTTGCGCTTCGTTTGGTGAGCGAGTGAAACGGAAGACCAAATTTCTGGGTGAGTTTGTGTTGGTAGGCAGCGGCGTAGCTATACACTTGGTTTTGGAAAGGCCCATAAGCGGCAGTAACACTTACCGTCAGATGTGTTGCTTGCTCGCGCTACTATAAGCGATAATAAAAATATAGGTCAGATATAGATATACTTGTCAATACTTGGTGACATCGGCGATGTAGTTATGCCTGTTAGTAGTGCTATCACCTCGTTTGTGTGAAGATATAAGTCTGCAAATGCTACATTAAATGTCCCTAGTCTGGGATTTGAACCTAAACTTAAGGCACGTACCACTTTAAAAAACATGTTGTTTAAAGAGTTTATCCGTATTTTAATGTATTTTTTGAAAGTGAAACTTCTAATACGACTCTCAACAAGGTTGCGTTATACGTTTAACGCAACGGCACTCAAACGCATGCGCGTAATATACCTGTTACAGGCCAGCGCGAGCGTTAGCAACGAGTAGCGTCCAATATTCCAACGCAAGAGAACGCGAGTGAGAGAGAAAGAAAGATACACAAAGGTAGAAAGCAGGAGAGAGAAAGAGAGTCTGTAGATCCCAAGTACATGCGCGTGGTATTCTTCCTATGTAGCGAAGTAAACAGTGTGAGCGTCGTGAAATTAGCTGTAATACTTACTAGTTCTATTTTAATTTATAATATTCATTATTTTCATAGGTTTAAGTTTTTTTAGGGAAGCGAGTGAAGTATCCAAGGATAGAGTTCTCTGGCACTCTGTTCTCTCTGCCTACCCTGCAAGGGATATGGCATGATGATATATATGAGATGAGATAGTCGACCACGGCTCTTGCTCCGAGACCATGACCATTAATGCTGGTGTACCACAAGGCTCGGTGCTCTCCCCGACGTTGTTTATTCTGCATATCAATGACATGCTCTCTATAGAGAGTATTCGTTGCTATGCGGATGACAGTACGGGTGACGAGCGATACACCGATCATCAGAATGTCCTTCGGAGTATGTTATAGGAAAGAAGGGCTCAACTGGTGTCTGAAGTCGAGGACTCTCTAGGGTGGGCCTCGAAATGGGGTGAACGGCATTTATTATTTTTATTGTATTTTCTTTTTTTATACCTAATAAAACTATCGAAGTTTTATAACGTTAAAAGTGAAAAACTAGGATAAAATAATAATGTTAAATTAAATGAAAAGCTCTGTTAAAATAATGCAAAAGTTTGATTGTATTATTAATTTCATGTTTTTAAATTATATATGTATGTACATACATATATAATTTAAAAACATGAAATTAATAATGAAATAATATTTTTACATCACCGAAAACGCAGATTTTCGTATTTTTTTTCGGTTTTTTAAAGTTTTCTCGAAATTTTGAGGGTATACGGGTTAAATGGACCTCATATTCAAATTTAGCGGGTCAAAATACATAAAAATATATGGGTCTCGTCAAAAGTACAAAGAACATTTTTTTTGTGTGCCGCTGTAATAAATAAATTAAAAGTAAAAAAAACTTTTTAAAAATTAGCTTTTATTTATGCAATAAAATTAAAAAATAAACTTTTACTTTAAGGCTTTTACTATCAAATTATGACGTCATTACACAAGTTATACTGGTATTTACTTAGTTTGAAAATTTTAGTAGTTAAAATCATTCACGTCACGTTATTTAATTTAATTGTTTATTTACACAAGTAAATCTTGCGACAAATTTTTATATCATATATATTGTAGAATGACTTTATAATTCTATAGTAAATGTATTTTCTTTTTAGCGCATTTAGATTATAGCTTGTATTTAAAAATCTTATTTACTTTTAATTTATTGTTTACTTTTTATTTATCGCGCCATCTTAGATATTCCACCGTATTGTATTTAGGATAGCATCATACAGCTAACCATGTATTGTCATTCAAAGTGAAAGTGTATTCAAAATTTTAGCTCAATGTGTTGAAAACATTTACTTCAAAATCGAGTTTCAAGCCTTATAAACCCGCCATATTGGATTTAAAGTGATATCACTTTATTTTTTGAGTTATTACTAATAAGCCCTTTTATTTTATGTCCACATTATAGGAAATCATTAAAAGTAACCCATCCGCCATGTAGAAGTAAGAATGACGTCACAAAGTTTACCATGCACTGTCATCCAAACTGAAAGTATATACAAAATTTCAGCTTAATCGGTTTAAGATATTTGCTTCAAAATTAAGTTTCGAGCTTTAAAAGTCCACCGTAATCGATTAAGAGTGACGTTACTTTTTCAAAATATTTTTAACAGACCCTTGCAATTGATACCCTTATTGTAAGAAAGCATTAAAAATAAACTCTACTCTACTCTCTAAACTCTACTCTTTGATTAGGTATAAATAAAAATGGAATTACGTTGACTGGCTGCTGTCAGTAGCTCTGCGAGGTACCATGCCTCGCAGCTCAGACGCATAGTTAGCTAAATACAAAAATGCTGTCTCCTGCGATCAGTTTTTTGTTATAATGTTTTATGATATCTCATCTTATATTTTAATTATATATAAATAAGTTAGCTATAAATTTTGTTTTGTTATTTTTTATACTTTCCATTTTTATATTATTCCAGTAAAATCACTTATGTTTATGTTTCCTTTGCAAGCATTTTCTAGATTAACATATAGGATACTTTTATCCCCGTAATGTGTTCCCTTGCGATAATAGTTCAACTTTAGGAAAGTGCCCTTTTATGTGGGCGAAGCCGAGGGTAGAATCTAGTTTTTACATATATTCATAATATCCTAGTGAAGAAAAGCGATGTTTATTTACTATTATATTTATATTTCGTCACCACATGGAAAGGATGTCTTCAAATGGGATAATACTATAACTACATGATTTTGGGCGGGTTACCACGAGTTACAGGAAGCTATTGAACGCATATGGTGTGCTAAGTTTCCTATGAGAGTGCTGCTATCTATTACCATGGTGATTCCTAATCCGGATTTTACGACATCCATGGCTAAGAAAGGGTGGTGATATTATTATATTCATATATAAGCAAGTTGAATTTTCTTTAGAATCCTTGCTGGAATGTAGCAACACGCTCAGCGAATAGATTAGATTTTCCCACCTAAGGGTTCCAATATCAATTGCATAAGTCACTTTTATGTACCTATGTGTACATTACACATAGAAATCAGTCATGTGTGCATTACACACAGAAGTCCTAGTTATGTTACTCAAAGTTTTCGATTACTATGTTTATCTCGGGCTAACAATTCAGTTAGACAGATCCAGTTTTGAGAAAGAGGTCAGCCGCCGAGTTTAATACAGCCGAATAGCTTACGGAGAACTTAGACAGCTATTTACGTACGTCATTCCACGGTGACTAAAAGCAAAGTTGGAAACAAAGGTCCAGTCTGCAGTACCAGAGAAATCGCTTATGACACATCGAGTGATTTCTAAATGTTGGCCTCATAGAGAAGCTGAACTTTCGAAATTTGAAGTTTTAAGTAAAGAAAGATCTTTAAAAATCTAGGCATCATAAAGCCATAGAAATAAGGGTGTCTCTGAGAATTGGTACCTTGACATTGCAATGGATTGGCTACATTGCTCGATATACGGCTATAAAAGTCACAAGCAACTGTTGGTTAAGGTAGGATTTTTTTTTGTGTCGAGCTAGGAGTGGTCACCCCGCTAAATTCGTCCGGAGCAATAGAAGTAGCGGCGCGCGACCCCATTAACCTGCCCTACATGTACCTCTCTACGCCGAGCGAGCGGACCACCGGAACCCGGTCATTGTCTTCGGTGGCCCGCCCGGCTGTTTACCCTCGCGGATATCCTCTTGAGTCGATGCCCCGGCAGCTTACGCCGTCGAGGCATCGTACTCACGTGGTGGCCTCGCTTTGAGGCGACCAGACTAATCCCCAGTCCAGTCACCCGCTGCCTCGGCTAGGGCGGCATCAAGCGGAGGTACTCGCGCCTGCGCCGCCCAAGGCGTCGGCGGTGGTGCGCGACGCCGTAGAGGAGTTCCTCACGGGACGCCGGTGGGTTAGTGCGTAAATACAATTCCACATCATGAACAAAAAAGGATAGTATAAGTGAAAGGGATTATATAGCATTTTGTTAACATAAACTGGTAAGTATGATAGACTTGAAGAGTGAATTATAGCGGCCTAATGCCACTGAAAAGCTGCAGTTTTTATAGAATGAGTTACTAGTGTTTAAAGCTGACACATGTTACACTAATGTTCATCCAGTGACATTGTACAATCAATCGCTAACACGATTAACTCAATTCAAGTACTTACGCCACTGGCTGATGGCGGATCTACGGTATTATGTAGGTATTGGAGGAGTATGCAGTGCGCTGGCTGTCCGATGCAATATGCCGGCCCGCAGGTTTACATGGTGTACATCAGAAGTTAAGATGACGTCATTCAAGGCCTACTGGCAGTCATAGTAGTCGTGTCGTCTGTGGGTTAGATACACGCTGAGGGCATACAGTGACCCGCTTGTTCAATATAACAACTCGCTTAGGTTATTGTTGGGGTTGCCGCGATTTCATTGTGCCTATGGGATGTTCGCAGACAGCTTTCTTTCAAAGCTTTTTCCTGTAAAAAATGCACCTCTTTTGTGCTTGGAGAACACTCCAGCTCACCCAGTATTCTGTCAGTGCCAAACAAGAAGTGGAATCGTCCGATATATACAGCACTAGATGCGTTTGCATGCCCCGATCGCTAAGTGTGTAATGATTTGGTAGGGCCATACAATAGTATAGATAATGTTGGTCTATATTTTTGTATGTTATATTGTATTATATTATTTTTCGACGAATCCAACTCGGCTGGGCTGCGTTCGGGAAACTTAGGCGAATCTTCTCGTCCAATATTCCAGTATCTGAAAACAAAGGTGAAAACAGTGTGTGTTACCGGCGATGACTTACGGCACTGAAACGTGGTCTCTAAATGTCGGCCTCATAAAAAAGCTCAAAGTCGCTCATCGTGCTATGGAGAGGGCTATGCTCGGTATTTCTCTACGTGATAAAATTCGGAATACGGATATCTGTAGAACAATGGCCTTAACCGATATAGCTTAAAGAATTAGCACGTTGAAGTGGCAATGGGCGGGCCACATCGCTCGATGAACCGACAACCGTTGGAGAAGGAAGGTTCTCGAGTGGCGGCCACGAATCGGATGACGCAGCGTAGGAAGACCCCCCACTAAGTGGATTGACGACATCACAAAAGTAGTAGAAAACCGCTGGATACAGGTGGCACAGGACCGTTTTAAATGGCATTCTCGTGCAGAGGCTATGTCGAGCAGATCTATATCCAACAGTGGACGTTTACGGGCTAATGAATGGATGGATATTATTTTTAGATTTTTTAAATTTCCTTTAATTTTTACTAACACTAGTTGCCTAATTTTTTTTTGGATCTACTAACAGATATGAATCAATGTGATCTGAAGCAAAATTACTATTATTATAGATACAAAAATGTTGAAAAGCCATAATGAAGGAAAATATACTTAATACGTTGATGAAGTATTATTTAAATATTTCATTTACATTGCCATAAGAAAATAATGAAATACAGTATTCACCTATGCGTTACAACTTATAAAACATAAAATAGAGAATTAGCTATATTACCATTTAATCGATAATTTTCGTTATGTAAATTTATCTGGATTCCTTTCCACTAAAACATTAAACCTTTTTCATCGGCATCCATACGACATCACCTGCGCAATGTGAACTTCAATTTAATGTTTTTTTTCTTATAGGTCAAATTATATGTCAAAATATTGTCTAATATCATTTCATATGTCATTATTGATTCAATTTCGCCCTTCTTCGAAGTTTTTTTTTTATTGCTAATGGTGGCAAACGAGTAAGTAGCACACCTGATGGTAAGCGTCCCTGCCACCCATGGACCTTTGCAATACCAAGGGTATAACTAGGCCACTGCCTACCAATATAAACCCCAAACCCACCCAATTGGGCTTCCGCTCATTACTTCTCACCTTTCTGTTTGTTTTTACATTTATACAGGTAACTATCAGATATTCTTTTCCATTTTGAAGGAATTTTGGCCGCAACAACGAGACCGCGTTTTCACTGTAGTGAGAAAAGTATTTGTTTTTCTATGTGATTTCGTATTTAACTTTATTTCATGTTTATGTATTTTATATATATAAAAATGGATGGCAAGGATGAAGGCGGATAGGTGGACCGAAATAGCAGAAAATCGAGACGAATGGCTAGAACTGGAGGAGGCCTTTACCCGAGAGGGGTCCATACCGATTTAGACAAAGATATACTTAATAAGTATAATATTGTAAAAAAAAATTAAAAAAAATACATATATATGTATATATATATATATATATATATGTATGTATAATATAAAAAAAAGTTATTATTAGGATAGTATTATGATAGATAGGATAGTATTAAGTTATTAGTATTTTTTTAGATTAACTTACATTTATGTTTTTTTGGTTATGGAATTAATGGGCTTTTTATTTTATTTATTTATTTATATTTTATAGATTAAAAGCAAAAAGTGATTCCCGATTTCACGCACAATCGTTGTTGGAGCAACAGTTATCGTAGTACAGTTGTACAGGCGTAAGCCTAGTTTGGAAGACAAGTAACCTATTATTGTAAGCGAGAAAGAGTAAGAATATTTTTGTTAATGTACTCTTATATAAACAATCATTGGAATCAATAAATATTATTATTAGTGCAAAATAAAAACGAATGAAGAACTAAGTATTTTACAAGTTTTTTTATTTAGGTAACTTACAATATATCTATGTGTGTTTGCACGGATGAAATTTTGCAACTCAATTTTGATATCTCATGCAGATTGAAATGAAATTTTGTATACACATTCAATTAGGATGACAATGCATGGTTGACTTTGTGACGTCATTCTAAATCCAACATGGCGGCACACCTAAAACGACGGACTGATTTTATATTTAATGCTTTCCTACAATACAGGTATCAAATGCAAGGGCCTGTTAAAAATATTTTGAAAAAGTAACGTCACTTTAAATCCATTATGGTGGCCTTTTAAAGCTCGAAACTTAATTTTGAAGCAAATATCTTAAACCGATTAAGCTGAAATTTTGTATATACTTTCAGTTTGGATGACAGTGTATGGTAAACTTTGTGATGTCATTCTTACTTAAACATGGCAGACGGGTTACTTTTAATGATTTCCTATAACCTGGATATAAAAGAGAAGGGATCATTAAGAATAATTCAAAAAATAAAGTGATATCACTTTAAATCCAATATGGCGGGTTTATAAGGCTTGAAACTCGATTTAAAAGTAAATATTTTCAACACATTGAGCTAAAATTTTGAATACACTTTCACTTTGAATGACAATACATGGTTAGCTGTATGATGCTATCCTAAATACAATACGGTAGAACATCTAAGATGGCGCGATAAATAAAAAGTAAACAATAAATTAAAAGTAAATAAGGTTTTTATATAAGTAGGTAGGTACAAAATTTTATCCAAATGCGCTAAAAAGAAAAAAAAACTTTTACTATAGAATTATAATGTCATTATACAATATATATGATATAAAAATTTGTCGCGAAATTTACTTGTGTAGATAAACAATAAAATTAAATAATGCGACATGAATGATTTTAACTATTAAAATTTTCGAACTACGTAAATACGCATATAACTTGTGTAATGACGTCATAATTTGATAGTAAAAGCCTTAAAGTAAAAGTTATTTTATTCCATAAATAAAAGCTTATTTTTAAAAAGCTTTTTTTACTTTTAATTTATTTATTATCAAAAAAGTTTAATTAAATTTTGAATTGTTAACGATGTTGCATTGAAGAATAGGCACCAAACAAAGTTCTTGTTATTTGTCAATGATATATAGGTAGGTATATACATACATATATAATTTAAAAACATGGAAATAATAATACAATCGAATTATTTTATTAGATTAGTTATTTTAATAGATAAAGCACAGAGTTTTTCATTTAATTTAACATTATTATTTTATCCAAGTTTTTCACCTTTAACGTTACAAAACTTCGATGGTTTTGTCAGATGTCTGATATAGTTTTATTTATATCTATTTTCCTTTAAAGATAAGAAGCGTCATCTTAAGAGTCTAATACAACAAACTAGGTACTTTTGGTCTGTAAATTGTCTGGCTTGTCATACACTTTAAAAAAAATATGTGTACACTTGGGTCAAGGCCACTGTAAGAAAATTTGTTTTATTGCTGTTGGCTTGGTTTCTTTTTTCTATTAGACTCAAATCGATCTATATGAATATGCAAGAAAGGTAGCTATACCATATGTCTCTAAATCTTGAGTAAGTCAATATTATATAAAGTTTCCATTGTTGGTCAGCAGTGAAATCTGCTGTGTTATAATATCTGCATACCCTTAAACAATAAAGTTACCTATTTTAATAGTAATAATGAATATTAGGTAATATTAGGTAATTTAATCACAAAATGACAGGCACAGTTGCACTGTTAAAAATAGTAACCTAAATATTTAAACAGTTTTTATCGTTAGTTGCAGTGTAAATATGTCTATCTATGTTAGACTGTGTCAGAAAAATATCATTTGTGTAAATGCATGCAAAAGCTTTTTTTTCATAGAAAATATATTTTTTCTGTTTAAAATAGATTGATAAAAGGTTATTTTTATTTTAAATATTAACAGTCCATATAATTTTTCTCAAATTTTTATTTATGTAAAAAGTGAAAATTTTAGAGAAAAAGTACGTATACATTTTCCAATAAATAGATTTTTTTTATTAACTTATCAGTGATATAATTTTTTATTTTTCAATTATACGCTATTTTAACATATAGTTACAGTGTATACGTATGCATTGTATACCTACGTTAAAACAACGTACCTATACCTAAATAAAAATTAAATTACTTATAAGTTGATAAAAAAAGAATAGTGTTCTATTTATTGGAAAATTGATACGCACATTTAGTTCCTCTTAAAATTTTCACTTTTTTAACGCCCTGTAACTTTCTTCCTCTTAGTTAAACAAAAAAAAAACGACAGGGACCTTTTTGTAGAGAATTTAATTTTCTGTAAGATAATGTACACGAAACTTTGAGGAATATCTTTTTCCACTATTTATGTTGAAAATAAAAAATAAGGGTTTTCCAATGTATTTTAAATGGGAAAGAGGACTCCACCATGCACCAGCTCAATTTTTACGATATCAAGCTCAAATTTGAGGAGTTCTTTTTTTGTTTATCAATATCTTTTTAGATGCATTTACTCAATTTTCTTTTTCAGACACCATATAGTCTATATAACAATCCATGTATAGGTATAGCAATCTTGGTATCGAAGCTAATACTTATACCAAGTATTAACTTTAAACATGTTATGAAGTTCGTTAGATAAAATAAAAGTAATTTTCTGAGTTTTAATATATTTTTTATAGCAGTACAATGTTGATGATGATGATTGGATTCTTCCTGGTTGAAGGTGGTGAACAGAAGTCATCATATAGCTACGGCCATGTTGCGGCCGTGGACAGTCGGCGGGAAATCGCGGCCGCCCATGGGAGGCGTACAGCACCGGGCCAAGCGAGCGGGACGGCAAAATTCGGGCGGAGGAGGCGCGAGTGAGAGGAGCACGAGGCGGCGCGACGCAGAGGGCGTACGAACTCGCGGAGCGCCACGCACTCCTGTTCCGGTCGCGACGACGGGCGGCCGGGAACCCGCGCCTCGCAATACTGACCCCGCACACGCTGTTCACACTGACTTTTCTCCTAGTACGTTTTTTGAATGCGCGCCGGTAACAGCGGGCACGTGATACGCCTGCGGCCGCAGCTGTTTTTTTTCTCTTTCGCTCGACTTTGTGACAGCCGAGTGTCGCGTGCGATCTCATCCATTTCCCGCCACTTCCAGTTCCTAACTAAGGAAAAGTATCTAAAAAGTAGAGCCGCAAAGTTTTTGGCGCGAAATGTGCGATAACTATTTCGCTCATTCTAGGAATGTTGTATACATGTGGTAAACATTAAAATAACGATGCACTGTTAATGGTTTGTGAAGGTTTTTAAGCTGTGATTGTCGGTTCGCGTTATCATCTAAATATTTTGGGCAAGTTGTATAATAATGGATGACTGGGAGCGGCATGTAACCCCGCTTCTACAGGATATGGGGTGTGCGAACGAAGATGCCCAAGACGACTTCTTTAATCAACAAGATGTAAGTGATAGTAGTAGAAAACAACATTTCGTAAGATAAGTGATACCTCGAATCAATTCTTATATTAAGTACTCTATCACTCCATATATAAATTGTTGTCTATGAACATATAGGTAGGTTATTAATTAATAGTAGCATCAGTTCTAAAGAATCAGTTTTATTGCTTTAGTGTTCAAAGATGTAACAATAATGTACATAGAGTTAATTTACAAGACTAAATTATTTGAAACAAGTTTACAATCTAACAGTCAGCCAGAATAACAGTTTAATGTTTTCTAATTGTTCTATGAAGTATCTTTAATAATAGGTAGGTAGCATACAAAATACACATTTTTAACAAGATTGTATGTGCGATAAAAACTAAGTTCTTTTTACACTAACAAAGAGTTATCCTACATAATTACCCAACTAAAGTCTCGCTTGCAATAAGCGTTCATTTTTATTCTGGTTGTCTATGATTATCAGCCTACATAATCGCTTAATCAGTCTACTTTTACGATGTTACATTTCCGTTAGAACAAGTATATATCATTAAATGTAAACGAAATTATTCCAAAACGTTATTATGATTTAAGCGTGGGGAGGGAAAATCATTTTTAGTAATTAAACGTTGAGTTACAAAAATAACCGCCAGAATATTTCTTATTTTAATTTGATTTTCTTTTAACAAGGACAATATTGCTAGTAATTAAATATATATAATACGTTATATTTATTATTCTGCCCGAACTTTAGTTTACGATTTGTATAAAACATACCCGTCTATGCTATGTTTAAATCAAATATTTTACATTACGTAACAAAATTTCAAATTTATACATGTAGGTCAGATATGATAATTATGGAATAAATTTGTCGCTCTGCATTAGCAATAAGATCTTTTTTTTAACCAAAATAAAGTGTCATCTTAATAAAAATGGTAACGAAATGTTTTATAACTCGTGAACGCAAATTAACAATAACACATACACTTTTATTTATCAGAAGATAAGTAAAGGAAATACAAAATAAACAAGAAAATGTAACATAAAAGTACTTATTGTCATGTTTACCTCAAAATACTTCTGTGTTGACAGATTTTCATTGATTTGACTTAACAAGCACGACCCGCTTAACTTGTAACAAAACTTGTCTCAAGAATAGTGATATTCTACGATTGACTAACTGTGTATATTGAATGAAAGCTAAATTAAAACAAATTTAATTAAAAGATTCATTAAGACGTCTTTGAATTTATATAATTATGTGTAATTATATATTTATTATTTGACATGAGGTATGTTGTCCAAACCTAGAATAAAAATTATATTAACACTCCTACTAAGAAAGTGTATTTAATTCAAGTCATGGTGTATTAATTCTATGCTCAGTTGTAATAATTTTTTTCGTGTAGATAGTCTTAAAAGATCAATTAATAGGTGATAATGCCAATGTCCATTCATTCTAACTCCTCAAAAGTATTAATTTGTATAGCTAATTATAATTTATGTCTATACTTTGTAATTGCCAAACTTTGTCGCTGGTGTAAATAATAACATTAATTTTACGTTTTTTAATCATTATTATTATATTCATTTAATTAAGACGAGAATAAGTTGCTTAGGTAGGAAAATCACTATCACATATGTCAAACTTCTCTTTTGACGTCTATTATAGGTGCTGCTATGAATCAAATTTATGGGTTTATTAGGCGATGTACGCCTAATATTGCGCACAAATCTGACTACAACAGGATAAAAAAAGTATTAAAATGAATTAAGAGAGAACAGAATTAAGAATGAATTAATAAAAAAAAAAAGAATTAGTCGATGGGTAAATGGAAATTACTAAAGCTTATGCATTAGTAATTTTACCGTTACTCAGCTTGACAATTTCACTTTTTGTTCTTACTACAAAAGTTAGGTCTCTTTCAATAGTTTATATTTTACATAATCACTTGTAATCAAAATAACATCGATCGCCTAATATCAAGATTACACAAATATTGATCGCCTATCATTTTAATATTCAATTTCAATATACACTTCTGTATTGCACAGGTTTTGCATAATTAACTGAAGAGTTATTCTAATTTTGAACCTAAAAGTTTAAGTCAGGACGTAATTTAAGTACCGAACAAAAATTATGCAATCATTAAAAAAAAATAAGATTAAAATTACTCAAATTTAGCATTTCATCAATATAATTCTTACTGCAAAGTTAGAGTATTAAATTTGTACAATGTGTAAACAATATTGGGTAAATGGTACATGTTCTTTAAAAACGAAAATATAATACGGGGCGAAAATTTGAATTTCAAAAACTCTTCACGCTTGTGTAAGTGGTAGCACGATTGGAACGAAATCCTATGTGTCACAATCATTTTTCACTCGTAATCTAGTTTTTTATAGAATAAGATTACTTTTATAACATTATTTATACTAGGTACCAATCATATACACATACATATATTCAAAGCCTCGTCTACGCTATGTACGTCTAATATTGTGGGTTAGACCAGTTTCAATATAAAACAAGATTCGAATACGCTGCCATGTGGCAAGGTGCCCGAGGCCTAGTACTGCTGTTATGCTTAATTGCCCGAGTAAGAGCGCTATTCACCACAACATTCCCATATCTAACAACGTGCCTTAGATGAAACATAGAACTGCTATTGGCTAAATATTGAAATTAAAATCGATGATGTATAGATACGTGTTTCATTCAATAGATATGTATATCTGTTTGATTATAATATTAAATACTCATGCTAATACCTTGTACCATTGATAAAGAATTTATTAAGTACATAACTGTAACCTAGAAAATTATTTTGATAAACATACGTTCGTAAAGGTTGAATGACACAAATGAAATAATTAATTGCCATAAGATGGGGTGTTAAAATGTAAGCAATACTGTAATTCTTTCATGTCAATATTCATTTTGAGATTTTAATTTGAGAGATTATTTTCAGCGATTACAGATGAAGATAATCTTCAAAATAATAAATTAATATTGACGCTGTGTTATGAAGGGAATGGTTCATATCTATAGGAAACACATTTGTAAAATAATATATGTATTAGAGAGAAGAGAGAATCCTAGAGAATCCACTGAAACACATACAACATTGTACACACGTGCACAATATTATCAGATACGTCATATAAAGATAAGGCTGTGTGGTAGCGGCTACGAATACTACCACCCCTTACTTTGCTCATGGATGTCGAAAAAGACGACTAAGAGCCTTATAATGACCCGGGCCAACTCCATCTGATGCCGTTTGGTCAACAATTACATTCCCAAGGAGGGTTGACGTCTGGCAGGCGGCCGGTCATAAAACTATTGCCAATAACTTTTACAATATGTATTCTGAAAGAAGAGTATATATTGTATAGACCCCAAGTAATTGGGATAAGAGTAGGAGAATGGTGACACCATATAAATATATACCTTCATCATCATCATCACAGCCCATAAATGTCCCACTGTTGGGCTCGGGCATCCTCCGCAATGGGAGAAATATTAACCTACTATACCGCGCTGGTCACACGTGTTGGTATAGGGTTTTGTTTCGAGTTTTCCTTTTCTCGCATAGATGTAATATGCGTTTTATATCCCTTAGTCGTCTCGTACGTTCACCCACGGGTAAGATATGGGGTGGTGAATAGTATTCTTACTCCGTCACCACATGGAAAATATATACCTTTCGAAATGGATATTCATTATCCTTCTCATATGCTAATTCCACGAGGTGGACGTAAAATTACTAGTCTTTTTTTTTAAATTGTACATATTGCAAAAGTTTTTCCTTTTGACACAAGTTTAAGGTATGAACAACCGCCGGCTTGACATCAGTCTCCTTCATCAGATGGGTTTGGCTTAGGTATAAAGCTTTTAGTCGTATTTTACGACAACCTCGAGCAATGTGAGCGGTGGTAGTATTCGTAGCCGCAAATGTATTTATATTTAAGTTCTATATAGGTATCTATAGAATATTTAAAATTTAACAATGATGATTTTATGTCTGACTAGCGTGATATAGTAGGTCAATTACCCTTCCATTATGGAGGAGACCCGAGCCCAACAGTGGGATATATATGGGCTGAGATAAGTGAAAATGAAATAAGAATTAGCTGTATGGGTTTTGTTCCCTTTGCCTGTTCGAACGCACGAACAGAACAAAAAAAATATAGGTACAGAAGAAAAAATATTGTGAGCGCATTTTAAATATTTACATATAAATAATATATGTTATTTGTCATAAAATTTTGAAATAGTAATTAGTAAGTTGTAATTCAATATACTAATATAAAAATTCTCAATATTTATGACGTATTGGTTTGTATCAATTTTATTATGAACATCAATCATGATGATCGTTTTCATTTTGCTATTATGTTTGAAGACAACACACCACGTACTTGTCCAAAATCATCTCTGTATTTCCTATTTTATTATCCACGAGAATAGATGGGTAAATATCGTCATATTTACCTTTGTTCGTCTCCTTGTTCTCAACCCAATACGTCTTATTATTGGCAACTAGTCGCTCCCATATGAAAGAAATTAGGCTATCATACAACACTCCTCAGAAGAAATAGTTTTTGGGTTTTTATCTAGTTTACCTTCTTTCGTAAGTGTGTTATGAAAAGTTTTTCTTTCCTCCCTATTAATTCTTAGTGATGACAATTGTTTAGGTACTTGCTCAGTCATGACATTGAAATGCTAAGTACATTTTTTTTAACTACATATAGACATATGAAGATTTAATAATTTAACACTTTCATTTTACATATCACTAATTTTACTTACTTCTGAATTGCCACACAATATCTTTAACATTGATAGTTATATATTTCTCAAATAATGATATAATAGATTTGATTTGATTTATAATAGATAGCTATGACATTGCCATTCCGCATTAGGGTTTTCAAATTTAAAAAAATAATTTGCCTATGAATTCTAATTTCAATTTTAATTTAAAAACATAGAGCAGAGCAGAGAGCACTTTTTTTATAATGTTTTTTTTTATTAGCGTTATGTTTTAATGCTGATATTGCAACGGAGTCATCAGCTTAAACTAAATTACGGAATTCATTTTGTTTTATTTATTATTTCTTCGTATTGCGTAGCTTTTTTTTTAATAGTCACTGTCCGTCAGTAAATCAAGTCGTTACCATTAATTCGCGTTGATAACCAAATCAATAATATGAAAATACACGTAAACCACTATTATATCATATGCACTACACTTCAGCACTTTAACTGTATCATATTCCATAAAATACCAGCAAAATTATTCAATATAACACTACAAAACACTAATGAAATGAATATACCTAATACAAGAGCGTGAACGCTGATTAGACGTGCTGGCATAGGGTTTTGTTTCGAGTTTTTCTTCTCTTGCTTGATATAAAACGCATATAACATGAGTTTTATATCCCTTAGTCGTCTCTTACAATCACCCACGGGTATAATAGGGGGTGGTGAATTGTATTTTTACTTCGTCACCACATGGGAAATAGGAAACATATTTAAGCATGGAGGCAGCGACGTCGCACAAGCAGCATGAAATACTAAAAATTTCTATATGAAACATTACAAAATATCACGTAATTATTCTCTGTTATTGAATTGCCCACTATCGTTCTGGAAATTTTAATACTCTAAACGACAAAGAGGTTAAGTATTTATTGCCGTTGTGTGATGATTTAGCGATAGTAGTATAATTCATTACAGTCTTCTTATCAAACGATATCAGCTTTAATGCAGATATCAATTATGAAGAACGGGACACAGATGGAGAAGCTCGCACATCTGTAAACAGCTTTGATCAATAGCTCTACTCCGATACTCCTACGCGACAATACATGACCATATACTACACAAAAGACGATCTCCGAACTACACGAATTGGAAACTCTGCGTCATTCGACGTACTTATCAGAATTGAAACGTTTTTTTAGCCATAGGCAGTACAAAATATCTTTAAAATGTTCTTTTTTTTACATTTTAAAGATGATTTATTCAAAGAGAGTATTGAAAATGTTTCATTGCGTTATCACAGATACTTCAAACACGTGGGTGATTACTGTGATTATTAGAAATAGTTAAAAAGTAATTTATTTAATACAAAACAATTTCTTTTTTAAATAAAGACCTAGAATTACAGTAACCCAAATAGAGGTGATAAAAAATAGTGATTATTTTTATAAAGCGCCATATCTCTATATAATGGATATTATGCCTATTACGGTTGTTTAAACATGATAAGTAGATCGTTATTGCCTATTATAATTAATAATGAAATAAAAGTAATAACTCTAAGTTTCGCTTTGTGATAATAGAAATCTACCCACATTATATAAAACAAATAGATTTGTTAGTACACTGGTACAAATCATAATAGATATAGAGCTTGAACCTAACCATAATGATTCGATATACTTTATAACGCTGGTGAGACGGGTTCCTGTAAGATTTTATTTCGAGTTTTCCTACTCATGCATCGATTTCATCTGCTTATACTGGACTAGTTTCCTCGTATGGTAATAATATCGGCAATATCTTGGGAAATAACACTTATTGTAATCACCAATCTGCCTACTTAGAATAATGACCATAATATTATCCCCGTTTGGTGGAAAGGCTTATGTTAAACAGTGGGCGTCAATAATGATGGATATATCTGATCGATAAATGAAAAGATTCTACAGAAGTTCTTCTATCGACACCTCCAGAAATTCGTCGGTAGTCGATAATTTTTTATAGACATAATGATTGATTGTTGAATTCTTGTAGATGGTAGCGTAATAATATGTAGGTACCTATACCGACCCATGCAGTCCTACCTATATGTCGATTCGTATGATAGTACAAAACTAATATAACTACACCACTTATTACTATCTTGTAAGTGTTATAGACGATAAAAGTCTAAAAGTCATTATGTACATTCTAAATTAAATCATATACCAATCCAAATATACTGTGATTGCAAGATAATTTAGTAGGAGAGAAGAGTCAATTCTTCTCAATATCGAGAAGATCCAAGGCTGATAGTGAAATGTATATGTGCTGAATATAAGAAGAATCTTAAACGGATTGATGTACATAAATTATTTAAAAGAAAATCACAAAATCTATACAATAGCTAAGATTATGTTAAGTAAAATACTCGCTATTTTTTTACTATTTTTATAGTAAACTAAACCTCTGATTAGCGGGATATTTTCTTATCATCATCATTCTCCTACTTTTAACCCAATTATTCAAGGTCCATGCAATATGCACTTGTACATATTGTAAAAGTTATTGGCAATAGTTCAATGATCGGCCGCCCGCCTAACGTCAACTTTACTTGGGAATGCAATTTTTAATCAAACCGCATCAGGTGCATTTGGCCCAGGTCTTAGTCGTCTTTTACGACATCCACGAACAAAGTAAGAGTTGGTAGTATTCCTAACCGCTTCCACACAGCGGAATATTTTCTTATTTAATCGACGATATTAATTATAACTTATGCACCTTACTTGTGGCGTTGGTTGTTAGTTAAAGAAAATTAATTTAGTAGATTCTGCATGACACTTGAATAACCATTTAGATAAATTGCAAGGCCATGTTATGTATTTTTAGTATTGCTATTATGTCCAGATTATGCCCCAGTTATTGTCTTTCTACAATGTAAGTTTTTAATTGTATGTTAATTTTGCTAAACGTAAGTGATATAAATTTTGGTCGTCTGTAATAGTTCACGATCTAGCATTCTAGACTTAAAACGAGCTCGAAACCATCACTAGCGCCACCACATCGCTCAATATGAATCGTGTGAGATTTAAATAAGCGCCAAAATAAAGTGACGGGCTTTTATTGTGTTATCGTAGCATGTAAAACGTGTGTGGTTGTCAATCTAAGTATTAAGATTGATAATAATTAGCGCTATCAATACCACACAAAGATCTGATAGCACTATTTTGTTTATTCTTTTACTCGAGCCTGTTTCTGTTTCTTTGTGTTCTAAATAGTATCCAGCTAATACAATCGAATTAACTTAAATAGTTATGGTAATATTATCGTAAAAGAATTTACGAGCATTCGCAAAAAATATCTTCCAAACCTAACTAAAAACATTATATAGAAATTATACGCCTCCAGCCAGCAGGAAATGTCAAATTCTAAAGAGAAAGATTTATGAGCAAAGTGCTACATATTTGACGCTATAAATTATAAATGTTTCACATGTCTATAACGTTTTTTATTGTTAAATTAAATTTAATTTAAAATATAATTAAAATAATTCAATGTAAACTTAGTTCGTACTTCTCATTATATATTAATAATATCGCCAATCAATCTCAAACATTAAGGAATTATCGCTGTCCATTATTTTCATATTGCGGTGAACTAATTTTAGAATTCATTATTATGCAGATTACTTATTAAACTATACTTATAGAAGCTAACAATTGAAAGAATTAACTATTAATAGTAAAGGGGAATTTTTATTCTGTTATAGTTTATTAGCTGTGTGGTAGCGGCGACGAATACTGCCAACCGTTACTTTGCTCGTGGATGTCGTAAAAGACGACTAAGAGCCTTATAACGACCTGGACCAACTCCATCTGATGCCGTTTGATCAACAATTACATTCTCAAGGAGATTTGACGTCTGGCAGGCGGCCGGTCATAAAACTATTGCCAATAACTTGAACAATATGTACTATGAAAGAAGAGTACATATTGTATCGACCCCAAGTAATTGGGATAAGAGTAGGAGAACAATGATGTAGTTTATTAGTATAAAAATAATGCTACAAAAGTACATGGTTACTGATCATTATATCTTGTGTCAATCATCCTTGTGGTGACAGAGTAAGAATAAATTACACCTGCCTGTCTTTTATATCTGTGCATATACTAAAAGACAACTAAGAGATAAAATGTGCAGATAAACGGCTATGAAAGAAAAGAGAGTATCTTAATTAAAGTCTATACTAACCAGTCTGATTAGCGTGGTATAATATGGTTAATGATTCTCTTATTGTGCAAGAAGCATGAACACATTTCAAAAAAATTAGTTGAGATAATAATCATCATCTCATTTCAGCTCATATATGTCCCACTGTTGGGGTCGAGCCTCCTCCATAGTTAATAAAAATACATTACCACGCTGATCAGATGATCAGCGTGGTATTGTAGGTTAATTTTCCCACACATCTGTGTTGGTATAGGGTTTTGTTTCGAGATTTCCTTCTCTTGCATAGATGTTATATGCATTTTATAACCCTTAGTCGTCTCGTACGATCACCCATGGGTAAGATATGGAGTGATGAATTGTGTTCTTACTCCGTCACCACATGGAAAGAGATAATAATGCTGATGATAATTATAAATTATTCTAAATATAATAAAAAGACTGATGGATGCACTGTCTTAACTATAAGAGCTAGGAGCATGATAATTTGTGTACGAGAAACCCATACAGCGTGCGTGAGCACTGAGCACAAAGAAAAAAATATTTTGGAATTGTATTCCTTAGTACGAAAAATAACGAGCGCGACTCTGGCGTAACGAGCGCGACCTTATGTTAGACAGTTTGCAAGTAACATCTGGAGTAGTATACTATACGGATCTTGTAGCAACTCGAGAAAATTACCGTGCGTTTAGGCGTTTCTGCCATACCTACTACTGCAACCAATCTTAAGGCTCACATATAGGCCCCGTTAAGTTATCCCGTATCCGTGGTGCCGTACTGCTGCGCTTATCGTAGCCTTTACTTATTGGCTGACTAGTCAATATTGCTTTCTGTCTCCCGCTTTGCCTGGGAGGGAAGTGGAATCACTATTTTCCAACTCCTCCTCTTTAACTTTTCTAATTAAATTTGTTGCGGGTTCCAAGACAATTAAAATCATTTCCCGGGACTGCCTGAGGGGCAAACCTCGGTGTCATTTATAGTGATCATTGTGGATCCTGGCTTACAGGAGTTACAATGGTGGGAATGTGTGGTGGGATCAGTACGAAAAATAGATGAAATTTCATACGAAAGTCGTCATCTTTGAAAGTAGCACCACGAAAATTAGTATTTACTAATTTATACATAGTTTTGTAAATTCATGATGAGGTATGACTATTAGCTGTATGTTACCGGTTACGAATACTACTAACCCTTAATTTGCTCGTGGATGTCGTAAAAGACGACTAAGTACCTTATAACGACCTGGGCCAACTCCATCTGAAGCCATTTGGTCCACAATTACATTCCCAAGGAGGGTTGACGTCTGGCAGGCGGCTGGTCATAAAACTATTAAGTACCAATAACTTTTATAATATGTACTATGAAAGAAGAATACATATTGTATCGACCCCAACTAATTGGGATAAGAGTAGAAGAATGATGATGATAATAACAAGGCATGACTATAATGCGAGCGAAACGAATGAAGTGAACGTTAATATATCATGTACCTATACAACGATCTCTAGAGTCTAAATGACTACGAACACGTAATACGTATTCTTAAAACTATATTCATACACTTATAATAAACACCTGTTTCAAATTTTTGAGTATAATCAATTATTTAGAGTGATTCCACTATAGAGTAAATATTACAAATGTTTTGTAAAGCGAATAAAATTTTTCTACGTGCATTATATGGATTGAAAAAAAAAAAAACTTTACCGTCGTCAACTTGCTGTTGTTGTCAAATAGATCAAACTATAGATAAGAACGAAACCCCAATATACTGGTAATTATCAGATGTAACTTGTCATTTCATACCACCTAAATTATAGGTTAGATCGCAGCTATTACATAGGGAAACTCTAATTTAAAGGAACCATGATAGTAGTTTAAAATATAACGACGTCAACATGTATAGTGTGATTTATGTTAAAACAATGGATTTTTCCGATTTATTAAAATGTGTTTTGAATTATTTTTGTTGTCAATTATTGTCTAAAAAGAAAAGTTTTTGAAATACATATTCATATTTATTAACTGAATAAATAATCATATTAAAGATTTATATCTGGATGACCGAGCTTTCGCTCGGCATTTTCTTGTTAGTGTGTTTTGAAGATATTAAGATAAGAAATTAAATATAATAAAAATAATTAATTAAATAATAATAAAAAAAATAAAAAGTCAAAAAGTAATGAAAAAGAGAAACAGGATCCTAACCGGCCTAGATTAGACTGCTCGTTTATCCAATTGAGGTGTCTTAATGACAACGTCAAAATTTGCCTTCGTATTTTAATAGTTGTCAGCCTACACAAAATTTTATTTTTTTCATTGCCTGAAAATATTGACAAAACAATATTTTCTACAAATGAAACTTAGCTAGATCGACTAGTTGTCCCCGAAACCTCCTGCATGCTAAATTTCAAGAAAATTGTGGGTGCCGTTTTCAAGAGATAGAAAATATATATACAAGAATTGCTCGTTTAAAAATATTAGATATTGGTTCAATTAAAATAGTAAAAACATTTCAATAAAAAGAAACTTTGATGTTCGTAATACATTTAAATTTTAGGCAATCATATTTATACAAATATATTGGTTTATAGATACCTCAAAATTGCAGGTAAATTATAGCGAATTTATTCATCTCAATAACGTTCCTTTGTTGAACATTTTCTTTGAATTTTTGTAGCTCACAATATCTCTACGAACTATTTTTTTTTGCCATAAAACTTATTATCCCGCATTTGTTATATATCGTTTGTTATTTTATTCTATCTTTATAGTAATTAGAATATCTAGAATATTGAAATTAAAATGAAAAATATAGATATTTCATTTCATTGTATAATAAATAATTATTATATCGTCTATATACTTTTCATAACAGAATTCAAGCTCTATTCGTAATAAAACGAATAAATAATTTAAGATCTCAAGCCGACCATAAGGGAATTATAGAGACCTAACCTTAAAGGACATATCCGTGTGGTGAAGGAGTAAGAATACAATTCACTACCCCCTGTATTACCCGTGGGTGATCGTAAGAGACGACTAAGGGATATAAAACGAATAATTATCATCTATGCAAGAGAAGGAAAACTCAAAATAAAACCCTATACCGACCCGTCTGACCAGCGTGGTGTAGTAGGTCAATTTCCCTCCCATTACGGAGGAGGCTCGAGCCCAACAGTGGGACATATATGAGCTGAGATCGTGATGATGATGATGAACCTTAAAGGACAACGAAAATATGAAACGAGAGCAGAAGATTTCGGTAAGAGCACAAATTGGCATCCTATGTAGTCATTGTAAATATTATTTGCAACCGTTTCACACATTGGGAGACCGAGACTAACCTACCTAGACCAGATCGGTCATGTACTGAAGGAAGGTGGAGTCAAGAGTCTCCGAAACCGGCGAGCGTGTATGAAGAGAATTATGAATGTTGAGGAAGCGAGTGAAGTATGCAAAGATAGAGTTCTCTGGTACTCCGTTCTCTCTGCCTACCCTGCAAGGGATATGACGTGATGATATGTATGTATGTATGTATGTTTCACATATTTGCAACCTGTGTATGGGCAAATTTCGCATAGAAGACTCCGTGTTTAATATTTTAATGTGTTTATTGTAGTGAGCTCACTATACTTATATAATTTAGTTACGATTTATACTATCTCAATCGAATCCAGCTCAGTGTAGCCAGCATGTTCAAAGTCATTAAGCAATAAGGCTAAAAACATTGGCCTTTGTTGTTTTAATAATGAAAGCTTTTTCGGCTTTTACTAGTGATGGTAATCGTGATCTCGCCTGATTTGGATGCGCCTTTGTGGGCCTTAAATTATACAGGTGCGAAACGCGTCATCATCATTCTCCTTCTCTTATCCCAATTACTTGGTGTCGATACAATATGTACTCTTCTTTCATAGTACATATTGTAAAAGTTATTAGCAATAGTTTTATGACCAGCCGCCTGCCAGACGCCAACCCTCCATGGGAATGTAATTGTTAACCAAACGGCAGCAGATGGAGTTGGCTCAGATCATTATTAGGCTCTTAGACATCTTTTACGACATCCACGAGCAATCTAAGGGTTGATAGTATTCGTAGCCGCTACCACACATGTGCGAAACGCGATATACTGTCAAATAAAAAGCTTACAAGTAAGTGCGATAACATGAAATTAGTGGGACCTCGCTCAATGAGTAGGATATATATAAAGGCAACTGACCGGACATCTTACCGAAGGTAGATTATTAGAAAACACTCGCGTAAAATGCAATGGGAAAACACACGATGACTTACCACTTTGCCATCATTGGGGAAAGACCGGATATTCTGCACTCTGACTGTCAGCAGACTCAACAGAAGGGCTATCTCTTCAATTAAAGAACAAGGTGATATTATGTGTAAAGAGTCAGTATTTGCTCACTCAGTCAGTTTTTATTTAAAAACTTTAGTTCCTCAATTAAGACTTCATACGAGTATAATATAAATTAATTTATAATCTATAGACGTGTACATGTATTGCGTCTAAAGCCAGAGTTAATGTTAGCGTGACTTAAGAATGTCGGTTAATGTTTCTGAACACATCAGGCGCCTAATAAGCACATAAAAAGTCGAAGAAAGCAAATTAACGCGTGTATTACAGTGGTGTTTCGATGTAAATCATTAAAGTCTAAATTGAAAGTAATACTTATAAAAAACAATGAAGTTTATACTTGTTAATAATTGGAAACTCTTAGGTGGATTTAGTAAATAGGTACACATATGATAAACATTTTGTTAAACAAAAAATATAAAACTAAATCATTAAAAAATATAAAGAAAAATACCAACCCGCTGAGTATCTTACCCGCTCTTCTCAGTTTCGATCCCAAGTTACATTATTGGGTTAATTTAAGTTAAAATCTAAAAACATGACAATATGTAGTACCCCGCGGAGTTTACACGTAATAAATTATTTAGAATTCGAATTGTGCTTTTATTTTAATAAGCCACTAATAAAATAAGGTAAGGCATAATACAGTTTTTAGGCAAAGCAAATTAATTATTTAGTAAGTTCACCCCAAACCTCACGCAATATTTTGTTTTGTTAGTTAAACTACCATAGCACCATATTTTCATCTAAAAATGCCCAACACATATTTGTACCCTTTTTTATCAATAAATAACCTTTTAAAAAGCAATATTGGAAAGCCCGTTTCAGTTCATATATATTATGTACAGCTCATATATGCCACTACAAAAACTGCACTGCCACAATTAGAGAAAATATGACCTACCTCATCACACTGATCTGACGGGCTGGTTTAGGTTTCTAGTTTCCCCAGCCCATTTCTTATATAAATGTTATATCCATATTTAATCCCTTAGTTGTATTTTATGATACCTACGGGCAATATTGAGGAGGTGAATTGTATTATCATTCCATCACCACATGGACTAGAGGCAGTTTATTAAGATCTAGATACGCGGTAGAGTGTCAAACCAAGTACTAGTAAAGAGAACTGGCTAGTCGCAACGTTTGTTTCATAATTCTTATAATGTTACTATGTATTCTTTCATTTTTTTTTCTACCTTTTATTGTAACTGCTAATAAATTATCACAACTAATTTAGATCCCTGATCAAGTCAGGGGTAATTTAGACTAAGTTCATGATGACTTAGAACAATAAAAAAAAAAGTTTGTTTCATCATCTCATTATCTCAGCTCATATGTCCCAGTGACGGGCTCGAGCCTCCTCCGTAATGGGCGGGCAATTGACTTACTATACCACGCTGTTCAGACGTGTGTGACTGGTACCTATACCAGCCACACACGTCTGAAATGAACCTCTGCGAGAGAAAGAAACCTCGAAACAAAACCCTAGTTTTGTTTCGAGGTTTCTTTCTCTCGCATAGATGTTATATGCGTTTTATATCCCTTAGTCATCTCGAACGATCACCCACGGGTAGGATAGGGGGTGGTGAATTGTATTCTTAACCCGTCACCACACGGAATAGGTTTGTTTATTTAGACGAACCATTTCAAGCCACATTTAACCTCTTCATAATTCTAAAACTATTTAATATAAACGCACTGAATTTGTTATATACTGAGACGCAGTAGTATTCTATACTATATTTGTACAGCTTAAACGGTTAATCACCATTTTTATGACTGACTGACGGGTGTCAGTCAGTCATAAACTGACGGTATGGGTATATAGAAAACCTATGCTAGCTTCCAGATAACCTAGAAAGTTCATATTTGACTTCCCAACTAAGCAATTGCGTGTATATAAGTGATAAACCTAACGCTGTGTGGTAGCGGCTAAGAATACTATCAACCCTTACTTTGCTCGTGGATGTCATAAAAGACGACTAAGAGCCTTATAACGACTTGGACCAACTCCATCTGATGCCGTTTGGTCAACAATTACATTCTCAAGGAGACTTGACATCTGGCAGGCGGCTGGTCATAAAACTATTGCCAATAACTTTTACATTATGTGAAATAAAAGTACATAATGTATCGATCCCAAAGAGTTGGGATAAGAGTAGGAGAATGATAATGAAAGGGAAAACCTAAAAACATTGAATTTATACGATTTGAAAATTTTCCAATTAATCGATTTTATTAAATAAAAGCAGCTTGCATAACTATAAAAGAAAAAACTTCATGCTTCGCAAGAGTCAAATAAATCAAATGTTGAGGTCTTAAGGACCACATATATCTTATAATTTGCCTCATGTAAATAATTCGATTATTGAAATTTAAAAAATCATATTTCCAAAAAGAAAATGCTATTGAAAAATAAACAAGAAATTGTATTAATTTTACCTAAGAAAGTTATACGTTCTTCTAATAAAAAAAAATCTAGATTGTCTTCAGAATTATAAGTGAAGTTGCCATAATTATAATAATATTGAAGGCTTCTATTTAACATTTATGTGTTTGGTGGGATTATATTTTCACAGATTGCCATTCAAACAAACCAATATTCAGTTTTATCTCCAAAATCATAGCTCTAATATAACCACGTTTCGTTAAAAAACTTTGTATTTCATATAGCTAGACATAGTTCTGAAGCGTCTACCAACAAATGCCTAAAACTAGGTAACCCGATAGATATTTGAGTACAACGATTTTCGACTGCTTTCATTAATCTAACTAATAGACGTTTCATACGGACTGAATAAGTACTTGAAGTTGTTATTTCTTTTCCTTCGTCCGATGATCACATAGCTATGACATGGATATACATTGTTTCTTAACTAGACTAGTATAATGAGATCATTATAGGTAGATACCTATATGTAATCTTAGATAGACCATCCATTAGACAAAGAGCAGTCAGTCAGAAAATGAATGATTTAAGAAAGTCAAGCAGTTTTATTACGTCTGCCATGCATAAGATTTTATGACTACTCTTTGATCCTAAGCCAAATAATAAATGATTAAATGATTGCATTTTTGTGTCATAATAAAAAAATTATATTCATAATAATAACACGTTGAAAAGTGTTTCCGGCTTAAATCAATTTCATTTGATTGGGTTTTGTTTTCTCTGGCATAATATATGGTAGATTTTTTTATAGATATCATTTAAAGTAATATATTTATGCGCTAAATTAAACACTAAGTTTATACCCAACTAACCTTTTACGAGTAAAAGGGAATGAGAGAGATTATGCGAGAGCCTCTTTTTAAAAGCGTACGTTCTACCTTACGTCTGCCTATAATTCACAAGAAAGGGTTGACATTTAGGAATTGTATTAATACACCCGGCACACTTCGTTCCGCCTAACAGTCAACGAATGAGCAGATTTCGATTATTTCAAAATTATTAAGTTATTTTAATTTTATTATGATAATAAATAAATTTAAGAAATCAACTATTTTAATGACGTGCCATCGAAAAAGCATTCTGTGTTATACGACTTTTTCTTCTTGCACGTTGAAAATTATCTAGTTGTTGATCTCTGAGATTTGCTTAACGATTTCACATTGTCAACCGAGCCTTTTCATGAGCTGTCTCACTCTGCTCTTGTGATTAAGAAGCACGAAGTCGGACCATACTAACACGGTGATCTTCATGTGCAATATATCGTTCTTCTTCAGTGGTTTCATTTGCGATGTTTAGAGTCCTAATTGCGTTACGGCGCTGTAGGGAAAGATTAGATTTTCTTGGTCAAAATTTTGTTACTGATAATTTGGGTACAATCAGATTTATTATAATAATACTTGTAGAAACTTGTAGCACTCGCAACTCGCACTCAGAAACACATCGACCGGTCAACTTAAATTCAACGTTTTGCGATATTTTTCAAACCATAGATAACATTACGTGGGCTGTCAGTTGTTACATCATCAACAAATGAACGATTAGAACTGATGTTTTTTAATGGTTTTTTTTGTTAATTAATATCATAGTTTAATATCCTATATCCTTTTCCCGACGACAACAAATTCAAAAACATAAAAATCATAAAAATTGGTCCAGCCGTTCTCGAGTTATAAGTGTTATAACTAACACGACTTTCTTTTATGAGATTTGCAATCGAAATTACATCGCTGGGCGTAAGTGATTTTGACTATCTAAGTCCCTTTACAACTAACTTACAACCTAAGTCCCTTTTGCTCGTTTTATAAACGTTACAATTGTAGCTTCAAGCATCATTATCATTTTCGATTGCCGTCAGCTAAATAAGAGAACTTTTCCTGTAGTATCTATATTTTTTCTCTTGATGCAACAGTGGAAGAATATATGCTCAACGTTTCCCTTGACGCTATTTCTACAAATTTATTGGGAAATAGCGCTTAGCCCGGGGCATCCTTCACGTTATAATTCAGTTAAGTGCCATTGTATGTAGTTATATCTCACTTCTTTTAAAATATCATCGCTAATCTAATAATGTTCAAAAATAATGGTCAAAATTATTAGAAATTGTTTACCAACAAATATGAATTTGAACTTTTAATACTTGCTATGGTTTTTAATGTAAATTATTATTCTAAGCTGACTTTGACGCTAATTAAAATAAAAATAGCTTTAGCTATTCCTTATACTATTATAAGGAAATGATGCTATCATTATCATATTAGTGATGAAAGTATCGACAATATTAGTCCAGACATTGAAATTCATACAATATTTGGAAATGCTCATTTAAAAAAAGAAATCAAAAAAGGTGACGGGTTTTATTTAACTCTGTTTGAAACTTTTTATTTAGTAAACCCATTACTCTAAAACTCTGTAGAAGTACACTTCTACGTAATTCATTGAATACAGTATTGAGAAGAATAAAAACAATTTAATTTGTTTTCTCAGAAATTGGAATATAAATTACGATAGTAAACATAATAATAAAAAAAAAAAAATAGTTAATGTTGATTTTTGTTTTAATAAAACACATTTTACACTGTTATACCAAGTGAAGTTTCTGCAATCAGTCAATCTATTTTATAAGAAACCTTTTCTTAGTTATATGTATTAGATGGAGAATAGGGCTTCCTCAATTAATACCTACTTCATGACGAAGCATAAATTTCTATGACGTTGACCGATCTAGGGTTTAGTTACGAAGCAAATAATATTACTAATTGTATTGGCTTGATAAGCGATATAAGTGATATTTGTACCTTCTATTTGTCTCCTTAATTTTGCATTGAAAACTATATGCCTAAGAAAAAATGTAAAAAAATAAAAAACAATTTAATCCATTAGCGCGTTTATTCCGCATTTTAACAGTTGAAACCTCTTGACACGGACCACTTGGTACTGGACAGCTAAGTGCTACGACTAGTTTTTTCCATTGTGCTTTAATGCGTTAAGTATTTTACGGTTGTGCCGTGAGAAAGTCCACTAGCCTAGCATTCAGGTGGCCTTAGGAAGTACTTCCTTAGACACGTGTGCCGACCATTTGCCAACGGCCCATCCACCCGCATTATTTTACTTGAGAACCGGTAAATTTTAATGAAATTCTATACTTTAATGCAGCTGTGCCACACTTGGTTGGACTGACCAGCTCGAATAAATTTTAATGCGCCAAAACTTATATTGAATTTTAATATACTTATAAAATATTTTTTTTTAAATTCTCGTTCATCATTTAATTGTGCATAAATTATCAATACACACATATTGTACTTTGTTAAGCTACATTAATTCTTATATATATATATATATATATATATATATATATATATATATATATATATATATATATATATATATATATATATATATAATAAAACAACTTTGTTTTAAAAGAAGTGTGGCTACAGTACTAATTAAATTCTCATAAATATTATTAAAAAAAAAAGTCAAGAGTCTCCGAAACCGGCGAGCGTGTATGAAGAGAATTATGAATGTTGAGGAAGCGAGTGAAGTATGCAAGGATAGAGTTTTCTGACACCCTGTTCTCTCTGCCTACCCTGCAAGGGATATGGAGTGATGATATGTATGTATTATTAAAAATTGCTTTTGTCTTATTTTTAAGATTAAAAAAGTTATAGTATATCTTTTAATATAATATATCCAGAATTAAATAAAAAATCCTTGTTGCGGAAAACTTTACAAATATTCACTTAATAGATATAAATAATATATCCACAAATTATTGTTCTGGGATACAAATAAAAAATGCATTTAAGTCATAATATCATTCTTCAGTGAATGAATCGATTCTGTGATTAACTGATTAAGATCCGATAATAACTACGATACTCTTAATATACTATATTCTTATTTATATTTAAATATACTATACTCATAAATGTAGCGAGCATTTCACAGCATTCCATGTCTTAATAAGTTGGTCAAAACAAACAAGTACAAATTGTAAAAGAAATGCATGTAATAACATAAAAAAGAACATGCCAAGAACGGAATTAACATTCAAGTGTTTCAATGCATCGATAGGAGAAGCGTAAACGCTCATTAAATGCTGACATTGAATGTTATCTCCTTATCAAAATATAACCTTTCAGTATAAACGTTATTATAATATTTAATAATAATATAATAGCCTAAATGATAATAAGGCAGCCCGCTGTTGTATAATAATTACAATATTAAAAGTATAAATAATTCAATGGACTATCGGTGATGGAAGCACGCGACGGACTTCCGGAGAGTCTAATGAATGCGTGGCTCATTCTCGAGGCGCTTGACGAACTTCAAAAATTATATAGATAATTATGATTATATGCATTTGACTTGAACTTATAGATAGTGAACTTTGCACATTTCTCCGCATAAATGATGAGGCTGTGTGACTGGTTATATTTAATTTTTGCTTTGCACTTGGTAGTTATCTAATTTTGATGCTATAGGAATGTGCATAGTTACTATTTTATTTAGTTAGTTATAGTTAGTTAAAACGGTTCATGCAATTACAGTATAGTTACTGTAATTAATAGTAGTAGTAATAACTAAGAATTAAATTTACATTATATTTATGATAAATATATATGTATAAAATTATCATATAGAAGATATTCTTGCACGTTTCGTCTCGTTAAATTTTAAAATATGTCGCAAAATAAAAATATGTCTATAGTTATGTAGTATGTATGAGTTTGAATGTATAATCGATATAAGAAGACAAAGCAATCAGAACGGTCAAAAGCTCTACCTAGAATTTGGCATACAATCCTGAGGAAGTTCAAGATTCGTCGTAGTTCGAGTGAATTATTAGGTTCGAGATAAAAATGTTTTGGACTGGGTATTATTGAATTTTGCTATAGGTACCTAGGCATGGTAGATGGATAGATGGCTATAAATTCGCCCACTATTAGGTGAGAATTAAAATTATAAAGTTAAAATTATTATTGAGTGCTTACATAATTCTTTGCATATAAAAATGATCATACCTACTTTTTTAAGAAGCAGTGGTAAATAATTTATAATATCTACGTGCGCAATTTGCTTTACGGCATTAACAAACGAATATATTACGAAATTTAATATAGCTGGATAGAAGTTTTTTTTAATGTAAACTAATTTTGATGAATAATAGTAATTTTATGAATTCTATAACTATTATAAAAAAGAAACTGATAGTGTCTATTGCTTTCTATGGAGGGAAGAACACAAAACAGAAACTTCAATTTTTTTATGTTTTATATGTACCATATATGTCACTACAGATCTGCCTATAAAGTGTGAGCTTATGAAATATATTTATATTAATAGATCGCGATTGTTATTGTTTGTCCCATCCCGACATGTTGAGCACTTTTCAGTATGTCATGGGCGGATAATTATAACTAATATAAATGCGGTAAAAATCTTGAAAAGAAATTTCATTTCGTATTTGTAATATTCGCGTAATCATCAGAAATCAGAATGTTCAAGTTTATTTCACTTAAATAATGCTAAATATTAATCGTTTTTTTATATTTTTATTATTTGCATTTTCAATTTATAAAAATCAATTTGAGATCGAAATGAAGGTAAAAAAAAACAATACAATTAGACAAAAACATAGCAACTAAAATGTAACTAGATAACAACACTACATACGACGGAAAACTCGAAACAAAATATCGTGCTAATTCATATGAACACAGTGGGAACGAAAGCATTTTTGTAAAATTTTCAAGAAGATTCTTGTTAGATGAATATATACCTATGTCCTAAAGGAAAAGAAAGCTGTGTGGTAGCGGCTATGAGCACAACCTACCCTTACTTCACTCGTAGATGTCGTAAAAGAAGACTAAGAGCCTTAACGACCTGGGCCAACTCCATCTGACGTTGTTTGGTCAACAATTACAATGGAGGGTCTGGCAGGTGGCCGGTCATAAAACTACTGGCTTTTACAATGTGTACTATGAAAGAAGATCGACCCCAAGTAGTTGGGCGAAGAGTAGAAGAATGATGCTGTTCTAATGGAAAAGAAGACTAGTGAATATAAGATTGTTCCAACCAACTGAAATCTAATATATATATATATATATATATATATATATATATATATATATATATATACACACTATATATATATATATACTTGTCCCAACATTACTGTATGGAAGCGAGAGTTGGGTATGCAGAAAAGAGTATGAAAGTAAAATTAATGCGGTCGAAATGCGATCTCTGCGGAAAATCTGTGGAGTTAGGCTGACCGACCGCATTCGTAACGACGACGTAAGAGAGCGAGTAGGTATGAAAGAGAGTATTGGTATAAAGATGCGAAAGGGAATGCTCCGATGGTTCGGACATATGGAAAGAATGCCAAACGAACGTCTGGTTAAGAAGATATACAATGCGAAAGTGGAAGGATGTAGGTACCGAGGGAGACCGAGCCTAACCTACCTAGACCAGATCGGTCAGGTACTGAAGGAAGGTGGAGTCAAGAGTCTCCGAAACCAGCGAGCGTGTATGAAGAGAATTATGAATGTTGAGGAAGCGAGTGAAGTATGCAGAGATAGAGTTCTCTGGCACTCTGTTCTCTCTGCCTACCCTGCAAGGGATATGGCGTGATGATATGTATGTATGTACTTTTTAATGTTTGAGTTTTTGTCATAAATTCTTTCCATCACCAGAAAATGACGGTGTTTTTTTTTTATATCGTGTAAACCCTATACAAATTTCATTCATGTGGTTTGGGAATGACGATAGCATATAATTTTCTAGCCGTACTTAAACAGGGTAGCTAGAAAACAAGAAATAGATTTGTGAAATTTAGTATCCCGGACAGCATTATCAATAAAATCTATAGGTACCTATATATTAAAAAAGTTTCTCACTAACTTCCTAAGAGTAAGTAACGAAATTAGTGTCAATGTACTACGAACATATCTGTTCTTGTTAACAAAATAAGCACTAATAAAGCATACATTAGTGGACTTGAGTTCATCAATAAAACTATGTACATTTAAGTTTAAGGGATTTGATGATTTTGCATTTCTTTACGTAACTTCAAACTTCTGCATAGAGAACGTAATTAGTGCGATGAATATACGTACTCTACCCGAACAAGTCGCTCATATGAATTACTTAACAAAATTCGTTATACGAGTTATTATTTTCTTAAGATTATGATATCTGCTTAAGTTTAAGGCAAAGGTACAATGTAATTATTTTTAATCTCTAACTAAATTGAAACAAAGTCTATGGCAAAGGTATAATATAATTATTTTTAACAAAATCTTCAAATAATTACAAAAAAAAATATCTATAAACGATTATAGATATCATACAATTCAAAGTTTAATCTTAAAAAAATCAAGAATTAGTTTTTAAAAATTTGTAATTACAGCATAAAAAAATAATGTTACAATAAATTCCGTAGAATATATCTTATAATATACTATTATGTTGTGTTTACAGGGGTAAAAGCATGATTTAAAACATTGCGTGTTAAATGAACAATACTAATAACATACATGAGAAAATAAAAACATTTCATTTTCTTCGCATGCTTAGCGTTATACAAGTGAAACGTTGAAGCGTTCGGTGGTATGTTTATGTGAAATTTATGGATTTTTTCCGGTATATTAATGCAGTTCAAGGTAAAATACAGGTGCGATAAAACCTTTAAACATTTATAATCAGATGTTATATCGTTTTGTAATGTGTTTACAAAATTTTACAGGGGAATTTTAAAATAGAATTTTATTACTCTTACTGGAGTGCATCTAACGGAATCTATAGATAAAGTTAGTAACCACTGCTTGTAGACTTTATAGCATTAGACATACAAGCAAGTTGCTAGCTTAAGTAAAGGAGAATTCCTGAAACCAGGCTATCTGTTCATCATTATTGTAGGTTCGATTCCTATGCAGTAGAACACTTTGTGCGATTCACAAATGGTTATTGTGAGTCTGAGTGTAATTTGTGTTCGTGAATTACATGTTTGTAAAGTGCCCCGCAATATAATGATTATTTACTTAGATGGTTGGGGGAATTGAATTAAAAAAAAAAAGCAAAGAAATTACCATTAATCATTAATTAATCGAGTAAAATTTTGTGAATTAAATTTTTTTTCTTGTATTCCTACATTTTATTATCATACGAAAATTATTTTTATAGTTGCTATATAAAAATATTCACAATGTTTCAACTGATTATATCATAGGAAGCAGCGTCAAGTCTCTTTTTAAACATCGATTCACTATCTAAGAATTAATTCGTTTCATTTATAAAAACATAGATTACAATTTTAAATAAATAATTAATATGTACAATTAAAGCTAAGTTTTAAATTAAAATATTTACAGAAAAATAGAAGAAAGTAGAATAAGGAATAAAAAATAAATAAATAAAAAGATAAACAAAAGGCGCAATCAAGCATCGAAAAATTCCTCCGCATCACTGTCCACTGGTAATGTGCCCAGAAGGCTAGCAGCATTGCCACGTTGAATGGCAATGCTAACCTTTTGTGCAAAATAAAAAACTTTTTAAACTGTATTTGTTCATTTGCATATACAAAGGAAACATTTTATATCTATTCTAGCTTATACTAATGTTTAAAATCATTGATTGTCAAAGCTTTTCTTTTGTCCTCCTAATTATTAAGGAAGGATAGGTAATATATTATTCCTTTTATATGGATAAAGACACACACGCGCGCGCACACACACACACACACACACACACACATGCTCACACACATGCACACACTTCCACAGCCAGATACACTCAAATGTATCACAGGCATATAATGTATCACACGCATAATATGTAACACACGCATATACTCCAATGGTTCTAATACTCACCATACAAGCGCTTACACATATTCCTATTGACACCCAGTTCAATTCTATATGGTCCCCGTGGATTTCCTGGTGACTTGTATTACAGGTAGTCTTTTTACCTAACACAAGCACCAGCAATCCATAATTATATTTGTAAATTTAGAGTAAGTGTTATTGTGTACTGTAAAGTGTTATGGTGAGAAATAAATCAATTTATTATTATATGGATAAAGAAGTACTAGGTTCTCCTGCCCAACAGTGAGGCGTAGGTGGTCTTAGAAGAAGATTGTAATTTAAATTTATTTTAATTTTTCAGTCTACAACCCAATTTGAGAGTCTGAGACGGTGGTAATCAACATACGTAACTGATATCTTTATTAATATACGGTCGATTTTAATTATTGTTTCATGGAAATTTATTGTAAAACCAAATATTTTTATAAACTTTACTTACTTATTAGGAACTTCAAATTCATCATTCATCTGGTGTATTTGACTAATACTTATATTAATTTAATAATATTGTTATTATACAAATTATAGGTAGGTAAATTATATGTTCATTTATCTATCAGTTTATAAACTATTGCTAGACATAAATAATTATCGTCACCATTATATTTATACAGTATTATAGTTTGCATGTAAGAATAAAAACAGGTAGTGACGGCAAAGTTAAGGAGTGAAAGGTTGACATGGTAAGGACATGTGATGAGATGGGATGAAAGTAATGTTGTGGAAAGATTTAAATATGAATGTTGAAAGCTTTAGGGGTAAAGAAAGGCCAAAGAAAAGATGGATGGATATGCTTGAGGCATGCCATGGATAGACAGGGAGTGACTGCAGAGATGACGTCTGATAGGACTGTATGGAGGAAGATGACATATTGCGTCGACCCCAAGGAATTGGGATAAGAGTAAGATGATGATAACGATGATGTGAGAATGAAAAAAATAAAAGTGCGTACGTACAAAGTACACATGTCAGAAGTGAAACTTCTATGGTAAACATATATCAACCAATAGCGTATACTTTTTCTCGATCTCCCTTTTCCTCTCACTCTCTCTCACTCGCTCTCTTGCTCCATGGCTATGTGCGTTATGCGCCGTTCGCCCTATCTTACTCTCTCTCTTAATCTTTCTCGCTAGCTCTCTCCCACTTTTCGCTTCATGGCACTGTGTGTGATGCGACGTTCGCTCTATCTCACTCTCTCTTTTGATTTTTCCTCACTCTTTTGCTCCCTACTCTCGCTCCATGGCTATGTGCTTCATGTTACGTTCGCCTTTTCTCACTCTGTCTCTCAATTCGTCTCAACCGCCCTCTTCTTGGACAAAAACGTCCCACATTTTCGTGTCACTAATATTGCGTTCCATCCATCCATCCATCCATCAGCCTGTAAACGTCCACTGTTGGACATAGGCCTCCCCACGAGAATGCCATCTATAACGGTCCTGTGCCACCTGCATCCAGCGGTTTCCTGCGACCTTGATGAGGTCATCAGTCCACCGAGTGGGGGGTCGTCCTACGCTGCGTCGTCCGATTCGTGGTCGCCACTCGAGAACCTTTTTTCCCCAACGGTTGTCGGTTCGTCGAGCGATGTGGCCTGCCCATTGCCACTTCAACGTGCTAATCCTTAGGGCTATGTCGGTTACACCCGTTCTTCTACGGATTTCCGTATTTCGGATTTTATCACGTAGAGAAATACCGAGCATAGCCCTCTCCATAGCACGCTGAGCGACTTTGAGCCTTGTTATGAGGCCGACATTTAGAGACAATATTGCGTTGCATCTGTAAAAATTTTACCCTCATGTGCGGAAAGAAGTTTCACTTCAAAAAGTCTATAATTAGTATTATAACTTCTGATATATAGAAATAAAAAAAGAGATCTAGATGGTCTGTTAATTATTTTAGATATTTTACATTCCGTGCATATTCAAGTTTTAATCTAAAATGCTGCTATCTGAAAGTATGTAAGTTGTGTACGTGAGTTATATTTTTTTATGTTAACCTCGAAACTTGGATTATTTTATGATGATATTTTTATTATTACGTTTCTATAGATCCGTGTGTTTTACATAGTTAGCTGGTGTCTAGTTTACCGACGTTTTGAGGCAGAAACACATACACATTTCTACACACAACATATGAATTCTTAATAAGGTTCGCACTATTGCTGTATACCAAACATAGTTTCAGAATTGATCCAGATAGAAGAGAGTTTTCTAATCTCAGCGATGTAGAAAAACCTCAATTACACGTTTATGCTATTTAATTATCGAAGCCCGTACCTCGCAGTCATCAGTCATCCAGATATTATAATATATGTGTAGTATATATATATATATATATATATATATATATATATATATATATATATATATACTAGTAGACCCGGCCACGCGTTGCTGTGGATAAGGTAGTCTCAATAACACGTGGTGGTTATGCTAATAAATTGTAGCATGTGTAATTATATGAAACGTTTCTACGTTTAACATAGCGCCATCTATTAAATACTTACTCAATCCAGTCAACAGATACCACCATCTGTTAGAATCGTTTGGAGATGACAGATAATTGTGACTGTCAAATAACAGACAAATAATTTGCAATAAAATAATATTGTGACTATAAATTGAGATGGAAGCTAGCCTATCTTTTAAGTTGGATCAAATTACACATATTACGCAAATTTGATTAAAATCGGTTCAGTACTTTAAGAGTGCCTGGATGATATATGGGCTGTGATGATGATGCGGCGGAACTACTGGGATGTAGTGAATACATATAAAAGTGCTATACAATATTTTCGTTTGCCATCAAAATTCCCACAAGAGACCACTAACAGTGTAGCCATAGCACTGTTGATGGTGTCATTTTGACTTAGACAATGACTAACCTGAAATACTAAAAGCGTAAAAATAATTATAACTTGACACTGGTACCTATAGCTCGTATAAGTAGCTGATTGCCAATACACAAAGAGAAGAAGAAGAACGTTTATGTGACATCAACCTTTTTAGAGTTCCATACCCAAAAGATAAAACAGGACCCTATTACTAAGACTATGTTGTCCATCCGTTGCTTCGCCTGTCTGTCACCAGGTTGTTCTCATGAACCGTGATAGTTGGACAGTTGAAATTTTCACAGATGATGAATTTCTTTTGCCGCTACAACGACAAACAAATACTAAAAAACAATAAAATAAATATTTAAGAGGGCTCCGACACAACAAAGGTAATATTTTTGCTCGTTTTTGCTCAATATTGATAACAAAAATAGGTAGACGTTTGAAATATTCACAGAATATTTAGTAATATATTCCCTTTAGCAATAAATTATTAAATTAAACTAAAAAAAATAGAGAATTTAAGCTCCCATACAACAAACATGATTATTTTGCCATTTATAGATAATGGTACGGAACCTTTCGTGCGCGCCTCCGAGTCGCTCTTAGCCAGTATTTGAATATAATCGAATTGAGTTTTCAAACATGTGTCAAAATAAAATGTCTTTTAAATCAAAATCACTAAGAAGTATTGATATCAACTTTAAAGCACATCACCCCTAAAATAAGTTTCCACCCCCTTTTAACACAATTAGGAGATAAATCTCAGTAAAATATGAATCACATCTTTCATCAATTCTGTTTAAGAATGTTTATGCAAAATTTGTAATAGATTGGACCAAGGAATCACGTTGTCCCATACAAACTTTGCCCTGCTTTTTCACTCCCTTAGGGATATAATTTCGTAAAATCCGTTCTTAGCTGACCTCTACTCGGCTAAAGAAATATTCCTACCAAATTTGAGGTTTGTAGGCCTTATGGTTCCAGAGATATCGTGATGAGTCAATACATAGGTGGAAATCTCTTATATATATATATATATATATATATATATATATATATATATATATATACTACACATATATTATAATATCTGGATGACCGGTATTTTCTTTTTAGTGTGTTTTGTAGATATAATTAAATATAATAAAAAATATAAAACCTGGTAACATATCATTGTTATTATTACCAATTACAAATAATGATTATAAATATTCAAGCGTATTAAATGCTAAATTTGAGTAATTTGAATTATTAATTAAATAATAATAAAAAAAATTAAAAGTCAAAAAGTAATAAAAAAGAAAAACAGCCTCAATTAGACTGCTCGATTATCGAATTGAAGTGTCTTAATGACAGCGTCAAAATTTGCCTTCATGTTTTAATAGTTGTCAACCAACACAAAATTATATTTTTTCATTGCCTGAAAATATTGTCAAAACAATATTTTCTAAAAATGAAACTTAGCTAAAACGATTAGTCGTCCCCGGAACCCCCTGCTTGCTAAATTTCAAGAAAATTGTTGGTGCCGTTTCCGAGATTCAATATATATATATATATATATATATATATATATATATATATATATATATATATATATATATATATATATATATATATATATATATAATTAGACTGCTCGATTATCGAATTGAAGTGTCTTAATGACAAATGAAATGAAACTTAGCTAAAAGGATTAGTCGTCCCCGGAACTCCCTGCTTGCTAAATTTCAAGAAAATTGTTGGTGCCGTTTCCGAGATTCAATATATATATATACAAGAATTGCTCGTTTAAATATATTAGATTAGATAGATAGATATATTCGACGGTTATAGTACGAGAGGTAGCATTTGCTTAAGCAGGATAATTCTTTCAGTGATCCATAATTTTTGTGCCGATTTTTGGTTTAATTTAATTCCGTTAGTGAAAAGTTTGTCAAATGCTTTACTTTTAAGTGATGAGTTTTCCTTATAAAAAAATGTCTTAATATCGCAATATATTTTGTGACAGTTATTTGTCTAATATTCACTATGTAACTAGTCGCAGATTACCGTTTATTCCACTCATATACTCATACATGTCTTTCATTTAATTTGAAACTAGTTCAAAATTAAAATAAACAGTTGACTTTTTTAGTTGCACATTAGTTACAGTCATCTAATGTCGGCCAGCCACATGCTACAATAAGCCGTTAAAAAGCTCTAATGGTTTTATCTAATGAGAAACAATTAATCGAGCTGCCTTTCCGCTTACTTATTTGTTTTTAACTAATATCAAGATGCAACAATGAAGTTATAATTAAATGCGAACAGTGGTGTGAATCGTTGGCTAACAAATTCATATTTTCGTAACGATGTATCGGGTGCGATAGTCGAGGCGAGATAACATCCAATTAAAACAATTCCATCAAAACATTTTGTGTCAGGTCATTCCACCTGCCGCTGAGTAATAATTTATTCATAAGGAGCCGCCGTCGGCATGGCCAGTGCGTATTTTATCAAGTTGTGGCTCACGAAAATTCAACCAAACTTCCTGTACACATAAAAGCTTACTAAATGCTTTAATACAAAGGATTTATCCTATTCGTCTTATAATATGCTTATATACCTACAAATTATAACTTAGAAAATTGAATAAATATTGTTTTTTTTTTGTATTTTTGACCACATTATAATTAGATTTTAGATTATTATTATAAATGTAAGTAAACAAAGTAGTTCTGCAAGTAAATAATTAAGTATATTAATAAAATGACATTACTTTTTTGGTCTTGTTACTGTAAATAGCCAGGTGGTAATGGTCACGATCTAGAAATATTTATAGATATAAAATATATGCGTACATATACGGCGCGTCTGAGCTAGTACTTACCTTGCATGCCACGTATTGGCGATCAATGTCTCCGCAGAACAATCATTTGTTGATCCTCAATTGGTTCTTAAGTCCAAAACACCATTTTCTTGTTCTTATTCCAATTACTCAGTGCAGACGGAATTTTCTTCTATTGTACATGTTACGAAAGTTATTGGCAATAGTTTTATGATCAGCCCCCCGCTTAAGATCAACTCTCTTTGTAATGTAATTGTTGATCAAACGGCTTTAGGTGGAGTTGGCTCCACAGCTTCACTGGAGTTGTAGTATTGGTAGCCGCTACGACGCTCTCAAACCTGATTGAATCAGCTAATTAGTAAACCCTGTGACCTTTCCTTCTCGTAAACCCTCATTCCTTGGTAACCATTCATAGTATACATTACAACATCAGTGTGGCAATCTGTATTTTTGAAAATTGTAAACGCAGTGAATGAAATTATCTCGACTAGGCAATGATAACCTAATCCTCTCCCCCACTCTGTGACCAATCATGGTATTTTTGAAGACCTAAAACGAGTCATGTAGCTATAATCGCTTATAGGCTTTCGAATTCAGACTAGAAAAGTTTCAAAGATTATAATGCTTACGTACTTTTGGATTGTAAAGCTAATAATCTATCTATGTCTATAACAGAGAGTGTTTGTATATATGACATCGTTAAACTCAGAAACTATTTGACCGATCATTACGAAAATTGGTATGTATATTTATTTTTTCACGGAGAAGGTTTTTGCTATCCTATTGTATAACTCTCCACTATATGGGGCTGCGATATATCAACATCTACAAACAAAACAACGGACCGGGGTTGCTAGTGTAATATAAATTGCAATAAAAATACACATAATAACTGCGTTTACTAAGTATTCTACTCTTGATTAAAAATGTCTACCACTATTCAATTAATATTAGTAAACATTTTTCTTCAATGGTAATGTGTGTGCTGTGCCCTTACTTTGCTCGTGGATGTCGTAAAAGACGACTAAGAGCCTTATAACGACCTGGACTAACTCCGTTTGATGCCGCTTGGTTAACTATTGCATTCCCAAGGAGGTTTGACGTCTGGCAGGCGGTCAGTCATAAAGCTATTGCCAATAACTTTTACGATATGTACTATGAAAGAAAGGTACATATTGTATCGACCCCAAGTAATTGGGATAAGATTAAGAGAATGATAATGGTAATGTGTAATCTGATGAATAACTTGACTTCTAGACTTCAAATCTATTGTATGAAAATATCGTAATGAGATTTTTACCCCAGGAATACTGCACAAAATAATTACTGTGGTGAAAATATCTTCTTCTTCTTATGTATTGGCAATCCGCTACTTATACGAGTTATTGGTGCCAGTGTCGAGTTATAAATGTTTTCACGTTTTTAGTCTTTCAGGTTAATCATTGTCTAAGTCAAATTGTCGCCATCAACAGTGCTATGGCCACACTTTTAATGGTATCTTGTGGGCAATTTTGATGGAAAACGAAAACGTTGTAAAGCACTTTTATATGATATTCACTACAACTCAGCAGTTCCGCCGCATCACATTACATAAAATGCCATCAAAATTATGTAATATAACACGTTATACCACTAAGATATTGAATATAATACAAGAGCACCACATGACGTTTTCAAATTCCCGTCAAAAGTCGTGAAAATATCATCTGCACGGTTTGTTGATTTAAATAAATTTACTAATAGTTGGGCTACACTGTTGATAGTTTTCTGTCTACAGCCGCGAGCCAGCCCGTCAGTGGGTAGTACCACACTCTCGCAGAAAATCAATATTTAAGCAATAGCCGGCAGCCCAAATTTATGAGTGCGTTTTTGGGTTTTCTCTAGTAGGCCTAACTTTAGCCCTATTAAATTGCAATCTTCACGGGCGGCAGTATCTGCCGCCATCGGGTGTGCTGCTCGCTCGTTTGCCATTATAAGCAGTAAAAAAGTAGTATTAAATCTGCTAAGAAGATATACAATGCGAAAGTGGAAGGATGTAGGCACCTACCTAGACCAGATTGGTCACGTACTGAAGGAAGGTAGAATCAAGAGTCTTCGAAACCGGCGAGAGTGTATGAAGAGAATTATGAACTTTGAGAAGGCGAGTGAAGTATGCAAGGATAGAGTTCTTTGGCACTCTGATCTCTCTGCCTACCCTGCAAGGGATATAGCGTGATGATATATATGTATGTATGTATTAAATCTGCCCATGCTTGTGTTACTTACTACGTCAACGTTTTCTTAAAATAGTTTTGGTCGCTCTAGACTTCGTTTTAAATTGAAAGCGACTAACATCAAGCGATGAGACGTCGTTATTCTAAAATTTTGTTGGATTTGTTGACATATATAAATACTGATTCGCTTCTACTTCTTACATAAATGAGATACATTTTTATTTTCATACGCATTTTCTTTTTTTTTAAGTTAAATGTCACTCACTGCGCCATGTTTAGCTGTCAGGGTAATATCATAATATTTTTTTTTTTGGCGGTGGGTTACGGCACGTCAAACCCCGCTAATCCGTCCGGGGCGACAGGAAAAGCGGTGCAAAACCCCATAGACCCGCCCTACAATATAGCTCTCTTCGCCGTGTGGGTGGGCCACTGGTACACGGTCTTTTTCTTCAGTGGCCCACCCGGCGGTCTACCCTCACGAGTATTCTCTCTAATGTCGACGCCCGGACAGTTTGCACCGTCGGGACGTCGTCCTCATATGGTGGCCTCGCTCCCAGGGCGACGAGACTAATCCCCGATCCGGTCACCCGCTGCCTCGGCTAGGGTGGCGTGAGGCGGAAGGGTAATATCATAATATACCATGCTATAAGCCGACGTTACTACGGCAATAGTCCTTCTCGTTGTTATTTTACAATATGCCCGATTAACATTGGTCGCTGTCCTTGCTAGTAGCTCCTAGTAGCACTATGAGTTTATAGTTATTTTTATTAGGTATTATCCTATAATTACTTCAGAAAATTGTAAAGTTACTTAAGGAAATAGTGGTAGAACCACACTGTTAACAGTTCTCTATCTACAGCCGCGGGCTGGTCCGTCCAGGGTAGTACCACACTCTCGCAGAAGATCAACGTCTGAGTAATGGCAATGTGCTACTGCGCTTCATTCAGTGAGCGAGAGTGCCGGCAACCCAACTGGGTGGGTTTGGAATTTGTATTGGTAGGTAGCGGCCTACCCTTGGTATTGCAAAGGTCCATGGGTGGCAGTAACACTTACCATCAGTCGTGCTGCTTGCTCGTTTACCACTACACGCAATAATAAAAAATACTTCGAACAAGCAATCCTTGCATATTGCCTTGTGCCTATATATTTAGATTCTTATATTAATGTAGTAAGAATAAAGTTCACCACCCCTACCTTGTCCGTGGGTTAAAAGACGTTCAAAGAGTATAATATGAGTGTAACAAATATGAATGAGAAGGTAACCTCGAAATTCAAGCTTATACCAACCTGTCTCACCAGCGATGTATAGTAGATCAATTTCTCTTCCACGTGGGATGTATATAAGCCAAAATGATGATGATATATATTTAGAATCTCGGCAACGGCTTAAATTATCTCCACGGAGTTTATTATACCTACAGGATATTTCGTGAGGCTGACCGACCGCATTCGCAACGACGACGTAAGAGAGCGAGTAGGTATGAAAGAGAGTATTGGTGTAAAGATGCGAAAGAGAATCCTCCGATGGTTCGGACATGTGGAAAGAATGCCCAACGAACGTCTGGTTAAGAAGATATACAATGCGAAAGTGGAAGGATGTAGGTACCGGGGGAGACCGAGACTAACCTACCTAGACCAGATCGGTCATGTACTGAAGGAAGGTGAAGTCAAGAGTCTCCGAAACCGGCGAGCGTGTATGAAGAGAATTATGAATGGTGAGGAAGCGAGTGAAGAATGCAAAGATAGAGTTCTCTGGCACTCTGTTCTCTCTGCCTACCCTGCAAGGGATATGGCGTGATGATATGTATGTATGTATGTATGATATTTCGTGAGCCAATAAGCTAATATACCTAGCTAAATCTATTATAACTCGATATATCTAACTAATATATCTAGCTATAATATATGTAGCTAGGTTTCATTTATAGAATATCTAATTTTGTCAAGGTTCAACTCCTAGACACATCGACAAAATATAATTAGAATATGAAGGTTCTAATATCTTCAACGAACAATTTTATAAATTCAGAATATAATTCTATAAATGCATAATATCTGAAACGGCCGCAACAATTTCCATGAAATTAAGTATGCATGAGGTTTCCGAGGTAATAAATCGATCTATCTAGGTCTCATTTATAGAAACTGTTTATTATTGTATGTATTAAAAATAAGAATAACTCAGTTGGGAAATCAAATAGTCTTTTAATCTAGCTTCGTTCGATTTTTTATTTTCTTGTTAAAATCTTTCATAATTTTTTTTTTTCAAGTAACCAATTCATATTCTTTTTATATAGATAGGATTTTAAAATATTCATGTTTTCATTCAAGTTCAAGTGGCAATGGGTAGGCTTCATCCCTCGAAGAACCGACAACCGCTGGGGAAGAAAGCTTATAGAGTAGCGACCACGTATGTGACGGCGCAGTGTAGGAGGCCCCTACTAGGTGACACTAGGCGGCACTAGGTAGACAGACGACCTGGTGAATATTGCTGGGCGTCGTTAGATGCAAGCGGCACAGGCCCGCACTCTGTGGCGTAACATGATGGAGGCCAGGAATGGACGGCAATAGGCTGAAATGATGATTAATGAAACCAATATGTAATTTGTATTGAAATTCCGTCACAACCCTTAAAAAAACAAGTATACCAAACGCAACAAACAAACAAACCACAAAAGACTGACTTTTAACATCTTAATATATTTTCGAAACCACAATATACAAACAAAAGCACCGAACCAGGCTCGGCCATGCAGATAATAATATCTGCGTGACCGAGCCACAGACTATATAAATATATATGTACCAATATATGTATGTAGAGTAGACATTCGTGTTAATTGTCTTCATTTGTTGAAACCGCTACATAAACGGGAAGTGCATACATGCAAATAAAACAACAATACATAGCAACACAAACATCATGCGAATAATTAGCCTTGAAAATTTTTTCAACTTACAAAATATTATTAACTTATAAAACATGTTAGTTAGTTCATTGTGTAACTGAGGAGATTCAAGATCTGTCATTTGCTAAACACAATTGATCTATATGTCATGTTACTAGGGTTGTCAGAAAAAATAAATTTTAAATATGTTTACGTATTTGGAGAGGTGCTGTGTGGTAGCGGCTGTGAATACTACCAACCCTTACTTTGCTCGTGGATGTCGTAAAAGACGACTAAGAACCTTATAACGGCCTGGGATATCTCCATCTGATGCCGTTTGGTCAACAATTACATTCCACAGGAGGGTTGACGTCAGGCAGGCGGAAGGTTATAAAACTATTGCCAATAACTTTTACAATATGTACTATGAAAGAAGAGTACATATTGTATCGACCCCAAGTAATTGGGATGAGAGTAGGAGAATGATGAGACGTTATCGTAAGGTGGGGTTGGCAATCATATTGGCTCAGCTTTTACAACAGTATTTTGGATGATTATTTATATTTCAATAGAGTTCTTATATAAAGTTTTATTATAACTGGCATGGTATGGTAGGTCAAGTTCCTAGGCATAACTGAGAATTGAAATAACATATCCATTGTTTTTACAATGTAAGGAAATCATACACGAGTCGTGAAATAAATTACAAGTTCCAAATAGAGCATTTTAAATATCAAAGGAATTATCAAATTTTGTAAAAAGTATTTTAAAATTATACGTCAGCATAGTATCATATTCAAACAACTGTAATTTAGTGAAAACATGGATGTATTATTGCAATTCCCTGGAACAATCCCTTATGTACTAGCTGACATTAATCTAGTTACGAATACAAAAGGCCAGACTACATTTCCGCGAACAATAAGAGACGCACCAACATCAGCCGGCCGATGTCGACCGCTTTCCGATTCTCGGTATCATTCCACTTGCAAATCACTTGTGAACTATCTGCACTCTCTGCATAATTACTTTGTTTTCTAAGGATCATTTACGTTTATCGAAAATTGTCTAGTTTGATAATAGAAATATACGATAAATATTTTTATAAAGGAGAAAATACTACTTACTTTAATTTTATAATGTGAAATTTTATATACCTAGAAAGATATATATATAAAATTTCTCAGCTGTGATAGACTTTTAGGTATCATTTTAAGAACTGACAATGCTTTATTAGCATAAGAGTTTAATGTAACCAATTTCAGATATGTATTTTACTATTTTTTCCTTTACTAGCTCACAAACAAGCAGACTACCCTATAGTAAGTGGTAACTGGCGCTCATAGACCTCTGCCATACCTAAGGCGGTGATGGGTAGGTTGAATTGCCCGCTCTTTCACTCACTGAACGAGACGCACTAGTAAGCTTGTTACTGCTCAGACACCGAAATTCTGCGAAATAATAGTATTATCTCGGACAAGCCGATCTATTTATGCCTGCAGATTGGTAACTGTAAGCATCGTGCCTCTACTACTGACAAATATTGACTCTTCTCTATAATAAAGACGAAATTGAACTCCAACTACGCTGGTCAGACAGATTTTACCTCGAGTTTTCCTTTCCTTGCATAGATGTTATATGGACATTATATCCCTTACTTTTCTTGTACGAACCCTCACCAGCAAAACAAAGTTGGTAATTTCTAACTACGTTACTACTCAGGAAAATTATTTGATAATTATATATTTTTTTTTATCTTATACCAAGTTCATTCGGCGCACTATTTATTACATCCACATACGAAATGAAATGAGAAAAGTATTCTCAGATATAACTTAAGGCCGTTGTGTCAAGATAAAAAACTTGACGTTATAGCATAATTCCAGCATCTTTACCTATTTTCAAGTGAACATACTTCAAAAATTTCTTAACTTCCATGGCATAATGTGCGAACGTTGGACTGAGTGGCATAATATGGCAGAAGATTATCGCACATATTGTAAAGCAATTAACTTCTGTAGTAAAATAGTGATTTCTACAAGTTGTTCTTTTTCTTTACAATAAAAATTTGCCATAATAAGGAATGTAGGCGACTGAGTTCACTCAGTAGGTATCAATAAATGTATTGGACTGTGTTTTATAACGACTTATCTTCTACAAAGCACAGGTTCTTCCACATAAGGAGTGCTTACTGCTCACCTAGCCGGTGAGCCTAATTGTCCACTCAAATCACTTGACTGCCTCTAAAGATATACCTACATTTCAATTTATCGATTATTCTAATCTTACGGATAGATGAGAGTTATTGGAGTGGTGAAGAGACTACTGGTATCTCTATGTGCTCTATCGGTTCTTTTATTATTACTCTTTTATGAATGTACTACGCAGCTATTTGACTTGATACCAATGTCTCTTATCAATCATCATACCATACAACACCACAGTAAAATTCATCTATACCGAAACGACATTGTCCTCGACTATACGTTTTCAGCGTTAATTTCTCCAACGCACGTCTAGGTTCTGGAATGAACTACCTCCTGCTGTGTTCCACGAGCGTAAACACATGTCTTTCTCAAATGAGATTTAAAAAAGTCTATTTACTTATAGGAAGCAGTGATTTGGTTGTTCCCCTACTATTGTGAACGAACCATCGAAGGAGAATCAGCAACAGCACTCTTCTGGAAAAAACTAATTTCTACTGCATAAATAACGTAGTATATTTAAGGCGAGTGATAAAGACCTATCAGTATCGTGGTTTTGATTCCCATGCAAAACAATATTTTGTGTGATTCTTAAATAGCTGTTCTGAATATAGGTGTAATTACACATATACTCAGAATATTATATTGTAATTTAAAAAACTCCATATTATTCAACATCTGTTTATTTAGTACTGGCTGTTGTGCCAGTTTAATAAAAGAAAATAAATAAAAAAAATCTGTAATCGCTAACCATTCTACCAGAGTTTTGGCGCGAATATGGAAATGTCATATCACGCTCTTGTATTATATTCATTTCTTTAGTGTTTTGTAGTGTTATATTGAATAATTTTGTTGGTATTTTATGGAATATGATACAGTTAAAGTGCTGAAGTGTAGTAAATATGCTATAATAGTGGTTTTTGTGTATTTTCGTGTTCACCCAAAATTTCCAACGAAACTATGAATTTGGTTATCAGCGCCAAATTGATAGTAACGACTTGACTTACTGACGGACAGTGACTATCACGGACTAATTACAATTTGAAGAAGTGGTAAACAATATATGAAGAATATTAATACGGAAGACAAGGCACGAAGTGTCTAAACTATGAAGACTTGGCTTAAAGATTCCTTAACTTCGTTCACATGTAAATGGCAAATAGTGAAACCGAGTGGTCCAAAATAAAAAAAGAAAAAGAAAAAAATACAATTCTGTCAAGCGTGACGGCACTATAAGGCCTGGGGCCTATGTATAACAACGGAAGTCAATAGATAGATAGATTTTTACATTACATTATCAATGGATAGGGACACATATCGAAAGTAGATTTTTTTTGGAGTGGTTACTTAGAACTTTAAGCCAAATATAGATTAACCTTTACAAACAAACGCAGATAAAATGACAATGATATGCATTAAGTGCACAAGCTATTTCACCACTAGTCTAAAGTTTGGAATTCTATTAACGTAGTGGTTTACCTATAACAACCAGACTAGTTAGTTCAATTCAATGTCGAAGAATATGCGATGTGTGAAATTCGCATGAATAGATACTATTTGGATAACTTTTGTCAATGCAAATTTTATTGTGGTGTGTTGTCTATTAAAATTAAAAATAAAAGTATACAATCATACACAGATATATCGATGACCATTCAATCATCAGCCTATGAAAGCCCACTGTTGGACAAAGACTTATTTAAACAATAAAAAAGGGGATAGTTTCGTAATTGATACACTTGACAGTTGGGTTAACGTTATTGCAGTCATGGTTATGTGCTTGTACCAGTGGCCGGCCCAATGGCGATGGGGAGGGAATACGGTGGGTAATGGGGCCACGCACTGCCCTTCCATTGTCCCCTACGGAACGGGTAACGTATGTCCGGGCCATAGCCTAACCAAAAAAAAGAAGGGTTATGTGCTTCCCAATATTGCTCATTCTTTTCAAATCATATCAAAAAGACGTGGTAGTATTCATAACCACTACCACAAAGCAAAATTTATAAAGTGGTAGGTACGTATGTAGTGCGATAATGTACCAACAACATCTAATATGAAATGGGCTATTTTTATGGATTCTATTACTATAATAACCGACCATTAACTATAATTTTTTTTTATATAGAACTATTTTGTTTTTTACTGCTAATGTATTTGTACCTAAAATGTGGGTAAAAATTTCAATAGTAAATACTGTAGCGGGTCGATATGAATTTTTGTGACAACGATGACTTGTTGGACGTGAGACACCTTAGTTCTACCATAAGCTGAACGCTGCATACTGTTTGAAACGGCGGGCAATTAAAAATCAAATACAAACGCGAAAAAAAAATACATAGATACATATCATCACGCCATATCCCTTACAGGGTAGGCAGAGAGAACAGAATGCCAGAGAACTCTATCTCTGCATACTTCACTCGCTTCCTTAACATTCATAATTCTCTTCATACACGCTCGCCGGTTTCGGAGACTCTTGACTCCACCTTCCTTCAGTATGTGACCGATCTGGTCTAGGTAGGTTAGTCTCGGTCTCCCTCGGTACCTACATCCTTCCACTTTCGCATTGTATATCTTCTTAACCAGACGTTCGTTCGGCATTCTTTCCACATGTCCGAATCATCGGAGCATTCCCTTTCGCATCTTTACACCAATACTCTCTTTCATACCTACTCGCTCTCTTACGTCGTCGTTACGAATGCGGTCGGTCAGCCTAACTCCACAGATTTTCCGCAGAGATCGCATTTCAACCACATTAATTTAAATAAAAAATAGTTTTGAAATGTGTAATAATCGGGCAATCATGGGCTGATGACGTAGTAAAAATGCCTGGGAGCCTTTAAATACAGACAATAATACATCACTACTGAATTTGCCTTTTTCTAGTAAAGTTTCTATGTCCAGTAATGAATGGTAAAAAGCTGATATGTAAATAAAGGGAATCGGAAAAATAAATGATATTTTCCATTAAAATCGAGCTGAACATCATCAAGACATGTGCAAATGAGGTTGTTCTCAGTAATCTATTGTACACACATGATAAATTCAAAGTTTTTACATATAATATACTAGCAAACCCAGACCGTTGGTTTGTTTGTAGAACTTGATACATCGCAGCGCCGCCTGGTGGCAAGTACATGAACGTGGATAGTACACAAACCTTTTTCGTGAAAAAATACATACATACATACATATCATCACGCCATATCCCTTGCAGGGTAGGCAGAGAGAACAGAGTGCCAGAGAACTCTATCTCTGCATACTTCACTCGCTTCCTCAACATTCATAATTCTCTTCATACACGCTCGCCGGTTTCGGAGACTCTTGACTCCACCTTCCTTCAGTACATGACCGATCTGGTCTAGGTAGGTTAGTCTCGGTCTCCCTCGGTACCTACATCCTTCCACTTTCGCATTGTATATCTTCTTAACCAGGCGTTCGTTCGGCATTCTTTCCACATGTCCAAACCATCGGAGCATTCCCTTTCGCATCTTTACACCAATACTCTCTTTCATACCTACTCGCTCTCTTACGTCGTCGTTACGAATGCGGTCGGTCAGCCTAACTCCACAGATTTTCCGCAGAGATCGCATTTCGACCGCATTAATTTTACTATCATACTCTTTTCTGCATACCCAACTCTCGCTTCCATACAGTAATGTTGGGACAAGCACTGCGTTATGTATTGCTACACGTGCCTTCTGGCTGAGGTGGTGGCTGCCGAGAAGTTGCCCCAACGCTCCGTTCACTCTATTTCCCGCATTCACTCTTCGCTCTATATCAGTGGTGTACCTTCCATCTCGGCTAAATCCACATCCAAGATATACAAATTCATCCACTTGCTCTAGTACATCATTACCTATTGTTACTCTTACATCTGTTCTGGTTTTATCTCTTTCAAAGACCATTATTTTGGTTTTGCTCACATTCACGCGTAGACCCCTTTTCTTACAATCTTCTGTCATTGTGTCGACTAGGGTCTGCAGGTCAGTCGCTGACTGTGCCAGCAGGACTGCATCATCTGCATAAAGCAGAGCAGTGACCACTGAGTCGCCCATCTGGACTCCCACATTCATATCGTTCAATCTTTGGAGACATTTATCCAGATATATGATAAACAGCCTGGCTGACAGAACGCACCCCTGCTTAACGCCGATGTTGACGTCAAACCAAGGCGACATTCCATCATCCAGCCGCACACAGGCTCTATAGCCCATGTAACTGGACTGCACAGCCTGTAGCAGTTTACCGTTAATACCATACTCCGGTAAAATGTCCCAAAGTTCCTTTCGTACAACCGTGTCAAATGCTCTCTCCAGATCCACAAAACTGCAGAAAACCCTCTGACCTAGAGCCAGATGCTTCTCCACAATGTTGCGTAGAGAGAACACTTGATCCATGCATCCCCTTCCGCTCCTGAAACCTCCTTGTGTCTCACACAGTAAACCATCGGACACCAACCTCATTCTCCTTTCAATAATTTTTCCATACACTTTTGCTGCCAAACTGGTCAAGCTTATGGCTCTGTGATTTGCGCAGTCATAACGTGAACCCTTGTTTTTAAACAAAGGCACGATGACTGCGCTATTCCAGTCCCTGGGAACCATTCCCGAGCTCCAACATAAATTGAGGAGCAACAGGAACGCCTCCCAGACACAAGAGCCACCGAGCTTGATCATCTCGGCAGACACCATATCAATGCCCGCTGCCTTACCATTTTTCAAACTTCTTATCGCCCATTCAACTTCATCCATACTGATGCCATCGGAGGACGCCGTTGTCGAATGTTGATCTACTAAACCACATCCAACACCGGCGCCAACCGTAGCATCCGCATACATATCGCCAAAATATTCACTCCATCGGCTTAACACGTCTTGTGTTTGTGTAAGAATGTCTCCACCTTTAGACCTTATTTTATTCATTCTGAAGGCTGACCAACCACCCCGAGACTTCTTCACCTCCCTCCAAAAGAGTTTGGTGTTACCCTCGAAGTTTTTAGTCAGCCTATCTTCTGCACTCATACTTGCTCTATCACGTTTCTCTTTCACTAAGGCCTTGGTGTCATTCTTACATTGCCGATATATTTCTTTCTTCTGTTCAGTCATACTGTCATTCAGATTCAAAGAAGAGACATAGTCCAGCCACGCTTTCTTCTTTTGCTCTACGGAAGCTGCCACTTCCGCATCCCACCATGCATCACCATTTGTTTTTCTATGCTTCTTTGAACTTCCACATACTTCTTTCGCTGTATCTACCATACTCTCTTTCAATACTCTCCAGCATTCTTCAATGTCCGATTGCGGCTGGCTTGCCATCGTCAGCCGTTCTCGGACACCCTCTGCATACTTTTCTCTTACACACTCTTCTTGCAACCTTTCAACCTTTATTCTTTCAAGCCCTCCGAAGTGGACACGCTCTCGCCAGTGCCTCCACTTTCTGAACAGACCACTAAATCTCGCAATAACGAGATAGTGGTCCGTGTCGACTGTGGGGCCCCTGTAGGCTCTTGCGTCCAATATTTTGCTTCGGAGGCGACTGTCTACCAAAATTAAATCTATTATGCTTTTCTGTTCATTCCTTCTCCATGTATACATATGGATGTCCTTATGTTGGAAAAATGTGTTTGACACAATAAGGTTTCTCTCCATGCATACATCCGCTATGAGCCTACCTGCGTCGTTTACTCTCTTATCACCAAATGGACCAAGTACGTCCTCATAGTCGGGACGCTTGGTCCCCACCCATCCGTTCAAATCTCCGCATACAATCACGCGTTCACTGGTTTCTGCCATATCCAGAACTTCCCTAACATTGTCCCAAAACTTCTCTAGGTCTGATGCCACCGAGGATCCTACGGGAGCATATGCTACAACCATGAATACCTTGGTGACACCTAGTTTTATACGGACCCAGAGAAGTCTGGGATCATACATTCCGTAATCCTTCACACCTGAGGCCAAGCGAGAGGACAACAGCACTCCTACCCCCATGCTGGCTCGATGGCCCTGTGGTACACCAGACCACAGAGCCATCCCGCCACCAGGAAGATCGCAGGCGTCGCTGCCCCTTCGCTTGGTCTCTGTTACACAGAGCACGTCTAGCTGTTTGTCCGCCATGACGGATATCAGCTCGTGCAACTTACCTTCCACACAACCTCTTACATTCCACGTGCCCACCCGGCACTCCGTTCTCCTCGACTCGCCTAACTGGGCAAGGCGTGATGGGTGGCGGCCCCCATCGCCGCATGGCGGCCCCCATCGCCGCCAAATGTAATGTATGAAAAAATACATATACATATTATACATAGATACCAAATTTTCATAATGATCGGTCAAATAGTTGCCGAATTTGGCTATGTCATATACAGAAACATTCTCCTTTATAGAAATAGATAATTAGATAGACAATGTGTAAAAAACATGATTCCTATAAGTCAAAGGGGTAAAAAAATTATATTATATTCGAATAAAATATCTTCATGATATTATATGTCTACTTAAAAATCATTATATTATTTAACGAGATGATAAAAACGCTATTTTTATAATTATATAATAAGAGTGGAGGAAAAGTCCTTGAAAAACGCATTCAATAAATAATGAATTGAATTACCGGTAACTGACGGCAATATTTTACGAATGTTGTGTGAATATTCACACGTAAAATTATTTTTATGAAAATGCATGTCGAGAAAATTATAGCAGACGAAGTTGCGTCGAGCATGATCCACTGACACGACGTCGAAATGTTCAATGTTTTATAATAATAATACAAAATATTCTCCTCGGAGTTTTTTTTTGCTCTAAGCATTCAAAACTACTAAAGTAAGTTTTAAACTTATTGTTAACAACTTCTTAATCTCATCATCATCTCAGCTCATATACGTCCCACTATTGGGCTCGAGCCTCCTACGTAATAAGAGGGAAATTGACCTGTTATACCACGCTGGTCATACGTGTTGGTTTTTTTTAAGTTTACCTTCTCCTGCATAGATGTTAAACGCGTTTTATATCGCTTAGTCGTCTCTTACGATCACCCACGGGTAATATAGGGGGTGGTGAATTGTATTCTTACTCCGTCACCACACGGATAACAAATTCCTGCAGAGATGTAATTCTTATAATTTATTAATCATTTTAATGCGATTTTAAATTACTATATAAGATTAATAATAATTTGTAAAATATACCTCGGGCCTGTCCTAAGTCATAACTTTCAGTCTAACTGGCATACATTAATTAGTGAATGCGTCAATTACATAAAAACTTTAAAAATAATGCATACAAAAACTGAAGCAGTGTTGCATAAAGGGTTAACAAGGTCAATTTATTGTTGCGAGGTGTCGATGGTGAAGGCCCCGAGAGGTGGCCGGCGACGTGGCTGTCAAGATAAACATCGCAGCTTGCTCCACGATAACGTGGTAACGAGCCTAACGTCCGCCGTAGAGTCGCGTACAACCCACTTAGAATTTTTTTGTTAGATATAATTTATGCAATCGCTAGCACCTATTTTTTTTTTAGCAAAACATGTCACTACTAAATCATATTATGAAAATATTTAACAAAATGTAGCATACTTGAGCATTTTTATTAAAAAAAATTATATTTTGAGAAGTCTAATAATCAAAATGTTGATTAATATTGTAGAATCGAAAGATTGAAAGTAATGTTGCATACATTACTTTCGGTGTTTTTGGTAGGTATATTTTTTTCTCTATTATAAGATAAATTCTGTGGATCAATTACCCTTCTTTTTTAAATTACTGAAAATTTTGCATTTAATATGCTTAATTATTTATAAAACCCGATTACGAAATGAAAAATGATGTCACAAGCGGGATTCGATCCCGCGCCTATTGGGATTCCGGCCCAATCGTGCTGCCACTACACCACCGTGACTAATTGTAGGACATGCAAATTTCACTTCGTATCATATTTACGTCTTAAGGTGACGGTATGCTATCTACCCGACAATGTTTACACATTGTTATAGGCTTAATACTTAAAACTTTACAGTTAGAATTGTATTAAACGATGACCTTGTTATTTTTACATTACTGAAAATTTAGCATTTAATATGCTTAATTATTTATAAAACCCGATTACGAAATGAAAAATGATGTCACAAGTGGGATTCGAACCCGCGCCTATTAGTCACGGTGGTGTAGTGGCAGCACGATTGGGCCGGAATCCCAATAGGCGCGGGTTCGAATCCCGCTTGTGACATCAATTTTTAGAAATTGTAAATTGTGTATTAGAAATTGCAATTGTAAATTGAAGGTATTTTCTTAAATTAACATGATTTTATTTCTTTATCTTGTATCATGTCCGTAAAGGTCAAGTCAACAAGTCTTAAGCACCAGTCATATTGTGGGGAACTTTATTTAAAAGAAGTTACTTAAAAATGAGGCTACTGAATTTCTTGCCGTTTCTTCGTAATTTACAGCAATTTTAGTTTATTCCATTAATATGAGATTAAATGTGAAATTTTTAAGTTAAACGTTTAAGTGACCTCACGAGGTTCATATAAAAAATGTTTTGATTTGACTATACATTTTGTAACAAAATATTTCAATATTTTTTTTTACTAATTGCAAGGTAAGATATTTCTTAAAAAATCACATTGAATACAATGGCAATATTTTTTTTACTAATTGCAAGATATTAGATTTAGTAATAAGTAATCATACAAATAAAAAAGTAACATGGCAATGACAATATAAAAATTTAATATTCTGTTGTAATGTCCCAAATACATTTATTTTTAGTAAAATTTTTGTTATGTTTTTATTTAAGATTTGCTTCGAATTTATTTTGTTGAATAGTTTATATTATTTAACATATTTTTTTTTATAATAATCAAATTCAACATATTTTATTAATGAAACATGAAAATTATCTATATTTGATTTAAATTTCAGCTGTGCCTGCGGCTCGTATTAGAGTATCTTCTATAAATAAATTTTCTATATCTCGAGAATAGTATCTACTTCCCCTTAAAATATATCTCATGTCCTCTTCTGAATGCCTGACAACTTGCATTTGCAATTGCAAAACTATTTATTCAGTAGTTATGGCGTGCAGCCTTAACTTAGAAAAATAAATTAGCACACTCACATTCACATCTATAGAATATTAACTAAGATTATTAAACATAAGTACTTCTTTAAAAAAAAAAGTGTGTGTGTCAGCTCCGGCGCACGACTGGAGTTTACTCCTATTAAAACAGGCGCAAAAAACTGTTCAGTGAAGTATTTAGGTCAGAAAGTGAAAGATGCGCAGAATAGGTTGCGCACCAAAAACGTAACGAGGTCATTCGATCACTAGATTTTTCTCCTCAAATTTTTCTCATACCGGACGCCTTATGTGAAAATCGATTCTTAAGGAGTAAACTCCAAAAATGTTTAATAATGTTGTCACGTAGAATGATAAATAATGTACTAGACGATAAACAAGCAGTCTAACATAATGAAATTGCCGACTGGTAGTTTCTGAGATTAGCAAGTATAAACAAACAATGATTCAACTTTATAATACTGTTTTCCATATATGAGATATACCTACCTAATGCTATAACTTAAGCAGAATTTATTTTTAATTTTTAAATTTCTCAAATTAATTTTCAATTTTATATAGAGTATAAGATGAGTTTAACGATTTTAATTTCTATTTTCCTTTAATTGTGGATATATTTTAGCTAGATTTATTTTAAATAACACATGCCAGTTATATGTAATTAATTTTCAATTTAATACTTATATCAAGTGTGAAATTTCAATAGTTAGAATTATCTTCGTACGTTATTCGTTATTATTCAAAAGTATCGAACTCATTGAAATATATAGGTACCTAATATACCTAAATGTAGTAAACCGCATTGAAGATAAATCCTTTAATCATTCTCTTAATAATTTATGTAACTCAAATACAATAATTAAATAAAATACTAAAAAGAAATCATAAAAATTAGTAATTTAGTTTTTTTTTAAGAAACGATAATTAATTAATTAGACAGCATCTACAATTTACTGAAGAACTCGTGTCGTCGTCTGTACATCCACTTACGGTTGATTGTAAACAGCTTTTAAAAACTTCGTTGTCCCTCCTTTATCTTTGTAGCAGGTAGATACTAATTATATGTTATTATTTAATACAATGTTATTACCTAGTATACGCCAACGTTCCCTTATAAAACGGGTAAGACACTGATAAACTGTTTGAACTACTACGTAGCGAAACAATACTTAACGGGGTGTGTTATTTCAGTTGAATACATTCGACAGAAACTGTTATATAAAGTTTTCAATGTGGTTTGATTGTTGAATGCCGGAATGTATTCATTTATTCTAATTAGGTATATTGCGCTGATACTTCTTTAAATAGTAATTAATTGCTACTACTACGTATTGTGTACATGTTGGTAATGTTTCATTGTTATTTTAGTAGATATTGTAATTAAATTTAAACGTTTAATTATTATATTGTTTTAAAAATATTAGCAATGTTTATAGATGACCTTAAATATAAGATTATGCTTAGATCATGATTGTTTGAAGCTCTATTTTAACATCGACAACACAATTTCAGGTACCTAATACATAAGTGAATTTAAATATTAAATGGTACATAATATCCTTTAATCATTGAATATCCTTCAATATTTTAAGTCATGTAGACTACCTAGGTTATATACTTTAAATATTAACATTATTGTTTTTCTTCTCAAGTTTTACGAGCTATTGCTATTCACAACTCTTTTTCAAAACGAGAGGCAAAATCGTTTTACCTATATACATTGTAGGCTAATCAGATTGGTGCAGTATGAAAATAAAATCTTGCATTTATATTGTTTGCCTACACATCCTTTACTTGTCTCTTATCCTAGGGAAAGGGAATACAGAAAATATGAAATTCTTATTTCTTCGCAACATAATATAATAAGCCTGCATTATATCTGTCTACTTTGAAGTTTTAAAACGTTAGCAGATAATAATTATACCTAATTTTGAGCATAGTTATATAAACAACTATGTTCAAAACTACCTAGCGATAATAATAGTTTTTAATTTGAGTGTTTTTTTTTTGTTATTCTACTAACAGCAACATTTTTTCGAACAAATTTGAGATTAAATGAATTTGATATATTTTTTACGATCGCATTTGCTTAACAAGCAGAAAGAAAATAATTAAAACGATGCATTCAATTACTGTTATTAAAGTTATCGGCAATACAGAAGCCGATTGAAATAGCGCAGTTATTTCGTTCGATTATAGTGTGCCCGAGGCTTCGAGCGGTCAAAGACAATCCTTAAGCCGAAGCCTGGCGGTCGCCGCTGGCAGTTTTTATTTGAGAATATTTTCCTAACTAATTAAAAGCGTTAAAATAAGAAGATAAAAACTGGCTTCGTTATCGGAGCCATCGACCCGCTTTTGTGTAGCGGCCACCAGCGCGGCCGCGAGCGGCGCCCGGCGCTTAGTCGTACTCTGTAATTAACTAAAATCCAGCGAATCGAGTCCCGCGATGTATCCAACGTATAACAAAGGATACGCAACTCTCTAAAATGCACATCCACGCATAAATTGCGCTCTGCTTTAGCTTCTGTTACGCATTTTTATTTTTCTTTATTTCCTTGTCACTAACATATTTCTGAAATTCTACAAAGAACGTGAATTCCAAGACTCTTATGTTTTATTTTTATATTCCAAGATAATTATATTTAAATATCAGTAAAAGAAATCTGTCAAAGACATTTCTAACATTTAAACGGGTATAAATATATAATATTATTAAACTCGTAGCAAAATAATAATTATATCTACAATCAGTGAATCGGTTTTACTCTTATCTTGATTCTATATTCATTATCGATCTATCTTTTATCTCTTTACATTAAAAAATGTACGTTAATGTCGTAAATTAATAATGAAGGAATATACAATTTACTGTAAATTGAGTTCCTATTTACGTAAGCTGATTTAATAGATTTGTAGATTTGATCGTAGTTATTTCTAAAAATCATATTGATTGCCAAAATGATATTTAATAATTATCAATTTACTTGTTAATCTAATATCAATATTATCATTTAATTAATCTACAAGCTTAAAACAAATTATTACATCAGTTAGACGTTGTAAAAGTAAGAGTTTGATAGCTCTGTTTCCCTGTGATGTGTAAGATATAATATGCCAATTCATCCTTTTCAGTGTATGTCGTAAAAGATGAGTAACGAATGTTAGCAGATATTTTTATTTCAAGATGAAGATAATTCGAAATAATACCTTAAATTTGTTTGATAGATAACTATGGCAGATGCTGGTATTAATAGATTTACTAGCCATTGTGGATGAGCATAGATGTGCTGCGTGGTAGAGCCTAGAAATACTACTAGCCCTTACTTTGCTCGTAAAAGACGAGTAAGAGTTTTTTTTTAAATCGACCTGAATCAACTCCATCTAATGCCGTTTGGTTAACAATTTCATTCAAGAGGATTGATGTCAGGCAGGCGGCTGGTCATAAAATTATTAGGTACCAATAACTTTTGTAATATATACGATGAAAACAAGGATAAGAGCAGGCGAATGATCATAATGGGGAGGCGAACAGCTTTCGACTGTGCTACATATGTGATCTGAGAAGAAGATTTTTATTAGGCATTTACCAAATACAGAATCTACCGAGGGTTCATAATGCCGGACGACTGGACCAGGGAATAAATACGGTAGGTTATGGGGCGACGCGCCGCCCTTCCTTCACCCCAGACGGAACGGATAGCGTGTGTCCAGACAAAAGCCTGCCAAATAAAAAAAAATACTCATAATTCGATCGAAATTTCTTTAATCCTTCTTCTTATGACGACTCTTCAATACGTATCTTACTCCATTCCATCTGTATTGAAGAATAGAGAAAGTAAATACGAATATATGATTAAAAAAATGACAATATTGAAACGCATATTAGAAATATCTATAAAATATGATCAGTTTCATCAAATAGGCTCGCCTATTTTTCTCAATTCATCCAAACTACCCAGGTTGGGGTAAAGGATAACGGGCAACCTCATAATTCCTCTCTATAATCTTGCCTATAAAATTAAGTCAACTTAGATTAATGGTACTGGTCTTTTTACAATAATAATAAATATATATAATATATTTTAATATTGAGGCATGTAGCGAAAGGTTAAGAATATAATTGTTGCCGCCCTATAATTGCCCCTTCAAGTTAACGTATCCAACGTAAGGCTATATAGGTGCCGGAAGAATGGCAAGTAGCTTTCTAGTGTGCAGTATATAAAACCGACTGCAATCGCCAATCAGCTTCACGCGTGGATATCATCTCATTTGTGTGGAAGGCCTACAACTGTGGATGACGTAAAGCTAATTCATGATATTAAGCAAGCTGTATTTTAAAACCAAAAACAAAGCACAAATATTTATTAATTTTTTAAATATGGTGGCATATGTGTATTTTTTTTTTGTCTATTTATCAATGTAACACATATTATATTTAACAATCACTAAGATATTATATTATAAATCATTTAGATATTATGTTAAAGTTTACTTAATTTTACGGTTTACTAAATTTATGAATTATATTAACACGTCATTGATACGTCATCGTAATCATCTCATCTGAGGCCCGAATACATTACAATGCGGAGAGCTCGAGCCTCAACGACAGGAGGAAAATTGACCTACTCTGGTTATACGGGTTAGTTCAGGGTACTTTTCGAGATTTCCTTCTCTTATACATACATACATATCATCACGCCATATCCCTTGCAGGGTAGGCAGAGAGAACAGAATGCCAGAGAACTCTATCTTTGCATACTTCACTCGCTTCCTCAACATTCATAATTCTCTTCATACACGCTCGCCGGTTTCGGAGACTCTTGAATCCACCTTATATATATGTTATATGTATGTATATTATATCTCTAAGTCGTCTTTTATAATATACAAGGGTAAGAAATGGGATAGTGAATTGTATTCTTACTCCGTCAACACACGGATATTGATTGATACATAATCATCATTCTCCTACTCTTATCCCAATTACTTGAGGTCGATACTATATGTACTCTTCTTTCATAGTACGTATTGTAAAAGTTATTCGCAATAGTTTTATGACCGGCCACCTGCCAGATGTCAACCCTCCTTGGGCGTGTAATTTTTGACCAAACTGCGTCAGATGGAGTTGGCCCAGGTTGGCGTTATAAGGCTCTTAGTAGTTTTTTTAGACATCCACGAGCAAAGTAAGGGTTGGTAGTATTCATAGCCGCTACCACACAGCTAAGTTATTATTATTCATTTTTGATTAATACATAATTTATTATGGTTTATTATTTATTAATATATTATAATTTTAATAATTCTCACTTTAACCATAGACAGCAGTTTGGGTCAAATAAATGAGTAGGTATATATAAATACATGTGTACTTAGGTATATATATGTGTTTGCGTCTGAGAGTCGTAGGTATAGCGGCGTTGTGTGTAATGTTATATTTTATGTAATTTTTTGAATCATGTATTAAAATTTTTTGAATCATGTATTTATATACAAATATGAGTTATTGTAAGGAGTGCACACTTAACAATTATAAACTTGAATTATGCCAAATTTCATATGAGGAATATGAAATTTGACACAGATAAAGAAAATATATGTGAAATATACGTTTTTGCTTCATTTTTAACTATCCATATATAATTCCAATGACGAGAACAAATAGTCACAATAAGCATACGCAATTAAAATCTATGTTCAAATATAATATTAAACTTTATATTAATAATATATAGAAAATATTTATTATGATAATAAATGTACATAAATAAGTAATATTCATAGCTGTACTTTTGTTTCATTCAGTACTTAAAATATCTATTACATGAAGCACCATGCGGCCTCTATGCTCATGTATGATGTATAAAAACAACTCATTGTACTGTCAGTTTGGTTGACAACGATATCAATATTAAGTTTAAAATTATGAAGTCAATAGCAATTTATCAAACAACAACATTAACACATATAAAATGACCCAGAATTCTATTGTTGTATTGTTGCTATTGTCTCTGATTTCTGTAATGTCACTTACAAAATATACAAACATATGAGTCCGTATGTGTATCATATCAATATCTATACACATATAAATTTCATTAAGAATTTTTACTGATTTAAAATAATATGTTAATATAAAGGATTGAATTATCTTTTAAAGTTTATATCATACGCTCATGAACTTACTATTGAAATGAAATTATTTTTATGGATTTTATCACTTTTTTAAATCCGAATCACGGGAGAACTTTTCCAGATACCATGAACTATGTAAAATATTCGAAACGTCGAGAAATTGGGAGTGTAAAAATCAAAATCGGAATAATAGTATTATTTGTCATGTGTATATACACTTAAACATCAAAAAATATTGTTTAAACTATATATGCCCTACAATTGGGCACTAGTCTCCTGCAAAAAGGGACAAAAATATTTCTATGCCATACTAGTTACGCAGATTATTATATATTTTTAATTTTAAATACCTATATCACATATTATCCAAATATAAATATTTATATATATAATATATTTATATAATATAAATAATAAATATTTATATAATATAAATAAAACTATATGAAATAGTAAATAGTTGCATGAGAATATTGAATAATATAGTCGTTATGGAAAGTATGCAGATTGTACAGTTGATTTTTTATTTTTATAGAACCCTTTTTATATCTAACGTCCAAGGATCGATATTATCTTGATATAAATCTAGATAATTAAGTGATGTGACAAAAAATGAAGGCGTGATATGTTCTCGGGCCGTCGACTCTTATAAAACTAGATGGTAATGAATGAACACAGATAAGGAAGGATGAAGAGGATGGGTTCAGAGGACAGGGGACACGTTTGGCCCTTTGTGAATGAACATTTTCAATGTGCCATCGTCGCGTGTATGTGTGAGTTACTTGTCTTGCGTGTAGCCATGCGTGTGTGACAAAGGTCGCTCATGTGGAATAGCATTAAGATTTTTTATACGTTTACACTTCGAATAAGCCTTTTAAAAGGTTTAATGTTCATTTTAAGTGTTTTATAAAAAATATATGTTAAAACTGGATCTTTTTAAAACTTATAGTATCTATTTCAACTTAATAATCGTATACAATTAAGATAAACTAGTTACATAACTACTCTAGTGTAGATATAAACCTAAATATAAATTTTGCAAATATCTAATTGAATTATAATCGGCAAAGATACAACATAAATTTAAAAAATAGCATGTAGGTAATTAAAAACATTTATTGAATATTTGTAGCGCATATTAGTTATGCTTTTTATTTTGACAAATGATCATATAGAGTATAATAGACTGTAGATTAATTGATGGAGGAATTAGGTATCGCCCTCATCTTCATAATGTAAAAGAAATACATCTACTATTCCAGGCTGGTAAGAAGATTTCGGGTGATCGGACCGGGGAATTGTCCGGTCACCCGACGCGAGGCCACCGCGTGAGGGCGACGCCCCGACGGCGAAATCTGTCGGGGCGCCGACGAGAGGAACCCGCGAGGGTAAACCGCCGAGCGGACCACCGAAGACAAAGATCGGGTACCGGTGGTCCGCTCGCACGGCGAAGAGAGAGGATTTTACGGTGGGTCTATGGGGTCACGCGCCGCCTTCTCCGTCACCCCGGACCGATTCGGCGGGGCGAGACGCACCCATAGCCTGCCAATAAAAAAAAAAAAAAAAGGCTGGTAAGAAGAGGTTTACTGTCAATCTATTTAGGTTTTTATATCAAAGTTTTGCTTCTTTTGCTATGATTTTATATTCTTTAATCACTTAAATCACCTACAAGAAAGGAAGGAGTGGTACCTAAGTTGTATTCTTACTTCGTCGTTAAAATTATGCCAAATCTCCCATCCCAATGCATGCAATATTATTAAGGTAACTCAAAGTTCTTAATTCATTTATTAATATATCTACACATTTGTTAAACTTTCTGTATGGTGACGGAGTAAGAATACTATTTACCAACTCATATCTTACCCGTGGGTGATGGTACGAGACGACTAAGAGATATGAAATGCATATAACATCTATACGAGAGAAGGAAAACTCGAAACAAAACCCTATACCAACACGTCTGACCAGCGCGGTATAGTAGGTTAATTGCCCTCCTATTATGGAGGAGGCCCGAGCCCAACAGTGGGACATTTATGGACTGTGATGATGATGATGATGTCAAACTATTTTCTATGCATATATATTGTAATAGTAGCAGTATCGAGAGTCAAAACTTTGATTCTCATACCAGTGATTAATATGATTAACATACGATCACAGTGACTGTATATCTTCTACACATACATACATATCATCACGCCATATCCCTTGCAGGGTAGGCAGAGAGAACAGAGTGCCAGAGAACTCTATCCTTGCATACTTCACTCGCTTCCTCAACATTCATAATTCTCTTCATACACGCTCGCCGGTTTCGGAGACTCTTGACTCCACCATCCTTCAGTACGTGACCAATCAGGTCTAGGTAGGTGAGTCTCGGTCTCCCCCGGTACCTACATCCTTCCACTTTCGCATTGTATATCTTCTTAACTAGACGTTCGTTCGGCATTCTTTCCACATGTCCGAACCATCGGAGCATTCCCATTCGCATCTTTACACTAACACTCTTTTTCATACCTACTCGCTCTCTTACGTCATCGTTGCGAATGCGGTCGGTCATATATCTTCTATGTCCGTTAATTATAAGTTTGCAAATTTACTCGCAATACTAGTAATCGTATTGTAAGATAGTATCTTATTAAGAAACAGTAAGATCTTTTAACAAAGTGATTGAATGCTAATTACCTGTACCTACCTACTGTATTTATTTCAAAATATATACCAACTAAACAAAAGGTAACAGACTTAAACGTATATCTCCTGAGCTCATAATTAATGGTACATACTTAAAATTGCATGAAATTTTATGCAACCAGTCATTAAACGGGTTGTATAAGACACAAATTATATATTAAACCTCGTACAGCGCTAATTAGTACATTTTGCTACATTGTTTAGCGATACGTTATTTTCCCTACTATTCCTTGTCGATAATAATACGTTTCTCATCTTTTAAATGGATTTTAAGTGGTTTATCATCACCTTGTTTGGAAATTAATACACAACAATTAGTAACAATTATATATTGAAATGAAATATGATATTGGTTTGCGTTTCCGTTCTGTTAATTTTATAATAATTGGTATAATTTCATATATGGTAATACATTCGTCAAACTATCGATGTCTGAGCTGGCCGTGGATGTCAAGGAGTCGGTACCAATGGTCAGTCCAAGGACGGTCCAACACGATGGTGTATGGCTCGCTGCCCTTCCATCGCCTTGGACGGAATTGGTGTGGTGTGTTCATAACCTGCAAAAAAAGGTTGTTGATGTCTGCTGTTAGACATTAGCCTTCTAAAAGAGCGAAAATCAAGAGGAATAATACTACAATAGATTGTCAAGTGGGTTGGGTTGGATAATTATTACATAGCTGGGTTTATACGACTCTCATTAAAAAATAAGAGTGACGAATTGTAATATTAACTAGTTATTATACAGAGAAATGTTTGTAAAAGAAAAAATAGAATAACGATATAAAAGTATAATCGTCTCACATTAAAAATTATTTTATTTCATTGTATACCTATGTATGTACTCGGTTTTATACTCAACCCTAAATATATTTTTACTATTGTGTTAAGTTGTAGAACTAATTAAAGTCGAAAGTTCCAATCGAAAGAAACTTAAGTAGGTACCTATATTTCCATAAGAAAAGAAAACATATTTAATATCTGAAGTAAAAAAAACTTGTGTTCATGGTACCTAATGTTCAGAACTGTTAATGCTCAAAAATGTTCGAACCCTAAATAGAAATCCGTTAAATAAAAATCAAAATCCACATCGAATGTGTAATACTCGCCTAAAGATTAGAAATGATTTATATTTAGGTACCTACTCTATTTTAAAATATGAAAATCGTAGCTCTAAGGAATTAGTCTAAATATCGCGTATAACTTTTCAAAAATTTATAAAAAGAAAATTAAAAAAAGAAAAAGTGTGTGTGTCAGCTCCGACGCACGACTAGAGTTTACTCCTTAAGTAAGATTATCAAAACAGGCGCAAAAAAGCTCATTTGACTAAAAATAATATATATATAATATATATATATATATATATATATATATATATATATATATATATATGTATATATATATATATATATATATATATTTATTAACATTTATTAAAATTGTTCAGTGAAGTATTATCTCACGTCAGAAAGTGAAAGGTGCGCAGAATAGGTTTCGCACCAAAAACGTAACGAGGTCATTCGATCATTAGATTTTACTCCTCAAATTTTTCTCATACCGGGTGCCTTATATGAAAATCGATTCTTAAGGAGTAAACTCCAATAATAAACGGACGCTTGTATCTAGATTAAAAAAACTGAATTGGAGCTTGTACAAATATTTGTTTAATCAATCCCACTATTCTTAACAAATAAATCGTCACTGAAACCGTCTTATTTATGTTCAGCAGTATAATTATAATTATTATGAAATTTGTTATTATATTAATAGATATTATACAATATAATTATTTATATTTTATATAGAATCTACGTTATATAGCATCACTAGCACAAAGAAAAATGAGGAATAATTTTTCTCAAAAATGACAATAATGGAAACAGCTCGTTCCCCACAGCAGTTGTCTGGTAATATATACTTGTATTTAAAAATAAAATATTATCTATAAGTTTATCTACTTATAATATCATAAGGTAAAGGGCCTCGTACCTACGCTACCTTATTTGTACTTACTAGCATATTAATAATGTATTAGTTCCATTTGTAAATGGATCTCCCTAATCTATTTCCTAGGTAGAACCATTATATATCAACCTATTCTTATTAACTAATCTATAGATATATTCCCTAATTTCCAAGTGTAATTCCTCAATGTAGGAGTAACTGGAACATTCGCACAAATTCCTTGGTCTAAAACTGTGAAACAACGTCTTACCCTCCTTGATATTATAATCTTATTCTAAACATGGAATATATTAAGAAGGAGTTAGCCCAAGTTGTTATACAAACTGACGCATATGTAAAGTTACATCTTAGTCAATTTTTGAATATAAGAAATGCTAATCGCTATACTATTTTCTTTTTCATATGAAAGATAATTTAAGATTTAAAATTTTCTTATTTTAATAGAAATATTTTCCATTTAGTGACGGGTTAAGAATACATGTTCGTCACCTTTCTTTATTCACCTTCACATTCCTTTTACTTTCCTATCATCACAGCCTATATATTTTCCACTGTTGGGCTCGGGCCTCCTCCGTAATGGAAGAGTAGTTGAACTACTATACCACGCTGGTCAGACATGTTGGTATATGGTTTTGTTTCAAGTTTTCATTCTCTCGCTGTTATATGCGTTTTATATCCCTTGGTCGTCTCGTACGATCAACCACGGGTAAGATAGGGGGTAGTGAATTGTATTCTTACTCCGTCACCACACGAAAAAGTTTCTTATAGGAGTCGTCAAAATAGGTTTAGGGAGTACCAGCAGAATTAGCGATCGCCAAGCTTGCCACCAAGCATGACGATTAAGGCATTATCCACTTTGCAGAGACATATATATATCTATGAACATCGACGTGCTGATGGATTATAAAAAATTCAAAGAATTATATTATCCATCTACATATATATCTCTCAATAAGTAAAATATTATGTAGATTATATCTATCTATTATTAAAATACAATTATAAGTGTACCCTTCTAATTAAAATTACAATTGAATGAAAAAGAACAAGATCTTTTGATAAATGAAATTGCTTATTTGGCGCTCATATTAAATGCAAACAATTGCACTTAGAATTGTTGGTGATATAAATATAGAGATAATAAAATTACAAACTAACTAAGAACTACTGATTAAAATGGACATAACATGTAAATAAGGATTTTGTATGAACATGATTAAAGCAAATAATGTCTTGTATACATTCAGAATTATATATTTTTGATGTAGAATCTGTCTCTTTTAACTGAAGAGCGTTATTTTTTGAGGATTCTTTGTTTCTTGATGTTGAAGGCTTAAGGGGTAAGGGAAGACCGAAGAAAAGATGGATGGACTGCGTAAAACATGACATGGATAGACAAGGAGTGACCACAGAGATGACGTCTGATAGAGTTGTATGGAAGGAGAAGACATATTGCGACGACCCCAAATAGATTGGGATAAGAGCAAGTTGATGATGATGATGTTTGCTATTAACTTCTTCTTTGTTTCAGTTTATATATGTGCTGATGGTGCATAGGCCTGCTTCAGACGTGGAAAATTACCCTACTACACCATGTTAGCCGTATGGATTTCTATAGGTTATGAATTCGAGTTTTCTCTAACTCTCTGATTGATGTCATCTGTTTAGATAATTAAATATATTATTATGATACTCACAAAAAGGGTAGGGTATTTGATCACGATATTCTTAGTCTACCATCACTAATGATGGTAGACTAATAGAGGTTGACGCCTCGCAGGCGGCCGGTCATGAAACTATTGCCAATAACTTTTACAATATATACTATGAAAGCGGAGTACATATTGTATCGACCCCAAGTAATTGGGATAAGAGTAGGAGAATGATGATTCTTAGTCTAGCATCACATGGAACAGTGCTGTTGAATGATTGTTTAATATTTTAAGAAAAATTTTTGAACAGTGGAAAGAATGCCGAACAAACGTCTGGTTAAGAAGATATACAATGCGAAAGTGAAAGGATGTAGGTACCGGGGGAGACCGAGACTAACCTATCTAGACCAGATCGGTCATGTACTGAAGGAAGGTGGAGTCAAGAGTCTCCAAAACCGACGAGCGTGTATGAAGAGCATTATGAATGTTGAGGAAGCGAGTGAAGTATGCAAGGATAGAGTTCTCTGGCACTCTGTTGTCTGACACGGCGTGATGGTATGTATGTATGTAATTTTTTGATTATTACGTTGATATATTGGTTTACCATTCTCATAATCTAAAGTATATGCTAATATTTGATATTAAGATTCCTACTACATGATTTAGTTAAGAAACTCTACAACCTTAGAAGAACCTATGTAAACGAAAACTATATTGCTTCCCAAATCTGTTACTTTGAAAATCTGTTTGCTTATCTACACCCCACTCGCTCTTCACATTAAACAAATACAAGTCTAATAAACCTCACTTGAGTTGGTGTTGTAACAAACATGGTCCTTTGTTCAATCTCGTTGTTGATTGTTAATGAATCGCAAATCACTTTTGTAAAGGATAGATGACGCTTTAATTGTGTGCTTCTATATGTGCAAATATTGATATTTCACTTCTATCTTTAATACCGCAATGTGACTATAAACGAATTTACTTTTAGTGCGGACAATGTTTATTGTCAAAAAGTTAACCTGGTCCTTCGTTTACTTTTCTGACAACGCGTAACGGATTCTATTACTGTTTATTCTATCATTTTGACATTTTTACGAAAGGGCTTATGTATAATATAAACTGAAACCAATATTTAAAAACGTTTTTATAATAGAGACAACATGAGAGTGTTGTTTCAACAAATCACCATCTATCTATTTACTATTTTTTATGGTTTTCATGTTTAAAAACAACTTTAAAAACAATTCATTCAATTTGATGCTCTCAAAAAGAATTATGTGATAGGTAGTGTTATTATGGGATTATGGACTCATGCAGACATCGTATTCTGTCCGTAGTGTTTTTCTTCATAAAAGAGAGATCACCAGTGCGTAACCAACAGGTATAATCGCTGGGTCGTCGCCGTCATAAGCCTTTACTTTTCCCGTTTTCTCTGACTTCCGATTCCAGTAGGGGATTTGAAGCTGGCGTTAGTTTTTCGTGGGTGTTGCTATGATCAGCTAGGCCTTAAGTCCTACATACAACTTATCGTCGAAAGTGTGTTACGTATGTTAGTATTATATTAACCTAATATTTCATTAAACGTTTGTACGTAAAAATAATAAAAACTTACAGTTCAAAAATTCCTAATTTTTGCATTGTAGTAAGTATATGACTTATAATAGAAAAACTATTTCAAAAATTGCTTAATAACTGTAAGGTTAGTGGCCGCAAATGCGTTGTATAAATTTGCCATAACCGGGTTTTATTTTTTTTTCAAAATCCAAGGCTTAATTGTAGAAACTGTTTTAAAAGTAATTTGAAACTGTTTCTTGAGCCACTATTAATGACAATGCTAATTTAATATTTTTGCATTTTCGTGAAGGTCATCAGTAACGAGTGTGGTTATGAGTGGTTTTTTTTAATATCAATTATTGTAATACTGCATTTTCTAATGTTTGCTCTTACCCACTGATATCATGAACATCGCTATTCAGGTACATACGACTAATTTTTTTTTAAATTAATAACGAATCCTACTAATATTATAAATGTGAAAGTTTGTAATAATGTATGGATGTGAACATCTTTGTTGCTCTTTCACGCAAAAACTACCGAATTGATTTTGATGAAACTTTACAGTAATATAGCTTACACATCAGAATAACACATAGGCTATAATTTATAAAGATATTTTGTAAATTGGCTAAAATATAACGATAGAAATCGCTTAAGACAGAAAAAATCGCCCATCTGCGAGTTATTTTTGCATACGCTGCAAAGATCTTGAAAGTTAGACAAATGTTATGTATTGTGGAAATGTACCTCTTAAATAGTTTTACAAAAAAGTTCGCGCCAGCATATATCTATTTTTAATATTTAAGTATTTATCGTTAAAATAGTAAATTAAAAATTCAAAATAATTTGGTATTTATTGCCGATGCACATTTTATAGTAACAAATTGATTCTTATGCAAAAAAAATGCTTTTATTGCTTGCGATATTTAAAGTACATATTTTTTGCTTTTTACCCCGTGTCGTTTGGTACAATGTTTCAAAAGTTAGAACGATAAGAGTGCGCAGTGCTGTGGTCAGGCAGCAACCGGGCGCACTACAGAAATATGGCAAGAAATCTATGATCGCTGATTGTGCGACCCGAACACAAGTAAAGACGTGAGAGCAGTCATCGTTGACGATTATTGTATTTTTGACAGCACTATCGATTTGTTAATAACATACTATACCTGTATATAATAGATAGGTATTGAAATTTTGTGATATAAAACATCTTTTTGCGCGCCTTGGCAGTAAAATAATGTCGACTACTGGAAAGGATAGATTGGGTTAGGTAGGTACTAAGGCAAATGTGGTCATGCCGTGATACTACGCCGCTATTCTCTATTCATTTGTGTGTGCGCGCGTATGACAGCTGTAGCTGTCTAACATAAGTGTGACATTAAATCCTTACTAATATCTATTATAAATGCGAAAGTAACTCTGTCTGTCTGTCACTCTTTCAAGCCAACACTACTTAACCGATCTAAATGAAATTTGGAACACAGATAGTGTAGTGCCTGATAAAGGACATAGGCTACTTTATAATGCAAAAAAGGATTGTAAAAGGGGATGAAAAGTTGTAAGGAAGTATCGTCATTTTTAAAGCCAGAAGCTTGAAACTTATTTTTAGTCTATTGATTAGATATAAATAAATGTGACATTAACATGTTGTAAAAATTTACCCTTAAGGGGTAAATAAAAATAGGGGATGAAAAACTTTAGGAAAGTAACCTTTTACGCGGGCGAAGCCGCGGGCAGAAGCTAGTTTAATAATAATAAAGAAAAATTGTAATAAGTTAAACTTTGTTTTGAATATTTAAACACAAAAAAAATAATAAATATTTAAATTATACTTATAGTGTACCCAAACCGACTTAGAAATTATCACAAAACACCACTTGCATACATTTTAAATACATTTAACATCACACAAAACACGCTTCCAGTATGTTTTTCTCTTGTGTACAAAGAAAATAACTTGACATACCAATTAGTAAACTCTTTAAAAATATGTCTTGTTATTGGAACTAGCTTCTGCCTGCGGCTTTGCCCGCGTAAAAGATTACATTCCTAAAGTTTTTCATCCCCTATTTTTAATTTACCCCTTAAGTGTAATTTTTTTTACAAAATGTTAATTTAATTTATTTATATCTTATCAATAGCCTAAAAATAAGTTTCAAGTTTCTGGCTTTAAAAAAGACGATACCAACTTACAACTTTTCATTCCCCTTTTACAACCCTTTCTTTTGCATTAAAAATTAGCTCGTGTCCTTTATCATGCTCTAGACTATCTATGTATCAAATTTCATTTAGATAGGTTCAGTAGTTTTGGCGTGAAAGAGCGACAGACAGACAGACAGAGTTACTTTCGTATTTATAATATTAGTAAGGATTAAAATTTAGTAAAATACACAACGTATACTACTTTTTGTTTTAACTGTACATAAGTAATATATATTTGATAATAATTTTACTGTCTTTACTATAATAGTAGCAATTACTTATAATCGTAGATTATAATTAAGTTTTCTTACTAAATATATCTATTTAGAATACAATAGCTATTCGTAATTGTAAGTGACTAATAGTGAATATCGATGAGTACGTAATACGCTATCTAATACATGAGTACAAGGCAGGTACAAGCAGACAATCAACGTCATGTGCAGATTTTCCCATAGGATCTCGTGACATGTAAATGCATTTCTGGGGAGTTCGTCTTGGAAAGCTCTTAGCACTACCCTAATACGTCTACACATTGCTTCATATGTAGAAGTTGCATATTGAGTTCTATTACAGTTTTAAATTCGATTTGAACTTGTTCAATTCTTGCGCATGGGTAATATTTTTTTTATCGCTATCTTTCATTCGCATACTTTTTGCACACATTTATTCGGATTGAAAATTTAAAAATCTAATCTAAAATTGTAGGTAATAGAACTGGATATTATATATATATATATATATATATATATATATATATATATATATATATATATATATATATATATATATATATATATATATATATATATATATATAAGTAATCTAAATTTAAAAGAGGTTATTGGCTCTTATGAAATAATTCATGTCTCATAATTTTTAAGTTTTTTTTTTTTATAATTATAATAATTTCATCGTAGTTATATGAAAATACAAAGTTATGTAAATTAAGGCTAATAAATAAAATAATCTTGAACTATTATTTAATTATTGTGGGTCAAATATATAAAGAATATATTTAAATATATAAAAATACATTTGTGAAGATAATCTCATCTGTGCATTTATAAAAACACTAGCCGTCGATTTCTCGTTTTACCAGTACCTATTGCCTTGGAAAAAAGTAAAAATATAGCATGTGTTATTCTCTAAATGGAACTTTTGATGAATGATGATGATTTTTCTATTGATGAAAGAATCTTTAAATCGTTTTAGTGATATAGATGTGAAATCATAACAAACTCACATTCGCTAATATTAGTCAGGACAGGATAATATGAGGCTGCTAGAACCAGAGTAACCTAACTGCATTTTTGCAACTTTTAACCTAATTGCAATTTCGTTATCTAAAAATTATAATCTACAAAACCACAGCGGCCTAAAATTGTTTACAAACTCTAACAATAGATGACTGTACAATTTTCGGTTTATGTTCAAATCGATTAAATTGAATTTAATTTAATTTTAAATCCCTCCATATGGTAAAAATGGTTCTTGAAGTTGGGCCGCTCTGGTTCATATTAGCAACCTCATATTAGTCAAACTATCTAATCCAACAGACATTGTTTTGTACAAATCTAATAAAAAAATATAGACAGAATTCCTTAATATTGATTTTAGTGCCACCTACACGATCCAATTGTTATTGTAGAATATAGACAAGAACCACCTTCTTTTTGAAGTCGGTTGAAAATAAAAAATATACTGCTTATGTATAGTTAGATTACTGTTTAAAAATACCTTCTAGCGTAACGGAAACACCCATGATCCATCCCCCTAATAATAGGAATACGTATGTATAAGCATCATTACAGTTTTACCGCTTACATAAAATATGTACGTATTAACAACAGACCCCTATACATTTAATAGACTGTATAATGACTGTAAAGATGTAATATATGTCTTTAAGTTGTAGTTTTAGTAATACTGCTACTTCTATTTAAACTGTCAATGAATTCAAAGTTTATATTTTCAACTCAAGTATCTTAACCAATAGAAATTGTTAAATTAAAATATAAATCATCAACATTATACTCCTACTTTTATCCCAATAACTTGGGGTCGATACAATATGTACTCTTCTTTCATAGTACATATTGTAGAAGTTATTGGCAATAGTTTTATGATCGGCCGCCCGCCAGACATCAACCCTCCTTGGGAATATAATTGTTGACCAAATGGCATCAGGTTGTGTTGGCCATGGTCGTTATAAAGTTCTTAGTCGTCTCTTACGACATCCATGAGCAAAGCAAGAGTTGGTAGTATTCGAAGCCACTACCACTCAGCTATTCTATTAAAATATAAATATAGGTATAAAAATATAAAAAAAAAATATACATTTTAAGTTGTGGTAGAACCACGCTGTTCTTTGTCTGCAGCCGCGGGCCGGTTGGTCTGGGGTAGTACCATACTCTCGCAGAAGATCAACGTATGAGTAATGGCAACATGCTATTGCGCTTCGTTTGGTGAGCGAGAGAGCCGGAAGTCCAATTCGGTGGGTTTGGGGTTTATATTGGTAGGCAGCAGCCTAGTTATACCCTTGGTATTGCAAAGGTCCATGGACGAAAATCTTGAAATTATATAAAACTTATAAACATTGATGCGTTGTATTGAATTCTTGTAGAAAATATCGTGATAATTTATAACTTGTGTGTATTGCTGGGACAAATGTGTATACGTCACTTAGAAGTTAAGGAGCATTTCTGCTTACTCCCTTCACATATTATATATTACAGAATGTGTAATTTCCTCAAGTAATAAAACTTCAGTCAAGTTCATTAATTTGTTTCAGACAAAAAAAAACTATAATAATTATAATCACATTTTGCTTTATTAGATAATAGTTTTAATTGTGTTGAAATATATTTTACCTTCTATATATAAAGTGCAGATACAAGTTGACGCCTCAATAATAAATATAGATTAATATAGAAATTAGATCGTAAATCGTAAAATCGTAACGACGACGTAAGAGAGCGAGTAGGCATGAAAAAGAGTATTGGTGTAAAGATGCGAAAGGGAATGCTCCGATGGTTCGGACATGTGGAAAGAATGCCGAACGAACGTCTGGTTAAGAAGATATACAATGCGAAAGTGGAAGGTTGTAGGTACCGAGGGAGATCGAGACTAACCTACCTAGACCAGATCGGTCATGTACTGAAGGAAGGTGGGGTCAAGAGTCTCCGAAACCGGCGAGCGTGTATGAAGAGAATTATGAATGTTGAGGAAGCGAGTGAAGTATGCAGAGATAGAGTTCTCTGGCACTCTGTTCTCTCTGCCTACCCTGCAAGGGATATGGCGTGATAATATGTATGTATGTAGAAATTAGATTAAACCTCTTCACTACAGGGTTGGTGTACTACTCTATTTTGAGTTTTTCTTCTCTGCCGTATATGATTTATGCGTATTATATCCCTATGCCATCGTTTAAAACACCCATGATCACCGTTCGTCACCACACGGATAATTATGTATTAATGAATTAAAAATGGCGCGTAGATAAATTAAAGAAATATATAATACAATTTTTCTGGCCATGAATGTCGTTAAAAGAAAAATAAGGGATATCTCATCTCAAACCATATACGTCCCACCATTGGGCCCGTGCCTCCTCTATAATAGAAGGGTAATTGAACTACTATACCACCCTGGTCAGACGTGTTGGTATAGAGTTTTTTGTTTCGAGTTTTCCTTCTCTCGCATAGATGTTATATGCATTTTATATCCTTTAGTCGTCTCGTACAATCACCCACGGGTAAGATAGGTGGTAGTGAATTGTATTCTTACTCCGTCACCACACGGAAAAGGATTGAAAAAGTAAGGGATATATTGTATAGATAACATCGGTTAAAAGAAGTAAACCGTTTGACAGCGTGGTAAGATTATCGCTGAGGAGGATCGGAGCCAGCAGTGAAACGGGTACATGCGCTAAAACGAAGGAGTAAATAAAATATATAGCAATATTACAGTCAGTTATAACAACCATAGCAAAGTATATTCCAAATCGGGTATAACCCGCTCAATGTACTTCTATTAAGTATTAATGTACGTATGTTTCAATATCTTAACAAGTATAGGTAACTTGGGTATAGCATCGAACTATCGCGTGCTTAAGCACACTTTACCACAGATTAATAAATAAATTTTCTATGGTTGGGATAATTAAAAAAAATATACAATCTTATTAACCAATGAGAGCATATGTAAACAAAGTTGACACGTGTACAACAGATATAGAGGACAAGCGTTGATAAGATGTTTCCGCCATATCCCACCGACTTAGTTTTTTTCATACTATTCGAACTGATTACCACTGGCCCTCGTATGAAGCAGATGCTGAGATTTATTTATTTGTTTACCGTGATGGAACATTTAAGTAGTTAAATGTTAAGTGGTAGTCTGATTTTCAAGTGTTTGCATTTCTTTTCTAATGATAAAATTATTTCTCAAAATAAATGTTGTAATTATAAATGTCTATATATCTTTAAATTTAGAGGCTTTATTTTAATATTACATTATATAGCTATATCTGAGTTGAATAAATATATATCTAATAATAAAAGTGCTGTGTGGTAGCGGCTACGAATACTACCAACCCTTACTTTGCTCGTGGATGTCCTAAAAGACGACTAAGAGCCTTATAACGAACTGGGCCAACTCCATCTGATGCCATTTGCTCAACAATTACATTCCCAAGGAGGACGACTGGCGTTTGGCAGGCGGCCGGTCATAAAACTATTGCCAATAACATTTACAATATGTACTGTGAAAGAAGAGTACATACTGTATCGACCCCAAGTAATTGGGATAAGAATAGGAGAATGATGATCTGAGTTGTATAAATCGCTGGTAGAGATGTTGGTCTACTCAAAATTCAGATACTGGTTATATATTGTCTTAATATATGAAGATCCATCCGATACAGGCGACACTCCGAACAGTCAGGTGATTTACACGTGACAGCTTCTCAAAGAAAATGAAGGTGTTAGATTATAAAACAATATTAACTAAATGATGGTAGGCAAATTTAATTACAAAAGTTTCTAGGTATTAATTTAAATATAAAAATGTATCTGTGAATTCACGAATCAAAAAAAAAACAGCAAGCAGGTTTTTAAAACGTTGTATAATAAGGACTTTTTTTTGTATAACTCCACATCCAGTATGACATTAATCAAATAAAGTACTAAAATGGAATGAATTACAACAGGAATGTAAACTAAATGATGAAATCTTATATTGTTATGAAAGTAACGCAGGTTAGATGTCCATGCTAAACGTGGTACACATAATGATTAATGACGGCAGGCTTTTTAACGATGAAAAGGTTGTGTTTTGTTCTAAGATAATAAGCGTTAACTTGATAAATAATTAATGGGCTAAAGATTCAACGGCTGGCACACTGTTTTTGATAAATTAAGGAATATTCAGTGTTTGTAACTATTTAATAAACTTTGAGGAGTACATTATTAGTTTAAAATTGTTTTAATTGATGCTAATAAGCGAGGCTCCCTCCTTTTCCAAATTAACTCTTGTATTTTGATAAATTGCGTATAATAATAAAACGAATTATTTTATAACAAGGCTAGAGTTTTGAATTCAGACAATAATAATTATAGTTTTATTTTGTATTTACCAGTTTAATTGTGATGAAAACTTATAATTTCGTTTAAGACTTTAGATTTCATTAAACTTTCCTTTATCCTTTAGCTTTAAATCACCCTGATGAATCTAATAAATATTTAGATTTCTTATTAATATATATACGTATTGGAGTACCTACATATAAAATCTAACGTATATAATTATGTTCAAATCTAAGTTTAATAAAGGTATGATAAAATAGGCGTCGCTCAATTAGGCGGCGTTCCGCTCATTAATTAGCCATACCTACGAAAATGCAAACATTTTTAATTATGTAAAATTTAATTTAGTTTATAATTATTCAATTTTGTATTTCAAGTAATTGGGCTATATATGAATATTTATACAATTATATTTTTGCAAATAGTTTTCTGTGAATTTATTCTTCATGCCTTTCACTTTGAGAACATAATTAAATAATTTACTTATTAATTTAATATATTTATATATATATATATATATATATATATATATATATATATATATATATTTGAATTTTATCAAATCTAATAGCATTATCAAACATCTATGTCTATAACCACTAAAAATGGCGTCAGTGTGCATCAGAGCACGCTGGGAAGACACGATAAACGGTCGGCGGGCAATTCCGTTCCTGCCTATTCTACAGGCGAATTCAATTAACTGTACAAGGCACGGGAGTAATAAATTCTCTAAACAATCAGAATTCGAGCCCTGGTAATATGTCCGTCCGGTTGCATACGCATTGCGGCCCTGGATATGTTTAATCAACGAATAAACACGATGTACAGCGACGGTTCCAAGCCGACACATGTATCTATGTGCCCGTACCCTTTTTTTTCTGACCGCTCGTAAAAAGGTTTATGTGCCCATTGTTGCTGGAGAGATTACTTTTTGGCATTTATTCAGGGAGAGTTAATTAATGCGAATTACAAATGGTTGGTTATAGCTTCTGTATTTTATTTTTACACAAAATGTATCTATCCCTGATTAAGGTAGCAGATAGGACGCGTTAGCGATATTTACAACTTTTTCTGAGTATTGGTTATTTTAATTATTAATGTTTAATATTAGCGTATACTTTTTATTATTTGTATATTACTCTTATTAAATAGCGTTTAGTTATTTTAATATAACCTGTTTATAGTGCTTATCTATTCACCTCAGCTCATATATGTCCTCCTCCATAATGGGAGGGAAATTGACCTACAATACCCCGTTGGTCAGACGTGTTGGTATAGTGGTGTGGAAATTTTTCTTCTCTCGCATAGATGTGCTTTTTATATGCCTTAGTCGTCTCTTACGATCACCCATGGATAGATGATGGATAGAGAAGATAAAGTGTGGTGAATTGTATTATTACTCCGTCACCACACGAAAAGCTTAGCTTATCTATTAAATACTTTAATCAAACATGAATGGAGGAAAGTGGAAGGATGTAGGTACCAGGGGAGACCGAGACTAACCTACCTAGACTAGATTGATCAAGTACTGAAGGAAGGTGGAGTCAAGATTCTCCGAAACCGGCGAGCGTATATGAAGAGAATTATGAAGGTTGAGGAAGCGAGTGAAGTATGCAAGGATAGAGTTATCTGGCACTCTGTTCTCTCTGCCTACCTTGCAAGGGATATGACGTAATGATATGTATGTATGTATCAAATATTAAAATATGAGATTCGTTTGCTAATATTTCAGAATATTGAGTTAACTGTGTTTTTTTTATAAAAATAAAACAGCTGCATATTTATGTCATAATTAATGCAACAAATAGATATATTAGCTTTTATTTAGTCTTGTATCTGCATTATTATTAGAACATAGCATCAACATGTAACAAAATGTATTCACTAATAAGCAGACTAAGTCCGCTATCCTATTTTTTATCCGTGGCTGGATAAAGCAAACCTATATGTTTTTCTAAATATTTTCCATTTTAAAAATGATTTTGAGACTGTTCATTGTGAGCGCTGTTAAGACATTCAGGAAAGCTGGCTGGTGCTCAAGTATTACTTATTATCAACACGCAGTAAGACCGCGATGTCAGCATCTCTTCTTTGCACTATTTAACCGATCGATCCGTAGGCAACCTCCATGCTTGCTAATTTAGGCTTAATTAACCTTTATACAAGTCGTAGCCGAGACGTCGCCGCCGCGACAAGCGTATCGCTCCACCGATTCCGTTATCTGATCCATCGTAAAAATTAATTACGTACACATGTTCATAAATATCTAAACTGTTAGCATTTACGGCCAACGTTCGCTTCGGCGGTTCACGCGAACGCTCACGCACCTACTGTTGCGCCCGCGTAATTACTGAGCCGAGGCAAAAACTAAACATGTCAACCACTATTTTATTTAGTGTTACTTTTTGTATTACTTCCTGCCGTGAGACTGAGACGCCTGGGCGCTCGCTGATATTCCAAAAATGCAAAATTGGCTCAAATTGCTTGTTATTAACGATGACAGATGTCTTAGCGCCAACCCTTGTGAGGTGTTAATTGATATAGAACTTAAGACCGTTCTACTAAAGATGTATTTGGTTTAAATCGTAGATTCAAATCTCGAGTAGACAGATCGGATGTGTTGATACTAAAACGATAGATGCAATTAGTGACTCAAACTTGTTTTTATTATTTATAGGAACTGAGATATTAAGATAAAGCCTCATTTCGTCCTTTTATTTACTTATCTTCCTTTAAAAATTTTGAAACCGTTAAATATTATTAAATTGATATAATAAAACGTAGTCAACCAGCGGTCTCTTTATAGCTCACACGACAATCGCTTATAATATAAATATCAAAGTGTGATGTAACAAAATATTAACATTTTTATTTACGGCCGGAGTGAAATCTTTTATTATCGAGAACATACTTGTCTAGTGTAATAGTTAATTATTTTGGTCATGCTTCGTAAAATCTTAGATTGATATGTTGTTAAAATATATCTTAGGTTTTATGTAATTTATTTAATACACAGCATATATAGCTTCTGAGCGCGGCTTCGCACGCGTAAAAAGTTACTTTCCTAAAGTTTTTCATCCCCTATTTTTATTTTACCCCTTAAGGGTAAATTTGTACATGTTAATGTCATATTTATTTATATCTAATCAATAGCCTAAAAATAAGTTTCTAGGTTTTGACTTTAAAAATGACGATACTTCCTTACAACTTTTCATTCCGCTTCACAACCCTTTTTTGCATTAAAAAGTAGCCTACGTCCTTTATCAGACTCTAGACTATCTGTGTACCAAATTTCGTTTAGATCGGTTCAGTAGTTTTGGCGTGAAAGAGCGACAGACAGACAGAGTTACTTTCGCATTTATAATATTAGTAACGACTTGTTGTAGATATAATTTTGTGAAGTTTTTTTTTGTATACCTACATAAACCATAGTTCACTGCTGTGGTAACATTTTAACAATTAGTATCTACAGTAATTAATACTTACTTTTAGAATGCATTTGTTTGTTCTCACAGCTTAATTAATCCAGTTATGATTACATACTTTTACTGAACTGAAACGTGTTTTGTAGATACACTAAGTACGTATCGGATCTCAAATATAAATTTTGTGTTAGATAATTTGTTTTCTCCGATTGCTGATGGATTAAAATACAATTTATCACTATTTCCTCACCTAGTACATATCATAAAACGTCCCAGACTTTTAATCACTTTTAGACAAAACGTTGCAAGGGAAAGGAACTGGAAATAGCATCTAAAACACTATCTTTGACGATTTATATGAAGGCAATCGGAAATAAAAATGGTGATACATACTCCTTGAGTCACTAGCGATGGAGGAAGTAAGCAGTTTACCGTTCCTTATTTTCTCTTTGATGTCGCAAAAATGAAAGGGATGGAAATAATATAAAATTAAAATTTTAAATATAAGTAATTCAATTGCTTGTGCATAACGGATAAGGCCTATAACGAGTAGTGGAACATATATTATCAGAAAGGAAAAAGACTCTATCTAATTTTGTCAATTAAAAATCTGTACTATGTCATCATTCTCCTACTCTTATCCCAATTACTTGAGGTTGATACAATATGTACTCTTCTTTCATAGTACATATTGTAGAAGTTATTGGCAATAGTTTTATGACTAGCTGCCTGCCAGACGTCAACCCTCCTTGGGAATATAATTGTTGACCAAACAGCATCAGAACTAGTTGACCCAGATCGTTATAAGGCTCTTAGTCATCTTTTACGACATCCGCGAGCTAAGTAAGGGTTGGTAGTATTCGTAACCGCCACCATACAGCTTAAAATCTATACTATGTATCTATACAAAATATTATTTTAATTAAATTATAGAGAATAGATTATAATCTATCTCTGAGTTATATTTCGTCCAGATCCTTTTAGATTTTTTGGCGTGATTGTCTTGTAGGATTACCTACTTATAAAGTAAATAAATTTAATCATTATTTACATAATAACTCATTTGTAAATACTTTAGAAAGTGCATATTAATATTGTTTAACTTTAAGTTATTTAATATTTATTATAGACAGGTGGTTATTAGCTTAAATTGGTCATTATCCATTTACAATACTTTTTTTTTATCAAATCGAAATATCTTTCTAAATTAATGGATAGTAATTCTTAAGTAGCTAAGGTATTAATGGTTGTATATGAAGTATATATTATAACGACCTGGGCCAATTGATTGGCCATCTGATGCCGTTTGGTCAACAAGGGCGAATGATGCTAATGTTTCTGACACTAGGTAGCATATATATATGAGAAAAAAAAAGAAACACCCACGTGCTATGTCAGTAACTTAAAAATAGGAAAATAAAGTAGATTTTGAGTAGACTCCTGTTATCATCTCTACTCAATTGTCATCATCAACACTATTTTGGTAATTTGAAAAGTTGGTGAGTTGGGTTTTTGGCGGGCATCTAAAACGTCATGTGGTGCTCTTGTATTATATTCGATATCTTAGTGTTTTTATATTAGATAATTTTGATGGCATTTTATGTAATGTGATGTGACGGAACTGCTGAGATATAGTGAATATCATATAAAAGTGCTTTACAACGTTTTCGTTTTTCATCAAAATTCCCACAAGATACCATTAACAGTGTGGCCATAGCACTGTTGATGGCGACAATTTGACTTACTGACGGACATGACTAATCTGAAGACACTAAAAATTTGAAGATAATAATATATATCTATAACTCGACACTGGCAACAATGGCTCATTTAAGTAGCTGATTGCCAATACATAAAAATAAGAAGAAGAAGAAGTTGGTGAGTTTTAAAAGTTTGCCGAGAATTCCTCTTGCATTTAAAATAACATAAGGACATGATGAAATTAGATTTTAGAATTTTATAATAGGACTAGAATCGAACCGGTTGCAGTGGTCAACTCAGTTGACAGATAGAAACAATATGGGAGATGGAGTTTCATGCTAAAAAGAGAGAACCAAAATGTCGTACTGTACAATACCGTAGTAAACTGAACAATACAATTTGCTTTAATATTTTTTTATTATTATTACAATCCTTGTTGATTTAGTGTCAACATGAAATCATAAGGTATTAGATGCCTGGGTCAGATGCTGTCATATATTCCTTGGTAAAATTTTAACTACATTTGTGAAATTCTGAAGCAGTTATATCTTTTAGCGGTCTGTAACGGTCACCTATACGAGGAAGAAAGGGAAAGAGACTATTGTTTTTCTCACTCCGTCACCACACTGCGTGTGTCTTTTGAAATAATATTATAAATATCATAATAATATAATACATACATACATACATAGCATCACGCCATATCCCTTGCAGGGTAGACAGAGAGAACAGAGTGCCCGAGAACTCTATCTTTGCATACTTCACTCGCTTCCTCAACATTCATAATTCTCTTCATACACGCTCGCCGGTTTCGGAGCCTTTTGACTCCACCTTCCTTCAGTACATGACCGTACATTAACGACGACGTAAGAGAGCGAGTAGGTATGAAAGAGAGTATTGGTGTAAAGATGCGAAAGGGAATGCTCCGATGGTTCGGACATGTGGAAAGAATGCCAAACGAACGTCTGGTTAATAAGATATACAATGCGAAAGTGGAAGGATGTAGGTACCGAGAGAGACCGAGACTAACCTATCTAGAACAGATCGGTCATGTACTAATAATATAATAATACTTTTTTATAAAAGTAGACGGTAATTTGGGGTATTTTATATGGCGCTGTATAAAAAAAAATATAACACAAAATGGACCTACATTATTTCACTATAACAACCACTTCTATGAAAATTCTTCCATTAGTCTCCCACACAGATAGACGTAGCTATGTACATTTGAATTTTATGAGCTTGGTTGTATGTACACACGGCAATTTATTTTATTTTTCAAACCCATACCACCATTAAAAATTTAAAGAATTTGTTTGTTTATTTCGATGTGCTAATCTGGGGTCAATAACTACATAATATTATTTCTATCTCCTACGAGACTATATCGAAGGACAAATACCTCAAACGGTCTTTTTATGTATAGGCCGTAAAATATAACATTTCAGCTCATAGAATAAGATCAGTTACCATAAATGTCACTAAACCCCGCAAAATGTAGAATAATTATGTGAAACCGCCTCAATATTGTATGAATCTCAGACTGACCTACCCACGGGTAGGCAATGAAATTTAACGCCTCTGTAACTAGGTTCAGAGAGTGTCATTTAGAAGATAATAATAATAAAATTTATACAAGCAAAATGCGTATGTACTAATTTATTATTTGGTCAATTTGGAATTGTAAATCTTTTGTCTTTGGTTGAGTAACTATAAGATTGTGGCTTTGAATGAAAGACGGTAATGCCAATTTGTATTCTAATTTATTAATAAAAATGAATTTGTTACTTCATAATTCTCCTACTCTTATCCCAATTACTTGGAGTTGATACAATATGTACTCTTCTTTCATAGTACATACTGTAAAAGTTATTGGCAATAGTTTTATAACCGGCCACCTATCAGACGTCAACCTTCCTTAGGAATATAATTGTTGACCAAACGACATCAAATGGAGTTGGCCCAGGTCGTTATAAGGCTCTTAGTTGCCTTTTACGACATCCACAAGCAAAGTAAGGGTTGGTAGTATTCGTAGCCGCGCATCACAATCAATAATACGAAAATAAGACCCTATATCAACCCGGTCAGACGGGGACCTTGGTCAATTTCCCCTTCTATTGTGAAGGAGGTTCGTGCCCAGTGTTGAAAAGTATATAGGCTGCGATGATGATAATGATGATGATAAGATTAAAAAGTTAGTTTAATATTTGTGACGATACATTTACTATCTTTCCCTTAAAAAAACTACTATTAAATAACATATTTTTTCTTCAGCCCATATACATCGTACATTTATTGAGGACTTACCTCATTCATAGTGGGAGGAGAAAAGGGTTAGTATGCTATTCCGGTCTGAAAATTGGCGTAGGATTTGATTACGACCGTCTCTGTACCTACCAATTTTTATACCAGGGCCGGCTTTACCTATAGTGCAGAGGGTGCGGTGCACCCGGGCGCCGTGTGTTAGGGGGCGCCGAAAGCCGCTCGAGACACATAGAGCCTTCACTGTAACGCTCCACACGGAGCGGGCACACCGTACGTAGCCAGTGAGTTACCATCTATAAATGTAGTTGGTGCGTTATTTGACAGATTTGATTAGGTTGCTTTGTCGCCATGTTCACTGTAACTTCATAATCCGATCGCGTTTACCTGATTTTGTGTCAAAACAACGAGACTAAGCATGCGACAACGCATTCCAGCGAGGTTCGGAGTTTAGTCGAACGTGTTGTAACAATCAACTTATTTCATTTTGTTCCCCATTTTGATACAAGAGGGCGCCAGGTTATTGATTGCACCCGGGCGCTACATGTGCTAGAGCCGCTCCTGGTTTATACCTATGGTTTATGGCATACTACCACATAGGTATGTGAAAGGGACGACTGGTGTTTCTATTACTTCATCATTTCAGCTCATATATGGTACGTCCCACTGTTGGGTTCGAGCCTCCTCCGTAATGGGAGGGCAATTAACCTACTATACCGCGCTGGTCAGATGTGTTGGTATGGTCATTTTGCTGCTTATAAAGCATCAGTAATTAAAATAGCATTTTTTTTTTTGTTTCAATATCTTTTAAAATTATAACTTTTTAGGTATTTAAAACTTTCCTTGTAGTATCATTGTAGATATATAATTAATTACAAGTAAGTAATAAAAACTTCCGTGTGGCGACGGAGTAAGAATACAATTTACCACTTCCTATCTTACCTGTGGGTGATCGTACGAGACGACTAAGGGATATAAAACGCATATAATATCTATGCGAGAGAAAGAAAACTCGAAACAAAACCCTATACCAACACGTCTAACTAGCGTGCTATAGTAGGTCAATTACCCTCCCATTACGTAGCAGGCTCGAGCCCAGCAGTGGGACTTATATGAGCTGAGATGATGATGATGATGAGATGCCATTAATAAAGCCGCAATAACACGTATGCACTTTTATTTATTTCTAGAGGTGTGACACCTTTACGTAAATGTACAAAGTAGACTACATCGGAACGACATTTACAGTGATTTATCCATTAAAGATAAACACGTCGCATAACAGACTCTTTAATACCTTATCCAACCATACGTTTGACATTGTAAGGTCTGTAAAATGAGATTCACAATGGTTTCCACAGTTGACGCACAAGTTAGAATCTCAGACAATCTATGCATTTTATTGCAATAATAAACTTTATATTAACTTATTCGTGTAATGACGTAGTAAGAATAAAATTCATCACCCCCTCTTCTTCTTACCCGTAGGTGATGGCGTAAGATACGACTAAGGGATATACCTAAATGCATATAAAATCTAAGTAAGATATGGAAAACTCGAAACAAAAACCCTATACCAACACGTCTAACCAGCATGGTAAAGTCAGTCACTTTCTTTCACATTATGAAGCTCGAGCCTAACAGTGAGACACATATGAGCTGGGATGATGAAGATGATGATGAATAAATATTAGCCTAAATGTGAAATTCACAAGCAAAAAATTATGACTTAGAATTATGACAGCTTAGGCACATAATTGCCCTAAAAGAAACTATTTATGACTTCATTATAAAACACCGAAATCGCTTTGTTATATCTGAATAACAATATGGATGTATTCTACCCACCAAAATGAAATGTTTCATAGACATTTTATAGGTTAGACTATAAACGAGTTTGTGTTACCACACATTTTTTTTTAAGTGAGTATCGAAGGAGATCACTGAAGGACGTCTCCATTAGCCATCTAACACTTATACACGTACCTACCTACATACGAGAGCCGGTAAAACTCAAGGTATATTCTTATGGCCATTCATAAATTATGTAAGGCGTTTTTTGCGGTTGACTGAATATTATAACTTCTTACTAGGTATATGCTAAGGGCGTAGTGAACCTGACATTACTTAAGTTATTAAATTGAAAATTACAAATTTTGGTAAAAACTGTGATCGATTATTAATAAGATTAATTCTATTGCAGTGAGTTAATGATACTTGTAGTAAGAAGATTGTAATAAAAGATATTATCAGAATAAACGGAGTTATATTTGATCAATAAGGGCCTTTTCTTATAAAAAATCTTATTAAGAGGCAGGGGGGAGTAGTTTCAATCTTATGACGTCTTACAGAAGGGGAGGAGGGGCCAAGTCTTTCTTCAAAATCCCTTACGTAATTTATGAACGGCCCCTTATACCAATTCATCTAGCTACCATGTTATAGATAAATAACAATATCCTATTCTGGCTAGAGAGGTTAATATATTGCGTTACGCATTTTTCTACTACTCTTGAAGTGATTTTATATAGATATCTACCTGCATCACTTGGTGATCTTTTTCTCGCTTACGGGCAAGAGAGAAGTGTTGAATATAATTTTTACTCATTAATATCGCTAGAACCTACCTATGATTACCAATCGAGTAAATACTTTAATTACGCCTTAAGAATACACATACACTAATAAATTAATTTAATAATATACATATTAAAAATGTCAATAAGTTAATAAACAAAGTGACCTTTTTTTTAACTTTAACTTGGTAACGATATTTTCACACACGTATCTCTCGGTGGTACTATCAACCCAAACACTGATAGAAATTGATAAAAATTATAGATAAATAGGAATTCAAAATAACCTATCTACGCGGAGTATTGCTTATATTTTTTTACAATAATTTTACTATCATCTTTCAGCCTTTTACTGTACAATGCTGAATGTAAACCTCGACCATAGAACGTCTAATGGCGCGCTCGTTTATTATACAGGTTACCATGCTTAACAAACGTGTTATATGTTTTTCCAAAAGAGTGTACCCTCCTAGTGAACTCTCAATTTTTACGATACCCACAGGCAATTAAGGGATAGCAACAACTGCATTAATATCCCGTCGCCCCGCGTGGGATTTCAATTTTGCTAATAATTAATATAAAATAGATTTAATCAAAGAAGAAATAAAGATAGAATATCAGTTATACCTACCTACCTATGTGCGTAATTTTAAAATACGGGCTTATATATTACTAGCTTCTGCCCACGACTTCGCCCGCGTAAAAGGTTATTTTCCTAAAGTTTTTCATCCCCTATTTTAATTTTAATCCCCTTAATGGTAAATTTTTACGAAATTTTAATGTTATATTTATTTATATCTAATCAATAGCCTAAAACTAAGTTTCAAGCTGGCTTTAAAAATGACGATAATTCCTTACAAATTTTCATCCCTCTTTACAACCTATTTTTGCATTAAAATGTAGCCTATGTCCTTTATCAGGCTCTAGATTATCTGTGTACCAAATTTTATTTAGATCGGTTCAGTAGTTTTTGTGTGAAAGAGCAACAGACAAACAGACAGATAGAGTTACTTTCGCATTTATTATATTAGTAAGGATTATAATTAGAGAAATAGCTATGTAAGATCTGTATACAATAAGGTATTAGCCGAGGTCTTATTCTTTTGCGGCTCATATTAATACATATATCTACTTATAATCCACTTTTTATCGCTTATGGTGATAGACGAGCAAGCTGCACACCTGAAGGTAACTGTTGCTGCCGCCTATAGATCTTTGCCTTATCAGGGGTACAGCTAGGCCAATAAAAAGCCCAAACCCACTCAGAAAATTGGGTAAGCGACTCTCTCTCACTCATCAATCAATAAGCAACAGCACATTGCTAATTCTGAAATGATGATGATGAATGGTGAATAATTATGATAAAATGAGATAGATTTGTGATGTATAGATTGTCTATTGGAAACTGTAGTGATAGGTATAAGTAAATTTTTATCATTTATATCATATTAGTTTATCATTACGCTGTTAAAATCTTAACTCTACTATAATGAGATGAAAATCATATACCTAACCTATTAAGTATATTAAGCTAACTTTAACATCTTGATATACGAACTAGAATATATTAGAGTCTCTACCTTTTTTTTTTTTTTTTTTCGCAAGGTGGGACCATGGATGTGGTCGCGCCGCAAATCAGCCCGGGGCGACGGAAGAGGCGGCGCGCAACCCCATGGACCCACCCTGCAAACACTTCTCTTCGCCGTGCGAACGGACCACCGGTACCCGATCTTTGTCTTCGGTGGCCCACCCGGCGATATACCCTCTCGGGTTCCTCTCTCGTCGACGCCCCGACAGCTCCTACCTAAGAAAATGAAAATTAAACAACATATTTAGTACCTATACCTACCAAGCTAGCTTCGATGTTTTAACATATATATATTTAATATCTTAGCGTAGAGTTCTTTAGAGAGTTTATACTCTAGCACAATTAGATGAAAATTAGATAATCTAGTATAAGACGCTAGTAATGATGGATTAATGGACTTGAAAGTTTTCCATATATCCTTTTCACATATTTATCTCATGAGATATTCATTTTTATACTTATATGTCCACTCTAAATTTTTATTCTAGTCCCTCACAGGAAATACAATTTTATAATATAGCTAATTACTAAGTAGGTAGGTAGGTATCTATGTATTTTAACTGTACGTTATCCACAAAGTTCTGCTATGTAGCTTTAGGTAGGTATTACATATAATTAACAATTCACAGTAAGTACGTATACTTGTGTGGGGTGTTTCCCCTATCTATTACTGCCGGGCGTAGTTTGTAGACTTGTTACGCGAATATAGCGCCACCTGTGCCTCGAACTCTACATTACGTCATGTCGCCTTTCTAACCGTAATTCAGTTAGTACCGTCACCGACCGCCAATTTTTCTTACAATAGCTCCCCGATCGTGAACAGGCTTTGTTCTTTATATTACATTATATTGCCAAAATCTCAATAGATACAACTGATATGTATTACAGTTTATTTTAGTGTAATGTACTTAAATACCTACCTATACGAAAAGTTCTAAACAGGTAGGTAAATTTTCCTCTAATTGTGGAAGAGATCTGAACCCAACATTATGTGGGCTGAGATGATGATAATAGCGAGATGCTATCATCTATCTATATAAATTATCAACTTTCATCTTAAAATTTAGCCATCTAATGGCGTAAAGACATGTAGGTATTATTGGATAAAGGTCATTAAGTATTAAGTACTAAGCATTAATATTATAATTATCACAATTGGCAACAGTCAATTGGGTTAGCGATCATATTTTGGCATTATCAGCTTCTCAGAAGAATGCTGCTGGCTATTTCTTGATGATCTACACCTGTTTGATGAGAAGAATTGATAGTGATAGATTATTTCACTATAATGAATACACCTACACCTACTTATACTTGCCTATTTTATATTTTAAGGCAATAAGATTATTATTTTTATTACAATTGCAGAATATCCAAAATAATCTATCATCTGCACATACAATTTAATGTAAACTCATAATACGTAGGTACCTACCTATAGTTTATAGGCAAATAGCTCTTACTAAAATTCTAATCTTGTATCAAACATAATATCCCATTCATTTATACGTCCTTGATTTGTATATAAAGCTATAGGTAACTAATATCGAGATTGTTGGTGGTCTATAAAGTCGATTCACAGCGCTACGTCGCGTTGTTCGTAAATCCGACGAGGTGAAACAAATTGTCTTTGGTCGAGCCATTTTTTGCCACTAGAGATTTGTTTTGCCGTAGTACAGGGCTGGCGGACTGTCTCGACGGAAACCCATAAACATGATCAAGTCAGGTCGACTCTGCCGCTTTTTTCCACCGCCCCACCCGGACGTAGGCGGGCTCCAATTGGTGGGCGGGTTAACTTAGTGGAGGGGATAGATTGCGCCTATCTGCTTCTGCGTATCCGTTTGGCATTTTGAAAAGTACAGAAAGTTGATAGCACGGTTGGCGGTTGATATGAGTCTCCGCCTTTAGGGCGGAGCGTAATTGGCCGTCTCCTACGGCGGAGGGGCGTCAGGCGTAGTACGCGCGCCAGTCGGTGTTGAGCCTCGTTCGCGTATAGAAGGTATAGGCCGGTCGCCGACGAGCACGAACGCCCGGCATGCGAAGCGCGCGCGCACCGGCCGGCTGACGCGCAGGAATGGCAGCGCGCCGCGTAGTCGCCGCGCACACAACTAACTGTGATAAATTTTTTTAACTTAATTTCTTATTAGAGTTAATTATAAATATTTATAGGCAACTTAATACGTCCGTGCTATAGACTTTGAGAGACAGTGTTTAGTGTGAAACCGCCCATATGATCGTCCCGATGGCAGCGTATGCGCAATTTGGCTATTCATATCCGCCCGCCTCGCAGGTTAGTAAGAAATTACCTATATACATTATACTTCATTACGTTTTAATGAGTATCCATCACGTAGTTGTTATATCTACTCACAGTTAGGTATCTACAAAAGAGGTTTGATGAGTAAATCAATACGTCTCCATTATTTTTTATGCCTTAAATACATTTAAACCAATTAGGTACCTACAACATACTATTACTTTAATTAATTCTACAAATAATCAATTATATTAAATATATATCTTTGCATTTACTTGTAATATAGTAATTCATATTTAAAACTTAAATCTGTATTTATTCCAGCTCAATAATATATGTCTTAAAGTTCAATTATCGTGTTTAATTCTCATTATAAATAATGTAATTAATCCTAAATACTAGGTATAGGTTTAAAATGAGTCAGATATATAAATTATTGGCTACTTTCAGTAAAAATACTATCTATTATATTAATCTAAAAACAACATAAACCCTAGAAATCGCTAATAATGCGAAACTTCATTACCTACGAGATATATGTAATGAATTATTATACCTAAATATGTATTATTAATATTATTTTATTATATTAGGCCTAAACCTAATAGGTACCTAGGTATATCAAATAACTAAGCTAGCTATAGGTAACTATTGATTGATACAATCTACTTATCATAAGGTAAATGCAAGAGATACCTACTAAACATCGCAACTTTAGGCCTAAATAAAACATTCTTTAATGAAATTGCGTGTCAATATATTGTTTTTTAATAATTTACATATTAAATACCTGTCTATTTATGTATGTAGGTACATTGTTGATAGCCGAATAACTGCTTAATTAAAAAAAAAACAGCTTTTGTTCTAATACATATAAAATAGATAAATTAATAAAGGCAATAAATTGTATAAGCACATATTTTTAAACAAAATTTTACATAATATTTTTATCCATCCGTTGGACATTTATGTAATATGATACTACTTAGTTAATTCCTATTAACTAAATGAAACTGTAGCTAACCACTTAAGTAATCTTAGTTGAAATATATTAAAGCCTAGTTATCTAGGTGGGATCCTATTATGGACATTATTTTTGTAGATAATTTGCCCCTTGAAGTTAATTACGTATTTTAGTATGAAATCCTATTAAGTTATATGTTTATTTATTAAAGCTATGCCTTTGTTATCAATAACTAATCGTTTAAACTTATTTGAGGAAATAAATTTCTTGTTATTAACTTTTAATTAGTTTTATTTATTATTTATTTATTAAATAGGTATAAGTACTTATGGATACCTGAATAAAAGTCAATTATATGCATAATTATTGCGTGTAGTTTGACGCGTGATATGTATTACCTACTGTCATTCTTGTAAGTGGGAACGTTTTTTCTTCTTTTTTATTCTATACCTTTCCAATACACTACCTACTGGTCGTATAATTCTTAAATGCCTCGGCAATTTGTTAAATATATTTGCTATACCTAATTATACCGACATAAAGGTATTGATATACTTAACATCTTATTTTGACTTATCCTTCTCTTGCAATGATGTTCTCTATTTATATATGCATCCCTTATTCGTCTTTTACGTTAGGTAGTTACCCACTTCGTTTTATAATTACCAAAAGAAGAGTTATGAATAGCAATACCTACACTGTGACCACAGTTAATTGGGTTTACATTTCTAAGTAGGTACATTTAACGTCGGGTGGATGGCTGGTTGAAAAAATTAGGCCTTACAGTGGTTTCTACTCTTTGTACCTAAATAGGACGTATGATATTTAGGAAGTTGCGTTTAATAGTATCTATGTACCTAGCTAATTTTTCACCTACTCTTTTCTCAATTACTTAGGGTCGATAAAATAGGTACTCTTCTTTCATAGTAGGTACATATTGTAGAAGTTATTGACAAATGTTTAATGACCGGCCGCATGCCAGACGTCAAGTCTCCTTGGGAATGTAATTGTTGACCAAACGGCATCAGATGCAAATTGGCCCAGGTGTTTATAAGGCTCTTAGTCGTCTTTTACGACATCCACGAGCAAAGTAAGGGTTGGTAGTATTCGTAGCCGCTACCACATAGCACAGTATGTACCTAGCTACAATACGAAAATTATAACTAGGTATATAGGTATGTAAGAATCTACTTATTAAGTGTAGATACCTAATCTAAATGTAATAAAGATTTAATAAAACACATTTTATAGTTAGGTACCTACTAATTAATTATAAGAGTAGGGTTAGACAATTAAATGAATTTATTGTACCAATCTGGATAAATGGGCTTTTCTGTAAACACTTATTTTCAAAGACTAGGTATACTTATTTACATATACCTACTTTAAAAAGCAAATATTATTCAATTATTTTTGTCGCATAAAAGTGCCTAATCAGCAGTGCTAGGTAACTCACAACATTTGCGAGATGGTATTAATAATGTTTTTATTAATATTCCTATACTAAATTGCATTTTTCATGCAGTTTATTTGCACAAGTAAAACACTGACTAGGTATAAAATAATAAAAAGAAAAGCAAAGTCACATCCATCTAAATGAAAAATTAATGTCATTCCTAGAATCGTTGCCGTTTAAACCTATCTATTGAAAATTGCTTATTTATTATTAGGTACCTATATTTTAATTAGAAATAACGTGTAGGTAAATAACGGTAAGTACCTAATTACTACTTACGTATAGGTAGGTAAGTTAAAATATCTGTATGATGTGTTTAAGCAAGACCGTCGGATTTATTTTGGCATATTAATAATATTTAGTAAATTTTCATTTAAACTAATACACTTTTGGGCATGAACCTTCTCTGTAATGAGAAGAAAATTGGCCTAATGTAGCGCCCTAGTCATAGTGCTTGGCATATGGTTTTCTTTCAACATTTTCCTCTCTTGCAATAAATGTTGTTTTCTTAAATCCTCTAGTCGCCATTTACGACATCGCCGGACAAATAATAAATAGTAAGTTACATTCTTATTCATTATAAAGAAATATCGAAAGCTTTATTAGATTACTTATTAGGTAAATATATTTTAATCGCCATTTCATACCTGTCTATCTTGACGATTTACTTTTGCTTGCCAATGCAAGGCAAGATAGCTATATAGATGCCTGAAATACCTACTTACAAGAAGGTATTATAATTTCTAATTTATATGTGCATGGTTTTCAAAAAAAGATACCTACATCTTATATTCATAGATGAACTCAAAATAAAATTTTAAGTAAAAAATAACAATCCACATCGAATTTGATCATGATTTGCTCCACATTGAATTTGAATTGAAATCGTTTTTATATAACTGTTTCATTTTTAAATACTTATGTATTATATATTAAATGACTAATTACGTCCGTAATTACGTAGGTGTGCCTTAGATTTATTGGTATCGAACTGAAAAACCGCCAATCAATGTATGTTTTACATTTGTTAGTACATAACAATTAACTATAGGTAGGTATCTACCTTTGTAGGTTATATTTAGATTCGTAAATAAACTGGCCATTAAATAAAAAAAAACATTGTTAAATCACAGCCTGGTGATTACTGAAATTAACCCATCCAGTTATAAATTAAAATACGAACGATCTTTACATGCTTTCCTTGAAAATATGTTAATGTAAATATGCAAAGTTTCCGTATTCGTTATTTTAAAAGTTTTTCTTAAAAATAAACTATTTTTAATATCTATAGATAATTGTTTTAATTTAAATACCTACAAGTAAAATATTGATTAAGAAATTATTTTTATTATAAATTTGGGTCTTTAAACATTATTATGTTTCGTATTTATTAAATTTTAGTTGGTGATTATTGATTTCATAATTTTTAAGTTTAGACGAATGTTACCGTAGCCTTATCTTAGTTTAAAAATAGTGTAGGTCTTGTATTTACGTAGGTATATAACATTAGATATTGTGTGATGATGAAATAAGAATAAAACATTTATATATTGGGATGGTTATCCATCCCATACATTCCCGTGGGTGATTTTAGGTACTAGACCCCCCTAGGACCTAAGCAGATAAAATTACTATGGTGGCAAACTTACCGTATAAACCTATGCTAACCTAGTAGTAGACCAACTTCTCTTTACGGAAGATGCTAATACATAACATTCGGATATATAAAAAGTCAAGAAGATTAGTATTTTAAGGCTTGAAAAGCATTTTAAGGCTTGAAAAGCATTTTAAGGTTTGAAAATCATTTTTCTTCATGTAGGTATAGGCACTACGCATATAAGTTTTGTAATTCATCAAGATGTGCGTACATATAAGTAATACTATTTATTGTAAAACTTTAGCTAATTATTTCACCTGATATGCAACTCAAGTTGAATCTTTGTCATTATATGAGCATACTGTGGGTGTTTTTGTAATAGAATTACCCTTAAAGGATACTCGCTTTAAAACGAGATGAAAGTATCATCATATTATTACTTAAGGACCACGTGTAGCTAAAAACAATGTTAGATATTATTCGATTGAAAATATATTTAAAAAAACAACGTTGTTATTTATTTAAAATAAAAAAGAATAGCCAGATTAAGAAAGATTAAAAAAAAAGGTTTAAAAGAGGTAAAGTTTGCAATTTGCCTAGATTACAGTAGACAATATAATAGTTCGATACATCCTTTCTATTTCTAGACACGGGCACCATTTACGTATTTTTAGGTTTATTTATTTCATGCGGCTTTATCATTTTATAAAATATCATGACATAGGTATACTTAATTGAATAGCTTGTGGTTTAAAATTAACAAATTTATATAGTATAATATTTCTAAGTTATACCAACTTAGAAATATTCAGCTGTAAATATAAAAAAAATATTCATCTGTTCTATTAAATGATACATAAATTGAGCACATGATAGGGTTTATATTCTATATTTTGATATTTTATTTATAGATATTATATGTAAATTATTGTATCAAGTATCTACAAGATAATAAATATCATAATAATAAATCATATCATAATAAATTCGTGTGCCGGGAGAATGAGGATTCCTTTCACTACCTCTCTCTCTCATCATTAGGTATTGTAAAAATAACTAAGACATATAAAACATCGATGGCAGAGATGAAAAGCTTGACATAAAATCCTATATCACTACAACTAATCAGCGTATACCATAGTGGAGATCTCAGCCTAAAATTAAATCATATATGGTTTAAGATATCATTGACGATGATGGTGACAATAGTACAATACAGGTTGACAGATATTTAAAAGTTATTTTCATGCTAACAAGTTATCGAAATTAAAGCAATGGATAGAATGAAAAAACTTCTAAGGTGTCTTTTATCTATAGGTACACGAATATTTAAAATTCTTATTGATCTTATAAATGGCTTATCAGAAATCTACTGTAGGTATTATGGATTAATAGGAAATAATTTTCAACAGCAATTACACATACATATATACATATCATCACGCTATATCCCTTGCAGGGTAGGCAGAGGGAATAAAGTGCCAGAGAACTCTATCCTTGCATACTTCACTCACTTCCTCAACATTCTTAATTCTCTTCATACACGCTCGCCGGTTTCGGAGACTCTTGACTCCACCTTCCTTCAGTACCTACTTGACCAATGTGGTCTAGGTAGGTTAGTCTCGGTTCCCTCGGTACCTACCATTTTTTTGTTCATATCCAAATTTCATCCATAAGGCTTACGATGTGATTTTTTTTTACCTTTATGTGAGTAAGGAGAAATAGTGGCTTTTTTGCTTTTTTGTAAAGATTTAGTCTTAGTTTCACGAATAAATGCCTAATTCTTATTCGCTAATGGAATGTAAAAATTAATTAATAAACGTTGATTAATAAACTAAAGTCGAAAGAGATCGAACACATGTGTAATGGTTTTATACCTATACCTAAGTAGGGAGATATAAGTTTATTATGAGCATGTGAATTTTTATAAATAAACTAACCATATAGTATTTATAACTATAAAATATAGATTGTAATATACTAAACATAATATTTATTCAGTTTACTAATGGACAAAAATAAATTTGTACTTCATAAGTGATAAGTAAAGGCTTTATGATTTAGTTGTGTTTCAATAAATATTTTGAATACAATATATTTTTATTATCTATATTTTCTTGTTACAAATTTTAATGTTAAACAAGCGTCTATAAATAAGTTTGTGAATTTTTTTTATCAACTGATTATTAAAAAAAAAAACACCTGTAGGTACCTACAGATAAGGGTAGGTATATAGGATACAATTAATTTCGAGAAATAACTAAAAAAGTAATTTAAATATTTTTAAACTGCTGTCTGACACAACATGCGATCGATTGAAATCGCGGAAATAGCTACTAATCTGTAATGGATACTCCATTATCCAGTAAGTAAGTAGGCTAGTAAGCTTGGAATATCATAACTGAAAGTAGTACCAGATTATATTAAATAAATATCCATTTTATCAACGAACTTATAAAGCCATAGCTTTTAAAAATAATAATTATTGTTGTCACATTATTACTTTTTATTAATATCAGACTTACAGTTTGCCAAAGGTCTTGAAGTATTAACGTCGTCGTTGAAAAACAGGAACGATTAATATTCTTATACTTGTATCGAAAATATATTTCAAAGGTTGAAGTAGATACCTACTTACTTTTTTCAATTAAGTAGCATATGTATATTTACTTACTACAAAATAAATAGAAAAAAAATATATATGTAGGTATAAATACCCGATACGAAACGAAAAATGATGTCACAAGCGGGGTTCGAACCCGCACCTATTGGGAATCCGGCCCAACCGTGCTGCCACTTACACCATTGTGAACTATTTTAGGACATGCAAATTTCGAATCATATTATATCTTACGTCTTCAAGGTGACGTATGCCATCTATCGGACAATGTTTACACATTGTATAGACTTAATACTTCAAACTTTACAGTTAGAATTGTATTAAACGATGACACAACCTTGTTATTCAAATTACTGAAATTTTTAGCATTTAATATGCTTAATTATTTATAAATACCCGATACGAAACGAAAAATGATGTCACAACGAAATATATGTAGGTACCTACTATGAATTTATTTACTTATGAAGGGTCATGAATGCACAATATTACTTTCGTATTCTTTTACATAGCCGCTATAAGACTGAAGGATTAATACTGTGACCATAAGTTGAATATATACGATACTCCTGATCAGCTGAAAAGTCGAAGAGGCAAGATCTAATGTACCTATTATGGAATCCCACACTGCTGCGTCACTGATATACACTAAAACGTTTCCATGGTGTGCTTCTTCGAAATAATATGTTATGATGATGAGGATGAATATAATGTTTTTAATACATACGTTTTTAAGGCTTAATACCTTTAAAGCATGATTTATTTTTTGTAGTTCTTGCGTTGAATGCTTCATTTAATTTCTTCTTGATTCAAAAAGTCTTCAAAAGTTCTTGCTTGTTGGGTACGAGTCTTTTACAGGGATCGCAATTACTATACCGCACTAATCAGACGGGTCACTATAGAATTTTATTTCAACGTTTCCTTTTAATTTTTTCGTGATCTTATCTGCGCAGAATCTTGCAGTGCAGAAAGGATACTTACAAAATATTCTTAAATCTCTTCTGTTTTGACCAATACAGGTGCTAATTATTTCAGTCAAGTTACTTACATGAATTTAAAGATGTTCCTACATCGTCATCGGATCCGAGAACTTTTAGAAACCAGAACTGTTAATTATGTGAAGTATTAACAGGTGATAACGAACGATGAACTAGTATTTTCATATCGAGTATTATTATCAATGTAATTGCATATTTGTATGTAGTTAAAGTTAATTTAAACAGTAATATGAACATACTTATTAACTCGCTCGTCCATAATTTATCTTTATTGCTTGGCTTATAAACACAATATAAGGGCAGTGGCATGCCTCCATGCAGCAGGTAGTTGCGACAATATTAAGGTAAAAGCAATAAAAACATACCTAGCCATATAAAACAACGAACCCTGTGGGACTGAATCTCACTGGAGTTTTGTACTGCGGGTGGCATTTGACTCTCGTGTATAATGGTTTAATTTTTATTTGGGACCGTTATTACATTAATATATACTTTGAAAATGAACTCTATGTTGTTTTTTTTATGTTTAATTATTATAAGAAGCTAAAAATTATCACTTAACGAAATAAACTTTGAAAATACGTAATATCCTATAACATAATTAAAATAATAAACGTTCTTTTTTTACTTTTATTATTAAATATGCAAAACAATTGAAGCACCATTGTTCATTACATACCTTCCTATTTTTTTTATATTACATTATTTTAATTAAATTTAAATATTACGAATAATATTCAAAAAAGTATTATGAGGGCTAAGACTAATAAGTAGTAACTTTTTATTATATAATATCAACATTACAATCAATATTTAACTCATTACTTCTTTAGTATCACTCAAGACCAGAGGAGAAGCCGTCGGAAGTATTTTGAATAGGTAGGTACTTGGGTTACGTAGGCACAACTATAAATATTTTGAAATAATATTATCTCATGTTTAAAGTTCAGTTAACAATATGACTCTTATATATTTTAATAACTCTAGTTTCTAAATTAATCTGATCTTAATATGTAGTAAAATATATAGGTACGATACAATATGATGATGTACCTAGTTATCTGTTATAATTACTTTAGATCATCATTCTCCTACTTCTATCCCAATTACTTGGGGTCGATACAATATGTATTCTTCTTTCATAGTACATATTGTAAAAGTTATTGGCAATAGTTATATGACCGGCCGCCTGCCAGACGTCAAGCCTCCTTGGGAATGTAATTGTTGACGAAACGGTATCAGATGGAGTTGGTCCAGGACGTTATAAGGCTCTTAGTCGTCTTTTATGACATTCACGAGCAAAGCAAGGTTGGTAGTATTCGTAGCTGCTACCCCACAGCTGATTCCTTTAGATATTAGAAATAAATGTTATATAGAATTATGTTTTTATGTTGAACGAAAATATAACTAAATATTTTATTGAAATGAACTTCAACCCTTCGGATAGGTTTATCTTTTTATAGGAACATTCAAGAAAATAGATATTTATTTAAATACTATTAACCCCCGACACTATGATATTTATTAAATTATACATATAAATAGATTATAAGGGTGTTTATTATAAAGAAAACCCCACTAACAATGAAAATGTTCTTTTAAGAATCTATCACTTCCACTTAACGAAGATTTATATGTCTGCAATGAAATAGTAGATATATATAGGTATATGAATTAATACATTTTTATTTGCCAACCCAATTAATATGAATCCAAACACTAATTATAAGGAAGTGTTATTAGAGGATAAGGAAGGTATGTTAAATTGCTATTAGACAGCTAGATTACTTATTAATCCGATTTCATCCGATTTAAATAATCTTTGCTTACTATATACATACATTTCAACTAATCTAATAAATAGTTGAGCTACCTAAGTAAGTAGATTGATATATAATGATTTCTGATGTTCACGCGAGTGTTAAACATTTGAAATAAAACTACTTCTACGGATTCTATTGCGTTTGTATTTAATTTTTAATTGCCCAACGTTTCGAACACTTTACAGTGATCATGGCCACGAGAGTACTGATGACTGTAAAGACTAACGCAATAGAATCCGTAAAAGTAGTTTTCTTTCAAATTACTATACATGTTAAACATTTAGAAACTTAGCTCAAAATTAACAATAAAGTGTAATTCCATTAAATAATAGCGAAAACAGACTATTTTATAAATTTTACCTATATCTCTCAGTATCTTAAGTGATTAGATAATACGATTTGTTAATTTACTAAGTGGTGATAATAGCTGGTAATCGGTTTATTTTTTAAATTATCTGTAAAAGCCAAATGTAATGCAAGCACACAACACAAATATTGTCTTTGTAAATTGCCGAAAATCCATATTTTGTTTTTCTTTACTTATTGTTCAAATGGCGTAGTGATCTGTCTATCAATCTTCTATATTAAGCGTAGTTAGTTCAGTTTCGAAGCATTTTAAATTTATTTTATTCTTTTTGTGTCTAGGTGTAATGGTTGTCTCCTCATTTCCGGTATATTTGTGATGTATCTGGTAATACGAGGATTTATTCCTTAATTGTTTTGTTGTTTATAAAAGAAATCTGTTGTGTGGTAGCGGCTACGAATACTAACAACCATTACTTTGCGTCGTGGATGTCGTAAAAGACGACTAAGAGCCTTATAATGACCTGGACCAACTTTATCTGATGCCGTTTCGTCAACAATTATATTCCCAAGGAGGGTTGACGGCTGGCAGGCGGCCGGTTATAAAACTATTGCCAATAACTTTTGCAATATGTAGGTAACTAGGCAGGTATTATGAAAGAAGAGTACATATTGTATCGACCCCAATTTGGGATAAGAGTAGGAGAATGATGATACATACATACATACATACTTATCATCACGAGAATGATGATGATGTTTATAAAAGAAATCTTTGATCGTCCTACAATAAATCAAATCCATTTTAGCTCTTAAATTAGTTGCGTGAGGAAAGACCGACATCCTACCCGAGGGTGGGATGTCGGTCGAGGAGAGGGTACTCCTCAGGGGTATTCCGTCGGGCCGACCACTGACGTCAAGTCACTCTGCTCCGGTGGTCGGCCCAACGACGAAGGCGACGTCACGGGTGGGTTACGGGTGTGCGCGCTTACGCCCCTCTGTCACCCCGGATGGAGTAGTGCGAGGAGTGCGCCGACCGTAGCCCACCCCCCAAAAAAAAAAAAAAAAGCTCCTAAATTAGTAACTGGAATCCAGGAGTGTTTATAGTAAGTGTAATGTCATAAACTTTATGCCTTTATGATTTGTTTCCGTCTCTATATAAGCATATGCTATCTGCGTAGCAATGACTAGGAATATAAATCAGTACTATATATAAATACGGTAACAAGTATTACTTTACAGTAAAAATCTGAAAGACAAATACATTCACTCTTAATTTTTTTACATCGTAAGAAGTAAATTTTTGTATCGTAGATGACTGTATAAATATATCGAATATTAAGGGGAATAATTACAGAATTTATGGGATTATTAATGGATCCCATAAAGTATTCTTCTGTTTGTGTATCATACTGACAGCCTTCAAATGTAGTTGATACATGGATTATTACAGCATTGGCACTGTCCGATGTTAGGATTTAATATTTATTACATACATACATACATACATATTATCACGCCATATCCCTTGCAGGGTAGGCAGAGAGAACAGAGTGCCAGAGAACTCTATCTTTGCATACTTCACTCGCTTCCTCAACATTCATAATTCTCTTCATACACGCTCGCCGGTTTCGGAGACTCTTGACTCCACCTTCCTTCAGTACCTACATGACCGATCTGGTCTAGGTAGGTTAGTCTCAGTCTCCCCCGGTACCTACATCCTGCCACTTTCGCATTGTATATCTTCTTAACCAGACGTTCGTTCGGCATTCTTTCCACATGTCCGAACCATAATATAATAATAATATTTATTTAATAACATTAATATTTTATATTATTTTTTTATATATTTTTTTTATTATTTTATTTATTTTTTGTTAATATTTATTTATTTGTAAATGTAATGTTTATGCTATGTGGTAGCGGCTAAGAATACTACCATATTATTTCTTTGCTCGTGTATATTGTAAGACTACTTAAGAGCTACACATCGACCTGGGCCAACCGCATCTGATGGCTTATTTCAACAATTACATTCTCAAGGATGGTTGATATCAGCCAGGCGACCCGCTATAAAATTGCTAATAACTTTTACCATACGTGCAATAGAAGCAGAGTAGGTACATATTGATCGACCCCAAGTAATTGGGATAAGAACAGTAGAATAATAATTAAAATGTAAGTGTAGTGTTTCGTATAACTATCGCTATTTATATGGCATTTATGATTGCATTCAGAAGGAATCAATCAATGCAAGTGGCACAGTGATTAACGTATGCTGAACTGTAAAAAAATATACAGACAGGAGACTGGGACATAGGCGTATGGCTAAGGATTCAACATAATATTTGGTGAATTTAAAACACGAAATTTATTAAATCAATGACTACAATTAGCCAGTCTCCTAAGTTTCATAATTAAATCATCACTTTGGTTAATTATGAAATTAGACAATAAATTATTAAAAAAAACGAAACCTCTACTATTGTGTGTGGTGACGGAGTAAGAATACAATTCACCACACCATATCTTACTCGTGGGTGATCGTACGAGACGACTAAGGGATATAAAAGCCATATAACATCTATGCAAGAGAAGGAAAACTCGAAACAAATTTCTATACCAACACGTCTGACCAGCGTGGTGTAGTAGATCAATTTCCCGCCTATTATGGAGAAGGCTCGAGCCCAATAGTGGGACATATATGAGCTGAAATGATGAGATGATGAAACCTCTACTTAATTGCCCCGATACTTGGACAAAACTGTATAGTGTATATGATACTGCCCCCCTACATTATTGAAACGCAACACAACTCATATATGTACATAAAAATAATCAAGGGTCTCGGAGTCATAGCATGGAGCATAGGAGTTATAGCATGTACAGAGTTCATAAGCCGTTTACAACCTGTGTTTTTTATCCAGTATTCATTTTCCGCATACACCGAGACACTAATCTTTAAAAGTTTTTGTTGTTTCAAGTTGGTTTAAGTTAAGAAAAATTGTTTTCTTTTTTGTTTAATTTAATTTGTTGGAGTATCGTATCACACGGAGTGAATATATTGTCTCTACGGTGATCGATATTTTTCTGCAAGCCATCCCTATTTTTAATGATCATTAAATTTTTTTGAACCATAAATGCCTTCGAGTGGAAAATGTATGTAGATATATCTACACATATTCTAGGATAAAGAATAGGTACGATTTTAAAATAGTCCATTTACTTTGCGTGTTGAAAGTTCTAGGTCACAATCGCTTTAAATTTTCTTATTCCATCTAGTAACGAAAATTTTTGTGATAATTGTGTGAGCAGTTTTCTGTATTGAATAGTTTCATCGGTTGATAATTAAATGACAACATGATTAAGTGATTACTGTACTTGTTCCCGCATCCACTTCTATCTTTAAATGGACCTTTTAGCTTTGTTATATTTCTAATGTTAAATATTGAGTTGTGATATGTTCATCTCCTTTCTTTTTTTGGTGATTAGGTGTTATAGTCACTCCTCGCCTAATACGTCCAGGTTAAAGTAGAGGGTGTCGAGCGACCCCATAACCTGTCGTACACGTACTACGCCGATGCGGGATGGTGAACATCCTTGAGTCAAAATCGTACATAAACCGGCATTACCTCCAAACGTATTTACCCTTACCCTTAGGTACTATTATTTCTTGAGATTTTCTTCATTTTTGACTACTAGATGCTAATGCATCTAGTAGTCAAAAGTGTAGAAAATTTTTAATAAAATAAATATGTAGATTACTTTATATAATTCTAGTTTCTGCCCGCGGCTTCGCCCGCGTAAAAGGTTACATTCCTAAAGTTTTTCATCCCCTATTTTTATTTTACCCCTTAAGGGTAAATTTTTTACAACATTTTAGTGTCAAATTTATTTATATCTAATCAATAACCTAAAAATAAGTTTCAAGCTTCTGGCTTTAAAAATGACGATACTTCCTTACAACTTTTCATCCCCCTTTACAACCCTTTTTGCATTAAAAAATAGCCTATGTCCTTTGTCAGGCTCTAGACTATCTGTGTACCAAATTTCATTTCGATCAGTTCAGTAGTTTTGGAGCGACAGACTGACAGAGTTACTTTCGCATTTATAATATTAGTAAGGATTAACATGACAAGCACAACAAAATTTACATTTTGTACACAATTACTATTTCGTTGTGTTAATGAAAAAATGCTTCAGTATTAAATAAAGAGATTTTGCTGATACATACACATTCTCACAGTCTCCTTAAAGACGTAAATATAATACGATGCGGGAATTGACTGTCATATAATAGTTCACAGTGGTGTAATTGGCAGCACGATTAGGACGGATTTCCAATAGGTGTGGGTTCGAATCTCACTTGTGACAATAATTTTTCGCTCGTAATCGGGTTTTTATACATACACAGTTATAACATTAATCATAACACACATCTATAGCGGCATATATTAAAGGAAATTATTAGTAACATTTTATATTAAAACAAATTTATAATTCATATAAAATTAATATCAGTAATTAAAAATGTAGGTAATATCAGTTGTGAAAGATGTTTATCGTATGTTCTAAAAAGCAAAAACCTGCTATTTACTAAAGAACATGTATTATAGATTTTGTTGTTTCTGAAACGAGGAAGTAATATATTTCAATTTGTGTAATATAATTATTACGATGGTAGATTGGTATATACATGTGACATGATCTTGATGCCTTCGGTTCGATATTTATACCGGACAAGTTTTAGCTACAGATTAATTAACCTTTTATTTTAAATGTATAATAATCTAGCGATAGGTGAGTTTTATTCCGTGTTAAAACGAATAAAGATAACCTGTCAATGTCTTAATTTGCAGCTACTGCAAAATATGACTAAAAGTCGTAGTAGATGCATCTTCAGAAACGATAGAATTTTTTTGAAGTGAAAACTTCTTTAGGCGCGTTGAGCGTTTTTGAAGGAAAAAAATTATAGGTTCGCGTCACCGACATGCTAAAGCTAATAGTATATCTATAGCTATGTGAAAACTTCTTTAGGCGCGTTGAGCGTTCTTGGAGGGGGAAAACTTATAGGTTCACGTCACCGACATGCTAATGCTAATAGTATATCTAAAATGTATGGCATTATTTATTTTTAATTGTATTTTTAATATTTAACCTTTATGTCATGAAATGAGTATCATTGTGGTTTAAAGGTTATCTTACTAGCGTGGTAAAACCGATTCCAAGATATTCGATAATATTTTTAATTATTATATAAAAATTAGAAAATTATTATTATTTCAATTAGTCTTAAGTTAATAGTTTTCACTTCTATCGGCAGTCCCCATGACTGCCTGTTTTTTATTTTTTAGATTTACAGACCGGCGTGATAAACTAATTTACCATATGTTATGGAATAGGCCTGTACTATATCATCTCGGGAAATATAAGTACAGGAGGATATCCAGCGACCCTATAACCTGTCCTACACGTACTAAGCCGTGCGGGATGTTCATCTCCTTGGGTCAAAATCGTATGTATATAAAGCGGTATTACCTTCAAACGGTTTTAATCTTAGGTATTTTATTTCTTATGTTTTTCTTCGTTTTTGACTACTAGATGCATCATCATTCTCCTACTCTTATCCCATTTACTTGGGGTCGATACAATATGTACTTTTCTTTCATAGTATATATTGTAAAAGTTGACCGGCCGCCTGATGGACGTCAACCCACCTCGGAAATGTAATTGTTGAGCAAAGAGCATCAAGTGGATTTGGCCTAGTTCGTTTTAAGACTCAAAGTCGTCTTTTACGACATCTACGAGCAAAGTAAGTGTTGGTAGTATTGTTAGCCACTACCAAACAACTATGCGGCCTGTACTATATAGAGTTAGAATAATATGTAGATTAAGGAGAACATATAAGAATCTAAAATCCGTGTTCTATATTATAACAACAAAACAGTTGTAATAAGTATGTGTACATTCTAGGATATACTGATAATAGATTCTTATCAATTTATATATAATCACACACTTGGCAAATATATCTTATGACGTATACAGTAGTTTTTTTATTATAAATACAGCAATATTTGATTTAAAATGTAGCATTAAATATCATCACAACATCAATAACGTGTATCTCATTACTTTTATCCATTCTTAGCCACTGGTCATCTGTTGATTCTGATCAAATGATGGCAATATCTATAGGACAGTAAGGTACCTACACTGTATATATATATATATATATATATATATATATATATATATATATATATATATATGAAAGTGGAAGGGTGTTGGTACCGGGGGAGACCGAGACTCCCCTACCTAGAGACCAGATTGGTCACGTACTGAAGGAAGGTGGAGTCAAGAGTCTTCGAAACCGGCGAGCGTGTAGCACTCTGTTCTCTCTGCCTACCCTGCAAGGAATATGGCGTGATAATATGTATGTATGTATGTAATCTTTAATGGATAGAAAGCTAGGGCTGATGATGACCGTATTTTTACTCAGTCATGTTGAGATAATAATGTTACTTTTAGGTAATTAACGTTTAGGTATTTAAAAACGGAAGCCCGGAAACGGAACGGAAGCCGGAACGGTTTGTAATGGTAAGCAGCGGCCTAGCTCTTGGTATAGCAATGGTCCATGGGCAGCAGTGAAACCATCAGGTGTGCTGCTTGCTCGTTTGCCACCATAAGCAATAGGAAAAAAACTTGCAAATAAGTTAAACCCGACTAGAAATTTTTTCGTCTTCCTTAGCAGGACCGGACCGGGCATGCCCGATCTGGACCCGATAAGGAAAACCTTATCGGGTCCAGATCAGGCATTCCTGACCAGACCTGGTCCTGATAGGGTTTGCCGGATCCGGCATGCCTCATTCTATCCTGATCGGGTCCTGATCCGGTATGCCTTACCATACTTGATGATATTACACATCAGGCTATCCTTATTTGGTCCTGACCTGGTCCTGATCCGGTATGCCTTACCATACTTAATGATATTTCACATCAAGCTATCCTTATTTGGTCCTGATCTGGTCCTGATCCGGTATGCCTTACCATACTTAACGATATTTCACATCAGGCTATCCTTATTTGGTCCTGATCTGGTCCTGATCCGGTATGCCTTACCATACTTAATGATATTTCACATCAGGCTATCCTTATTTGGTCCTGATCTGGTCCTGATCCGGTATGCCTTACCATACTTGCTGTTATTTCACATCAGGCTATCCTGATCAGGACCAGACCTGGTCCTGATCGGGTTTGCCGGATCCGGCATGCCTCATTCTATCCTGATCGGGTCCAGATACATGATCTGGTTGAACCATACTTTTTTTCTAGTCGGGAATGTCTTTTTAAAAAAAAAGACCCTGCGTTAAGGAAATAATCCTTGTATGCTCCCCACGGGGGCATTTACAAACATGCAATACTTAAAAATTACACCCAGACTCAAAGCAACACTTTTTGGATTGCACAAAGTATTGTTTTAACTGGGAATCGAACCCACGGCACGGCATCTTAATCACTTCGCCATTTGTGCAGTCATCAGATTATATATATATATATATATATATATATATATATATATATATATATATATATATATATATATATATATATATATATATATATATATATATATATCAATTATCAGATTATATCTATGACACATATAATTACTGTTAAAAATTAAATATTAAGTTCATCATCAGTCTTCTTTTCATTAATTTGACTTGTCAAGAAGATACTTAGTTTCATTGCTTAAACACAAGTTAAAAATATTATTAAAACCCTAAGTACCAAACTCAAAGTACGCAATTTTATTGTTGGGATATTTGGTCATTAAGAGCTTAACCCCAAGTTTGTGGGGTTGTAACTCTTGTCCCGCGGCCGCCACATTGGAAAAAGAGGTGCAAACGCCTTTTTAGCCATATTTTTGAAACTATTAATCTGATATAATAATTTTAAAAGATATAATATGTAGCAAATTACTTTGTTTACAATTTTGTTTATATAACTTTTTTCAATAAAATAATAAATAAAAAAGCTATTAACAAAAATATAGGAAATAGGTTATGTTTAACAAACACGATTTGGAATGTATCCGACGACAAATAATATAAAATTAAAATTTTAAGTTACCCGCGATATAAAAAATTATAAAAATCTCTAAATGAACAAAACTATGAGACCAAATTTGATGGATTTGTAGTAGACAATACAAGATTAAGTTTCCTACTTTCAAGATCAGGGGCTGTGGTGTAGCTCAGTAGGACGATCATGCATTTGTTTTGCTGTTTCATTCTTTCAAATGTTAGGTCAGTGATATATTTGAAAGTAAACCTATTATCAAGGTCACCCTATAGCAACTAACAAAAACATCTGATAACCTTAAAACTCCTGAATTCACAAATTATAGCTAAGAACCTTTTCTATCACGTCAGTTTTAAAACTAAAAACAACCGCATCATAATGGGTCAATTCTTTTAGGAGCTACGAGGACACAGATAGACACATAGACCAACAAACACGTCAAACTTATAACACCTCTCTTTTTACGTCAGGGATTACTATAAAAAATACTTAGTTGCATCTACGACATTTAGCATAATGATCGCTACTTAGTCCACTATATCATCTTTGGAGTAAAGAAAAAAATATAATAATAAAGTTATTATAATTATTTACAGCGACAATGAAACTAGACATATTTACTTACTAACAATAATGAAAAATGTTAAAAATATCGAATTAATAATGAAATATAATCCCGAAAAGGTGGTGACTTTGATCGGCTATGTAGATAGGATTTTAAGCTGTTAACATCTGTTTGATTATACTTATGATTGTAGTTTTTTATTTACGTATGACTAATATTTATTAGCCTATGAAGAAATTAATATAGAGTATTGAATAATAATATATGCCTAGATAAAATGTTTAGGTATGCATTAAAATACCTAGTGGTTAAATTTTACAACTACTAAACAACGTCCTTGTAGTGACAGAGTAAGAATACAATTTACCATCACCTATTTTACCCGTGAATGATCGTAAGAGAAGACTACGTGGTATAAAATGCATATAACATATATCCAAGAGAAGGAAAACAAAACCCTATTACCACCAAGTCTAATCAGCGTGGTGTAGTAGATTAATTTTCCTTCCGTTTGAAGGAGGCTCGACCCAAATAGTGGGAGGTGTATGAGCTGAGATGATGATGAGAAGATGAAATAACTTTAAAAGTTCTTTTTTTCTTTACTGTCGTACAGTTTCATTACTGAATAAAAAGGCTCCATAGAACATTATTTTCTACGTAATAAAGAGTCGAGTCTAACTTCATCTATAAATATTAGGCTTGTAACAAACATTGCATTCGCTTTTGAATGATGTCTACGGGCTGATGGATGGATGGATAGAATTCATATAACACTTTGCCTGACTTCGAGCTATAACTCAGGACCTAAGGATCAATAGTGGCATAATTATACTCCTGGACTGAAGAGACGATCGTCCAGGAGTATCGTCACAACGATTTCAATTTATAGAGCTTTAATATTATAGTATATAATTTCGTCAATTACGAGAATTATTCCATATAATGTTTATTCTTTAATTAGACTATTTGATCAGTTCACAATTACTATATAATTTTTTATGGTGATCATAACGTTTACTAGGATTAGCCAATAGATGGCGATATCTCTTTTTTATCCAAATGGCGTGTTTAAAGTTAAGATTTAGACTATATTATTTTTTAAAAACATATATATCTATATATACTTATTATTCGTCATTAGAGAGACAAATAGTCTGTGAAATTGTATATCAAACATCACTGCTGATGCAGCATTATGGGCGATATTTCATAACAACAAAAAAAAAAACATAATTCAGTAATAATTTAAAGAGTATTATAGTAAGAGTATTTATTATATTATATTAAGAGCGTTCACTGTGATGTATAGTATATTAAGAGCTTTCCTAAAAGTTATTTGACCATAGAGGTAATGAAAGTTATTATTTATACTTACCTACCTTTCATCGTGATTCTCGTAGGTACTTCTATTTTCGAGTACGATAACTCTACGATTCGCAAATACTTAAATTATGGGTATAATTTGTTTATAACATGATAGGTTAACGTGTACTGTTTGCCAATAATAAAAAAAAATCTCAATAAATATTTAACGAAAATGATATTTTTTTCTATTTAGGTATTTAACATATATTTAATATCCTATCCGTGTGGTGACGGAGTAATAATACAATTCATCACCCCCTATCTTACCAATGGGTGATCGTACGAGGCGACTAAGGGATACAAAACGCATATAATATCTATGCAAGAGAAGGAAAACTCGAAACACAAAACCTATACTATACCAACACGTCTGACCAGCGCTGTATAGTAGATTAATTTCCCTTCCATTACGGAGGAGGCCCGAGCCCAACAGTGAGACATATATGGGCTGTGATGATGATGATGATATTTAATAAATGTCTAATGAAGTTGTGTCGATCAGTACATTGATAGACTCATTGCCTAAAATCTTCTAATAACATACTTATTTATCTGATGGATTGAGCAGAACCATATATTTACACAAGTACTATAGTTGTATTAAATTACGTAGAAAATAGTGAAGCTTGTTAGTTTTGTTAATGAGAAGGAATGCTACGAATCTTGTGTAAAAAATAGCAATACATACATAGATACAAATTCAAAAAATAAAAAAATAAATTACATGACAAACTACATAATTACAATTTTACTTAATTTGTCAATATGTCTACAGTATTGAAGTTACATGCCACTATTAATAACATAACCAATTTGAGTATGAAGGATAAAAAATGGCTTCAGTAAAAAACGTTCGCATTGTAACTAGATGACTCGGTGACAGATGAATGGCCGGACGAGCTGATAAACTAGTAAACCCATACATGGTTTCGTTGTTACCTTTACGGAATCCCAAATAATATCAAGATGGCGCCTCTGTGAACAAATAGGATCTGATAAAGTTTTAGCGGCAGGTAAACTTGACCCTTACGTTTGGGTTTTTATTCAACGAAATACAATCGAATAAAATTTTCGTTTTAGGTGTTATATATTAAAATCTTTTTGTCAATTTGCATATTGTGCTAACAGTCACTTTAAGCTTTCAATTAATGATGAATTAAAAAAATATATATATTCAACTAATCCGTATATCGTGAGGTCGATCTGAAATTTGAGTGTCAGTCAACTTCGCCGACCGTTTCCTTATTATGATCAGAGATAGCCGTTTCACACGTGTAAATGTATTCAAGTTTTGTTTTCAATTTTATTACTTTACTCTTCTCTTTATAATAATCATAAGAATATGAACTAAGGTGTACTTATGAAGCCTTATAAATGATGGAACAGTACGATGGAACGGTATAAGAACCTTTTTATGTATACACATGTTTTGTAATGCGTATGCTTCCTAGTACCTATCTAAATCCTTGAAAATAGATTTCTTATAGGTTTTCTCTTCAGACAATTACATGATTTTTATTATATATAAGGTAAGTGAAAATGATTATGTGTTATCATCGCCTTTACCGTGGTATAGTATAAGATGAATGTGCATGTGCATTTTTGTTCGATGGGATTTTTCATAGACAGATTTTTTTTAACTCTCAATACTCTCGTTGAGAGTGTCACCAAATGAAATGCATATTATAATGTATCAATGTTTAAAGTGTGATATAAAATCAACCTTTTCTTTAAAACTTCCTTTCGTGTGGTAACGGGGGAGAGTAGAGTTCCTTAGAGGAGGGTGGTGTCTTTAAAATAAAAAAATATCTACCTCAAATTAATAATAAAATTTAACAATTATTTTATTAAAGTATAAACTGTATATTAGTTTAAATTATATATTATTATTATATTTGCTTGAAATGTGTACCTTAAATTAATGAAACTTCTTTCTATTATATTATTAAAATTTAATTTATATAAACTCATTTTCATTTTATATAGGTAATTGATACTGTAGCAAATATGTAGATTGATAATATTATAGTATAATGAGTAGATAAGAAACTTCTTTAATAACGATGGCATGTTGGATTTAAAATAGGTAACTTTATCATGGCGGTGTATCTCTCACTTTAAAACAGAACCACCTAGCGGCAACCCCTGATAGCAAAAGTTTTAAATGGAAACATAATCTCGATAGATAGCGTTGTATGATTAACTGAATCACGATATAGTTTTATTACACGTTTATCTTCAGAAGATCAACAAAATCTAGGGGATGAGGTTCGGGTTGAGAACCCTCAGCGCTCACCCGGTTACGCTGTCATAGCCCCTAGGCTAACAGCAATCGCAGTGGATGCGTTTTAGTGGGTAACCTAGTCCCACACTTCCCATCCGGGGAGTAAGTGCGTCATGCATTTCGGACCACTGCGTTATCAAAAAAAAAAAAAAAAAAGCGGATGAGGACCAGCCAGCGAGAAAAAGATTACCTATGATTTTTGTTATTTAAATCTTCTAGTTAGAGTGCCCCTCTAGTCACCACTAGTACGCGTAAAGTTGTCACAGCCATCTGAGGCTAACATCCACAGTCCACATAACAAAAAAGGATAAGAGAAGATGTTGTACAACCAATTTTTTGAGGTTTTTATTAATCTGAGTACCAAATGGTATCTATCAGGTGGTAACTCTACCTGATACCATTTGGTAAATAATAATTATATTCTCAAAGATATCTCACATGCGGGCGGTCATAATACTTTTGCATACTATGGATGAGAAGCATATAGTGCGTCTACCTCAAGTAATTGGGATAAGAGCTGTAGAATGCTGATGATTTATGCAAGAGAAGGAAAAATAAAACCCAAAACCAACTCGTCTGACCATGATATAGCATGATATAGTTGTTCAATTTCCCTTCCGTTTTGGAGGCTGTTCGGGTCCGCGGTGGGACGTATATAAGCTGAGACGATAATGATATATTCATATAAGAATTTCATGAATTTATTATTATAACAGTTATGGAGACTATAATACTTATTACTTTGTAACGCATTAACATATCTTGTTTTTACTATTTTGCCGATTCCCAACATTTATGGCACAGTTTGGCTCCTTATAATATATGATATATGACTATTTAAATGCATCAACTGACTAAGTTTCCCTCGACTTACTGCTAGCTGATTTTTTTATTTATCACAGAAACATATTTAAAATCAGCTCACAAATTTTCATGTGGGAGGAAATGACATCTCTTTAATTATTCAGCATAGCACTCCAATATGAGTGTTGAGGTGAAACAAATATTCCGTATCAATATTTTTTAAACTTGTACGTGTATATTCAAATAATTTTAGTTCTATTCCAATATTTAAATAATCTATTTGCTTAGTATAAATTAACTAGTTACTTGATAAAAAATATTTATTATAAAAAAATTATGAAAAATTACAATAAGAGTCAGTAAATGCAGCAGTCAGTAAATGCTTCTGGCTAACTTCTACGTAACGACCTTCAAATTATCAGCTGACGATTTTTCCACCGAGATACAGCCAGCTGACGTATATATTTATCAATAGTTACATATAAGCTATCATCAGGTAAATTTTTATTTGAGAGGATATCACTGAAAGTGAAGATTTTTTTTCCATGATCGAGACATCAGCTGACGTACAATACACTATGTTATTTTTTTTTTGTTGAGATATTGGGGTTAGCTATAATTTGATAAATTTTTAGCCGAGAGGAAATGAGTGAATGTTTTTTTTTCTACTGCTCATCCCCACCACCGAGCCTTAGCAGACGTTCACGAGACTTTATGGTTCCATTTTCTGACGCATTTTACTAATTATCACTTGAGAGGAACTTGGTCATATATATCTGTTACTGGCTCTTGGACTAGATGGACCGCTTCGTGTTGATCATTCAACATCAGAAAGGTATATATGCAATCCCCGCAATAATTGCCCGTTTAATTGACTGAATGCAATTGAGCATTTAATTCAATAACAGTTAATAGCCATTTGATATAGGTGCTTTGCTAGGAAATCAAATGAACTAAAGAAAATTGCATGCAGTAAACATACAGTTTGTAAACATCGAGTTTTTTAACAAAATACTCACATTGTAGTTTTTTTATGCTCCATTCATTTTAATTAACTTCGTGTTGTTTTATTTCTTCAAGTCCCTAGCGTATAGGATTATTATTTGTTAATACTTTTAATAATGCTTATTGCTACATGATAACGACCATGAATACAACTAAACTTAATATTGCTCGTGGGTGTCGTAAAAGCTGACTAAGTGTTCTTTACTAAACTGTGCAAATGCTACTTAATTATTGAAGTCTACTTGCTTGATTGGTCTAAAAACCTGGCAAAATTGTAAGCAGTATGCAGTATGTTACGCTTTTTTTATTTATGTTAGAGGAGGCAGAGAGCTGTAGAAGCAATGTGAATTAAGATACCTACGATAATGATGACTATTAATTAATATTATTAATATTTCATCTTTAAATTTTCGACCTCATAACAAAGTAAAGTCACGCAGCAAGTTAGGGAGAATATTATCCTCGGTATTTCTATTCTATTCCTTCTATCCATTCTATTATCCTTAGTAATATTATAAATGCGAAAGTAACCCTGTCTGTCTGTCGCTCTTTCACGCCAAAACTACTGAACCGATCTAAATGAAATTTGGTACACAGACAGTCTAGAGCCTAGATAGTGATAAAGGATATAGTAGTCTAGGGTTAGATAGTGATAAAGGACATAGCCTACATTTTAATGCAAGAAAAGTGTTGTAAAGGGGGATGAAAAGTTGTAAGAAATTATCGTCTTTATATTGGAAGTATCGCTTGAAACTTATTTTTAGGCTATTAAATAGATATATTCTTACACAAACACAAGACGTGCTAAGCCGATGGAGTGAATATTTTGGCGATATGTATGCGGATGCTACGGTTGGCGCCGGTGTCGCATGTGGTTTAGTAGAACAACATTCGACAACGGCGTCCTCCGATGGCATCAGCCCGACTAGAAAACAAGTATGGTTCAACCAGATCATGTATCTGGACCCGATCAGGATAGAATGAGGCATGCCGGATCCGGCAAACCCGATCAGGACCAGGTCTGGTCCTGCTCAGGATAGCCTGATGTGAAATAACATCAAGTATAGTAAGGCATACCGGATTAGGACCAGATCAGGACCAAATAAGGATAGCCTGATGTGAAATATCATTAAGTATGGTAAGGCATACCGGATCAGGACCAGATCAGGACCAAATAAGGATAGCCTGATGTGAAATATCATTAAGTATGGTAAGGCATACCGAATCAGGACCAGATCAAGACCAAATAAGGATAGCCTGATGTGAAATATCATTAAATATGGTAAGACATACCGGATCAGGACCAGGTCAGGACCAAATAAGGATAGCCTGATGTGTAATATCATCAAGTATGGTAAGGCATACCGGATCAGGACCCGATCAGGACAGAATGAGGCATGCCGGATCCGGCAAACCCTATCAGGACCAGGTCTGGTCCTGATCAGGATAGCCTGATGTGAAATAACATCAAGTATGGTAAGGCATACCGGATCAGGACCAGATCAGGACCAAATAAGGATAGCCTGATGTGAAATATTATCAAGGATATAGTAAGGCTTGTAGTATATCAGAACCAGAAACAGTTTTCGTAACACAAAAAAAATATCCATCAAAATTCAAAAAAGTCATATTTATGCATTATGCCACGGCGAAATTGTATTTACATCATAGGAGATTAATCTGAAATCTTTAATTAATCATATGTATTTAATAATAATAATAATGTTTAATTAATAATATAAAAATAATTTATATTTGAAGTAAAAAACAAAAATGATGCAGCATGCAGATGAGCAAATGTGCCTAACATTTGAAAACATAGATAGATAGAAATATTATATTGTAACAACCATTCTAACATTTTTTTAATGTTTTGGGTCATAATAAATAGATGGCGTTAGTAAAATGACGTCATTATTTGAATCGCGGTGTTAAGATTTTCCGAAGCGTAATAACATGGCCTAATATTAAATTAGTTGTTATCGTATCAGATTAAAACAAATCGATCATGTCATTGCAGTCGTTAGCATCTGGTGGTTGCTCCATAATCGGAACGGCTCACTGGGACTCTCTGTGATAAGAATATAGCACTGCATTCGATGCCTACGTCATATATTAATTTATATTTTTACCTATTAAACATGTTCTTTAAGATGTTCATGTTTTTTTTAAAAGGACCGGACTGGGCATACTCGTTTTGGATCAGGCAAGATATAAAACGCAGATGATTGATTTGGTTCCGATCAGTAAAATTTCATCTGGACCCGATCAGGAATGCCTGATCTGGACCCGATAAGGTTTTCCTGATCGGGTCCAGATATATCTTCTGCGTTACATACCTTATCTGGTCCAGATCCGGTCCTGCTAAGAAAGACGAAAAAATTTCTAGTCGGGAGTATGGATGAAGTTGAATGGGCGATAAGAAGTTTGAAAAATGGTAAGGCAGCGGGCATTGATATGGTGTCTGCCGAGATGATCAAGCTTGGTGGCTCCTGTGTCTGGGAGGCGTTCCTGCTGCTCCTCAATTTATGTTAGAGCTCGGGAATAGTTCCCGGGGACTGGAATAGCGCAGTCATCGTGCCTTTGTTTAAAAACAAGGGTTCACGTTATGACTGCGCAAATTACAGAGCCATAGGCTTGACCAGTTTGGCAGCAAAAGTGTATGGTAAAATTATTGAAAGGCGAATGAGGATGGTGTCCGATGGTTTACTGTGTGAGACACAAGGAGGTTTCAGGAGTGGAAGGGGATGCATGGATCAAGTGTTCTCTTTGCGCAACATTGTGGAGAAGCATCTGGATCTAGGTCAGAGGGTTTTCTGCAGTTTTGTGGATCTGGAGAGAGCATTTGACACGGTTGTACGAAAGGAACTATGGGACATTTTACCGGAGTATGGTATTAACGGTAAACTGCTACAGGCTGTGCAATCCAGTTACATGGGCTGTAGAGCCTGTGTGCGGCTGGATGATGGCATGTCGCCTTGGTTTGACGTCAATATCGGCATTAAGCAGGGGTGCGTTCTGTCAGCCAGGCTGTTTATCATATATCTGGTTAAATGTCTCCAAAGGTTGAACGATATGAATGTGGGAGTCCAGATGGGCGGCTCAGTGGTCACTGCTCTGCTTTATGCAGATGATGCTGTCCTGCTGGCACAGTCAGCGACTGACCTGCAGACCCTAGTCGACACAATGACAGAAGATTGTAAGAAAAGAGGTCTACGCGTGAATGTGAGCAAAACCAAAATAATGGTCTTTGAAAGAGATGAAGCCAGAACAGATGTAAGAGTAGCAATAGGTAATGATGTACTAGAGCAAGTGGATGAATTTGTATATCTTGGATGTGGATTTGGCCGAGATGGAAGGTACACCACTGATAAAGAGCGAAGAGTGAATGCGGGAAATAGAGTGAACGGAGCGTTGGGGCAACTTCTCGGCAGCCACCACCTCAGCCAGAAGGCACGTGTAGCAATACATAACGCAGTGCTTTTCCCAACATTACTGTATGGAAGCGAGTGTTGGGTATGCAGAAAAGAGTATGAAAGTAAAATTAATGCGGTCGAAATGCGATCTCTGCGGAAAATCTGTGGAGTTAGGCTGACCGACCGCATTCGTAACGTAAGCGAGAGAGCCAGCAGCCTAACTTTCAGGGTGGGCATAGGGTTTTTATTGGTAGACGGTGACCTAACAGTACCTCTGGTATTATAAAGGCCCATGAGCGGCAGTTACACTTACTATTAGGTGTGTTGGTTGCTGGCCACCGAAGACAAAGATCGGGTACCGGTGGCCCGGTCATACGGCGAAGAGAGGTGCTTGCAAGGTGGGTCCATGAGGTTGCGCGCCGCCTCTTCTGTCGCCCCGGATCGATTTGTCGGGGCGCGACCACATCCATGGTCCACCCTGCATAGGGAAAAAAAAAAAAAAAAGGTGTGTTGGTTGCTGGTTTGCCACCAAAAGTGATAAAAAAAGCGAGCTGCAAGCTAACTCGGTATTATACTTAAAAAAAATCCAGCCGTCAGTTTGTACGAGATCAGTATGAATGAATGAATCTTCAAGAAGGGCGATGAAGCTCTTCTAAAGAACTATAGACTCATCTCACTTTTGAACCACGTCAAGTTGTTTTCGAGGGTTATTACATGGCGACTTACGCGCAAGCTCGATGACTTGACTCTAGCCGCCTAAACAAGCTGGTTTCCAAGAAGTCTATAGTACCATATCTACTTGGTCTGACTGTGGTCTACCACATCTATATGCTTCGGCAGATAATCCAGAAGTTCGAGGAGTACCATTGACCTCTGTATATAGCGTTTGTGGACTTTGCGAAAGCTCTTCAGCGGTGCCAAATCCACTGTCGTTAATCGAAGTGCTAAAATATTTGTATAGAAAGGCCACAAAGTCAGTTCGTATCTGGGAGAAGAGTAGGAAACCGAGCACTTTAGAGAAAGGTGCGAGACGATTTATAAATTTTCGATTTGCAGACGATATTGTCGTTATGACAGAATCTATTGAGGACCTTGGCACAATACTCAACGATTTCAACAGGGTATCCCAACTTGTAGATTTACAAATAAATATGGTCAAAACGAAAGTCATTTCAAACACCCATATCATTCTAATACCAGTTGGCAATGTGATTCTCGAAGTTGATGTTGATATTTAACTTGAGAAAATAGTTTAATTAGGTAGATCCAATTTAGAAAAATAATCCGTGTGGTGACGGAGTAAGAATACTATTCACCGCCCTATATCTTACCCGTGGGTGATATTACGAGATGACTAAGGGATATAAAACGCATATAACATCTATGCGAGAGAAGGAAAACTAGAAACAAAATCCTATACCAACACGTCTGACCAGTGCGGTATAGTAGGTTAGTTGCCCTCCCATTACGAAGGAAGCCCGAGCCCAATAGTGGGATATTTATGGACTGTGATGATGATGATGATGAATTTAGAAAAAGGGGCTTGCCGACGAATCCAACTCAGTTGGGCAGCGTTTGGGAAAGTTAAGAGGATCTTCTCATCTTATATACGATACGAAATAGAAGGGAGGCTTATGTACAGCAGTGGATGGCAAGGCTGAACAATGATATGAAACGATGCAATTGTTAAAATACAGATGAAGTTCGAATACTTGTGCAGCAACCAAAATGTATAGCTAACAAAACAACAAATAAAAAAATATATGTAGTGCCATACACATGTATAATATTTATGAAATACTTAAAAACCTTGTGAAAGTTTAATTAGCATTTAATCAAACTTTCAACAACAAATTCTTTAATTGAAATATTACAATTTTGATAATTGTAATACATTCTTAAGGCTCTAATTATAAATTCTTTACCTCGATTAGTTTAACGATAGAACGAGTAGAAATATATAATTATGTAGTAAATATTATTGAATTCTGTTTGAATTTATTTTAATAACTTTTATATGCGTTTTAATAATTCCTATGTTTTTATATTTCATCATAATTCTCCTACTCTTATCCCAATTACTTGGGGTCGATACAATATGTACACTTTTTTCATAATACATATTGTCAAAGCTATTAGCAGTAGTTTTATAACCGGCCACCTGCCAGACGTCAACCCTCCTTTAGAGTGTTTTTAATTGTTGACCAAACGGCATTAGACGGAGTTGACCCAGGTCGGTATAAGGCTCTTAGTCGTCTTATACGACATCCACGAACAAAGTAAGGGTTGGTAGTATTCGTAGCCGCTACCACACAGCTAAGTTTTTATATTTATTAGAAAATATTTAAGCCTTAGTAGTGGCTAATATTTTTAAATAAATAAGTATCAATAAAAATTATATACATTCGTAAATATTTATTAAAAAAATAATGATCCAAAAGCTTATAAGACATTTATTTAATAACAAAAATCATATTATTATACAACAATCGTAATCATTACTTGAAATAGTTTTAACAAAAGTTCTCATATTATATCTACTTATATTTAAAAGGAAAGTAGTAGGCAAATGTATAGTAACGCTTGGCCTGCTCTGTGAATGCCTGATTATCCAAACAAAAGTTAATCTTTTAATTATATGTACCTGCATTACGTATATCTCTAGCACTTCAATTTTATTACATTATCTAAAAAACTAAATTTATGTACAACGAGATAACTTATAATCGTTTAAAAATCTAACCGTAGATTATACCGTAACAGCGTCTATAGAATAATAAAACTCTTAAAAATCACATATACCTACTTACTTATATATAAATACCTACATCAAATGCAAAAATTTTAATATTTAATAATTGAGCAAGTGGATGAATTTGTAAATCTTGGATGTGGATTTAGCCGAGATGGAAGGTACACCACTGATATAGAGCGAAGAGTGAATGCGGGAAATAGAATGAACGGAGTGTTGGGACAACTTTTCGGTAGCCACCACCTCAGCCAGAAGGCACGTGTAGCAGTGCTTATCCCAACATTACTATATGGAAGCGAGAGTTGGGTATGCAGAATAGAGCATGAAAGTAAAATTAATGCGGTCGAAATGCGATCTCTACGGAGAATCTGTGGAGTTAGGCTGACCGATCGCATTCGTAACGACGACGTAAGAGAGCGAGTAGGTATGAAAGAGAGTATTAGTGTAAAGATGCGAAAGGAAATGCTCCGATGGTTCGGACATGTGGAAAGAATGCCGAACGAACGTCTTTAAGAAGATATACAATGTGAAAGTGGAAGGATGTAGGTACCGGGGGAGACCGAGACTCACCCAGCTAGACCAGATTGGCCACATACTGAAGGAAGGTGGTGTGTATGAAGATAATTATGAATGTTGAGGAAGCGAGTGAAATATGCAAGGATAGAGTTCTTTGGCACTCTGTTCTCTCTGCCTACCCTGCAAGGGATATGGCGTGATGATATGTATGTATGTAAAAATTATTTTACTATTAATCCAGTTCCTATTTTCATTTGACGACTTATAAATTAAAACTTCGTTGAATTTGAATAAAGTGTATGACACTGATTATTCTCACGTGTAAATAGAGAAAAAATAATGGATTAATTTTATTCAGACAGATATCAACAATGTCGTTAGCTTAAACTGCTGAATGTATTAGAGATACAGAGAAAAATTGTTAGAAAACATTTTGAAATTAAATGGATGTTCGTTTAATGCTACTGACTGGTGATTATTTAAATCTTATATAAAATTACAGTTTTTTTTTTTTTGAGAAAAGATAAGAATAATTATACTATCTATATCATTCCGTACCAAGATTTTTTGAGTATATTCAAACGTCGTAGTTGAATAAGGTATAGATTTTTTACAATTATGTAATCACCTCTGCCCCCGAAAAGGAATGTTGATGTGTAACTATAACCACATTTCACCACATGGTACTTAAACTTAGATATTTATGTAATATGAGATGACGTCATTGTGTGGTAGCGGTTACTTACGAATACTAATCCTTACTTTGCGTCTTTTACGTCATCCACGAGATGACGTAAAAGACGACTAAGAGCGTTATAACAACCTGGGCCAACTCCATCTGATGCCGTTTGGTCAACAATTACATTCCTAAGGAGGGTTGACGTCTGGCTGGCAGCCGGTCATATAACTATTGCCAATAACTTCTGCAATATGTACTATGAAAGAAGAATACATATTGTATCGACCCCAAGTAATTGGGATAAGAGTAGGAGAATGATGATGAGATGATTTTATTATCGTTAATCGATATAGTGTTTAAGCGTCTAGATTATTTTTTCTGAGAATATCCTCAAATATATGAGAAAACTTCAATAATAATAGGCAAACTCAAGTCGGGGAGGAGAATCGACGACATCAATTGTAGTAGGATCATAGTAGCATCCGTTTACAAATTATTTTTTACATAATTAAAATAATTCATCATCATCATCACAGTCCTTAAATGTACCACTGTTGAGCTCGGGCCTCCTTCGTAATGGGAGGGCAATTAACCTACTATACCACGCTGGTCAGACGTGTTGGTATAGGGTTTTGTTTCGAGTTTTCTTTCTCTCGCATAGATGTTATGTGCGTTTTATATCCCTTAGTCGTCTCGTACGATCACCCACGGGCAAGATATGGGGTGGTGAATTGTATTCTTACTCCGTCACCACACGGAAAATTAAAATAATTACGAATTTTAATTCACGCATCTTATCATCGCTGCATTATAATATAACATTAAACGTTTATCAGACTTATCAAGAAATTATCAGTAGCGCTTTCTTTTTTCTTTATAATGATAATAATAATAAAACGTCCATTATTCAATTATCTTATATAAGTGATTTACGGGATAAATTACATCTAAAAAAAGTAAAAAAATGTAGTTATGAATAAAATATTTCTTTAGTTTAATATTTCTTTAGTTTTCTTTAGAATAACCCGACTAGAAATTTTTTCGTCTTCCTTAGCAGGACCGGACCGGGCATGCCCGATCTGGACCAGATAAGGTATGTAACGCAGAAGATATATCTGGACCCGATCAGGAAAACCTTATCGGGTCCAGATCAGGCATTCCTGATCGGGTCCAGATCAGGCGTTCCTGATCGGGTCCGGATGAAATTTTACTGATCGGAACCAAATCAATCATCTGCGTTATATATCTTGCCTGATCCAAAACGAGTATGCCCAGTCCGGTCATTTTAAAAAACATGAATATCTTAAAGAACATGTTTAATAGGTAAAAATATAAATTAATATATGATGTAGGCACTGAATGCAGTGCTATATTCTTATCATAGAGAGTCCCAGTGAGCCGTTCCGATTATGGCGCAACCACCAGATGCTAACGACTGCAACTGTCGCCTGAATTTCTCATTCATGACCTGATCGATCTGTTTAAATCTGATTCGATAACAACTAATTTAATATTAGGCCATGTCATTACGCTTCGGAGAATCTTAACACCGCGATTCAAATAATGACGTCATTTTACTAACGCCATCTATTTATTATGACCCAAAACATTAAATGTTAGAATGGTTGTTACAATATTATTATATTTATTTCTATCTATGTTTTCAAATGTACCTATTATTTATTTTTGTTTTTACTTTAAATATTAATTTTTTTTATATTATTAATTAAACATTATTATTATTATTAAATACATATGATTAATTAAAGATTTCAGATTAATCTCCTCTGATGCAAATACAATTTCGCCGTGGCATAAATATGACCATCATGTCACTTTTTTGAATTTTGATTGATATTTTTTTCGTGTTACGAAAGCTGTTTCTGGTTCTGATATACTACAAGCTTTACTATATACTTGATGATATTTCACATCAGGCTATCCTTATTTGGTCCTGATCTGGTCCTGATCCGGTATGCCTTACCATACTTGATGTTATTTCACGTCAGGCTATCCTGATCAGGACCAGACCTGGTCCTGATAGGGTTTTCCGGATCCGGCATGCCTCATTCTGTCCTGATCGGGTCCTGATCCGGTATGCCTTACCATACTTGATGATATTACACATCAGGCTCTCCTTATTTGGTCCTGACCTGGTCCTGATCCGGTGTGCCTTACCATACTTAATGATATTTCACATCAGGCTATCCTTATTTGGTCCTGATCTGGTCCTGATCCGGTATGCCTTACCATACTTAATGATATTTCACATCAGGCTATCCTTATTTGGTCCTGATCTGGTCCTGATCCGGTATGCCTTACCATACTTGATGTTATTTCACATCAGGCTATCCTGATCAGGACCAGACCTGGTCCTGATAGGGTTTGCCGGATCCGGCATGCCTCATTCTGTCCTGATCGGGTCCTGATCCGGTATGCCTTACCATACTTGATGATATTACACATCAGGCTATCCTTATTTGGTCCTGACCTGGTCCTGATCCGGTATGCCTTACCATACTTAATGATATTTCACATCAGGCTATCCTTATTTGGTCCTGATCTGGTCCTGATCCGGTATGCCTTACCATACTTAATGATATTCACATCAGGCTATCCTTATTTGGTCCTGATCTGGTCCTGATCCGGTATGCCTTACCATACTTAATGATATTTCAGATCAGGCTATCCTTATTTGGTCCTGATCCGGTATGCCTTACCATACTTAATGATATTTCAGATCAGCCTATCCTTATTTGGTCCTGATCTGGTCCTGATCCGGTATGCCTTACCATACTTGATGTTATTTCACATCAGGCTATCCTGATCAGGACCAGACCTGGTCCTGATCGGGTTTGCCGGATCCGGCATGCCTCATTCTATCCTGATCGGGTCCAGATACATGATCTGGTTGAACCATACTTTTTTTCTAGTCGGGAATCAGTCAGATTATAACTGGCCAATGTTTACTTAATGATTAAGGATCTGCATTTATCACAGATGATTTCGTTTAGATACTTATAGACCTATACTCGGGACGACTGCATGTAGCAGAGAAGCGAATGTTGATATGGAGGGTTGGTGTAACGAGAATGGATAAAATAAGAAAAGAAAATATAAGACGAAGTTTGAAAGTTGCGCCAGTGACGGAAAAGTAAAGGAGGGAAAATTTGACATGGTTTAGACATGTGATGAGACGGGATGAAAGTATTGTTGTGAGGAAAGTTTTAAATATGAATGTTGAAGGCATTAGGGTTAAAAGAAGACCAAAAAAAACATGGATGGACTGCGTGAGGCATGACATGGATAGACAGGGAGTGACTGCAGAGAAGACGTTTGATAAGATTGTATGGAGGAAGATGACATATTGAGTCGACCTCAAGTAATTGGGATAAGAGCAAGATGATGATGAGGATGAGTCGGTTTAGTCACGATTTAAATATTAACAATATCTTCAGTTATATACTTTGATAGAACTATATGTAGCGCCCTTTTATGTCGAATTTCGTGGATTCAATCTCCACGTCCGACAGTTTGTCATGTGGTTCACAAACTATTGCTCTGAGTCCGACCGTTACTTGTGTTCAGTAATTTCATACTTGTAAATTAGTAGGTATGTGAGATAAGAATTAATTTTCTATTTAAAAAAAAAAATCTTCTAATAATGTGACTACACAGATGGCTGGATGGAAGTGCTTAAGATATCGATCGACCTTTTGTACCAGTGCTGAGTTCTGAGTCTGAGTGTAATTGGTCTGCGTAAATTATATATTTATAAAGTCCCCCGCAGTACAAGGATTATTTCCTTAAATACCTTAAAAAAAATTAGAAAATGTTTGTGTGTCAGCTCCGACGCACGACTGGAGTTTACTCCTTAAGTACGATTATCAAAACAGGCGCAAAAAAAGCTCATTTGACTAAAAATAATATATATATTTTTATTTACATTTATTAAAACTGTTCAGTGAAGTATTATCTCACGTCAGAAAGTGAAAGGTGTGCAGAATAGGTTGCGCACCAAAAACGTAACGAGGTCATTCGATCACTAGATTTTACTCCTCAAATTTTTCTCATACCGGGCGCCTTATATGAAAATCGATTCTTAAGGAGTAAACTCCAAAAAAAATGAGTTCTAAAAATAAAAAATAATAAGAGCTTCTGACACTAAACGTAAGCAAAAAATAATCAAAACTACTACAGAATTTAATTTTTAAGAACTACCCGCTTACCGTCAACACTTTTTCAAAATAGATTATCCTCACCGTTACCCATAGCATTGAATGACTATGTTTTAGGTAGCTATTAGCTTCTCCACTATATTTTATGCATCGCATCTTCCGATTCGTAATTTCCATTCATGAAATTTTCTTCTCTAATTGTTGTTGCTTTTATGAATAATGGCCTTCCCATAGTCTATTTATTTAATTGACCATCACGCTGTACATTATGGAGCTTTCTTGTAACCTCAATATAAATTCTATATACCTATATATCCCTAAACGAACGTCTGGTTAAGAAGATATACAATGCAAAAGTGGAAAGGATGTAGGTACCGGGGGAGATCGAGACTAACCTACCTAGACCAGATCGGTCACATACTGAAGGAAGGTGGAGTCAAGAATCTCCAAAACCGGCGAGCGTGTATGAACAGTATTATGAATGCAAGGATAGAGTTCTCTGGCACTCGGTTCTCTTTGCCTACCCTGCAAAGGACATAGCGTGATGGTATGTATGTATGTATCTACTCTACAATCTATCGAGCAAAAATAAGTAGAGTACTTGTGGTAAAATCATGATCATTAATTTACCCGAATTTAATTCGAATAACAACCAAGCTGGTGCGTAAAGTGTATTCATTTATTTGCAAAATTTGGTGGGAGGTCACGGCAAAAGTCCACAATAAAAGCTGGGTCCGGTAGCACAATTTAATTGAGTCCTCTGACCTCATAATCCGCACCTCCCACCCTACCCGCTAAATGTTATTTATAAGCGAAACTCGCAAACAGCCGGCGGCCGCCGCACCTACGCCGTGTATAAATTTTAGCCTATTGCACCCTACACTGGCCGGTGGCTACGAGTGAGTTTCAATGGCGCGTCATTACTTTTAATGTTTTTCTTTGCGTTCATTCTAAGCTGGTAATTAATTTACGTCGATTATTACTATTGCCTTATACATTTCATATTAAATTTTCTCAATAATTTAATACGAAAACACCGATCGAATATTGTGCTGTTTCGGTCAATTACTCTTTCTCATACGCTTAGATTAGACCATTCACGGTAATAATTATTATTACACGGTTACTATTCCAATCATTACTATCGATGTATAGAGAGAATATCGAATGTATAAGAATTCATGTTGTAGTTATTTTTTTGGAGTTTACGTCTTAAGAATCGATTTTCATATAACGCGCCCGGTATGAGAAAAAATTGAGGAGTAAAATCTAGTGATCGAATGACCTCGTTACGTTTTTGGTGGGCAACCTATTCTGCGCACCTTTCACTTTCTGACGTGAGACAATACTTCACTGAACAGTTTTAATAAATGTTAATAAGGTTGGACTTTTGACGGGAATTTGAAAACGTCATGTGGTGCTCATGTATTATATTCGATATCTTAGTGTTTTAACGTGTTATATTAGATAATTTTGATGGCATTTTATGTGATGTGATGGGGCAGAACACTGGAATATAGTGAATATCATATAAAAGTGCTTTACACGGTTTTCGTTTTCCGTCAAAATTGTCACAAGATACCATTAACAGTGTGGCCATTGCACTGTTAATGGCGACAATTTGACTTAGACAATGACTAACCTGACAAGACTATAAACGTAATAATAATTATAACTTGACACTGGCACCAATAGCTCGTATATGTAGCTGATTGCCAATATACACTCATTTGCAAAAAAAACGAGCACCTAAGCAATGAACCATTTCAAATGTTAATATTTCTTTGTTTGATTATTATAGGTAGTTTTATCCACACAATTTGGTAAATTAATAAGAAAATAATCGTTTTCATCAGTATTTCATAAAATTTAGATACAATTTATGGGAAATAATGCTAAACCTCGCTAGTAGTGTATATTCGCTAGTAGTGCATATGCTCATGAAGTAAAAATAAAAAAGTTTTTTTGTTTGTTTTTCTTTAATAAAGTAAAAGCAGATAAATGTTTAGTATCGAGTGTGACCCCCTCTAGCTAAAATCACAGCTTGAATTCGTCTGGGCATGCTAGCGAGTATATCCCGGATACTTGCTTGCGGAATACGTTCCCACTCCGCAGTAATCACATTCTTCAGCTCTCTGATGGTCTGCGGAGCCGGGTGTACTGATCTCACACGCCGTTTCAGAACGTCCCAGACATGCTCTATGGGATTGAGGTCGGGACTTCGAGCTGGCCAATCCAAACGACGAATGCCGACCTCTTGCACATACGCATTAACATCGCGGGATCGGTGGGCGCGAGCATTGTCGTCCATAAAAATCGAGTCTTCACCTAGAGCGGCCAATGCGGGTTGTGCATGAGAAATTAGAACTTCCGTTATGTATCGATGCCCAGTCAGTGAGCCGTTTTCAATGAAGACTAACTCTGTACGATCCATTGAATTTATTCCTGCCCAAAACATAACAGAGCCCCCACCATAAGGTGTGATTTCTTCGAAACATGCCTCTGCAAAGCGTTCTCCTTGTCTTCTTAGCACTCGCCGACGTCGATCTTCACCGAACAGAGATATCCTGGCTTCATCAGAGAACAAAACCCTATTCCAATCGTCTTGAGTCCATGATTCACAATTTCTAGCGAACCTAAGCCTGTGAACTCTGTGCTCACGGAGTAATTTGGGGCCGCGGGCCGGGCGGTGACTGCGTATATTGGATTGCGATTTCTCAATGCGCGACTCACAAGAAAACGATCATCCCGTGGTTGGGTACATGGTTTTCTTCCAGAACCAGGCCTTCTCTCGACGGAACCAGTCTCCTGATATCGCTGCCAGGTCCTTTGGACTGTCGAGCGACTAACATTTAGCCTCCTAGCCACGAAACATTGGCTGCAACCCTCTTCAAGCAGCGCGATAATTTTGGTAGCTTTTACCACTTTATCTACCATTTTTGATACAGCCAAACAGCATTAAATAAAGCTTTGACAGTCAAGGATATGAAATTAATCGATAAAAATTGAATAAAAGTTATGAAAGTCGATGGAACTGGAACTTTGCGCCAAAAATGTAGGATAAAAAGGGGTTTTCTGTAAAAATGAACATCAAATGAAAAATTGAATTTAGAACGTACTTTTTTAAATACCACAGCATTTTTAAAACCGGCCAGTAACGTGTACAAACGATTGAAACCTTTTTGGTATTGTATCTTTTTAAATATGAATGAAAATCAAAACCGCCCGTTTTTTTTGCAAATGAGTTTATAAGAAGAAGAAGAAATGTAAATAAAAATATATATATTATTTTTAGTCAAATGAGCTTTTTTTTTTTTCGCCTGTTTTGATAATCGTACTTAAGGAGTAAACTCCAGTCGTGCGTCGGAGCTGACACACACACTTTTTATTTTTTTTATTTTTATTTTTATTATATTTTTCTCCTGATACATTTTGATATTTCGAAATAATTCCTTTTTTAAATTTGAATATCAACATGTAAAAATGTAACAATGTTAAAAATACATCAGTTGATATCATTTATATTGTAAAAGTTACATTGCATCCATCCATATCTAGCAATAGATAGTGTTATTATAGCTATTTTTAGTGACTTCATGTTATCACAATCTCATTTTCAATTTAAACGTATGTACTAACATGATGAATTAGATTAGATATATTGATCAAGTAGATATTTTAATTTGTAAAGAGACTAACTATATTACAGTACATCGGTTTTATACGTTGCACTATTAATGTAAGTAACGATCGATTAAACACACGGCGATACCATCACCCGAATAGAGACCACCGACAAATGAAGAATCCACAGAGTATTAAATGCTGCGAATTTAACCATTCGAATTATTAGCAATTCGCTTAACGATAATTGAATGGAATTGCGTTAACAAATAATTAATTACTGTGGAGCGTCACTAGTTAATATTTATTGTTGTTGTGAACTGCAAGTCCCAAGTCGATGCAATGTGGTGCATCTCTAATGTCGTATGTGCTCACGTTCATTCGTGGATAACACACACAACAACGCAGTGCGACACGTCACATTGTCGTGTTTCGATCGCCACGCTCACCCACAACTCGTTTTTCGTGACAACATGCGTCACGCACACACCTCATTTCAATTTTACTACAAGTATCAAACAGTATTATCGCAAACTAACTATATCATTGTTTTCGCAAATGCTATATCCTTGCATATTTCATTTCTTCATGTGACACTACACATTAATACTTAAGTACATGAAGCATTTTTGGAGTTTACTCCTTAAGAATCGATTTTCATATAAGGCGCCCGGAATGAGAAATATTTGAAGAGTAAAATCTAGTGATCGAATGATCTCGTTACGTTTTTGGTGGGCAACCTATTCTGCGCACCTTTCACTTTCTGACGTGAGATAATACTTCACTGAACAGTTTTAATAAATGTATATAAAAATATATATATATTATTTTTAGTCAAATGACCTTTTTTTGCGGCTGTTTTGATAATCGTACTTACGGAGTAAAAACTCGTGCGTCGGAGCTGACACACACACACTTTTTTTTTAAATTTTAATTTAAATACATACAATGCTCTGGAAAAGAACACCACGTATTCTGATGTAGGCATATATAAATTTTATTTATTATATATATAATTAAAGTCATCACCTCAGCTCATAATATGTCCCACTATTGAGCTCGAGCTTCTTCCGTAATGGGAGGAAAATTGACCCAATATACCACGCTATTCAGACGTGTTGGTATAGAGCTTTTTTCGAGTATTCCTTCTCTTGCATAGATGTTATATGCGCTTTATATCCCTTAGTCATCACGTACGATCACCGACGAGTAAGATATGGGGTGGTGAATTGTATACTCCGTCACCACAAGGAAAATAATTAAAGTAATCATATATTATTATCCGTGTGGTGACGGAGTAAGAATACTATTCACCACCCCATATCTTACGTGGGTGATCATACGAGACGACTAAGGGATATAAAACGCATATTACATCTATGCGAGAGAAAAAACTCGAAATAAAACCCTATACCAACACGTTTGACCAGCGCGGTATAGTAGGTTTATTTCTCTCCTATTACGGTGGAGGTCCGAGCCCAACAGTGGGACATTTATGGGCTATGATGATGATGATGATATTATTATTATGGTGCAGTAATATATTTAAATCTTAAAATAAAAGAGTAATTTATAATAATCTTATTTATGTCCCTCGATTGTAAACAATCTATTTTATAAGAGAGTGAACTTTGCGCTTTTCTCTACATAAGTAAATAAGAGCATTGAGTGGTAGACATTTTTTTTCCGTCACAATGCTACAAAGCGCCACATAATATTACCAGCTACATCGCTGTAGGATTTATGTTTATGATATACATAATAGTGGCGTCAATTGAACGCTGGCATTGAAGAAGGCGACCCCTTTTGTGTCTCCGTCTCGATGTGTGGATGTTTTGTGAGGTCTCCGCCCATTACTTTGATATTTAAATCGCGCTTAAGGCTTTTATGAGTGATCAGCAACAAAAAAATATGTTTGAAAACATCATGATTAACCGTGGCTACTACATTTACGCTTCATTAGGGATAAATAATTTATGATATAACAACTGCATCCATGTAAGCATGTTTGATAATGATGATGTGAGGGTATTTACAAAAAGTAGAATACGGTTTCTAGGCAAGTAACTTTTAAAATTGTGAAAATTTGTTATTTTAATGGTTCAGCTGCGTAGTATGGTGATGTGGAATAAGCACGCATATAGTGGCTGCTCGCTCGTCCCTCGCACGCCCTCCCTCAAATTAAAATACGACTCCCGTTCGTCAAGCGTCTCAAAAGAAATAAGAGTAGCGTTTACAGCCCAATCATTATAATGAGCGGTTATCGATTTGCTGTATGGCGTGTTTTTCTAAAGGACCAAAATTTTGTGCGTTCGATTACGCGCCGCCGCTCGGCCCTCAGGCTATTCCGTAATCTATTCCTACCGTCGTCACGATATCGTCAACTTATCTTCGTCGTCCACTCTTATAATTTAAAAAAAAAATCATATAATAATATCTGATAACAATCTAATTATTATAATATGCGCTTTAACATATCCCCTTTAGACGAGACGAAATTGGAATGAGACGGACCTTCGGACAAGATCGCCTTTGCTAATGAAATGTAAATTACGAGATCATCGTTATGCCTCATGCTTTAATAATAAACACATTAGTTGAGCTCATGCTTTGAATAACGGAACACAACGTATAATGATTTTGGAATATTAAAAATCTTCATACTACATGTTTGAATAACAGAAGTTTGCCAGTCATAAGAAATAGATCTAAAGCTAACTACTCTATCTATGCCAAGATCAATGACTAATATAAGACCACATCCATCATACTTTAGGGGTAGCTCAAATCCAATAGTACAAAAAAATATTTGAAAATCATTTTTGATATCAGCATATAACGTAAAGAACAATATTATATTGGGTTCTCCGTGTGGAGATGAAGAAAATAATATAACAGCTGTACAGGAAAGGGAAAATTGGAAATTAAACCCTATAACAATTCGTCTGACCAACATGGTATTGGCTCAATTTCTATCTATCGTGGTCCTCCTGTGTCTTGAGCCCAGCAGTGGGACTTCTATGAACTGAGATGATGATAATTATATTAAGATATGACAAATTTTTTTTTTAAAATGCCGCTACTTGTTTATAAGATAATTGGCACTACACCAGCTATTGTCTTTTCAGAGGTTACATACGAAACGACTCAGGGACCTAACCATAAATCATCGCTGCAACAAAAAAGCTACAATTAAAACAATACGCTAACCCATCTGGGCAGCATGGTATACTAGTCAATTTTTACTTGTAATAGAAAGCCATATTCTTTCCTATTTATTGAGCAGTTTAAGTGTTTTATTTTCTTCGTTTCAAATTTGGAACTCCACCCTTCCTTCACTTATTCTCAACCAAGGTTATTCTAAAAAAAGTATGTAGTAGAGTATATTTTTACACTTTTATAAACGTAACCCATAACCATTAATTTTGTGCCAGTATGAAACAATTATAAAATATACAATATTTAGAAATAACAGCATAATAGGATGTTATTATTTATTTATGGCTAATATTATGTATTTTTGAATATAAAATGTATTTTCAATAAATGAAGAACAGTCAAAAGATACACAAATGACACATTAACGTACCAATGAAATTTATAACAGACGTATCAGAAAGACTCTTTTTACTCGCCTTACTTTTTACTGAAGCCGTGTACCGTTGACAGAAATTGAATATTCAGGTGTCGTGCAAAATTTCGTCTCTCACCATCATCAATATGTATGCAGCCTGACATCGAATCTATATGAAGGACAAGCAGCCTGGACGGAGAATTTCGTATACGTATATACGTATATCCCCGTCCGAATCTCATCAAATATTGACGCAAAACTGAAAGGTTCCAGCTATCATGGTATGTACGGTAAGCGTGCGATGTTGCATATACATACATATATTTAGGCCTTTGTACTTATCTAGGTAACTCAATAATATTACGAATGCGAAAGTTTACGAGAATGTAATTGATTTTTGTTTTAATTGCAGTCAGGATTAATGGGAAAATGAAATTTAATTATGTAAGTCTTCGTACAAAGAAGCTGGACGCGTTGACATTTTTATTTCATAAATAATTATAGATTAGATAATATAAAATAAATCATCATATTAGACAGTCTGAAAATCACGTCTGGGGTATATTATACAGACCTTGTATCAACTCGAGAAAATTTCCGTGCGTCCAGGCCCTTCTGCCATACCTACTGTTGTAATCAATGTTAAGGCTCACATATAGGCCCCATAAGCGTTGCCATATCCGTGGTGCTGCGCTTCATGTATCAGTTCATCCTTCTTATCTATTGGCCTATTAGCCAGTTATTACTTCATGTCTCCCGCTTTGCATAGGAGGGAAGTGAAATTTTTTCAACACCTCCTGTTTTTCTTTTCTAATTAAATTTGTTGCGGGTTCCAAGACAGTTAAAAGCGTTTCCCGGGATTTCCCGAGGGTCAAACCTCGGTGTCTTATATGGAGACCATTGTGGATCCTGGCTTACACGAGTTACAGTGGTGGGATTAGTACCATTTAAAAAATATATATAAAATAAAATAAAACGAAATATTACGGTTTAATTATATTTAATCGTTTACATAATGTGAATTGATTAGACATATTCCGTTGGAGGGAAATTGACCTGCTATACCACGCTGGTCAGACGTGTTGGTATATGATTTTGTTTTGAGGTTTCCTTCTCTCGCATAGATGTTATATGCGTTTTATATCCGTTAGTCGTCTATTACGATTGCCCGCGAGTAAGATAGGAGGTGGTGAATAGTATTCTTACTCCGTCACTACACGGAAATGATGATAATTAAAACAAAATAATGGATTTGGATGAATTGAGTTGCTTAAAAATTTTATAAGGCAATTTTTCTTTCATATGAATAGTGATTCAGATGGTGTCAAACGAGCAAGCACACCTGATGGTAAGTGATACTGCTGCACATGGACCTTAGCAATATCATGGGTACAACCAGTCCGTTGCTTACCTTGAAGAAAGTGCTCTTCTCATATCTCGTTTGAAGAATGACATGTCATAGCGCTCGGGAAACACGGCAGTAGGTAGTTCATACCAGATCTTGCACGAACCTACGTGGGTGAAATGATCGCTGAAAACGTACAGTCGATGACCGTATCATTTCCAAGTGAAATGAATGAACTGTACTATGGTGACGAGTGGTACGGAGGTAAAATGGTGACGGTGGTACTAGGTCAAACAGTTCCTCAGAGCACTCCTCCTGAAAGAGCCATGGGAATACACAGAGAGACCCAAAGTCTCTGCGCGTTCCAGCGTTCCAGCTACTCCAATTTGTCCGTGAAATTGGGATCACCGACGATATTGACCTACTACAAACCACCATTCAGACGTATTAGTATTTTTCTGCATACCAAGTCCTGTATTCATTATTTACGATATCCACGCGTTGAATAGGCTGTGATGAATAATATTCTTACACTGTCACAAGGAAAATATGTACATAGGTTTATATTTAGTTGTGTAGGTACATTAAAAATGGCGTAGGTTAGTTAAATTATCTTATAACGCATTCGTAGAGGCAGCGGTAAAATTAGTAGATTTAGTAGCAATTTGTTGATGGTCATACAAAGCTAAATTCAGATTACTCTCGCAGTAGATGATAAATACTCCGTGTGGTGACGGAGTAAGAATATAAATCACCACCCCCTAGTTTACCCGTGGGTGATCGTAAGAAACGACTAAGGGAAATAAAAAGCATATAACATCTATACAAGAGAAGGAAAACACGAAACAAAACCCTATACCAACACGCCTGACCCACGTGGTACCTATAGTAGGTTAATTGCCCTCCCATTATGGAGGAAGCTCGAGCCCAACAGTGGGACATACATGAGTTGAGATGAGATGATAATAGTTAAATAAACGCTCAACTAGATTAAGACTATATAAAATACTTGAAAAGTTCTCTTTAATAAGATCAGAAGTCAGTCACGCAATTTAGCAACACTAGTAATAGTCCAAGAATGCCGAACGAACGTCTGGTTAAGAAGATATACAATGCGAAAGTGGAAGTATGTAGGTACCGAGGGAGACCGAGACTAACCTACCTAGACCAGATCGGTTATATACTGAAGGAAGGTCAGACATGTTAGTATAGGGTTTTGTTTCGAGTTTTCCTTCTCTCGCATAGATGTTATATGTGTTTTATATCCCTTAGTCGTCTCGTACAATCACCCACGGGTGAGATAGGGTTTGGTGACTTGTATTCTTACTCCGTCACCACACGAACAATATGGATCATATTGCTATGTAATTATCAGTTCATTTAGTTCTAAGCGACTTTAATGGCCATCACCAAACAACAATAAACTTCAAACTTTTTATCGGAAAATACTGATTAATATTTTTGTTTTATCTAAGACGCGGCATTAGGATCTTAATATTATCAGCCACACGTTCTCCACTGACTACTGTGTAAATGTGTAAATTATCGTAATAATAAATAATAAAAAAAACTAACACATTTGAAATAGTAATAAAATTAAAAATTTTTTTCACTTAAATCGCCGCATTAATTCAAAATGTATGATAAAGTAACACAAAGTTTTGTTTTTCGCTATTATTTTGTGTAGACGGCAACGATAAAAATTGATTGCCTTCAATATACAATTTAAATCAAACAATATCAATAATTTATTATATTTTATATTCTTTCAACGTGCGCATAATACATTTCAAAGTTTTGTATGTCTATAAAATAGCTAAATAAAAGACAGTTGAATACCTTTAGAGGTTAATCAAGCATCGAACACCTGTCCTTAAAATAAATATTGAAATAAAGGTGTTAAGTCAAGATGTTTAATTTTTAGCTAATCTAAAGTATACCGTTTTATCGCTATGAATAATAAATATAGTTTCTATAATAAACTATTCCTGATTATAGTAACATATAATGAATTAACACAGCCGCTATAACGTGCCGCAAGGTGTAATGTTAAAAATGTATTTTTAAAGTACATCCATTGTATAAACTGGCGGTGTATAAAAAGCATGTGACAAAATCATAATACATGAGGGAAACTAGAAATATATATGGCTAGACGAACACCGATGACACGGCGAATAAATTTAATAGAATATTAAATATTTGTAACTGCAGTTTAATTAGACAAAACTGACTGTTTAACTCACAGTATGTGGGATAGCCAGACCCCTAAGCGTGCGTATATTTCACCATGTAATTTATATTTCTATGTAGTTTTTTTTAATTGAGAATTGCATGGAAACTTCTAGAGAAATTATATAGAGAATTTCGCTAACTTGTTTTTATTTGCTTTTTTCTGACCAAGAGTTCAAGCTGGCAGAGCCCTCAGCGCCCACCCACAGTCCGGGTAAAGTTGTCATAGCCATCTGAGGCTTACAACTAAGTCACACACAAACAAAAGCTTAGCACTTAATGATCGTAGTACTGTAACTAAAAAATGGCTCAATCAATTTCAAAAATAAAAAATGAAAGTTTTACAGGCATTTGTTAAAGAACCTAGGCATCATCACGTATCATGTGCGAGAGAAATGGCATCTTTTCGCTGTCTCTCTATCTCTATACCTTTATATTATAAACAGCCGCTTATTCGTATAACTTTCTTTTCTAAGAATATATTAGCTCGATCTAAGGAATTGTAAGGCGCAGAGGACAAATATTTACAAATATGGACATTGGACAATGGACATAAATTACATCTAGACTCAGACCAAGTATTTGTGGTTCGCAGAAAAAATTGCCTTAAGCGGGAATAGAATTGATGACAATCGACTAAAGTGGATGCAAGATAGGTTCCGCATGTAGATCTATCTCAAGTTTCCATCAATTACATGTATATAAATACCTGTGCAGTACCTTATATTGTAAAATATACTCAAATTTTGCCGTAATATATGTATATATGTCTACTACGTGGTGACAGGTTTAGAATATAATGAGTCTTCTCTTGATTTCTCATCGTAAAAAGCGACTAAGGTAATGATACCTTACCGTACCGTATTTAAATGTTTCTATTTTTATCAGATTAGGATCTGTTGATGGATATCTGATGAAATAGATGCTTAAGTTATATATTAATGCACTGAAAAAATAAATAAAAATAAAGTGTCAACTGATTTTACACAAAAGTTTACTTTTTACAAAAAGGTTCTACACAAAATATGAAATATTAATTATAGATTTAAAACAAAAGATAATCTATAGATCAGTTTGAAATTGGTGCCAATTCGAGACGACCATCACCGAAGTTCAGTACTACTCACGTTGAGATTTGCGTCGTAGTGGGAATGAACCTAGTCTATTGCTCTAATTAACTAATCTATTTGAATTATCACCGAGGTTGAAATTGATCAGTGGGCCACCTTTTGGATTAAGTCTATATTTTTTATTTATTTTCAGTATAAGGTCGTTTGACACTTTTCTTTAAAGTTATTTTTATAATAGTTTTATATTTTCGCGTTTTCTTTTACACTTATTTGGAAACTGGTGACGTAATATATTTAAATTAATAATAATAAATGATAAGCTAGAAATATGCTTGCAGTAATAAAGCAATAAAAACTACCTTTTTTACTCTTAACCGTTATATTGTTTGAACGCCGCTTCATAAAGATGCGTCGTATACTAGTTTAGGTAGCGATTTACTATGCGAAGGGTCGTGAGGTCGATCCTAGCACAAGACGATTCTTTGTGGGATTCAGATTTTATGGATTATTTATACCTGTTAAATGCATATTTCTGAAGTCACCCGCGATACAAAAATTTATTGCGTAGTACAGGTCTTTAAATATAAAATATCTTCGTGATCACTTATTTATTATTATTTCTCACTTATTATATCCGAATATTCAATTGCCACACTAAATTATCAATGTCCCATTTTTTTGCTACTCATTAAGATTTTTGTTATAATTATTTTTCTCCAAACCATTCTGGTATTGAGATGACAATAAATACATCGAAAATTCTTCGTCTAACCATAATGTATAATATGAATAACAATATTGTAATTAAAAGAGTTTTAATAAACCTCAGCTACTAACAATATTATAATTAAAATTTTGAGTTTTAACAAACTGCAACTACGAAACTGTTATTTAGTTTTTAGTTATTGGTTATATGTAAGTGATTGCCTATCCAGGAGTTTTAATCTATCAATAGACTAAAGTAATGTAAATTGTATAAGATAACTGATGTGACATTCAATACTAACAAATGTCTATGTCACTTTCAACCCCTCGTGAAAATATATGCTATCGTTCACATAAAACATTAATCCGAAACCCTCTCTTTGCTTAACACTCTTCATTTGACAGATTGGACTAAATTACTGAAGCTTTTTTTTTATTTAATTTAAGGGTAATAGCAATCGTAGGAGTACTTCTCTTTGAGAACTTGTTTGTGTAGTCTCTCCATCCAAGTAGTTTTTATTGGAAATTTTGTTGACCGAAGCAGTCAAGCATCTACGATGCTTTGCCCCCTTTGTGTACAATGACATAATATTGCTTATATTTGATTTGACCAACCCCACTGAAGTCTCAGGAAGCATAGTTATTACTCTTGCCCTTGATTTTTATTAGATTATTACGGCTATTACTTTTATTTATTGCATAAAATATATTTTTATTTATATTTTTGGGGGAATTAAACGAACATTTATAATTTTCAATTACATGTGATCCTAAAAGTTTATTAGTTGATTACTTTAAATATCTATTAAATAGATAACAATTATCCGTGCGGTGACGGAGTAAGAATACAATTCACCACCCCCTATCTTACCCGTGGGTGATCATAATAGACGATTAATGGATATAAAACGCATAAAACATCTATGCAAGAGAAAGAAAACTCGAAACAAAACCCTATACTAATACGTCTGAGCAGCGCGGTATAGTAGGTTAATTTCCCTCCCATTACGGAGGAGGCCCGAGCTCAACAGTGGGACATATATGGGCTGTAATGATGATGATGAAATAGATAACTTAAATATTAATACATTTTATGCCATAAATTTGCAACTCGTTTTGATAAAGACTTTTTAAATTTATTCTCCCTTGATAATGTATAAAAAATATTTCTTTTTTTTAAAAATAGATATAATTATGAATGGAATTTCTAGTTGTGCCTACAGTCAGTTTACATAAAATTGACAAAATATTTCACATATTTATATTATGTATAGCATATGTAAACGTGTTGGCATTTATAAATTGCAAGTAAATTATAGCAACTCCTGTGTAAATAACATTGACAGTTGCATGACAAATAGACTGGACTATAAAAACATACATTTAAATTGTTTATTTAATGTTCGTATGTATCTATACAATAAGTATCTACAGACAATTGTATAGTGCGATTATCGAGCGGTGTACGATTAATATCGAAATCAAAATTTCATACCTAAATATCGTTGTTATCCATAATTACATAGTATGTACATACGTGTGTTATCTTCCACTATACCTAATTACATGAATGCACGCAAGCTGTGATAGCGCTATTTATACAAATATGGCCGACCAATAGGCGGCTGGTTCTTTGTAATAAATTGTTGTTCGTAATAATGTCAGCATATTCACACCAATGACTGATTCCAATTTCAATTGATGACAACTACGATACCTCTAAATTTTTCTTTAACAATACATATGCTGCCTAATCCTTACTAATATTATAAATGCGAAAGTAACTCTGTCTGTCGCTCTTTCACGCCAAAACTAATGAACCGATCTAAATGAAATTTGGTACATGGATAGTCTAGAATCTGACAAAGGACATAGGCTAGGTACTTTTTAATGCAAAAAAGGGTTGCAAAAGGGAATGAAAAGTTGAAAGGAAGTATCGTCATTTTTAAAGCCAGAAGCTTAAAACTTATTTTTAGGTTATTGATTGGATATAAATAAATATGACATTAACATGTTGTAAAATTTACCCTTAAGGGGTAAAATACAAATAGGGGATGAAAAACTTTAGGAAAGTAACCTTTTACGCGGCCGAAGCCGCGGGTAGAAGCTAGTATTATATAGATATTTTAAATTCAAAATATATGTTAATATACTATGTTGTCCCTAGTATTCTCCGATATAGCCAATATTATCTTTAAAAACTCGAGGACATGCCAAAAGTCATCATCATCATCATCACAGGCCATATATGTCCCACTGTTAGGTTCAGGCTTCCTCTGTACTGGGAGTGAAATTAACCTACTATAGGTACCACGCTGGTCAGACCTGTTGGTATAGGGTTTTGTTTCGAGTTTTCCTTCTCTTGCATAGATGTTATATGCCTTTTATATCTCTTAGTCGTCTCTTACGATCACCCATGGGTAAGACAGGGGGTGGTGAATTGTATTCTTACTCTGTCACCACACGGAACAAAAAGTAGAGGACTAATAATCCTTTAAACTTTTATTATTTCCAATTGTTTTGCTTTCAGCCAAATTGGCTTCCTAATCTAAAATTAATATATTTTCATCAAATATTTTTGTGACTGCCATCTAACTATCTCACAACATAAAGATACGATATTCTAAGATCATATCAGACATTTATTACCTGTCAAATTCTTCATGACATCCATAGGCTATTCATACATATGTTTTAACGTGCTGTCCGAGGTACGTATACCATATCTATGTGAAAAATTTATTTTTATTGTTTCCTTAATGTTATTCTTTATCATCAAAGCAAGCAATAATTAATAATGCATAATTTATCACACAACTTCAAAAAGTAATGTGTGCATATATCTCGGAGAAAATCGATGCCTATGTGTTATATTTGCTTTAGTCGCCCACATCATCACTTCTAATATTTCTCTGGAAAATGAGTAAGAACACTTTTTAAGTAACACTAATTGCAATTCCCAATACGTTTGCTAAACAAATTCAAATTCATTTATTTACTTAAACATCGTATAGGATATACAAATTTCCACTGGATCGTAACGAGACTATCACTGAGAAAATTCTCCTAAAAACTCAGCGGGTTCATCGTTCCTTTTCTTTTAATTTCTTTTAAACAAAAATTTTATTCATGTTTATTCTTCAATGTGATTCCCTTAGTATCGCAATATAATATAATTCTCAAATATAAGTCAAAAGACTATGGTTGGACTAGATCCAAAAAACCGTAACGGAGCTAGCAGAAGACCTCTTCGAAAGGCTTTAGATATCACAATTACTGATCAGACTGGCTGACGTAGTTTTATCTATAATTTTAACACATTCTCAATAAATTACAATCACAAATCGAACTTGTAACACATGTCTAATTTAAAATGTAGAATTTTCCAACTATTAATGGTACAAGGTTCGCCTCTTTGAAGACTTCGCCCTGTTAAAAGAAAACAAGTTGGTATTCTCAAACGGAGCGTCATAGGTGAAGTGGGGTCCAGTGTGTGCACAGTATGTCATGCTATTATTTCTAAGTCAAACCGGTCCCAATGTTTAACTAAATCTGTTTACGTCCCCGTTCCCTTTAATCTTTCACCGCCAAACTGCTCTCATATTTATTAAATAAAAATATTCAAACAGAAGAAGAATGGAGACAGTACATTATTATTCAGAACATTTTTTTTTATCTCAATAGAATTCATGCATATTTTTCAATTAAATCGGACATATATTATTAATTTTAAATGAAATAACTAGTTTAAATTAATGATGACATTTATATGAGGTTCACGTAATAATAATTATTTATACATCCACAATTAATTTGATGTTGTTTCGCGGTAATACATTTGGATAACTAGCTGACATGATGCAATAGTTTTGTAGTAATATTTAATGTAAGATATTCGTAGATTCGATCACTACAATAGATGATTCTATACGTAATCCACATCCAATACGTATCGGTTTTTTTTTGTCTACGTACCAAGCCTACGCATTTTTTTTAAATGCTAATTGAGGCATTTAATGAATAACCAATAAATAAATAATTTGAAATGTATTTGATTATATTTAGAAGGTTTAACGTATGTTATAAAATACGAGTAAGAAATATAAATAGATAACCTCCCCGCAAAAAGAAAATCTCGAAACAAAACCCTGTAACAATTCTTCTGAACAGCATGATGTAGTAAGTCTTCTGAGCAGAAAGTGATAGATATCTTTAAAAATAAGTGCCTACCATTGTTCGACTACTCCATTCCCAATACTACGACGTTATTTGTGCTGAAGAAGATTCTTCGTAGCCTTAAAATCCATATAAATGAGAATTAAAAAGATTACCGCAAATATAACTATAGTTACGTTAATTTATAAATAGAAGGGCAAATTTTAATCTCATTATTCGTTTTGTAATGTCTCAATTCAAACTACTGGTGCGAATTAATTAATCAAAATGATAAATTTCAACCGAGTATTTAAAGTATTTAAAATATCATCATAAAAATGATCGTGTTAAAAATGTGATGGGAATTAATAAATTATGTTGATGGTGTGGTCACTTTGGTCAATAGAGCGCTAACTTTGTTCTTCATAATATGTTTACTAATTATTTCCACGAAGTAATTCGAGAGGTTCTCCAACCGGACGGGACGATGGGCGCGTCATTCACAGAGATGCTTAGATTAAGCGGATACCCCTGATATTATCTTACCGCTTTGCCCTAGAAATGGAATTAATTTGCATTCGTTAAAAATAAACGTACAAGAAAGTGGTCCACTTATTAAGTGTGCTCTCAAATCGACCGAGTAACAATCTTTTTATTTGTTAATTAGTTTGTGGTTTATATTATCTTCATATTTGTCAATTGAATCAAAGTAACGGAACTAGAGCTCACTGATTGAAATAGTGATGGATTGCTTACATTTATAGTTATAAATATGAGCTCAACTTTTTTGTACGTAAATTATATGAATACAACCATTAGGCTTGGGTTACCTTTATGTACCATGGAAGGGAAGCCATGTCTCTAATAGAGAGTATAAGGCACAACAGTTGTACGTATTATGGGTTAAGTTTATAGTATATTATTTAGAAAGTTAAGATAATTTTATTATCTTCTTATTCAACTTATATTATATATATTATAGCCTACATTTCTCAATATTTCTTATGTCTACTTAGCCTATATACGCATTATTGTAATACACCAGCTTTTTTAGGTCAGGGAAATTAGTCTACTATATATTGACCGGACAGGTTCGCATGCTTTTATTTCGAATTTTTCTTCCTGTAGTATTTTCTACTTTCATCCCTTAACCAATACTTCAAATATCAAAAGATGGTGTAGTGGTATTTTTGCTCTCACTCTGTCAATAGGAGAGGAATCAAAGTGTTTGCAACCCTTAAGGGAAGAGTTATATATATTGCATAACGCAGCCGAGATAGGGAGTTATATTACGAGTTTCAAATATCTTTATATTAATGAAATATCATCATAGGTTTGAAAAGTTTAATAATTGGATAAGAGAGCCTAATGTATCAAATCCCAGTCTTGAAATTTCAAATACTGGGCGTTGACATAACAATTTTTTTCACTCTTGTCACCATACACTTGCGTAAAATTATTAAAAATCAGCTGAGGGTTTCATTAGGAGATTAGGCAGTTGTGTTTTTTTTTTTGGCATTCGTATAACACCTAACTGTGATCACCAATCCGCCTGCCAAGCATGGCGATTGCGGTACTATCTCTTCGTTTATGGTGGACGCTTATCTCAAGCAATGGATGGCGAAAGGTTGAATACTGAGAATTAATTTTATGTTTGAACGTTATTAAGTTTATTTTCTTGATGACTATAGCTCTAAAATCACAAGTTTCACTAAGGCTATTGAGTTAAGTTGGTTAATCTTTTTGGAATTCTAAACAGCGTAAATAAAAAACTACATTTATAAAATTAAAATAAAGAATACTTTTCTAATATATTCAGATTGTGTCATCATGTTTAACATTTAGTAAGATCGTTCATAACATTAAAAAATATTTAAAATATTTCTAGATTTATTAAATTTAAAACTCATTGTTATTATTTGTTCTTATTTACGTAAGAGAGCGAGTAGGTATGAAAGAGAGTATTGGTGTAAAGATGCGAAAGGGAATGCTCCGATGGTTCGGACATGTGGAAAGAATGCCGAACGAACGCCTGGTTAAGAAGATATACAATGCGAAAGTGGAAGGATGTAGGTACCGAGGGAGACCGAGACTAACCTACCTAGACCAGATCGGTCATGTACTGAAGGAAGGTGGAGTCAAGAGTCTCCGAAACCGGCGAGCGTGTATGAAGAGAATTATGAATGTTGAGGAAGCGAGTGAAGTATGCAGAGATAGAGTTCTCTGGCACTCTGTTCTCTCTGCCTACCCTGCAAGGCATATGGCGTGATGATATGTATGTATGTATGTATGTATGTTATGTATTTATTAAAACACAAAAAAAAAATATAATAAATAATATAAATAAATATAGGTTCTGAGTTTCATCGTAGGTAAGTAATAGTTCAAACAAACAAAAAAAATATAGGATTAGTCTTAGTTAAAAAAAAAACAGCCTATAGGCTGTGTGTTGGCGATTACGAATACCCCTGAGCTTTAAATTGCTCGCGATTGACATAAAAGACGATTAAGAGCTTTATATCGACCTGATGGTGTTTGGTTAATAATTACATTTCCAAGGAGCATTGACGTCAGGCCTGCCTGACGACGACCTTTACGACCTTTACGACTGGATGCCTGCATCCAGTCGTAAACTTATTTCCAATAACTATTACGATATGTACGATGGAAGAGTAGTACATATTGCATCGATCGCAAGTAATTGGGATAAGAGCAGGATAATGATAATAATGTATAATATTATCTTAATAAATTTAATGTATTTCAAATGCATATTATATAACAATATTATTATTCTGTATGAATAAGGATTCATATAAAATTTAATTAATTATGAAATATTTAACAAAGTTTGCTTTTCCTATTAATAGATATATAATGTATATAACCTTTCCTTTTCGCATTTAAGGAAGGAATTAAGGAGCATCGTAATATTGCATCGTATCTATTCTAGGAGTATAATATAATAGTAATATTATGGAAAGAATTAGCTTGATATTAACTCTGTTAAGGCTGCTATGAGGATACGGTGCTCCGTACGTTGCAATGGTCAGATTACTCAAAGCAGTGTTGAAGGTTCAATAGAAAGTTAGCGTCGATCACCTTTCGTCTCGAGTAACCGTTGGAGTTTTTCGTATGGTGACGGAGTAAGAATACAATTCACCACTCCCTATCTTACCCATGGGTGATCGTAAGAGACGACTAAGGGATATAAAACGCATATAACATCTATGCGAGAGAAGGAAAACTTGAAACAAAACCCTATACCAACACGTCTGACCAGCGTGGTATAGTAGATCAAATACTCTCCCATTATGGAGGAGGCTCGAGTCCAACATTGGCACATATATGAGCTGAAATGATGATGATGAACCAGTAGAGTCTCCACCTAGCAGTGAACGATAAAAGCCTGACTCATGATAATAAATATGACGTTCATATTATTTTTTAAAGTCATATTATTTATTCTAAAATAATAGTTTACAATGTTTTTTATGAATATTTAGTGAATAGTATTACCTAACTGTTGTAGTAGAATATTATATCTACTAAATGTTTCGTGATTTGTAAGCGTTTAATTTTTATTCTAAGTGCAGTAAAATATGTTAGCACCTTGATATTTATAACATAAACTAAAACTATATAAAACTTGTGTATATTTAATTCCAATGTTTATTGTATTGTTTAGTTGCTGGTGGGCAGCAGCGGGGCGGGTACCGGCGGCGCGGCCACCTCCCCGGACGGGGGCTCGAGCTCGGCGCCACCGCTGTCGCCGGGTGGCTCCGGCGTAGCAGGCGGCGCATTGTCACCCGGCGCCGGAAGCCACGCAAGCACTCCTGCCGCCTCTTGCTGCGATACACCGCGCCCTATCATCACAGATCCCGTCTCGGGACAAACCGTCTGTTCCTGCCAGTACGATGGAGCCCGCCTTGCCCTCACATCTTACCCACGGTTATCCAGTGCGGCCGTTGGGGTCTATGGTACGCCGTACCCCTCGACTGATCAGAACCCATACCCCAGTATCGGCGTCGATAGTTCAGCCTTCTACTCACCTTTGGTATGTAATACTCATTTTGAAAACTTTTTGTTTTCTCATAATCAAATTTAAATTACATAGTTACAATTAGTATTTCTTTTTAATTGCATAATACATTATTAGTAACTGCACGGCATACCGATTAAAACGTTTGAGACTGGTTAAAATAACAGAAGTTTTGGAGTGCTACTTATTACCATACATTTCTATAGAAATACAGACGAAGCATAATTATAACAAAGTTATTTTATTTACAATCTACACAAAAAATTATTATCAATATATGTCGATGCTAAGTTGAGAATTGTGGAATTTTATCCATGGCGGTATGTATAAATTATTATTAGGTGCAATTTATTTCAAAGTTACTGTGTTTAGTTCCTAAAGTAGAATGAACAGACTGCAAATTGTTACGAATAGGTCGTTTGCCGTTTAACCGTATACGATGTAAGGTTTATCGCTCTCGACTGCTATACAACGTGTTTGGCTTTTCTGGCGTGCGAGCCGGCGACGAACCGGTCCGAACGCGCTGGGCCAGAAAACCACCGACACCTCCCAGACCTCACTGCCGCTACCCTGTCACGAAACATTAATATTTGAATTAAAATAAATGAATTTAAAAAAAATATCGTCATTATATAATATATTTTGTTATATTTCTGTTCTGATTTGTACTTAAAGTACCTTGTTAGTAATGAAATAAAATTCGTCGTTCGGTCGTACCGTATTTCATCATTCTTTTCAAATTAATTCCCATTCTGAATGACTTCTTATAAATTGTTATATGTGTATACAATTTGCGGTTAGCGAAAGACTGGTTAGGCCCATTGCTTGGTTAACACCTTGTCTTTATAAAAAGGACAAATGAGTAGTTATTTGTACGGCGTCCATAATTTTTAAAACGGCACAAATTCTTAAGACTCGATCGGCCGAATTGCTATATTCTTGACTGTCAACAGTGAATAAGAGGTACAAAGTGTATATACTTATTAATCTCATTTGTAAATCGAAAAAGAAGTTTTTTTGTGTTTTTTTTTTGTTTGTCTTAGTTGTTAGCCTCAGATGGCTATGACAACTTTACTCGGAGTGTGGGTGAGCGCTGAGGACTCTCAACCCGTAAAGAAGTACGATATTTGTATTTATTTTTATTGCTTATGGTGACAAACGAGCAGGCAGCACACCTGATGTTAGTATCACTGCCATCCATGGACCTTTGCAATACCAAGGGTATGCTAGGTCGCTGCCTACCAATACAAACCCCAAACCCACCCCGGTTGGGCTGCCGGCTCTCTCGCCTACCGAACGAGGCGCAATAGCACATTGCTATTACTCAGACGTCGATCTTCTGCGAGAGCGTGATATCACCCTGGAGGGACCGGCCGCGGCTGTAGACAGAGGATTGTCCATAACTTGGTTCTATCACTATTAAAAGTATCCATATCTATTTGTAATTCATGCTGACTGTTTTAAAAAATAAACGTGTCATTATAAATTTTTCGTTCACATTCTAGTATTTGTTAGGGCTTTTTATTGCGCCATCTAGTGCATTTACTTAGTATTAAACGATAACACAACTAAATACCTGCAATTATTTTTTATCGTAAGTAATTTTTGAAATCAGTTAATGTACAAATACTAAAATATATTTAATTGTTTATATTGACTAGTGATAGTGCTGTCTGGTTCTGGCTACGAATACTACCAACCCTTACTTTGCTCGTGGATGTTGTAAAAGACTACTGAACGCCTTATAAAGACCTAGGCCAACTCCGTCTGATGCCGTTTGATCAACAATTACAATCCCAAGGAGGGTTGATGTCTGGCAGGTGGCCGGTCATAAAACTATTGCCAATAACTTTTACAATATGTACTATGAAAGAAGAGTACATATTGCATCGACCCCAACTAATTGGGATAAGAGTAGAAGAATGATGATTGACTAGTGATTTAGTTAACCTAGAATTACATATATGAATTCAGTAAGCTTTTGATATTCTACGAAATATAAAATGTTCCATTTATTCTAATTTTTAAGAGGAAATTTTATAGATTTCATCGCCAACTACTAAAACATCGTCAACGGAAGTTTTTACTGAACACATGAGTGACGTTTGGCACGATTATAATGTTACATTTCTTTAATGTTTTTCATCACGGCATATAAGTTATATCAGTGTCCTCGTAATATGTCATTATAATTACTTTATGTTAGTCATTTGAATGGTGACGGAGTTATACAATTCATCAGCCCCTACCGTAAAGTACGAATAAGGAATACAATATACATAGGTAGGTACAACATCTAGCAAGAGAAGGAAAAATCGAAATTAAACCTTATACCAACACGTCTGACCAGCGTGATATAGTAGTCCAATTCTACTTCTAGTATAGAGAAAGCTTTCATCCATCAGCCCGTAAACGTCCACTGTTGGATATAGGCCCCACGAGAATGCCATTTAAAAAGGTCCTGAGCCACCTTACGAAAGAGAAAGCTTACTCTTTCATTTCCGTGTGGTGACGAAGCAAGCATACAATGCATCTTACACGTGGGTGATCGTACGAGATGACTAAATCTCTTAGTCTCTTAGTCGATACAAAACGCATATAAGATCTATATAAGAGAAGAAAGACTCGAGACATTACCCTATAACAACATGCCTGACCAGCGTGGTATAGTGGGTCAATTTCTTCCCAGTATGGAGGAGGCTCAAGCTAAACAGTGGGACATATATGAACTGAGATGATGATGAGATGATGAGAGAGGAAGCTTGGGCCCAGCAGTGGGATGTATATAGCCTGATATGATGATGTTGAATCATTTAATACGTATAATTGTTTAGAAGGCATTTTATAATATTTTCTGTGAGCTATACTTTATAATTAATTATTTAGATAAATAATTACGACCTACTTAATAAATGTACAAGAGACTTACTTTAATATTTATTAAATATAAGAAAATTGGCCTATATCTTTTCTAAATTAGTCATACAACATGTCAGTTGTGGCATTCTGAAACTGCTATAAATATTTATTTTGATAAATTACTTACCTTACATTAAAAAAAAAACTGAGGCCATTCAACTTATAATTATAATGTTATGTTGTGTTAACTTCTGTTGTATGTTTGTAATTGTTGATACATCCTATACTATCCGTAATGAGATCACTATCTGTCATTTATATAACGAAGTCTGTACGTACCTATGCTCAGTGACCCTGTATGTTTAATAACAGGTGTTTAAATGTATGTATACTGTCATTATGTGTGTCCTGTTTATACCTAACTCACGACAAGCGCGGCCAGTTCCGTGCAAGGGACGATTTAACGAACAATGACGACGCTCCATCGCAAAATACACTTGTGTCCGTTTCTGGCTATGTAAGTCTTCCTATAGTTCCAAGAGAAATTCAACTTTAATAATAAGATAACAGAATTCATTCCTGTATTCAATCCTGTTAACCATTGCTAGTGCAAAATATTCAACTGCCATTTTTGTACACGAGCAACTCCGGTGGCGGCGTCTGTTCGAATTCTGACTTACAATACGAACAGCGCCATCTATTGTATGGTTTTAATAACTAATAATAAAAGCTTTGTGATGCCGCGTTTTAATGACGTTATTGGTTATCATACTATAACGATAAACTATCATTATTAACATATATTGTATCAACAGATAATAGAGATATTTGCAATAGTAAGTGTAGAAGAAGTAATAGGAAATTAGTATAGGTAGTGCTATAGGTACTAAGCATCTAGGGCAACCCATATGACGCATTTTAATTGCTTAATGCAATAATGAATTTAACTATAATAAACAATTTTAGCATCTGAGATGATTTGAACTTGCTACGTGAGGTCTGCCAAACATTGTGCTAGCGTGGTTGGTTATGTCAAAGAATTCCCTTGTGCTAAGATAAAATCCGTGGCTATTATTAGCAACTATAAAAATAAAAATGTAAATATTAACTTCGATAATAATTAAATTTTAGATAATTTAATAGTACCTACCACCTTATGCATTGCCATTAATTTTATAAGATGTACTTTCAGCACCTGTTCTGTAAATCAAGCACGCTACTAAAGCAAACAAGAACTCATTCTTATTAAATGATCACTGGAACAACAAAATATCATTGTACAAAATATATAACAAAATATCTTCCTGTATGACGATGGTACATATATATATATATATATATATATATATATATATATATGTACCATATATATATATATATATATATATATATATATATATATATATATATATGTATATATACCATCATTCGTAATGTCTATCCCTATGAATATTATAAATGTGTGAATCTATTTTTTTTTCTTACGTTTTAATGCCTAAATCACTAAAATGAATGATTTAAAAAAAAATTATCTCATCAATGGAAAACTACATTATCAGCGAGTAACCTAAGCTATACTTTACCTTCCCTTGTATTCATTCGAGAAAAGTAAAAAGGCGGGTGACCGCTAGAATTTGCTAGTATGAAACAAAACTAAATATCTTTTTATTAGATAAATCATGGGAGAATAACAAAGGAGATAATACTCAATATACCAACTACGGTCCAACATTGAAATCAATATCATGTCATCATCAAACACTTCATAAAATATAATAAAATTACTAATTATCATTTTACTTAAATGAAAGCGAATTATGACGGCAGGCGGTAAAATCAGTCATCGTCTGTATTGGAGCATGTGCACATGTGTCTTACTACATATATATCTTTCGCTCGTTTATTGCAAACGGAAACCTCAGCTGAACCCTTCTCCCAGCCAATGTTATAGCCCATTGATAGACATATGACACGACCGTCCCAAATTAATGGTCGGTAAAAGAGAAAATCGAAGAACTTAACACTTCAAAAAGAATCACATTTGTGAAACATTCGCGCTTTATACTGTATTAGATCATATAATAAACATCAAATTATTTTTTTTTTATACGAAAAACAGACGGAGCAAAAATAACGAAACGCAACTCGGCAGGCTGAAAAAAAAACGAAAAAAGAACTCTAATTTAAATACATTGCTAATCTTAAATTAAAGAGAATACGTTTAGAAAAAAGGAAACCAGAAATTCAATTAAAGGAAGAGTAAAGAGCGAGAGGCGAGACGCGCAAGAGCAACGCAAGACCGAGAAGGATAAAATAAATAAAAGTTAAAAGAAACCAGGGTATTGAGAATAGCCATTAAGGTGTTAATGAAGGTCTTATTAAGACGTCTCCTCCCTGTGGGTGGTCTGCCTATAGTGATCGTTTTGTTCATTAATCATTGCAGATTAAATTTCTACATATTTTATTAAACCGTGAATCACGATTAACAATGAAAAACAAAGATACAAGTTTCTATAATGTAATTTTTGTGCAATTCTTATCTTACATTGATATATATATAATCCAGTTAGTATTAACTAAACACGTGTATTTAGAATTGATGACATACTTGAAATGTTTAGATTATAATCAGAATAATCTGTTGAATTATGATAACTTATGATCTAGATTTTTCCATATATTCATAAAAAGCTTTTAATTAATAGATACGTCATTCTAAATATAATATTCTAAATTCAAATATTGAAATTTTAATGTAATTATAACTCATGTATTATAAACTTAAAAATTTATTGACTTATGTGCCTATGTATTTTACAAGCTGTAAATTTATATCCGGATAGTAGTTAATATTTTTGACATTTATTATAAGAAACTGTCAAAATTGAAAATAGTAAATGAAGGCAAACGGATGTTAGTAATTTGATGTGCTTTTCACAACTGCTTTAAATGATTTACGATGGCTACATATAACTAATTAAGATAATATTGTGTATCTGCTGGATATTTTGTCATTAAATATACGTAATAGATAAGCTATTAGGTTAAAACATTTAAATTGCTTAATGGTTGAGAACTCAGAGTGAATATGTTGTATATAATAATTCATTATGATACGTTTCCATCATTATTTATGTTCGTTACACTCTACTTACATCTGTTACAGGTTGTTTGTTGATAATTAAGAGTAAGCTAATTTTAATATTAGTCAGACATGGTTTGATTTTAATAGCTACTTATATAAGTAATAATTTTTAAATAATAAATCCGACGTTTAACGTATGCATTGAATACCCATATTATATCTATTTACATTTGGTTAAATTAGTTAAAATTTAATAAAAATATTGTTAAGCTTTTATTAATTAACAATATTTAACTATCGAAAAAAAACTAGGAATAATTTTAAATAGCCACACATAATAATAATAAAGGTTCCTTTCATTAGTAAATGTCCCAATAGATTCAGTGATCTAATGTTTTCACAGAAATGACAATGTTAAATTAATGTCTTTGTGAACAATAAAACGGGCCTGAAATGGGCACTTAATCTGAAAGTGAGTGCTTACTGTGAATACCCAACATTCGAATAATTGAGTTTTCAAATACGATTGTATACTAAGTTTAAAGCAGTTAAAAAAACTCAACTCGTCCTTATATTGTTTTCAATAATACTCATATACATCCTAAATTCTTATTGATGACGTAAAAATGATGATACTGACTGAAGATGTAAATGATGATATTTTATATAGGAAGTTAATATTGATAAAAATTTATGTCAATTAAGCATCTAGCCAATTAGGTTTATATATCTGTCTAATTATGAGCTTCATAGATAATAATAATTATTATAAGGTAATTCTAAACTATCTATTTTTTTTAAATTTATTCAGAGTGGTGATGGATTGAGAAAACAATTCGCCATCATATCTTCGTGTGGTGACGGAGTAAGAATACTATTCACCACCCCATATCTTACTCGTGGGTGATCGTACGAGATGACTAAGGGATATAAAACGCATATAATATATATCCGAGAGAAGGAATACTCGAAACAAAACCCTATACCAACGCGTTAGACCAGCGCGGTATAGTAGGTTAATTTCCCTCCCATTACGGAGGAGGACCGAGCCCAACAGTGGGACATTTATGAGCTGTGATGATCGTATCTTACTCGTGAGTGAAGTAAACGACAATTATTATAATATTTATGTGACATCTATGCAAGAGAAGGAAAACTTGAAATAAAATGCTATAGCAACCTCCCTGACCAGTGTGTATAGTAGATAGTTAATTCTGTTCCCATTGTGAGAAACACTCATGCCCAGCGGTGGGACATATATGTGTAATTAACTATATTTCTGAAAAACCAACTCATAAAAAAGTGCGTAAACCAATATAGCACTTTTTAATCAGTATTCCTTTTTTTATTCTGCTACTTGTGTTTATATTTTGTTCGTAATTGTGTGATTGATGTATTTTTTTCTTTGAAATAAGAAGGAAGGTACACCAGTGATATAGAGCGAAGAGTGAATGCGGGAAATAGAGTGAACGGAGCGTTGGGGCAACTTCTCGGCAGCCACCACCTCAGCCAGAAGGCACGTGTAGCAATACATAACGCAGTGCTTGTCCCAACATTACTGTATGGAAGCGAGAGTTGGGTATGCAGAAAAGAGTATGAAAGTAAAATTAATGCGGTCGAAATGCGATCTCTGCGGAAAATCTGTGGAGTTAGGCTGACAGACCGCATTCGTAACGACGACGTAAGAGAGCGAGTAGGTATGAAAGAGAGTATTGGTGTAAAGATGCGAAAGGGAATGCTCCGATGGTTCGGACATGTGGAAAGAATGCCGAACGAACGTCTGGTTAAGAAGATATACAATGCGAAAGTGGAAGGATGTAGGTACCGAGGGAGACTGAGACTAACCTACCTAGACCAGATCGGTCATGTACTGAAAGAAGGTGGAGTCAAGAGTCTCCGAAACCGGCGAGCGTGTATGAAGAGAATTATGAATGTTGAGGAAGCGAATGAAGTATGCAGAGATAGAGTTCTCTGGCACTCTGTTCTATCTGCCTACCCTGCAAGGGATATGGCGTGATGATATGTATGTATGTTTTCTTTGAAAACTCGTTTGTATACATGTTTTTTTTTTGTAAATTTGTGCATCAATAACGTAACTTCATAATAAACAATACGGGCCCATACCGATATCGATAGTTTTCTATTTGAAAGTGAAGTAATACCTACTATAAGTCCCCAATGGCAGCTAATAAAAAGAGCTGATGAACTTAACGCCTGAATGAATACTCGTATTTAAAAATTTTAGCTGACCATCTAGACCACGTTAACTTTAAATAAAAGGATACGCATCATATTCAGTTTATTTGTTTAGAAGCTACGATGCCACATACAGACATATCGATACGCAGACACACAGACACGTGAAACCTCTAATATCCCTCTTAGTGGGGGGTTAATTAAAAATAATTACAAGCATTATGGAATAGTTCTATAAATTAAGTCTTTACAATGTATAGGGTTGCAAACTGCAGAGATGGTAATAGTTAAGACCAGATCGTGTCAGTATTATGGGTTCGATTCCCACGCAAGACTATAATTTATGGGATCCACAAATAATTTTATGTTTGCAAAGTCCCCCGTAATACAAATATTACTCTAGTGTTGTCATTTTTAAAACAATAAAATACAAAACTATATGGATGAAAGTTCCTTCAAAATTCAGGCGTTTAGTGCCATTTTTTCATTCACGAATAAATCCTTGTGGAAAAGCCGTGATAGCGAATAGGTTATCCCAGTCTCCCGGTGTAAGTCTTGGGTAAAACTGCTAAAACCCGCGTGGTTCCTAGAATCTGGCTATTATTGGAGATAAGGGGCTATCTTCAATATATTCGTTCCTCTATCATTGAAAGGTTTGGGTTGAAATTTCTGTCAGCTTTCCCTCATTTGTAGAGTTTTGCCGTCCCCCGTCAGAAGAGATGTGCAACTCGCGTGCATATGTGTGCCGAATTCACGGCCCTGTGTCTGCTAGGATGGTGGACAACCCTTCTTATATATACATCAATATATAATTTTAGATAATAATATTCAAGTAAATACATGATTATTACAGAATGTATTTTATATAATAGTAATATTTTTCGTATTTATACTTTTTAAGTTTTTTCATAGCCATAAACTTACTTGTTAAAACCTTGTATTTTCTGTAGCATTAGATACCATATGTATATCAATATATATATATATATATATATATATATATATATATATATATATATATATATATATACATAATAATATTCATTATTATAATATTCCAGTAAATACTTGAAGACTACAGAATGTATATCTATACTTTTTAAGTTTTTCATAGCCTTGAACTTACTTGTTAAAACCTTGTATTTTCTGTACCATTAGCCACCATAACAGCAACATAAATATACACAAATATATTATCTTAGGCATACAATAAATATCGTTTTAGACAGTTATATTACTAACATTACTCTGTCATCAATTAATTAGATGAGAGTGACCTTGCATCTGAGTATATGTTTGTGCCTCATTTTTGTTTTTATGTTCTCAACGACTATGTACAAGTATAAAGGCATGATGATGGAAATTTTGTCCGTTTATGTGTAAATCAATGATTCTACACAATATCAAACTATTACAATTAAAAGCCTACAGGTCCTAGCGTGTAATGTTAGTGTGACTTGATCATATATCTTCAACAATATAAAACAACATAGCTTTCTCTTAGATTTTTTATGTCTCGAGTTTTTTGTAGTCCAGAGCACGCATCCTAATGTTTCTTAAACGAATTTAATCCCACAGGATTACTTTTATAGAGCAATCAGTAGTAATACTATATTGAAAAAAAAATCATACGACGATTAGAATGAAAAAATCTATTTTATTATTTTTTTAATTATTTGCGTTTAGCAGGCAACGGGGAATACCTTTTTTTTTTTATTCGTGGACTATGGATGCGTCTCGCCCCGCCAAATCAGTCCGGGGTGACGGAAAAGCGGCGCGTGACCCCATAGACCCACCGTAAAACTCCTCTCTCTTCGCCGTGCGAGCGGACCACCGGTACCCGATCTTTGTCTTCGGTGAACGGGGAATACCTAGTAACTCTTACTTATGTAAAAATATGATAATTATTCGGTAGAATCACCTGTTTGAATTTCGGGATTAGTATGAGGTTGATAAATTCTCGTATTTTAGCGTGCTACAATGGCGCGACAACGCCAAATTATCTTGTCTACATCATTTTACTCTATACTTCCAAGTATGTCTGGTCCAACCGTCGGAAATAAATTTGCATTCAGTTCTAGCTTTATATTTTATATTCCCTTTATCAATGATAATATGAGGTTTTGTGTTTTTGATCATAGTCTTAAAATAAATTAACTGCACTGAACTTAGTAAATACAAAATTATTTTGATAAAATTATCGAAAATTAATTTGCCATGGTTTAAAATTCAAAGGATGTAGGTACTGGGGAGACCGAGACTAACCTACCTAGACCAGATTGGTCGTGTACTGAAAGGAAGATGGAGTCAACAGTCTCCGAACCCGGCGAGCGTGTATGAAGAGAATTATGAATGTTGAGGAAGCGAGTGAAGCATGCAAGGATAGAGTTCTCAGGTACTCTGTTCTCTCTGCCTACCCTGCAAGGGATATGGCGTGATGATATGTATGTATGTAAAATTCAAAACTCGACTTATGACATTATGATGTTCAGTACGTCTATTAATATCGTTAGATTAAACCTGAGTATACCGGCATAGCTATGTCTTTATATAAGAGGTCATGACAGAGCGAAACAGTTTAGTATAAATTTTAAATTAGTTTTGTAAAAGCAGTAATTATTGAGCAATTGACTCGACATTTTGTCAGACCGACCAGAGATGTCAAGGCAGCGGTACCAATGGTCGATTCAATGGCAATGGGAGAGAACACAATGAGATATGTGTATATTATGTGTTTTAATAATATCATGTTATTCTTCAACTCCTCCAGTTTTTCTTTTCTAATTAAATTTGTTGCGGGTCCCAATACATTTAAAAGCGTTTCCCAGGACTCTCTGAGGTTCAATCCTCATTGTCTTTTATGGAGACCATTGTGGATCCTGACTTACAATAAAAAATATCATGTTAAAATAAAATACAAAATATAAAATAGATTAAAATAACAATATTTATATGGTAAAATTTTCATTATGTTATTTATGTTGGTAGATATCTAATTATATTTCCCACTATGGCGAAAGATTAAGAATATAGCACCAGCCTTTTACAGTCCTATGAGAGTCGTTAAATCCATCTAGGAGAGCACCATAGAGTGGTCAGCTAGGCATTCCTAGGCAAGTCATAACATCAGCAACAATCGACAGCCAACCTGCCAACAACAACAACAATCGACAGCCAATCGTGACAGCGATTATGGAATTATCTTCATATTAGAGGCCTATGTCTAACAGTTGACCATAGACTAATGGAAGAATAGCTCTGTAATACATAATTATGTAAAATATAATTATATAATGGAATTACACTCTTAAGTGGGATTTTGCGACAGTGACAAAAATTGTGGGTATAAATATAATAATGTTAGCCTAGTATACACGTAGCTCACAAGCTATTGAAAAAAAAATATGTGGTGAATTCTTTGCATTAAAAACTATAATTATAAACAGTTTCTTTGACTTAGTCGTACAAAAGTCAGTCTTGAATTTCAGTTTATACCAGGGACCATACTGCTAAGACCATTCTTATATCTGCTACAGGATATACTTATACTAGAATCGCGATTTGTAGGCATGTAGGCATTTCTCAGCAGAGTACCCTTTTAACCAATTTTTACGTCTCCCATAGAAAAGTAAGCAGTATTCTTAATCTGCCACTATACGGCGCTTACAGACTGTATACACAGACAAAAACAAACTATATATTTAGCATCATTATCATACCTAAATCAGACAATAGCTATTATCATACTTTATCTTCAATTTACGTCTGATTTCTTTACAATATTATTATATACATTGATATTGAAGATGTAGAAGAAATTATAAGTTCATATTATTTAGAATTATATTAAACATTTATTAAACCTTTTTCTTCCTATAAATTTCTGTTTAAATGACTACACTAACTTAATATAACAGTTAAACAGTAATTATAAAAATATAGCCAATAGGATAAGTAACATCTGTTATATTTTATTCGTTATGAGAACATACGTACCCATTATTATGATACAGTATATAGAACTAACGGCCATAGTTTAATGATGCAATAGAGAGCCGATGAAACGTGGGTGGGCTTATCAATAGGTACATCGACGAATTGACATAAATGCGTTATACTTAGATTACCTATGTGACAACTGATAAAATGTTGTAAAGCGCCGCCTAGCAGTGATTGACACCGCGCATATTTACACTCTGATATCCTAACGTAGATACCTTCTGTATCGGCCGCCTTATCTACTAAACACATAAGCGTTTTAACGATATGGCAGAAACGAAAGATGGACGAAATTTCGTCCAAAAAATATACGTAATAATATTATGATTTGTTGATAAAGGTGATGGCAGTTGTGGATAATACAATGGTCAATCAAAAATAATCGCACTAAACTATCTTAGGAACCCTCGTCTCGCCTCGAAAGCGTTAATTGCTCTGCAAATATACTCATCGTCATAGTTAAATCGTTTACTTGCCGACTTTAATGAGTGGTCAAACAGAGCGCGGTCGCGCGGTCAGCCGCGATGTGGCACTACCGTCAATAAATCTTCGGATTTTCCCCGATTTCCCGGCGTCCCGCTGCGGCCAGCACCCTACAGCTACTCTCGTGCCACTCTTATAAATTAACTACACGCTTTCGCTATAAATCACACAATGGTCGGGCTAAATGCATTTACTATTGTTTGAATACACCTAAAACATTACTATCGTGACCAATGGCCGTGTGTATTGGTACATATATCAAACAGCAATCATTTTTGGTTTGCAATTTACTACATACATGTAGCGAACGTTAGTCGGCAATCTTAGGCGATACAGGAAATTCGTTACGTCTCTTTGTTAGGTCCGGAACTCAAAGATATTATGACCGTTCCGTATGAAGGCATTCGCGATTAATCTTAAGCGAAAAGTTTGGTCGGTTGTTTGACCCAAGGAAACCAGCTAATGCGTGATAATTGAAAGAAGAATTCACGAGGGGTTGTTTAAGCTGAAAAATATACAATTATATTTTGTGTGTGTGTCATTTACTAAGCGACCTGTGACCACTTAACAATATAAAGGTGCTTATTTTGACCGTTATCTTTGCCGGAAGTAAAAAAGTGATCCAAGCATAATTTTTGTCCGCACCGCTCAACGCGCTAAGCATTAGTTGAATGAAAAACAAGGTGTCGATTAAACTTGAGATAGCTTTTAACTACGTTATTATTTAATTTTAAGTTTGTTTTGGGATGCCGTAGTTTTATGTTTTAAGGTAATTTGCATAATAAGAAAGTTTTTAGAAGCAAAGTATACACGACGTTATATTAAATTATATCTACATATATTTATCTTATAACAATATGTTAATTTAGCTTAAGTGTTAACTAACTTAAATAATTATTTTACTTTTTTATGTATAAAAGCCCTTCTTATTAACAGTACTCGTCTTCTATAAGATGAGGGTCAAAGTTTATTAAACTGTAGTTAACTCGCAGGTAACTCATACCTATATAGTTTTTTGTATTATGAAGTTATAATTAAAATATAGCATAATAGCTGGTAGTGGTTACTGGTTACTAATACTACCAACCCTTACTTTTCTGGTGGTTGTTGGAAAAGACGACTAAGAGCTTTATAACGACCTGAGTCAATTCCATCTGATGCCTTTTGGTCAAAAATTACATTCCCAAGGAGGGTTAATGTCTGGCAGTCAGGCGGTTATAAAGCTATTGCCAATAACTTTTACAATATGTACTATAAAAGAGTACATATTGCATTGACCCCAATTAATTGGGATAAGAGTAGGAAAATGATGAGGTTATAATTAAAAATATGGATGGATAATAACAAAATTTGTACTAATTACATCACTAAATGCGGAGCTTATATACCCACAAAAATTAAATTGAAATAATATTATCATTTGCCCGCCCTATTGTTATGAACTGGTTTTGGCCTTATCTCTATGTTCCATTAAAAAATCTTTTTAAATAGAAATCTCATATGCTATCTGTGTTAGTCTCCAAAACGATACAGTCGATTTAAATAAAATTTTAATATAAATGTCTTATTTAATCCACCTTAAGATATATGGTAGTTTGTATTTTATATTTAAATGTAGGATAGATATTTTTATTCGACTAAGGGCAGCCAGTTCTGCTAGATAGCTAGTTACAAAATTAAAATTATAGCTTATATAGTCGACAATTTTAAAGAATAGGTGACAAAAATCAATAATTCTGCAATATTTATAATATTATGACAATAGATAAATCCTATTTTTCTTAATCGGTTTGGGACCACCATAGTTGGCAATATTAAATGATACGTCACCAATGACAATAGTTCAATAAAGACATCTCGACGTGCAACCATAACTCTACATTTAATACCAAATATTCAGCAGAAAATAATAGGTGCACAGCGCTTTACAGTTAGTGAATTTCGAGTGAGTTTTTTGCAAGTTATTGTAGCGATTCGGACAGATGTCACAGGCAGGGAATCCGCGACAACAAAAGCGCCTCGGGGGCGCATTGTCCTCTTCCCCCGACCTCCCTGAGTTCGACCATTAACGCTAACACCTCTAACATTTATTTTTGTATCAAAATAATACACATAATTTATTCAATGTATTTATAGCTATATTCAGTTTATAATAGTTATTGCTCTAAATGGTTTTTAATGTCCTTATTTTATAAGTAGGTAATTTATAAGTGCAGTGGTGTATTTACAGCTGCGTTTCACCCTCAAATGATGGCTATTAGTGAGACATCAGATAAATACGATAAACATAGGGACCTTGAAGTTTTGTGAGCTCCTCGTGATTCTTTTTTATATTTTAATTTAATTTTAGCTCCATTAAGTTAAATTATATGATAATTATGTTTCTAAATAATATTATATGCAAGGAGAACTATAAAAAATGCTCATTTATATATGAATACATAAAAAAAATCTGCAGAAGCTTAGAAATCTATTCATAATATCTCATCTATAACTTTTAATTTTGTAACAAAATGTGTTATTATAGTAGCAATAACATTTTCATAAGCATATATTTTGAATAATAAATGAGAATATTAAATTAAAATGAGATAAGTTAGTAGCGTTGGTTGGCTGGTTAACAACTTGTATAATGAAGACAGTTCTAGTTGGATTTAGAAGTTAGGGAAATGCGGATTAAGAGGGAAGTATCAGCGGTTGGCAGCCGACACGGAAGGTGAGCGAAGGACCGCGACGACCGCGACACTGTGAACCACGAATCAATCACGAAAGCTCAATAATTGATCGCTCTTTACTGCTCCGCGACCGCCATCGAATCTCCCCCGACCTAATTACCTCTCTCGCCCTCCACACGCGCACGGCTCATTAAGAACCGTCTGTTGTTTGTTCTCCTAATTAAAGTGGAGCTTTATCGGTCTCGGGGCCTCGTCTAATTGATATCATTGCGAGCGTTTACGATCATTGAATTACGTCGGCCGCGATCGGTTACCGTCGGGTTTGGCAGTTAAACGTGACCGCACATTGTCTGTCTGAGCTCCAATTGACTTGTTTAATCCCAGTTTATTGTTTATTTATTTATGGTGGGTGGTCTTTACTACACTACGTTATCCAGGTTCATTTCATTCGGTTAAATTATAGAATACATAGAAAGTATATATCACCTCTTTGCTTCAATAATGTGATATCTTGAAAAATGAAATTTTAAGAAGAGGAGAGAGGATTTTTCAAATTTCAAAAAATAATTGTGATCGCTACGAATATTTTTTTTATTGTAAATCTGCTATAAATTATAGATTGTTTAATTATAGAATAATGAAATAATTAAAATCATAGATTTTTATATATTATTTATTGTTTTAAACCTGAAAAACGCTACTCTAAAATTTAGTTTTTCAAGATTTCACATTATTGAAGCAAAGGGGCTATATATACTTTAATTAATTTTTTTAACCAGGTATTCATGCATCGATATATCAGTGTGTTTCTTGTGTTATTGTGACTAGTTTTTTTTTATAACTATTCATTACAACTATTGCTATTAGATTTTTATTTTAATTTAATAATCACAAGGCTTATTAATAAGCTAAGAAACTTGTACATTATGATTAATCAATTAATTATATCAATCAATTACTGCGAACATCTTAATTTTGTAATGCAAACAGTCACTCGTTGTTAAAAAAAAAGTATAACGGTGTATAGAATGTGTTTGGTTAGAAACACAATAATATGAGTAATAAAATAATATTAAATCAATATCAAAGAAATAATTTTCAGTTCTCGAGTGGAAAATAACCAATTTCGTTTAAATCACAATCAAGCAATTCTTTGATACCCATGAAATTGCCGTAACGAAATAAATGTTAAATAAAACGTAAAATAAAATTATTGTGCCTCCACAAACAAATAATTGGAACGGGAACGTAGCTAAAACGCCCGCGCCCGTCGCCGCTCGTTTTATGGCTTATTTGGGGGAAAGCTTTATTGAACTTAGCCACGTTGTCTACGCGACTAACAAATATAGTCTTTAACAGTATTATATCATGATTCAAAGTAGCATGTCTATAGCGATTGCGTCACTGTCGTGCGCCATGAAATGACTTTTTCGTTTGTATTCGCTCTTTATCCACTTAGAGTCATTCTTTTTTTCCACTCGCAACAATTCACTTTTAGACACTGCTAGTTGTTTCCTACCGGTATTATTCTATTACATGAATAAATTTATTTATTTTTATTCGTAGTTATGAATGAATAATGTGTTGTAAACTTTGAATAATATTATAAGAACAAATAGAAAACCGATTAGTATCAAACTATCAGTATGTATGGATAGATGCTTGATCCTGGTAAATTAATTTTAATATAAGAAGATGACGTTATTTCTGTATATCATGCTTAAGTCATGCTTTAACTTACGCCAGCAGCCAGAAAGCACTCAGCTTTCGCGGTATGATGGAGTGTCGTCGATTTGGCAAGGCGGCGGGTCGCCATGGCGCCTACGGCGGTGCCAGGGTGCGCGCTAGCTCAAAAGGCGACTGTAACCACCGATGGGGTACGAATTTATGAACCGTCAAATAACTTATCACCAGTTTAATGCAATGAAATAAACGAGCCTTATTTATGAACCGCACAGATCAGTCGAACGTGAACTTTGTCTTTTTTGTTTCTAGGGTCGCGGTGGTAGTTGCCTTTATTTATGGATCTAGCGGCGCGTGTGAATAACGTTAATAGTAGGGCTGGGCCCCCCTTTTCGCTACTGTTTATATTTATTTGGGGTTGGTGTAATGAGTCTATCTGGCGCGCTGACTCGCGGAATCTGTGGAGAATTGATTAAAATGTTGTTAGATTCAGTCTTATGGAAAGGGGGATGGAATTGGCATAGATAAGTTATTTTTTTTTTCATTTATAATATATGTAGTAATATATTGCACTTTAATAAACTATCTAAGATAATATTAATTAATTAATAATGAAATGACAAAATAATAGCGCCACATCTATTTGAATGTCAATTTAATACTTTTCATTTGCGAGCGTCTTATTATAGAACAAGTCAACTATATTGTCAATTTTTAAGCGTAAATTATAATAGACTGATAGGAAAATACATTTTGAACCCAATCTACTATATAGATATATCTACCTAATTTCTTTTTGATATACCTTATTCAATTATATATATATATATATATATATATTAGTGGTAGGACCACACTGTCGACAGTTCTCTGTCTACAGCCGCGGGGCGGTCCATCCGGGGTAGTACCACACTCTCGCAGAAGATCGACGACGTCTGAGTAATGGCAAGGTGCTATTGCACTGCGTTCGGAGAGAGGGAGCCGTAAGTCCAACTGGGTGGATTCGTTATTTGTATTGGTAGGCAACGGCCTAGCTATAGTCTTGGTTAAAGTTCCATGGTTAGTAAAAGGTCCATGGGCGGCAGTGACACTTTCCATCAGGTGTCCTGCTTACTAGTTTGCCACCATAAGCAATAAAAAAAAAATTCAAGAATTTCATGGACAAAATGTATTTATAAAACGTGCTTGTAAAAACTGTTATAATATTAATTATAACAATATAGATATTTTTAATGAAACTCTTAGTACTTTTAGATTTCAACTTTTCAAATTTGCGGCATAACTTGTAATTTCATGTAATTCTTTATCTATTTCCTTTTTTTATATAACATCTAATAGACTCTTACTTACTCTTAAACTTTAATGGTGGACAGTGTTAATTATTTTAATATTTTTTCTTATTGTATAATAAACAATAATACTGTATATTTCGTTGATGCAATAAATAAATAAATACATATTCATCACCTCATCATCTCAGCTCATATATGTCCCACTCTTGGACTCGAGCCTCCTCCGAAATGGGAGGGAAATTGATCTACTATACCACGCTGGTCAGGCGTGTTGGTATAGGGTTTTGTTCCGAGTTTTCCTTCTCTGACATAGATGTTATATGACTTTAATATCTCTTAGTCGTCTCTTACGATCACCCATGGGTTAGATAGGGGATGGTGAATTGTATTCTTACTCCGTCACCACACGGAAAAATACATACATAGATAGCCTCACGCCTGTTTCACAGAGGGGTAGGCAGAGACTACGGATTGCCACGAATCACAATCCTACCATCACGACATATCGCCATCGCTTCATTCACAATCATCACAGTCTTCATGCATGCTCTACGATTACGCGTAATCTTAATCTGACCTTTCACTAACACAGTCAATTTGATTCAGAAAAGTACGACGTGGTTGTCCCCTTGTAATCGTCCCAATCACACTCGCTTTATACACGGAAAAATAGATATTATAATACCTATATTATTATTCTTTTACTTAAAATATACCTATTAGTTAAATTTATCTAATATATTTGCTAATTACGGATAGACAAGCATTTATTTAGTGATATAATATGGTAATATTTTTTTGGTTTTATTATTTTTAATCTTATTTCAACGCATTTTCTAATCTAACAAGTTTCGTTAGAAGATCACATTTCCATGGAGCAACTACTATCTGATTTGAGTAATTCAAAGTCGTTATGGTATTCTAAGATTAGAGAAGATGTCAGGGTAACTGAGGTTCGACAATTTCACTATGTTTATTACAACTAAGATAGACGTATTAACGTGATTTCAAAGGGACGGATTTTACACATACGGCCACATTTATTTTACAGGAGCCTTAAAATAAATAAAATAATGAGTGATTATTATCTTCCAAAAGAGTAAACCACCAAGGCAGCAACTACATACTTGGACTTGGAACCGGTGTCCATGACGAGAAAGAAAGACATTTATATTATAGAGTTGCATACCGAAACTACCCTGAGAGTGGTTTTGTTTATAAAAGCAATGAAATAATATAGGCAACATATAATTTTGACAAGTTGTCGCCGTGGGAATGGAATCTTTTTTTTTTTTTGGTGGACTATGGATGCGTCTCGCCCCGCCGAATCGGTTCGGGGTGACGGAAAGGCGGCGCGTGACCCCATAGACCCACCGTAAAACTCCTCTCTCTTCGCCGTGCGAGCGGACCACCGGTACCCGATTTTTGACTTCGGTGGCCCTCGGTGAGAATGGAATCTGAGACGTCGGCGTGGCAATCTTTTAGTTTCCTACTAGACATTGTTGATTTATATAATAGTATGTTGCAGTATATATATTTGTATATAATTCTTATAGGTGTGTCACAATGTTCGTTAACCTTAATCACCAAAACGGATCTAACGATTTCAATGAAATTTTTTGAATAATGTTTTTAGTTTCACTTTTATTGAGCTACCTATTTCCTAAGATTTCCATGTATAATTTTGATTTGATTTTAATATTTTGGATGATCAATATATTTATTTTCTAATATTTAAATGTACATAGTATTGAAAATAAGCATTCTTTTAACTCTTTCTTTTTATTTTCTGTGGTCTGATCTTACTCCGCTCAGTCGTCCGCGGTTACGGAAAGATGGTGTATGCCATCCTCTCGCTAACTATTGAGCATGGTGGCACGCATTTATCAGTAAAATAATCTAAATATATATTATTATCTCACATACATAAGACAAACGGGTACAAAACTTTTCAACAAAAGTGAAGAAAATATCAAATATATATATAAATATATATACAGCATGCTAAATAAATGAGTTGATAAATGCTTTTCTATTAAATTGCCGTTTGCAGTAATAAGATTTGCTTATGTTCAATAGTCCTTAGTAACAGCTTCTAGAAAGAAATGAAGGTTTATTCCTGATGGAATAACCCTTGGTGATCCAAACGGATAACTATTTACTAAATGATGATGACAATCCATCTCGATGAAAAAGTCACTAAGAATCAAAAATTCTACCAAATCACGTTACTATCATAGACTAGTCGGTACTTCAATTTAGTGGACGAGGAAATTTATTTTCTAGTAGTAATGGAATAATAATAATTTCACCATCTAACTATCTTTTCAATGTCTTGCCCGTGGGCGTCGTGAATGACGACTAAAAGATATGTATATAACATATATACGCATAAGAAGGCAAACTCGAAATAAAACCTCATACCTGTCTGACCAGCGTGTTACATTAGGTCAGGTATCTAGTATTGTAGGTAGCAAAAATAAATAATTTCATAATCCTTATGCTCAGCTGGCGATCACAATTGATTATAGATTTAGGTAATTACGCAGACAATTTTGTAAATGTACGAGTACGAGAACTCTTGATATTTTTAATGTCATTATACGGCAATATAATATTTAATCCTACGTTATTATTACCTACTTGGAACAGTTACAAAATTCAAATTTGATAATTAATTAATTAATTGAGAATTTAAAAATAGTCTACGGGTAAGAACTGGCTCTGAAGGCTTGAAAATTGTCAATCGCATTTATAAAACATGAGTTAGAAATTATGTTAAATGCATAATAACCAACTAATTCACTATTAAACAAAATTATACTTCACTAGTCGGATATGAATAGTATTAAGTAATAATAGCATAATCATTAATGTTTGCGAAGGCACGTGCTTTCTCGAGCCACTAATATAGAGGGCGAGACAATCATCACTCATAGTTAGTGAACCCCGACGCCCGACCTCGGAGGGAAACCTCGCTGTCACCGTCAGGAAAATGAGCAATTTTTATCACAATCCCACAAAAGAGTTGCGGTTACGAATTTGTCACAAGCTTATTTGCGGGGGAACGTCGAAAGAGTGTAATGTTTACTTATTGTAGTGATAGATATTAATGACCTCGTAATCATTTACACTTGCGCTTTGGCGTGTACATGTGTGTTTATATTTCTGATCTTGTTTCAAAAATATTTTGATTTAAAAGAGCTAATATTAAAATAGTAGATTATAAGCAGTATTCAAGATGTTTAACTTGTTGTTTTTTTTTTTTTTTTTTTTTTTTGCTAAGAGATATAAAAGACATTATTTTATTATTGCAATATCCGTGTGGTGGCGGAGTAAGAATACAATGCACCACCCCCTGTCTTACCCATAGGTGACCGTACGTGACGACTAGGGATATAAAACGCAACGCAAACTCGAAACAAAACTCTATAGCAACACGTCTGACCAGCGTGGTATAGTAGGTCAATTTCTCTCAAATTATGAAGGAGGCTTGAGCCCAACGGTGGGACATATATGAGCTGAGATGATAATGACGATGATGAAGATTAAAATCATAAATTATAAGCAGTATTCAAGATGTTTAACGTCTTTTTCTAAGATATACAAAAGACAATCAATAATTATCAATGTCAACAAAAGTCGCTATTTTCTGGATAACTTATACGAAACGCGAGATACGTAATTTACTGTGCTGATACTTATCTCTAAACATACCTTGTTAAGTGTAATTTAATAATAATAACAGTTGAAAACATTAATTGCTTTTGTTGACGGCAATTTAAAAATAATGTAACAAGCATTCGCGATAATTAAAGATATCAGTTTTGATTTTTATCCATAATTATTCCAGATGTTGTAGTTTAATATTCTCTAAGGATATATGAGGAATTTGGCAGTTTTGTAGTTATCATATAGTTATCATTAAGTAAAACGAAATCTATTCATATCTACCCATATTTACCATATTTATTTACCCATATATATATATATATATATATATATATATATATATATATATATATATATATATATATATATCTGGCATTTGACAGGTTTGTACGAAAGGAACTTTGGAACATTTTACCGCAGTATGGTATCAACGGTAAACTGCTACAGGCTGTGCAGTCCAGTTACATGGGCTGTAGAGCCTGTGTGCGGCTGGATGATGGAATGTCGCCTTGGTTTGACGTCAATATCGGCGTTAAGCAGGGGTGCGTTCTGTCAGCCAGGCTGTTTATTATATATCTGGATAAATGTCTCCAAAGGTTGAACGATATGAATGTGGGAGTCCAGATGGGTGACTCAGTGGTCACTGCTCTGCTCTATACAGATGATGCAGTCCTGCTGGTACAGTCAGCGACTGACCTGCAGACCCTAGTCGACACAATGACAGAAGATTGTAAGAACGTACGTGTACGTGAATGTGAGCAAAACCAAAATAATGGTCTTTGAAAGAGATGAAGAACAGATGTAAGAGTAATAATAGGTAATGATGTACTAGAGCAAGTGGATGAATTTGTATATCTTGGATGTGGATTTAGTCAAGATGGAAGGTACACCACTGATATAGAGCGAAGAGTGAATGCGGAAAATAGAGTGAACGGAGCGTTGGGACAACTTCTCAGTAGCCACCACCTCAGCCAGAAGGCAAGTGTAGCAATACATAACGCAGTGCTTGTCCCAACATTACTGTATGGAAGCGAGAGTTGGGTATGCAGAAAAGAGTATGAAAGTAAAATTAATGCGGTCGAAATGCAATTTCTACGGAAAATCTGTGGAGTTAGGCTGACTGACCGCATTCGTAATGACGACGCAAGAGAACGAGTAGATATGAAAGCGAGTATTGGTGTAAAGATGCGAAAGGGTATGCTCCGATGGTTCGGACATGTGGAAAGAATGCTGAACGAACGTCTGGTTAAGAATATATACAATGCGAAAGTGGAAGGATGTAGGTGCCGAGGGAGACCGAGACTCACTTACCTAGACCAGATCAGTCATGTACTGAAGGAAGGTGGAGTCAAGAGTCTCCGAAACCGGCGAGCTTGTATGAAGAGAATGTTGAGGAAGCGAGTGAAGTATGCAAGGATAGAGTTCTCTGGCACTCTGTTCTCTCTGCCTACCCTGCAAGGGACATGGCGTGATGATATGTATGTATTTATGTATATTTATATTTAGCATCGTAAATAATTGTATTTCACTATAGTAGGTACAGTCACTTGTTCAAATTTAATACAATGGAATATCAAGATCTTATGATTAAGTTTATCATTGTAATTTCATTTCATATCTCGCTGAATCCTACACAAAATAGTGGTAATACTTAATAGAATGGCCGGCCTACTAATTAATATTATAATAATATTTATTGACAGCCAAAGTGATACAAATTTAATTATATTATAACAATTAATACATTTCCAATATTTTAACCGCAATTTCAAGTTTATAAAATTATAACTAATTTTTTTTAATGATTTGCTGAATACTACACTAAGAGAGAAGATCAATCTTTTTAGTGGTAGGATCACGCTGTTGGCAGTTTTCTGTCTACGGCCGTGGGTTGGTCCGTCCGGGGTAGTACCACACTCTCGCAGAAGATCGACGTCTGAGTAATGGCAATGTTCTATTGCGCTTCGTTCGGTGAGCGAGATAGCCGGGAGCCCAACTGGGTGGGTTTGGGGTTTGTATTGGTAGGCAGCGGCCTAACTATACCCATGGTATTGCAAGGGTCCATGGATAGCAGTAACACTTACCATCAGGTGTGCTGCTAGCTCGTATGTCAGCATAAGCAATTTAAAAAAATTATAATCAAGTTTTTATCAGGATATCGACAGGTCAATTACCCAAATGGGAAACGTCAAAAGATCATTAAATAGATTCCGATAACCCGCTCAATTAAAAAAAAGGAGCAATACGTTGGGTTTTGCATCTACGCTGCCCTTTCAACGTCCCGGACTGTTGGAAAATATATGTAACTAGACCACAGCCTTTTAAAACTCTAATTTCAAAATTTCAAAAGCAACGTGTTGAATATGAAGAAAAATAATGTAAACGTGTATGCATTTTGTAAATAGACTACAAGGCAGATAATATCGAAGTGAGAGAAAAGAACTTAAACAAAAATACTTTGAGCTGCGCCATCTGTCGAACGTGATCTAGTAAGTCAAGTTCATCCAGAAAATCTCTTGATTAACTGGGTCCTAACAATATGAACCTAAGAAGAACTGTTTTATTATTATTTTTATTATCTCAGCTCACATATGTCCCACTATTGGGCCCGAGCCTCCTCCGTAATGGGAGGGAAATTGACCAACTATACCACGTTGGTCAATCGTGTTGTTATAGGGTTTTGTTTCAACCCGACTAGAAATTTTTTCGTCTTCCTTAGCAGGACCGGACCGGGCATGCCCGATCTGGACCAGATAAGGTATGTAACGCAGAAGATATATCTGGACCCAATCAGGAAAACCTTATCAGGTCCAGAGCAGGCATTCCTGATCGGGTCCAGATCAGGCGTTCCTGATCGGGTCCGGATGAAATTTTACTGATCGGAACCAAATCAATCCTGCGTTATATATCTTGCCTGATTCAAAACGAGTATGCCCAGTCCGGTCCTTTTAAAAAACATGAATATCTTAAAGAACATCTTTAATAGATAAAAATATAAATTAATATATGACGTAGGCAGCGAATGCAGTGCTATATTCTTATCATAGAGAGTCCCAGTGAGCCGTTCCGATTATGGCGCAACCACCAGATGCTAACGACTGCAACTGTCGCCTGAATTTCTCATTCATGACCTGATCGATCTGTTTTAATCTAATTCGATAACAACTAATTTAATATTAGGCCATGTCATTATGCTTCGGAGAATCTTAACACCGCGATTCAAATAATGACGTCATTTTACTACCGCCATCTATTTATTATGACCCAAAACATTAAATGTTAGAATGGTTGTTACAATATAATATTTCTATCTATCTATGTTTTCAAATGTTAGGTACATTTATATACACTCATTTGCAAAAAAAAACGGGCACCTAAGCAATGAACCATTTCAAATGTTAATATTTCTTTGTTTGATAATTATAGGTAGTTTTATCCACACAATTTGGTAAATTAATAAGAAAATAATCGTTTTCATCAGTATTTCATAAAATTTAGATACAATTTATGGGAAATAATGCTAAACCTCGCTAGTAGTGTATATTCGCTAGTAGTGCATATGCTCATGAAGTAAAAATAAAAAAGTTTTTTTGTTTGTTTTTCTTTAATAAAGTAAAAGCAGATAAATGTTTAGTATCGAGTGTGACCCCCTCTAGCTAAAATCACAGCTTGAATTCGTCTGGGCATGCTAGCGAGTATATCCCGGATACTTGCTTGCGGAATACGTTCCCACTCCGCAGTAATCACATTCTTCAGCTCTCTGATGGTCTGCGGAGCCGGGTGTACTGATCTCACACGCCGTTTCAGAACGTCCCAGACATGCTCTATGGGATTGAGGTCGGGACTTCGAGCTGGCCAATCCAAACGACGAATGCCGACCTCTTGCACATACGCATTAACATCGCGGGATCGGTGGGCGCGAGCATTGTCGTCCATAAAAATCGAGTCTTCACCTAGAGCGGCCAATGCGGGTTGTGCATGAGAAATTAGAACTTCCGTTATGTATCGATGCCCAGTCAGTGAGCCGTTTTCAATGAAGACTAACTCTGTACGATCCATTGAATTTATTCCTGCCCAAAACATAACAGAGCCCCCACCATAAGGTGTGATTTCTTCGAAACATGCCTCTGCAAAGCGTTCTCCTTGTCTTCTTAGCACTCGCCGACGTCGATCTTCACCGAACAGAGATATCCTGGCTTCATCAGAGAACAAAACCCTATTCCAATCGTCTTGAGTCCATGATTCACAATTTCTAGCGAACCTAAGCCTGTGAACTCTGTGCTCACGCAGTAATTTGGGGCCGCGGGCCGGGCGGTGACTGCGTATATTGGCAGCGAGAAGCCTCCTCCTGACCGTCCATAGACTAATATGCACATTTCTTACTTCTTGGAGGTTGTTCTTAAGATCCACATATGAAGATTTGCGATTTCTCAATGCGCGACTCACAAGAAAACGATCATCCCGTGGTTGGGTACATGGTTTTCTTCCAGAACCAGGCCTTCTCTCGACGGAACCAGTCTCCTGATATCGCTGCCAGGTCCTTTGGACTGTCGAGCGACTAACATTTAGCCTCCTAGCCACGAAACATTGGCTGCAATCCTCTTCAAGCAGCGCGATAATTTTGGTAGCTTTTACCACTTTATCTACCATTTTTGATACAGCCAAACAGCATTAAATAAAGCTTTGACAGTCAAGGATATGAAATTAATCGATAAAAATTGAATAAAAGTTATGAAAGTCGATGTTAACTTCTGGAACTTCGCGCCAAAAATGTAGGATAAAAAGGGGTTTTCTGTAAAAATGAACATCAAATGAAAAATTGAATTTAGAACGTACTTTTTTAAATACCACAGCATTTTTAAAACCGGCCAGTAACGTGTACAAACGATTGAAACCTTTTTGGTATTGTATCTCTTTAAATATGAATGAAAATCAAAACCGCCCGTTTTTTTTGCAAATGAGTTTATATATATATATATTATTTATTTTTGTTTTTTACTTTAAATATAAATTATTTTTATATTATTAATTAAACATTATTATTATTATTAAATACATATGATTAATTAAAGATTTCAGATTAATCTCCTCTGATGCAAATACAATTTCGCCGTGGCATAAATATGACAATCATGTCACTTTTTTGAATTTTGATTGATATTTTTTTGTGTTACGAAAACTGTTTCTGGTTCTGATATACTACAAGCCTTACTATATACTTGATGATATTTCTCATCAGGCTATCCTTATTTGGTCCTGATCTGGTCCTGATCCGGTATGCCTTACCATACTTGATGTTATTTCACATCAGGCTATCCTGATCAGGACCAGACCTGGTCCTGATAGGGTTTGCCGGATCCGGCATGCCTCATTCTGTCCTGATCGGGTCCTGATCCGGTATGCCTTACCATACTTGATGATATTACACATCAGGCTATCCTTATTTGGTCCTGACCTGGTCCTGATCCGGTATGCCTTACCATACTTAATGATATTTCACATCAGGCTATCCTTATTTGGTCCTGATCTGGTCCTGATCCGGTATGCCTTACCATACTTAATGATATTTCACATCAGGCTATCCTTATTTGGTCCTGATCTGGTCCTGATCCGGTATGCCTTACCATACTTAATGATATTTCACATCAGGCTATCCTTATTTGGTTCTGATCTGGTTCTGATCCTGTATGCCTTACCATGCTTGATGTTATTTCACATCAGGCTATCCTGGGCCAGACCTGGTCCTGATCGGGTTTGCCGGATCCGGCATGCCTCATTCTATCCTGATTGGGTCCAGATACATGATCTGGTTGAACCATACTTTTTTTCTAGTCGGGAAGGTTTCCCTCTCCTGCTGGATAGATATTATATGCGTTTTATATCCCTTAGTCGTCTCTTACGATCACCCACGGGTAAGAAGGTGGTGAATTGTATTCTTACTCAGTTACCACACAGTGTGACGTGTAGAACTGTTTGATAATATTATAATAATTCTCTTTATGTGGTGATGATACAATGGTCACCAACCACTCCTTTCACGTGGATTGCATAAAGATATTCTCTTGCAGTGACAAGAGATAGAAAGCTTAAAGTAAAGGCCTATGTCAAACCGTCTGGCTAGGTTGATGTAGTAGATAAAATGTTCTCATTTATAGGCGTTCCTTGTACAAAATTGGGACATATATTGGTTAAGAACAAAAGGATACATACCTGTACCCCGATGTAGGATTTATTTTATTAGCGCCGTCTGTTTCGCGATTTCTTATTTTCTACGATAACATGTAGCATTGGGGTGGTCCACTTCTAGTCGACACGACAAGCCATTTATCTCCATCTAGCCTACTAATAAAGATATTTCCTAGCCTCCATGTTTTAGACGTTTAATCTAATTAGTGTCGTATTAATAAATAAGTGCCAGCCAGCAGCCATAAATTAATTTATGTGAAAAATTTTTCAACGCACTATTAATGTTTCCAGTTGATCGACGATAATTTTAATGAATTTTATAAATATTTATGTTTAATAAGTGTGATAAAAAGTCGAGATTGATAGACTGGAAAATTTTACAATTATAATAACCAACTGATTATTACATGCATCAAGGAGGCAAAAGTAATATAAGCATCATAATGACGTAAAACAAGTTAAGTTTATGAAAAAAAAATAGAAGTAATTAACTTGTCATGCTGTAGCTATAATTGAGGCTATATTTACGTTATAATTAATATATTCATGGTTATAGCTTGTGTGGATTTAAAGATATAACTATTCGTTATAAATTAAAGCATAACGAGATAGAGAGTGAAAGAGATATATAAGTTTATAGTAGCAATATGAAGATAATTTGACTAAGTGTTTGGTGGCATATCCGTGTGGTGACGGAGTTAGAATACAATTCACCACCTCATATCTTTCCCGTGCGTGATCGTAACAAAAACCCCATATCTTTCTCGTACGTGATCGTGAAAGAAGACTAAGGGATATAAAACGCATACAACATCTATGCAAGAGAAGGTAAACTCGAAACAAAACCCTGTACCAACACGCCTGACCAGCGTGGTATAGTAGGTTAATTTCCCTCCCAACACGGAGGAGGCTTAAGCCCAACAGTGGGACATACATATATGAGCTGAGTTGAAGTGTTTGGTGGCAGCTACGAATACTACCAATTTGTTTGGGTATATCGTGAAAGACGACTGACAGTTTTCAATAGATCTGGGCCACTCTCATCTGACTCTATCTAGTCAAGAATCATATTCCCGAGCTTTTGCGACAACTTTCTAAATATGTATCTACTATCAAAGAACAGTACCTAATATGATGATGCATTCAAGTGCACATGCAAATAATTTCTGATACGAATTAAATTCGTTTAGATATGTATGGGGACGTCCATTAATCACGTGATGTTTTTTTTTATATTTTTAACAACCATGGAGATACCTGATGAGATTTAAGACTATGAAGGTTTAGGACTTCGTGATTTTTGTCATACAAACCCCTTTCAAACCTCACGTGATTAATGGACGGCCTGCTGTAATTCGAACAAGCAATGAAGATTTTAGAATCAATAACAGATTATACATTATTGTCATGAAGTCAACGGATATACCTAGGTAACGAAAAGGGTAAACTGCTGGGTGGGCCATCAAAGTTAAAAAAATAGTTTCGAGTTGTCCACTCAATGGGCGGTGATGGGAAATACGGTGGATTAAGAAGATCCTTACCGCGTCCTAAACGATTGTACATATCATATCATAGGTAAATAAAAAAAAGAACGAAAAGTAAATAAAAAAAAAAACAGGCATAATGCACATAAATCTCATGCCAACAATAAAAAAAACAAATGCAAATATTTTTTAGCAATTTATCTAAACATTCAACAAACGACCTGTTAAAAACTATTAAACTCAGTTCTAGTACTAGTAATTATGCTATTATCTTACTGATATATATTCTATACAATTCTAATAAGGAATGTTACGAGGTTGTCGGCTTTTGTGTTTTTGCTACTATAATTGTTAATGTAACTTTTTATTGGTATGGTACTTGTATAGGCATTTATAATTATCAACATGTACATAAACTACGTTAGTATATGTAAGCATTTTGTCATGATTTGTAAATATTAATCATTATTCTCCTACTCTTATCCCAATTACTTAGGGTCGATACAATATGTACTCTTCTTTCATAATACATATTGTAAAGATATTGGCATTAGTTTTGTAACCGGCCGCCTGCCTGACGTCAACCCTACTTGGGAATGTAATTGTTAAACAAACGGCATCAGATGGAGTTGGCCTAGGTCATTATAAGGCTCTTAGTCGTCTTTTACGACACTCACGAGCAAAGTAAGGGTTGTAGTATTCGAAGCCGCTACCACACAGGTAGATTTGTAAATATAAATGAAGCTAATTTTTCCCTTAATCGGTAAGTCCTTTTAAGAGTCACCAATATATAGAAGGTAGATTTTCGATCCAATCATGGTAGTATATAAATTTCACAATTGGACATGCAACTTTTTCATAAAGGATGTGTAATATAAAAATATTATGCTGATCAGACAGGTTTAAATACATTTTATTTCGTACTTACCTTTCCTTCCAGTTGTTATATCTGCTTTAAGGGTTATGCCCCTACAGCTTGTTACCATATCGGTGATGGACGGGTTATAAAATTAATATTTTTAAGTTTAAGTTTCTCTTACATATGTGTGATGGGATTCTATTGAACATAATAAGATTAAGAATTTAAAATTATTACCTAATCTGTATTTGTCTTCTTTCAAGTTGCTTCTTTTAACTTCCAAAATAACATTATTTGTTTCTTTCTACTTTCTGAATCCAATACCCCTTAGTACCAACCAATTTATAATTTCAAAGTATTCTTTATATGGAATAAAGAGTTCTTGAACGCATAATAATTCACAGTTATTTTTATTAATAAATCATAATATCCCACCTAGGATTTTAAAGGTTTTTGATTAAATCAAAAACCCAATTAATATAAATCGATTATCATGGGATTTTATTTCAAGATTTCCTAGTCAATTATTAGATATAAAGCTGCAAGCTTTATCTTTCTATGTTCCTTAATCGTCTCTTATTATAATTGCTGGAAAGATTAAGACCGAATCGCATTCTTTTATGCGTTGTGTTATCAATTCTTTAATATACATTTACGGACAACGAATTTCACTTAGGCCTTAATACATCTTTAAACTAAAACAGTTCAAGAACATTGTTCGCCACATAACTGGGCTTGGGCATACAAACATCAAATCATATCAAATACATTAAGTATTAAAGCAAGTACTTCGCATCGTTAATCCTATATGTAAGCGGATAAATCTCGACGCTTAATACCTTTCAGTCAATCGGCCTTACAAATACGTCGGCTTGAATTTAATTAAAGTTAACTTAATAAAAGGGAATAAACTGACGAACAACAATAAAAGTCCCAAGTGTACAGGCTGACATATCACTGGCGTATTTGCATAATGTATGGAAGCAGAGGGGAAAACTATTAAGCTTTAACGCTCCCTATGCGTGATAGTTGTTTAACAGCGAGCTAGTGAGTGCAGGGATGCTACCCTCTTTACTCAGTTATTCGCATACATTAGGAGCAACTAAATTAAAAGTGCGAACGATGCCAGCGCGCCTCGGGATTCAGTCCCTTGTCTCACCCTAGCTCCTCTGATAATAAAACGAAAACCATTATGACACGTATGGCACTGGTTGTGACGCGATAACTGAATAAAAAGAGCAAGCTTATTGCCCTCCCTTACATTTAAGCAAGAAAACTGCGAGTGTTTGTCTTGCGTAATTTATTTTCATTTTATAATACGTAAGAAAAAAAATGTGTGTGGCAATTTTGAACTCTGTTAAACTATATTAATTAATAACACAAATTCCCTTTTATTTTCGTTGACATGTGAACTGATGACCTCTGTAACTGCGATTTGTCGCCTTTAATGACAAATTAGCTATTAGCTATAAATCAATAGGAAGCCAGCCTTAAGTTTAGAGATAAAAAAATAATAGTGCAGCCTAATCTAAGTTAGATTATGTGGTAGATTAAAATTTGTATTTAGGCAGATAGATCCTAATATTAGAAATTGATGCAATTAACCATTGGTAAAGCGCTACCATAGCGTTTGTGTTGGTTTTATTTCGAGTTTTCCCTCTTTTACAATGATATCATCCACATATGCTTTAATCGTGATGGTATGCATAATACTTACTTAACGCTATAGATATGATGCTTAATTATATTCTTATTGTTATAATGAAAAGCTAATTATTTTAAAAGTACGAGTATAATAATTTATTATTTCAGTGATAGATATCAAAGTGAACCTTTCGTATTTGAAGTCCGAAATCATTTGGATACGACAATATGCCTATTTTTATAATGATTTCTAATGTTTACACGAGTATTATACTTTTCAAATAAAACTATTTTTACATATCATCCATGAATGCGATAGAATCTGAAATGATAGGACTCCCGTGACCATGAATGCTGTAAAGTGTTTGAAGCATCGGGAAATTAAAAATCAAATACAAACGCAATAGAATCCTTAAAAATAGTTTTATTTCAAAAGCCTACTTTCATTAACGCAGGTCTTAAATAAATAATATATAGATAATATTCTTTTTGGTGAATAATTCCTTTTGATTTTTCACTGATGTTATAACCAGGTCGCAATGGAACACTCTTACTCTAAGTTATATTCAAGTTACATTTAAAGTAGTGTGTATAAGTATATTATTATTTACGGTTGAAAGGCTTTTATTTATTTGACAGGTACGTATTTCGTATACTTTAAGACAAGATTTTCAGACGATTATGACGGCTTAGAAAATGCCGTGTATAAAATTACCCTGTTATTCATAAATACTTACTTGCTGTCTTTGCCAAATGGCAGTAAGATATTTCTGTACACTTAAAAATGTGTAATTATATAGTGTATACCAAAATGTTAACGTTCTATGTAATCTTATTAGTAAACCTAATTAACGCGTATGGTTCTGTATTATTACTGCATCATAATATAGTAAACAATGGGCTTATATTATTATTATATCATATTTTACACTAGAAATTTATTTGTTCGACTGCGTGTTTCTTTATTGTATTGTGCGGTATTTCAGAGCAACCCTTACGCGCTGAAGGAGGGTGGCGGCGAGATGTCTGCCTGGACGTCGGCTGGCCTGCAACCCTCCGGTGGCTACTACCCCTACGACCCAACGCTTGCTGCCTACGGGTAAGTCCCCAGGGTCCGTGAGACCCCATAGGTCCACAGTGCCCGCGCCACTTTAGATAAAGCCCACGCGCCGCGACACACCCGGATTAACATAATACCTCCCTATCGAGACTTATCTCTGTAATAGATTGCAATGCGAAAGGCTCGTGTTTGTATTTGGCGACTCATTTTGACTTTAATCAATTTCGTTATGTTATGCATATGTAACCCCTTTCAATGCTTTAGTGTTATTGGATTCGTACTCGTTTATTGAGTGATAGCCTGTTATAATATTCTATAATGAATACAATACGGTACTATAACTAAATGTGCACTTCAATATATATGCCCATATGGGTATAAATTTTGATTTGGTTTACATATTAAATTCATATATATAGTTTATTGTCCTCAATTAAGTATTATATTCGCACATGAAATCTTTATAAAGTAATTTTATGCGTGATTGAGTTCTATTAATTATTTAGAGCGTTATCTGAACCAAATTTATTTGGCCGTTTGCTATACGTACTTACTCAGTTTCACTCATATGTATATATGAAGGAATACTCGAAACAAAACCCTATACCAGCACGTCTCACCAGCGCGGTGTAGTAGGTTAATTTCCCTCCCATTATGGAGGAGGCCCGAGCCCAGCAGTGGGACTTATATGGGCTGTGATAATGATATATATATATATATATGTATATATATATATATATATATATATATATATATATATATATATATATATATATATATATATATATTGTATATAAAACACGATTAGTTGTAAAGTTTAGGCAAGTACTTAGTTATCCAAGTATGAGAGTTATTCTGTTTAATACACCATATAATTACAGGTTCCATAAATATATGCAGTAAACATAGCTATTATATGGATAATATGCTGTATGTGAAATATAGGAATGTAGATAATGTATTTTGCTCTTTATAAACCTGTATATGTTAGAATTCAAAAAGGGCGCATTTAAGACAGAAATATATGGGCAATAAAAAGTATCAAGATGCATCGTTAGCATCGTAATAAAGTCGGGGCTATGATCACTAACATCAGATAGTATCACCGGTATGTTGAATAAGTAGAGATATGTAACTGTGCAATAATTACAACAGCTTATTGATAATTCAATTTCTATACAAAAAAATAAATACAGCAATAAAAGTAGTCATACGCTAGGCTCTGCGTGAAGACCGCTCGAGACAAATGACCGTATAACCACTCCCGGTTGTCCGCCGTCTCCTTTCAACACATACACACCCGAACCACTGACAGAGATGAATGATACTACGTCCATTCGCGCTATTGCTTGATTAATTCACAGTTTTTCTTTGAAACGCTATCACATGACGCGTTGCGTTGACGTTTTCGGCAAACTTATCAACCCGTCAGACTTGTCGATGCGCAAGGGTGGCTACGTATTATGTTTATAATGTTATTTTATTCAATCAATAAACATTTGTAAATTAATACAGTTATAAGAGTGTCATAATACAATATAATGCGGATGTATCAATTAATTCTATGTTTTACGTAGCACTTGAATTTTATCCATCCATGAATCACGAAACTGTCTGAAAATAAAAACAAATCATGATACATCAAAGCGGAGTTATGCTGACAATTCGGCTGCGCTCGACTTAATATATAGCAGGCGGTGCGTTATAATCTAAAAATAATTAGACGCGACATTAGTTTTTATGCGTAAAAAAGACAGCGTTACGGGATCGTGACGGGCCGTGCACGGAAATACACTGTGATATATAGCAGTCCCGATGTTCCAACACAATTGTTCACGGCGGCTACTCACGCATAGGGTGATCAATTTGCATTCCTTTAAAGATCTCGCAAACTACTATTATAATAATATCAACACGCATTCATCTACATAGACAATAATAATAATATTAAAAGAGATACATTTCATTTAGCTTAAGCAATTCATTTAAATTTATTTGCGAGTAAAATAATACAAGTTGTTAAAAATATTATAGTATATGTATTCATATCAAATGAAAATCTTCATGAGAGGCATATAAAACACTCCTGACCAAATAAATAGCCTCACAAAGAAACAAGTACAGAGAAAAGCGTGCATAAGCTACAAAACTTGGCTGCGAGTGTAGGCGCACTCGAGTTAAGTACCGTTGGCGTATTATTTGGAACAGCCTGTAATCTGCCACGCCCGCCGCGCGCCGAAATGAAAAATTACTCAGCTATTTTTAACAAAAGTCTCGAGCACAGAAAACGTACAAAAATTAGAGAAAAGAGACGAGGGAGCACTTGTACCGCACCATTGAGATCAAAATGCGCAGGAAATTACCGCGCCCCGAGCGCGTAGCTCTGAGGGAATTATTTGTATGCCAACGATTTGGGTAGTTACTTTTTAAATAAGGCAAGTAAGGACGCTTGTTAACGAGACACGCAGGCTGAACGACATTTATGACTGTTTAGCACACGTTTCGTAATTTATATTTAAAGATGATCGAATATTAATATTTTGCTATTTACATTTGTAAATATAAGATATTTAATCTTATCTGTCATTTTAATGATAGAAGACAATCATCTCAGAGACTTGTGTTTTCCAGTTGTGGCGTACAAGCTTAGTCACTTAGTATTGAACTACTAAAGAAGTTAAAATATTATGGAGAATGGTTACATTGATTACTTTTCTAATAATGAAAATCGCAAATGGGTTGGGTCACCTATTAAAACGCTGAAGTAACAATTAATAGACAACATAATACGCCGTAACGAAAATCATAGTGGCTGTCAAATATTAATTTAAACTATTAGAACTGTACTAAGTTAATTTTTAAAATATTAATTACGCTGTACAATATAAAAAAAATCTGTAACGGTTTATCAGAACACAATCACCGGTCTATGTAGATTATATTTACAAAATTCGACTTTCCAATCATGTGCTATTTATTAAGTTGCATATCAATCAGTTACATTATGAAAGCAGGGGTTTGACGTAGAAAGCAAACGCCTATAATAAGTCACTCGAATTAATTAATCACAGAGTAAGAATATACGATTGACATGTATATTACAAATAAATATTGTAATATTGAGAAATTGTAAACAACTTATATTATAAATAAAAATGATTTTCTTAATTATGCATATTCGTATAATGACGGACGAATGACAGAATATGTCATTATAGCATTTAAAATCTGCGAGTTTGAGGTAAAATTTCTAAATAATATTAGACAATAAGGGGACTTTTGACGGGACTTTGAAAAAGTCATGTGGTGCTCTTGTATTATATTCGATATCTTAGTGTTTTAATGTGTTAATATTAAATAATTTTGATGGCATTTTATGTAATGTGATGCGGCGGAACTACTGGGATGTAGTGAATATCATATAAAAGTATTTTACAACGTTTTCGTTTTCCATCAAAATTCCCACAAGATACCATTAACAGTGTGGCATTGCACTGTTGATGGTGATAATTTGACTTAGACAATGACTAACATGAAAGACTAAAAACGTGAAGATATTTATAACTTGACACTGGCACCAATAGCTCATATAAGTAGCTGATTGCCAATATATAAGAAGAAGAAGAAGAAAAGACAATAATATCCCCGCAAGTAATGGCAAACTCAAAATATAGGCCTGCATGGATGGATGGCTGCTGGCCACACGATCAGCTTGTTATAGCTCAATTTAGGCTTCATAAAGGGTATCCAACATCCAACGAAATTATAAGAAAACAATAAGACTAAAGTAGCGTATTCATCAATATGTAATATCAATATGTAGATATTGCAAAAGTTCTGGTAGAGTTGGTTGTTATACTGTCCTTTGTCGTCTTTTAAGACACCTACGATCAAAGTAAGGGTTGATAGTATTCGCAGCCGCTACCGTAGAGCACAAAAAGTAGCCTATTATATCTTATAAAATATGAATCTAACTAAAATTGTCAATGAAAGCTACAATATATTAAAACTGAATTAAATGAAAATCTTGAATAATAAATTAATGCTTTTAATCTGTCAATTTCAAGCAGTTGCATAAGTCATATATTGTGTTCGCTATTAAAATGCAATGTTTTTTTATATATTCATAATAAAAGATTCAGATATGAAAGATTTTAGACAATAAATTAAGCCGCAAACAAGGTTATAAGTTGATACAGACTAAGTGAGCGTAACAAACCAGTGCCTAAAATATCGACTTGACTCTCACTTGAGTTGCGAATCCTAATTCTAATACAACCCCAGCCTCCCCTAAAGCGGGGGTATTACTTATGTAGGTATTCGTACATAGCTGTATGAGTGTACGGTTACGGGGAGGGCACGTAGAGGCCGCAATTCCCCCAAGCGGGTAGATCGTAAACCTTCGATACCGCGAATTGAATACTCGGCAAGCGCAAATATGTAGCAACGGTTGTAAGCGCCCGCCCAACAGCGGCGCTTTTCATCGGGGTGACCTAATGTACCTACACAGGTACATATTATTTTATTGAGCGTTTGTGCTGGTATTTCAATATAATGTAATGTTTATTTTGATTTTAGGTCATCAAACTTGTCCAAAATTTTCTTATACATATATTAATATAACTGGATTTGATTTGTTCGTTAATACATTTTTATTGCGTGTTAATCATCAAAGTTAAACAACATTAAGCTTCTAAAACAGGAAATGTCACTAAAATTTAATCCTCACATTAATTTGGTACATAAATATGCAGTATTACTCAAAGCTTGAGCGCTGGTTTTATATTAGTGTCTTCAAATTAACAAAGATACAAAGTATTTCCGCCCAACAAAATATTAACATTCTCACAGCCGACTGCATGTGTTCTCACAGGGCGGGCGCGATGTCTAAGTGGACTGTCTAAATTAATTAACAAAGCTTAAAGCATTCCACCCCTTCTACCGCTTTATAGCTGCAACTTTAACTGAATGGTATAGAATCAATAAAATGTTAAAGCAGTAAAGCGCTGTTTCACAATATCGCGGTGCTCCCTGTCGTCACTAACCACCGTAGATTTCGGAAGAGCTTATTTGTGTTCACACTAATGCGGCTTGGTTCCAGAAGCTTTGTATGAAAGCGCATTTGACATGTGTATTAAAACGTCGCCATGATTTTTTATATTGAAGTATAAACAGGCAATAATTCTAAATATAAAAAATATATTAACTAAAAAAACAGTATTCTTTATAAAAAATAACAAGGCGGTGTTAAAACTATTAGGTTGGTAAGTTCAAAACTTATCGCAAACCGACGATCGTTGAGTGACTAGCGATATTGGTAATGTCCGGTGAGCAAGATGGCGTCGCGATCGATCGGCATTTAGTACGTCCACGTTGCCCACGCCTGCGCTGCATCACCTTGCAATTGCAGTTAAGATGCAATCCGCTGCTCTTTTTGCAATATTTATGTACAAAACTACATATCTCAATAGGTATTCACATCTATTAAAATTCAGCTATCAATCAATCAAAGTATCACTAAAAAACATCGAATTCTGCCAATGTTACAAATCTTATTCGCATCATATTACGTAAACGCAAGCTAAAATAGAATTGCCAACGCTAGAATGTAAACAAGTCACTTAAGGTTGCAATTTGCGTGAATATCTGTCGGCACGGGACCATTTTTAACTATTTTCACGCGTGAAACCTATTTATTGGGCCCCTTAGACCGCGCCTTTATCATGTAGACGAGAAAATCGAAGTCAGGTACGATTACTAACAGAGCGGGGGAAGCCACAATTATTACGCTCAGAATGCGGATGCAAATGGTAACCGTGGGCCCTAAAAAACGTACTGAACGTCGCGTCGCCCTGTACCGCGATAGCTTTATTTTTGCTGCCGTTACGTAAAATCTATGGCTTCAAATAAAACGCCTATCTGCTGTGAATTTAAATGTCGCACTTTATCGCATATCCAATTCAATATATTGATTATATATATATATATATATATATATATATATATATATATATATATATATATATATATATATATATATAGATATATATATATATATATATATATATATAGATATATATATATATATATATATATATATATATATATATATATAGATATATATATATATATATATATATATATATTCAACAGTTCATTAAATAAGTAGGCGAATTATAAATGTCTTTGAGAGTCATATCTATAATTAAAATATAAAAATTATTTTGATTTTTACCTTATACCTTATTTTTATACTTTTTACGAATATAATTATTAAATCATTCGAAAATATTTTTGGTCATTTGGAACTTTATTATAAATTGTATATACCTATGTCACTCGATACAACATAGTACGAATCCAATTTACGCTATGCATGTAATCTGTGCGTTAGTACTGTAAGGGGCTGTGCTGAGGTCGGAAGCGTATATCACCCATTAGGTATATGTAAGTATAAACATGTTTGTCGACAGATATGGAGCGGGATACGATCTAGCAGCCAGAAGAAAGAACGCGACACGGGAATCAACTGCAACACTAAAAGCGTGGCTGAATGAACACAAGAAGAACCCCTACCCGACCAAGGGTGAAAAAATAATGTTGGCGATTATTACTAAGATGACGCTGACGCAAGTGTCGACGTGGTTTGCGAATGCGCGACGCCGTCTCAAGAAAGAAAACAAGATGACGTGGGAGCCAAAAAATAAGACAGATGACGATGATGACACCATGCTTTCTGATGAGGAGAAAGACAAGGATGAACAAGAAGACAAATTAAAATCACACAAAGGTTGGTTGATATGATGAATTTAATACAACGTTTAATAGTCAACTAAGTTTTTCAATTAATAATAAATTGTTTTTCGATAGTTTTCTCACAATGTTGACTATTAGACGTTGGTTTGCTTTTAAATTCTATCTTTTAATATTTCTCGTTCAATTTCTAACCTTTACGCGAATTGTTATAATGTTTTATTTATTGTGATAGGTTTTATTTATATGTGCGATTGCGAATTATATTACCTACAAATAATTTCCTAATTCCCCTTAAACTATACTGTATGTGTTATATCATATACGAATTGAGCCGGTGTTGTTAACCGTTTAAAATTGCTTTAATTTTGTCGGAGTATAAATCCTCGAATGAATTGGCATAACGTGGCTGCGAGCCGGAGGGTGTGTGGCTCGAGAGGAGGTAAGGGGCTACAAGGGGCGTGCGGCAGCCTGACGAGGCGAGGCGGGGGAACTGAGTCTCAGGCGTGTAACTGTGCGTAACCGCTCCTCGCTACCGGATTTCCTATTCGTAGTAAAGTGGGCGGCGCCCGGGACCAAATTTCATATAACGCGTCTTCTGTTCGCTACAACGCAACGGGCCGAGGCTCGGAGGTCGCGTTCAGCTTGTCTGTCGATCTGCCCTACTTCATGTTCTTGCCAAAGGATTTGTCGAGTTCGTGGATCGTTTCTTTTATGAGGATATTTCGCTGGAACGTAAGTAAGTACGGTTTTGGGGATTTATAATGTACCTACCGATAGAAACGACAGCGAGTCGCGCAGCGTGGATTTTTCAGAAATGGTATTTATATTTGTTTTATTGTTTTCAACTTTCAAATATTTCGTGCATATAAGTTATTATCTGATTTAAGTTATTTAACATTCTGCACGAATAACAAAACTAATTGATGTGAACCATTAGGAACTAATGTTTGCGTGCACATTTTTGTAAAATATAAATGCATAATAAAATCCAGATACGTATTGGATACGGTACGTGAGAAACGAATAGAGCGGCGGCGGTTGGGGGTCGCCTGTCAACAACATAAATTATAAGTAGGCATTGTTACAATAAAGATGGTTTCTAACGGAGTGTTTTCATAGCGAAGTTCGCGGCGCTAATGGAGTAGCGAGGGCGTCACGCGTAACGCCTGGCATACGCTCGTGTAATGAAGCCCACTATTGTTGAGTCTCGAGTGTACTTAAATTCACGGTGTATGACGAGGGCCACTCTCGACAATGCTCATAAAAAATGTCAAGATGTATAGCAGGAGCACGCCAAACTGAAACTGATGGAACTAATCTTAAATTTAGTTTAATGCCTCTGTACATCGAAATATTGTGAGGTTAACTTCCCTAATAACATTACATATAAATATAATAAAAAAAAACATGACAATAAAACATTACAAGATAAAAATAAATTCCTATGACTTATATTAATTTCTAACATTGGAAGTAAGTAACAAAGGTAAAACATGCAAAAAGGTAAGCTATTTGTCCATACTGTGGTTTTTATGTGTTTGCATAAAATTTAGAAATAAAACATAAATAATAAAATATATAATATTAAAAACTAAAAAACTTAATCCATCTCGCACACTGTTATTTTCTTTTGAAATAAAGATAAATGGTTTCTCTTAGGCACAGATTGTATTTATATGCTAATCCATCTGGTTCGCGTGGAGTAGGTAGAGGTCTAATATCTACCATCTAGACAAGGTACATGTTCAAAAGTGGAGCATAACATTTGATGGAAAGAAGATGATGAAACAGGATTTTCTCAAAATTCTTTAAGCTCAAAATTTACCTTGGTGGACCGGAGATTAATTTATCACCCAAAGAGAGGCTGACCGCGTGAGGACGACGCTCCGGCAATACTGTAATCGTTTGCTGGGGCGTCGATGTAAGATGGTAACTGGAAAGATAGCTCATCCGGACGGGCCACCGAGGGTAAGAATCGGGTACTGATGCCGCGTTCACATGGCGAATAAAAGGTACGTGTACGGTAATTTATGGGGTAACACGTCGTCCCTTCCTTCACCTCGGAGAGATTGGGCGAATGTTGGCCATTGTCAATAAATTAACGTAATAATATATTGATTTATTAGGTTAACCAATGATAGTTTATACCTTCTTTTGCTATTGAAAAAGTTTAAATTATAGATTAACACCACATGCATCTAATAATTAACAATTAATTAAAAAAATATTAAGATTTCCACCTTATTTTTGGGATAGCAATAATAACAAGCGCTAGTTTAAAATGGTATTGAAATTTTATTTAAAGCAACTTCAAATAATAAGTACAAATGGTGATATAGGTTGGTAGTTAAGTACTTGATAAGGGAAGTTTAAAAGTAGCACCAGTGGTAGAGAAGTTTAGCAGCGCGAGATTGTCTTGGTATAGATATGTGATAAAGAGGGATGAAAGGCATGTGACAAGGATGGTTATCAATACGCTTGTGGATGGGCGTAAGGATCGTGGGAGACTCAAGGGTTGGATGGATTATGTAAACGAGGATGTGTGTATGAAAGTTGTGAGTGCAGATATGACGGCTGATAGAAGATTGTAGAAGGTAAAAACGTGTTGTGCCGATCCCACTTAAGGTGGGATGAATGCAGGTAAAGTTAAGTACTTGCTAAACTATACGCTTGGCATTCAATGTATAGAAAATTTTTAAAATTATGGGATCCTGGATTACATTTAATCGTAATCCTCAACAATAAAAGCCAAGAGTTTAATTTCTTTTTTAATTTCTTATATAAACATTTGTATATTTGCTTATATATCGTCGTTCACTATATGAATAGTTTAAAAAAATCTCAAGTAAAATAATTTTAATTGTTTCTTTAAAAAGTACGTTTTGCCTTATAATTACGGGTTAAGAATAAAATCTAACATTTGACTATAACCGTAAGGGATCTTCAGTAGAATGCATAGAAGTACTTTCCTGGAAAAGTTAAGACACGATTTGCAATCCCACTGGACAGATAAGTATGAAAATAATACCATTATCTACATTCAACATATGTCCAGCAATAAACGTGGATAGAATAAATGGATAACAAAGTACGCTTAGTCAAAAATCTAGGAAACCCTATTGCTTCAACTCAAAATGCAAGATTCAGGACACGCTTTGTGTGCAGGATTAAAGGCAGGCGCCCCTGCGGCGACTTCCGACCAACGTCCCTAAACAACAGGGTGTCATCTTGATTTTTATTATTATAATTTTTATTACAACATAAATATAGTTATCTATGTTTTATCTTTAAATCATTCCTAATGGCAATCAATTTTCACTCACAGTATAATCCTGTCAATCCTGAACCTGGTCTAGATTACGTGAATGATTAAAAATTGTGAATTATATCCATACCTTTTTATTCTAATAACAAATAACAACTTTTAACTAGTTATTCAATCGTGACATTAACGATTAACAGTTACAAAACTGTCACTAAACCAACCGAGGCAATCATTTAGTTACAGTATAATAAAAATAACAAAATCACGGAAAAAAAAAATAAAAGATTTCAATGATTAGATTCAGAAAGATCGTCGAATGTTTCTAATCACATAAAATTATTTTAGGGCTATAAGGCCTAGAGCTATAAAGTTGCCCTTTCCCATTAAACTTCAAACGTCGCGTGATAAATTCCGCATTAAAATAAAACCTTGATCATAATATACAAAAATTTAAAACGTGCGTGATGGTTAGAGATTCATTAGAATGAATAACTATCTAATCAAAAAGCGACCTATACGAGATGAACACTTATCTAAACAATTTTGGTGATATAATCCTTAAGCCAGATCGCAAACAAACTTCAATTCTCGCTAACGTTCTTTCTTTTACGGAACGTCAATGCCAACGACGTGTAATATATCATTTTAAGTCACGGCAAACAAAACCAATATAAAAGCTTTCACACGCGATCCCTAGACGTCGCGTCGTCGTTGGCAAACAAACACACAGAACTATCCGGAGCTAAGCCACTCATGAATAAAAGCTTCATTTTCGGACCCCACCAATAAATGTTAATTTTAGTTGTGAACGTTAGCGTTGCAAACAAAATATTAATCCGGCACGCGTTAATGGAAAACGAGTAGAAGTAACACAAACAAATGTATATACATTGGTCGCGCGTCATTCATCGGGGAGAAGAGCAATAAATTGCACTGTACTAGCAGTAAAGTGCAGGTCTACATTAGACTACTAACACTCATAAAATATCATAATGGTTAGTTTATTAAATATTCAAGAACTACCCAATTATATATAACTAGCTTCTGCCCGCGAATTTATCCGCGTGGAGTAGTTGTGAGTTAGCGTTAATCCAAAGTAACTATTCCTCCTACAATATTTCATCCCCCTTTTCAACCCTTTACAACGCTGTTTCCAATTTAAAAGTATGCCTATGTCCTTTCTCAGGCTTTAAACTATATGTGTACCAAATTTTATTTAAATCGGTTTAGTAGTTTTGTCGTGAAAGCGAGACAGACAGACAGAGTTACTTTCGCATTTATAATATTAGTAAGGAAGTAAGGATATATTTACACCTTATAAACTTAGTTACAAAATATAGTTATCAAAAATATACAAATATTTTTAAAACACACATAAAATAAATAATGTTACTTTATTAATTTACCATGCATCTTAATAAATTTGATACAAAATATATGTATCTAATTTTGAACGTATTTAATTCAATATAGAAAGACAAACAAATCCTAGACGAATTATTACACCCTAAACATGGGGTTTTTCTTAAGTGGAAACACTATGGGGAGAGCAGTATTGAGTCGCCCCGAGCGACTAGGACGGGTTTTATTAAGTCGTGAGACGCCCTCGGCTTGTGACTAAAAGATACTGAAGGGAAAAGCACTCAATACGAGGTGTGGAGTGTCTTCATGTTATATATTCCCGCCGCAATTGTACCCCCGCAATTATATACCATATATATACACTACCGTCCAAAAGTTTGGAAGCACACCTGTTTTCAAACAAAACAAATAAACGCCGACTAATAGCGGTAAAAATTAGCAATAATCTTAAGTTTTACAACCTTTTACGACTGTCTACACAAACACAAAAGGATTATTATCCTACATTCATCAAGTTTTATGGAATTCCTTAATATTGACGAAACACGTGTTTTATGACTTAATCCGTCGGCTACTTTATCCTATGCAATGGTGTAGTTTTATTGATAATGTTTGCTGGTTTTAACTTTTTTAGACCTTATTCAGTCGCACTTGAGCATTGGCACGTGAAAGTTGTGATATTAACATTGTCTGTATTCGAAAGATATCGGCTACTACTTTGACCGTATTTTTTCTTCTGAAAATGGCAAAACGCAAGCAAATCACGCTTGAACAGCGAAGCGCTATTTGCACTCTACGCGAGGAAGGATACAGTGAACGTCAAATCGCAGAAAGGCTCGGAATTTCTTGTAAAGGTGTCCACTATACCCTTGCTAGAAAACAAGAAACGGGGAAAAATGAAGATAGAAAGAGATCTGGTAGGCCCAAATCCACAACAAATCAAGAGGACAACTTCATTAGAGTTCTTTCTAAACGGAATCGACGCTTAACTGCACCACAGATCACTGCAGCTCTGAATGATACGCGAGAAACACCCATTTCAACAACTACTGTTAAAAGACGCTTACTGTCTGCGGGATTAAGAGGATGTGTTGTTGCTAAAAAACCCAAACTAACAAATCGACATAAGAAAAATAGACTAGAATGGGCAAAAGCGCATAAAAACTGGACTATAGAACAATGGGAAAATGTCCTTTGGAGTGACGAATCAAAATTTCAGATTTTCGGATCCAATAGACGTGTCTTTGTACGCCGGTCAAAAGAAGAGAGGGCTTCAGAGGCATTTACAGTGCCTACCATCAAACATGGTGGTGGTAATGTCATGGTTTGGGGGTGTTTTGGCAACAGTAAACCCGGCAATCTTGTGAGGATAACCGGAAAATTAAACAAGGAAGGCTATTTAAAAATTCTCCAAGATTCTGCCATACCCAGTGGACTAAGTCTCATTGGTTCTGGATTCATTTTTCAACAGGATAATGATCCTAAGCATTCGTCTAAATTGTGCCAGAACTTTTTAAACAAGAAAAAAGCTGAAAACATTTTAAACATCATGCAATGGCCATCTCAATCCCCTGATCTTTCTCCCATTGAACTTGTTTGGGATGAACTTGACAGGAGGGTGAAAAGTCGTTGTCCTACGAGCTCAGAACATTTGTGGCAGCTATTAGAGAACGAATGGAACAAATTAGATAAAGATTATTTTAAAAAATTGATTAATAGAATGCCCAGAATATGTGAGAAGATTATAAAGGAGAAAGGTGGACACTTTGATGAAGCTAAAATTTAATCTAATTTACCATTGTATATTATTTTTTTATTTTGTTTAAGTTAGTTTCTGTTTGTTCTTTATTTTTTTATCAATACATTTAAATTTAAATGACTTAGTTTGGTTTTATTCGATTTTACCTTGCTGCTTCCAAACTTTTGGACGGTAGTGTATATAAAACCACATTGTATAATATGTTTAACTAACTTTCAAAGCAAGTGTAATGTCGATAGTAATTGCAGTTGAACATTTAAAACAAGATAATATGCTAGTAAATATGTTAAAAGTATTGATTTTAGAATGCATTTGAAAGTACCTAAATATTACATACATACTATCACGACATGTCCTTTGCAGGGTAGGCAGAGAGAACAAAGTGCCAGAGAACTCTATACTCTCTATCCTTGCATACTTCACTCGCTTCCTCAATATTCATAATTCTCTTCATACACGCTCGCCGGTTCAGACTCTTGACTCCACCTTCCCTCAGTACATGACCGATCTGGTCTAGGAAGGTTAGTCTCAGTCTCCCCCGGTACCTACATCCTTCCACTTTCGCATTGTATCTTTATATCTTCTTAACCAGACGTTCGTTCGGCATTCTCTCCACATGTCCGAACCATCGGAGCATTCCCTTTCGTATCTTTACACCAATACTCTCTTTCATACCTAAATATTAATAAGATTTAAACGTCAATATAACGAAACAAAATATTACTCGTTTCGATTCGTTTTGTATGCATAATACCTACCATTAAATAATTTATACATTTGAAGAGTTCATGCAATAATAGTAATTTTCATGCAATAATTGTAAGTAGTTGATTCCATTTATTAAATTAATGATTTATGGTTCAGTTGTTTTATTAAATCAAATTAACGATGATAATTATTGTTCGTACAGATTGTTAAAATTGTGTATTGTGATATGAATAAATGACATCCATGAACCTTGTATAAATATATCGGCATCTACTGTCATTGTTGGGTACGAGTAATGTAATAATAGAGATTCCTCGCCTGATTTTTGCAACTCTCACGAGGAAGTGAGGTGTGGTAATACGAAATATTTTTAACTCGTCATCAAACGAGAGATTAATGGCTATATAGAATTAATACAAAGGTGACTTGGTTTGAATTAATGATTAAATAAAATAAAAAATTGAAAAGTACAAATAATCGATAAAATAAATGTTTTCAACAATGCTTGGAAAAGGAAGTCGAGAATATTCTTAGCAGAGTTCTAAGAAAGCAAATGACGATATATATTATATAATAAAACTCAAATAAATAATTAGGTATTTGAACAAAGACACATGCCTATATAAAATAGAAAAATCACTGTATCAGTTGCTACAACTAATAATAACAAACTTGATATGAACCACCTTTTCTAAACAAATATTAATATCGTTAAGAACTTAATTTATCATAGAACTTAACATACCTACTCCTGATACAAATATTAAGAAAACGCCCATTAGTTTGTAATCTCCCGCTGCTATAGGCTTTTATTAAAATATTTAACGCTAAAAACTCGGATAACTATATGTATAAGATAGTCGACAAAAATATACAATATAGAAAAATCACGGTATGAATAGCTACAACTTATAATATTAAAATTGATATGAACAACCTTTTCTATACAAAGATTAATATCGTTGTAAAGAAATTAACTTCACGTAAAACATATCTATCTATACCACTGATATAAACATTAAGAAAACGCCCATCTGTCGCTTATCTCCCGCTGTTGTGGGCTTTTATTAGATTAATTCAATGAAAATTAAAACAATTTGCCGGATAAATATCTTCGCTGGAAGTATCGGTGGCGTCCCTATTTATCCCCAGTGAAGGGCAACACGGATAACCCCTCTTAAAAGCTAGGAGCAGTCAGCATTAAATGGAATAAAGAGAATGAAGTCGAGCGCTCGCATTATCCCCGTGGCCCGCACGCCACCTCACTTCAACCCCGCGTACGTACTCACCATGCGCTCGTGGGCCTCTGAATTTCATTAGCGGCCCGGAGCCCGCCTCCACGCCCGCCAAAAGCCACTTTACAACGGAAAATGGCATTATGATAATACTTAAAGCCTTATAAAATTCACTGAATAAACATTTTTATGTAATTTTACAACATCTATTTTTTATCAGTTCTACCTTTTACAGGATTAAATTGATGACATATTCTATAAATTCATTTTTGTATTCTTATGAGTTTAAGTAATTAAACTACTAATTAAGTATATGACTTATATATTATAAGTTTAAGAAATGCTTTAAAAATGTAATGCAAATATAATATGATATTGAAAACCATAACAATGATGACCTCATAAATATAGAATGCGTAATAAAAACGACAGAGGATTGATGACTGCAAAAGTATAAGTGAGTATCGTATCAAGGGTAACCGTTAATTGTGTCGCACACATTTTGCGGAGAAGCACAGTGCCTCGGGGCACGCCGGGAAATGCGAAATAAATGCTCGGCTTAAATGCGAAAGGGCTCGGGCACCGCGCCCGCGGCAGGGGTTCGCGCCCCAAAGTGGTATTTTCACTTCGCTAATCGGATAACCACTTAACGAATGGGTCACTGCACGCCTAACGTATTTTCACACGACTTTTCTGAAGGGAGCCATGAGATTTCACTTCTTAGTAGCGAAAACTTACGTTCTGCTTGTAATGGTCACGTTGCCGAACCAATCCGTAGCGTATCGATTTTATTTTTCGGGTACATTTTAAGCCCTCTTTATTGTTATCGTATTAGTAATGGTCTCGGCTATTGCGACTAATCTGATTGCAATAATATGCGCTCACGCGTTTATTGCCAGTCGGACGTAATATATGATCGATGAATACTATTATCTTTGCAGATGAGGAGCGAAAAGGAGACGAGATACTGCAGGGTATGCACCATCAGATGCTGGGCTACGGTATTAAAGAAGAAGCAAAGAGAGGAGCGTCTGACTGTGGCGTGCCAATACCGGCGTCTAAACCCAAGATATGGTCCCTCGCGGATACTGCAGCATGCAAAACGCCTCCGCCAGCTGCGCAACCTTGGCCACAGCATGCGTATGGTCCACCAGAAAGAGCGGCACCATCAGATGGAAGTGCGAATGGCTTTGCACTACCAGCAACTGCAGCTGCTAGTCCAGCAAGTGGTTCCTTTGGTCGTTATGGAGGATTCCCTGGTGGACAGTATGGAGGTCAGCACCCTTGCGTGCATCCTGCCTCTTTTCCTGATGTGCAGACTGATACACCACCGCAGACACCTCCTAATATGAAGGTGCCTAGTGTTGCCAACCCACTCGGTAGTGGTGGGAGTTCCGGTTATTGCTTCCCTCGACATCAACAGTCACCACAGCGTGATCCCTATCACAATGCTCATCATGGCGCCAACAATCATCAACCTAACCAACCACATCACAACGAGGGATCAGCGGCCTTCAAACCATTCTATAAAAGGTTACTATTTAATATTCTTACTTAAAACTTTCCGTCAGGAGTTCAGATATAAAATATTATGGCTCATATGCAAATAACCGGCATAGATTAGGGTTAAGTCAATTGAAATATTGCTAACGTCACGTGAAAAGAGTGAATGTTTCCTATTCCAGCTCACTACAACACGTCAACGGTTTCGTGTCGGCCGTCTGAAAGCGGACCGCGTACTACTAGCGGTGAGTTACAGACTGATTCAGATTGAAGAACTTGAGCATAATGACGACGCAATTTGCACATATAAATATAAGAATTGCCCACCTAATGGAAGATGATGCTAAGATATCTGAAAGCCATAAACTGAGTTGTGGTTTAGGAGCGCAGTGTCGCGCCGGGGTGTCATGTCGGTAATTGAAAACAATGGAGTTGAGTCGAGGCGGAAGGGCGACACGACGCGCGACTCGAGGGCGGCGAGATTGCAATCTTGTGACATTTGTCATTGTCAAAACAACGCGTTCCGTACGCCTACGCCTTTACTGCTGACCTGCCCAAATTAGCTCTTTTTACAAGTATGTAAAGTTATTCCTGATGTGGACAAATTTCCCCAAATTATAACATGATAATCCTCATAATTATTGTGACATACATATTTCGCAATTGATTGTAATATCATATCTATATCCTTTTCAAAGCAAATCTAAATTATTAATTTTTAAAGTAAATAATTAATCTCTTAGATAAATTAAAATAGAAAATGTAATTAAGGGAAAAAAAGAGTTACCTAATTAACATTGCAAAACTAATACAAATTTAGCACAGATACGACGAATTTCGTATCGTTTCCCTTATCACATATTCTAAGAGCCGTCAAACGTTTTCTACGAAGGAATAGCGGCATCCGTGTCTCATTACAATAAATCGCGTAGCCACCACCGCCGCACAGGATGGCATCGCCAAGAATTTTGTTTCAACCAAACGCTCACAAATTCACTTATATAAATCTTTTGTATTATTTTGGTTTTCACGCCTTTTTGTCCCACGAATTCTTTGACGCGAAAATCCTTATCGCGGCATTCATTTAAAGTAGCACTAAAAAGAACGCATTTATATAGACCGTTTTTGTTCTTGTTTTAAATAACATTCCTATATCATTTTATCTTATTATTTTTCTAAATTATAGTAGCATTAAATTGAACTTCCATCGTATTTCAATAATTAATAAATCATTATATAATCGTATAGGTATATGAATATTAAAACTACCGAATTGATTTTTGTTACCTCCTGATATTAAAAATATGGCAATGAGTTAATCAAACTGTCAAATAAACTTTTAATGATACAACAACTGTTCTCTTCCAGTTCTAAATCATCCTTAATTTCATTTTCTAGAATGAGCATTCTGTGTAAATAATTATCAATTCTATAATTGTACGATGTCATCTCGTTGTGCTAGTATGTTGCCGTCCGGCAGTCATGCAGGCAGTTCAGAGCGAAGCGATAACGTCCGTACCGCGATCGTGCGTGGGCGCGGAATCTCAATGGGTCCTCTTCATTCACAATACAACCTCCGCATTAAAAGCTGCTTTACTTTTTTTCGACGTCCTAATCTTTCCTCTTATCTCTCGATCCTGACTCGGGTCCTTCTCCATTTCATTCAGGCGCAGGTCGCTCAGACAACCTGTTTGACTTCTTTTTTCATTGACGCCGTACAAGCTTTAGATGACCGCGGCCGAGGTCGAATTTTTATTTCTTTCACATTTTGGTTTTCCGGTCCAAACGATTCGTTAATAAATTCTCAGATAATGAGACTGAACGTTTCGTCACCTCGTCTCGATTGGTTTAGACTTTTTCTTTTTCGGTTTATATGTGTGAACGCGGCGGCGGGCTCGCACCGCCAACACTGCGATAGAATCGAAACAGCTATCCGAATGGACCTTCTTTTTCATTAATTTAAATACCGCTATTCTTTTAGATGGATATTTTATTGTTTTAAAATAAACTGAAATAATCTGACCGTTAAGACGTTCGGGATGAATATATTACAATCTAATGTTTTGTTTTTATTTGTTGCAGGTAAAGCACGTGAAACCTGGGTCGCTGATCTACCCATCAACTACTAGGGACTATCTGATATCACAGTGGCACAGTGTTTCAGTTCTACGATAAGATCAACAACGCAACAATATACCTTTAGTTAAATGGGCTCCGGCTGATAAAACGATTAAGTTTGCAGACCCAGTGTCAAATTTAATTATTTGACAATATACACATTTGTATGTTACAATGAATAGTGTAATTCTTAATTCCTGATGTATAATGCACTGATTGTAACCGGTATTCGTTAAGTACATGAGTTTAATATAATGTGATTACACGCCGTTATTTAGGTACGATTGTCACTTGTACTTGTCGAATAAAATATTGTATGAAATCAACGTTGCTCAGTATTTTTATAGATATAAGAAATATTATGGATATAATATCCAAATTATTTATAGATACACAGAAAGCGCAATTACATGTAATAAAAATTTGAAAACCTAGCCTGTATTGGTTTTAGTGAATTGTAAATTGATTGTCCAATTATGGAGATTTGTCATAAGGAATCTTATAAATATTATATTTTCGGTTAGTTCTTCCATAAATGTTTTTAACATGATTTTAATTATTTTTGATCAATAAATTATATATTATTTATCGATGCCAGAACTAATATTAAGTGCAATTGTACATTTAGAGTATAGATGATGCGATGTAGTTTTTTTTTTGGTATCGATATTTAATATATATATATTATTGTTTAATTTTGTTAATATAAACATAAACAGTCGATTGACCGTCGATTTGGTTATTGTTGTTATACTTGTATATATAAAAAAAATGTTTTGTAGATTATCTATATTAGGTTGTCAAGATGTGTACAAAGTAATTAATATCATTTCATCGCGTTTGATGTTATTGACGAATAATTTGATAAATGAACATTTTATAATATTTGTTTAAAGTATTATTAGTATACAGTTATGTACATAAATATTTACTTCTATTTTTTTTTTTATTTAAATCGGTCACAATCTGTTTTCGGATGCAGGATTAATGGAATATATTTTTAATTGGAGTTTTTAATACTTTGATAATGTAATAATTTGAAAATGGATCATGCTTCTGAACGAAACAAAATATTTAATAAGATTGTAACGACAACACCACTAGTTAATGCGATATGTGGCCATACTGTATCTAATTATGTAAAAAAAAAAAAAATATTTATGTGGCAAATAAATAGGCTGTTAAAATTGAAATTTGGAAATTTTGTTTAATTAAAAAGCACAATGCAACAATGGTTTGGTAGATTGTTAATAAACACTGGACCTGTGTGCTAGCAAATACGAGGCGCAATTAATATATTCGAGACTTCTTCAATATTTTCTTATGAATGCATTGCAAACATACATCGATCGATAAATTTAAGATAATTTATTAATCATTATATAGATGTAATACTATTCTCAGTAATTATGAAATATGTCCTTTTATTTTACGGGTCACAAAAAAAAAGGCAATAGTTTGATAATATTTCATTAATAAAATTCAATCCGCTATTTAAACATGATGAAATAAAAATGTGACCAAATCGAATACATTCGCTTAATGTTAAACGTTCTATATAGATATTTATAGAATATATACCTATTAATTATTATTATTATGAGTAAAATTATGTAACGATTGTAATTAAATCTTTATTTCAACTGTGTAAGTTTAATTTAACATCCTTCATCCATCCTAAATATATTAAATTTTACAATTAAACGCCATTTGCTCTTTATTCAAACTCGTCACAGTATTTATACACTACAGATTATGTTTTAAACAAATAAAATTAGCAATCACTCGTTAAATACGAATAACATTAAAAGGAAAAAAAAATGTAAAAAAGGTAGTATCTACCTGCCGCCTCGCTTTTAACTAAGTAAATTATCAACATCGTTATAGAATGAGGCGGACCGTTTTTGACGGACCGACGTTGGGTCACCCCCAAGGATTTTGCAATTTATTCCTAATTAATTCTTAGTTACAATAAGTAAATTCTGTTCAACCCTTGCTAAAACTGTAATTAATTAGAATTAAATTAAAAGAAATCTCTTTAAAATACTTCGATCCTGAGGTCTATATAAAGAAAATGGGGGGAAAAAACTGTATAATGAGCTGCTAAAAGTTCTCAAAAGCTGAGGGTTGGCTCCCTTGTTTAACTCTAAAGATTACTTAAAAGCTAATAAAATGACCTTTTCTACTCTTTAACAGATATAATTATGAACTTATTACTCGACTTACTTCATTTAAGATACTTATTGATTTATTTTGGTATATTTTCTGTAATTTTACCTACTTGAACTTTTCTCTTAATTTCATCTTTAATTACAATTACATTATTGATTTCATAATTACTTGATTACAATATTTTTCATGTAAGTACTCTTTTTATTTATTAATTTCTATAAATTATTAGAATAAAATAACTAGAATTATATAATTTAACTTGTTCTATTTTTTTACGAATTTCATTTTATATGCATACTATATCAATATATTGGTTATGACGACCTGGGCCAAATGCATCTGAGGCCGTTTGGTCAACAATTACATTCTCGAGGAGGGTTGGCGTCTGACAGGCGGCCGGTCACAAAACTATTGCCAATAACTTTTATAATATATACTATGAAAGAAGAGTATATATTGTATCGACCCCAAGTAATTGGGATAAGAGTGATGACTACATACATAATATATATTGGTAAATGGTAGCATAATTTTAGATGATGAAATATATTCATATTTAAATTAAGTGTTCCAATCAATTCCTGTACCTATTATGATGTATAAACAAATGGGATAGGTACTTCTATCTTCAGTCGTCTAACCAACGATGATATAAAGTCAACGGACATAAAAAGAAAGTTTAAATAGGAAATATTAATAAATATTTCCATGCAGTGACGGAGTAAGAATACAATTCACCACCTACCTTACTCGTGGCGATACCCACGAGTAAGGACAAGGACAAGGTAAAAGTCGACTAAGGGATAAAATATGTATAAAACATCTATGCAGGAGAAGGAAAATTCGAAATAAATCAATATACCAACACATCTGATCAGCGTGGTGTAATTAGTCAATTTCTCTCCTAGTGTGAAGGAGGCTTGAGCCAAGCAGTAGGACATATATAAACTGAGATGATGATGAATAAATGATTTGCCTTCTCTATATGAATAGTTCACTAACCCTTACCTGGTCTAGAGTGTCGTCACTAATGTAGATACAGAGTCTGCAAAAGAACGAAGATGCTTAATATAATACTATAAGTAAGCCCTATTTATCACCATTTAATAGTATGTCAATTACCTTATTGTGGAGAGACAGCTCGTGATTAATATAATTTATTATATATCAATAGTGGATTACATAAATCTCTCTTCGAGAAGAAAGTGAGTCACAAATGCGATGTTTTAATAGAATCATATCAAACGTGAAAATCAGCCATTATAGTGATCGGTGCAGGTGTATAAGATCTCTAACTATGCTCACAGCTAATTGCAGATTGTATTCCAAACATATTCAAAACTAAATCCGAAGCTGGTAGTAGATATTTCTCATATGCATAACAATAGATTTTTTTAAAGCTCGAAAAAATAAATAAATGTAAAATACATATTAAATTAACAGTCAGCAATAGCTGTCTATAATAAAATCTAGTATTGCGAATTGTTTGAGTTTCCTTAGTGTCCTAAACCATATATAAGGTAAATCGTATGAAAAAAATAAGGATAATAAGTTAGGTTAGTTGAAAAAACATTGTATATCGTGTTCCTTCATTTGTCCTTATACAAGTATAGTATGCAGACATAAAAATAATATGTATCATATCATTGATATTCTAACTATACTCGTAAGTTGAGAAGTTTTAGGAGCTATATTAAAGTGGAGTACACACTCCATATTTTAAGAAATCTCATAAAATATTTTTACTTATAGTATTAGTTTATTTAACTGTGTAGCGTTGAGTTATGAATAAAATGAGCTACCTCCTGTTTTTCCCCGTAAATGTCGTAAGAAATTACTAAATGACAGAAGCTGATATCATTAATAATGCAACAGAAGGAAAATTCGAAATAAACATCTCTTAGCAGCGTGGTATATCTAATTTGTAAGATGTCCAGACCAGGAGTCAAAACAGAAAAACACTAAAGAAAACAAAGATAGAATCTTGAGAGGAAAATGAAAAGTTAGAAATTGTTCTAGATTATTCTATTCAATTAAATCTAATCTACGTGTTTTTTTATTAACAATATTATACCTAAATAAGAAATAATATCATAAAATACACATTTAGCAACAAACAAAACGCACCAAATGCTTGCACTTAATCAAATCCATTACTATAGCAATTGAATCTGCAATAAAACCGCTATTGCAAATAAAATGGCTATAAACATTGACAGTACAAATAGCGACTAATAATCAACGGAACCAATCCGAACCTACGAATGTGACAACAATAACATTTTATGCCTACCTTTATTGAGATGCGTTGCAGATGATTGCTACAATAAAATTGTTTGCTATCTATATTTTTAATTAAATATATATTTATCAATTTAACACTGACGATAGATGTAATTTCCCGTGTGGTGACGGAGTAAGAATAGTATTCACCACCCCCCTTCTTACCCGTGGGTGATCGTACGAGACGACTAAGGGATATAAAACGCAAATAACATCTCTGCGAGAGAAAGGAAAACTCGAATCAAAACCCTATATCATTCAATCAATTACTCTCCCATTAAGGAGGAGGCTCGAGCCCATCATTGGGACATAAATGAGCTGAGATGATGATAGATGTAATGACGTAGGCGTAAAATAAAATGAAAAATCTCCTTATCCAACGAATTTTAAATTGTTGTTTGCACTAAATTACACTGACATTACCTACTAAAATCTCGCCTCATTATCTTAGACAGAGAAGAGACTTAGCTTAATTTAAAGCCTAACTAGTCATTATCTTTGAAAATATAATCGTTAATAAAACATATATTGCTGCAGACACGATTTGAAATGAGTAGTTTAATATAGGATGTTTAATGAAACCATTAGGATTATAAGATCCTTGTTATGAATCTTAATACTCTTTAAATTAGTTCATTAAAAGCCTATTCAAGAAACGGAGCTGGATATAATTAATTCTACTTAAATATTCCTTAAGGAGAATGTATAAGTTTTTAAAGATGTAGGCAGGCAATGGCTGTATAAACAGAGCTAACTTTGTAAGGTTATAAAAATGAAGGGACAGTGAATTAGTTAAATATTAGTATATTTACGTAATTATATATTATGCCCGTATTCCAATGAAGTTTCAGAAACTAATATTAAGTATATTTTTTTTCTGTTATACTTTAAAACGCCTACACAGATATATATTATGTATATATATGTAATACGCATTAGTCACTTAGCGTAATAGTACCTATCAATGGTATTATTTCATGACAATAACTGTACTACAACCAAGCACTTACTTATGAACGTTTAACGAGTTTCAAGTATTCTACAACAGATGGCATACCTAGTCCACATTTCTGTATCCTACTACGTACTGGTAATTTTAATTCAGAACTTATATCCTGTACTGGTAATTTTAATTCAGAACTTTACTTGTGTACGATAACCAATAAAATCTTAATTAATTGGAATTAAAACAAAGTTTCTGGACTGACAAAAAGCGTTTCTTATACAGTTTGCATACTCGACAGTTTTTCACAGTAATAATAATACAAATTAAACGTAGGTATATATATTTTTTTGTTTACAATTTTCGTAGAAGTAAATTAAGCAAAATTTAATTTCTCTTAGTCACCGTCCTATCGTATACTTCTATCGTATCTTAAATTTAACAGGTATTTTAAATTAAAATCGCATTTATATAAATGAAGTTTTTATATTAATTATATTTTATATTGCTTACAAGAATTTTTATATAAAGCTATCTGTGGAGAGATCTATGTCATTAAGTCATATCGCTTATAGTTGATCTAACCTTGAATTAAAATTTCATTATAACCTATTATCTAATGTACCTACATTCTAGAATATGTAATAAATTACGCAAAAAATATCTAAACCCAAAAAGAGTCTTTAATTAAGATTTAATTAAAACTTGAATATATGAGATTTATGAGAATTCCTCTGATTTAAACATATTTTAATACTGATAGGGCCCACACTATTGCCAGTTTTCTGTCTACAGCCGCGGCCCGGCAGTTCAAATAACAAACCCTTGCATGAGCACTTGGGCTGTAGCAATCTGTTGTTAAATGTCAGTCGTTCTGCGAGCGAGACATCCGTCAGCCCAACTTTCTGGGTGGGTTTGGGCTTTTCATTTCATCATTACAGCCCATATGTCCCACTGTTGGGTTCGGGCCTCCGCAATGGGAGGATAATTAACCTACTATACCGCGCTGGTCAGACATGTTGGTATAGGGTTTGTTTCGAGTTTTCCTTCTCTTGCATAGATATTATATCCCTAAGTAGTCTCTTACGATCACCCACGGGTAAGATAGGGGGTGGTGAATAAGTGAATTGTATTCTTACTCCGTCACCACACGGATTTTTTTTCATTTATGGGCACCGGAATAGCTGTATCCCTAGTATACAAAGGTCCATGAGCGGTCGTAATACTTACCATCAGGTTTACTACTTGCTCGTTTGTCATCATAAGCGATAAAAACTTGCATAATAAAATTAATCGAAAAAAATTTTTTACTCCTATATTTAGTTTAATCTTTAGTTGTAGGTACGCATCCTATTTGCAGTACCAATTTGAACATGGTAAACTTTAACAACAGCCTTTTAGTTATGTAAGGTCCATGACTGCTGTTAAAGTTTGAAATGAATTGAAATAATTATTTATTTTAATTTTTTTTCTCTCAACTTTGTTTAATAGTCAATGAATACATAAACTATTACACTGCTATCGATTATAACTTCTATTGCAAGAACGAATTGGCTTAAGCTTTTAAATTTTATTGCAGTTTGACGTTTAAATAGATAATGCATGGAACCGCTGTATAGATGGCGGTGTGGTGTGCCAACCTCTCGTATTGACTGTCATGTGTTTGATTTCCAAGTAGTATAATACTTTATTCAATTTAAAAATGACTATTCTAATTGAAGGATGAGATTATAGGATACAATGATTATTTTAAGTGTTATCTAACAAAAAATAATGAAATAGATTTAATGCCGTAATGCATAATATGATTAAGACATTTACAATTACACTACCTAAAATAAAAACAGGTGGTTTCCACCCACCTGCCTAACATTGAAGATGTCGAAGCTAATCACTTCAGATTTCGATGGGAAGGGTCAAATTTATTCATAACCTCGCATTTATCACCGCGGGCCATTCCGAGTAGTTTTTCGCATGTATGAGAAAATTGCCGAAACGAAATTCTATCACGCGCTCTGAGGAGGGCGAGAGCCGTTAGAATCTCGTGCACCTTGCCGAAACCAATAAATCAAACTATTGCGTAATACTGGCCCTATATGCATAAGGATCACGGTGGACCTTCAGTTTTATTTATTATACTACTAAACAGACTTTATTAATGATTTATGAGACATTTAATCGTAATATTCTTTTAAATAAATTTATATATTTGGTTTAATATCAATTTGAGATATGTATTAAATTTAAGTATGAAAGTAAAATTAATGCGGTCGAAATGCGATCTCTGCGGAAAATCTGTGGAGTTAGGCTGACCGACCGCATTCGTAACGACGTAAGAGAGCGAGTAGGTATGAAAGAGAGTATTGGTGTAAAGATGCGAAAGGGAATGCTCCGATGGTTCGGACATGTGGTAAGAATGCCGAACGAACGTCTGGTTAAGAAGATATACAATGCGAAAGTGGAAGGATGTAGGTACCGAGGGAGACCGAGACTAACCTACCTAGACCAGATTGGTAATGTACTGAAGGAAGGTGGAGTCAAGAGTCGCCGAAACCGGCGAGCGTGTATGAAGAGAATTATGAATGTTGAAGAAGCGAGTGAAGTATGCAGAGATAGAGTTCTCTGGCACTCTGTTCTCTCTGCCTACCCTGCAAGGGATATGACGTGATGATATGTATGTATGTATTAAATTTAAAAAAAATAACCTTTATAGATATTTGACAATTTTAATACTTATTAACGACTAGCTTCTGCTCGTGGTTTCGTCTGAGTAAAAAGTAACTTTACAAACGTTTTTTTATTGCTTATGGTAGCATACGAGCATGCAGCCCACGTGATGGTAAGTGCTACTGCCGCCCATGGACCTCTGCAATACCAAAGGTATAGCCAGGTCACTACCTATCAATAACCGCGAACCCACTCTGATGGGCTTCCGGCTCTCTCGCTCACCGAACGAAGCGCAATAGCAATACGCCATTACTCAGACGTCGATTTTATGCGTGAGTGGAGAGCCGGTTACATCCGGGGTAATAACCCCGGACGGACCGGCCCGCAGCTGTAGACAGAAAACTGTCAACAGCGTGGTCCTACCACTAACAAAAGTTGAACTGTCATCAAGTGAATTAAAAAAAGTATCCTACATATTAATCTAAGTAACGGTTTAAATATTGCCAGTATATCAGTGACAATTTTCATCCAAATCTATTCAATGAATTACCCGTAATTGTGTAACGAACATCCAAACAGCTTTTTTTATTCCCTTTGATGGTAAACGAGCAATCAGCACATCTGATGGTAAGTATTACTACCGCCCATAAACCTTTCTAATACCAGGGGTACAGTTAAGCCGCTGTCTACCAATGAAAATCCCAAATTCATCCATCTAGCTGGGTTGTCAGCTCGCTCGCTCACTGAAGCACAGTAGCACGTCGCCGCTGCTAAGGCGTCGATTTTCTGTAAGAGTGTGGTACTACCCCGGATGGATCGACCCGCAGATGTAGACAGAAAACTGTCAACATTGTGGGTCCTATTGCTATAAAAACATCTATACAAACTTTCAACAATATTAATAAGATTTAAAGTTCTAAACTCCATATATATTTCACAAGGTTATATTTATTAGATATTCAGTAGCCCCATAGAGTATAAAAAAAGAAACTAGAAAAAATGTACCAGTTTTATGACAATTTTTTTGGTTAGTCATCAAACCTGTTCGAAAGGTAATAAGATCCCTCACCACTTCTTTAAAACCCATGGTTTTCATATGGCCTTATGTAGAAGACACAATTTAAAGATAAGAAAAACTTAATTATGAAATTACGGGTCAATCAATCTAGGCAGGCATGTATATATTCTGGGTAGAATATATAGTAATAAAATATGTATTTTAATATGAAAAAGTATGATCGTGTAGATATAAGTTTGTTTATTTATTCTTCGTTCGTGACGTGGAACCTCCCACGTCCAACATTGGACATCAGGCTGATGGTATGATGATCATGATTTTTGTGAACTACTCTGGATGGATATCCAGTAGTACATAACGATTACCTAAAAATATATAATATCTAACAAAATATATGCCTCATAAAACGGAGATATTGCCATAATTACGCTAAACAGATGATTAGGCAGTCGCAGGTGGTAAAAGTTAACCAAGAGAGAGTACCAATATACATCCATTACTATTAGAATGCCACTCAGAATGGTACTGTTCTACTTTCATCTAATGGCTCCTCACGACTTTAGAGATATTATAAGTCCATCTAATGGGAGTCGTCTTACTCTGCGTCATCCAATTCATGATCGCCACTTTAGAACCTTTCTTCCCCAACGATAGTCGGTTCGATAAGCGATGATATTGACGATCCTGTCACTGGGTGTCCTGTCTCTTCAAAGTGCCAATTCTTCGAGCTATATTGTTTAAATCCGTGAACAGAGAAGAGAAATCCGAAGCACTCACCATAGCACGTTGAGCCGATTTGAGCCTTTTTATGAGGCCCAATTCCAATATTCACATATCCCATAAAGTATACGGTAAAGTAAGGCCATATTGTAGTGATTTGTAGCGTTGTAGCAGTTTTCTGTCTATAGCTGCGGACTGATCCGTCCGGGGTAGTATCATACTCTGGCCAAAAATCAAACTCTGAGCAGGGTCCCATATATATATATATATATTTGCCTTTGCGCTCCGTTTGCTGACCGAGGGAGCCAGATTCCTTTCTGTATGGATTTGGTTTGGTAGGCAGCGGTCTGGCTTTATTACAGTCTAGGTCCATGGGCGGCAATAACACTTACCACCATGTGTACTGTTCACTCGTTTCCAGCAAGCAATAAAAAAAAAACATTGTAATCTGTCACCACATGAGTTTATACGTGCATATAATGCTAGTATTTATAAATTATTGTCCCTTTCGGTGCGAGACAAATGTAATTATTTATTGTGACATAATGTGTTATACCTTATGTTATTAATCAGAATAGCCATCAATAAATCTCTATGACTTCGATAAATAGGTTTAGCCGACGGTTCGCGCCGATAACAAACAAGTAGCTACCAGATGTGTGCCGGTCGCATATCAATACATCGATCGCTCCCTACGTTCGAGATGTGATCGCCAGCATTCCACCATACCGACATCGTAGATAACTGAAAACATTAAGTTTAATAATTTATCTACAGCAATTCGTCTGAGCTCGGCTCCTTGTATCGTATATACGATGCGTACCGTCTCGCACCTTTACTTACTACAAGCGACTAAGAACCATAAGCCTTTACAAATATTAATGCCATTATTGATAAAGTAGAAAACATAACTGAAATTTACTGCACGTCTAAATGATTGAATTTATCATTTGACATATTTGGCTATTGTTAAGAAAAAAATATTTGCGAGCGAAAAATTATTACAATGGGTGGGACTTGAACCCAAATCTATTGGAAACAGTTCCAACTTATCAATGTAACCATTACAACCATTATATAGTCAGAAGGGTTGGTTTTATTTCAAGTTTTCCTTCTCTTGCTTATTTGTTTACTGTATCTTATTTAGTTATTTTTTCTGACATCCATGGTTAAGACAGGGAGTTGTGAACTATATTTTAACTCTGGTATCATATTGATACATTTTTATCAATTGAATCTTCCCATCTAGGGTAAAATAAATTCCAGCCACCGAAGACAAAGATCGGGTACCGGAGGCCCGCTTGCACGGCGAAGAGAGGAGCTTCATGGTGCATCTATGGGGTCACGCGCCGCCTCTACCGTCACCCCGGACCGATTTGGCGGGGCGAGACGCACCCATAGCCCACCAATAAAAAAAAAAAATAAAAAAAAAAAAAAAAAAGTGTAAAATAAATTCCAGCCACCGAAGACAAAGATCGGTTACCGGAGGCCCGCTTGTACGGCGAAGAGAGGAGCTTCATGGTGCATCTATGGGGTCACGCGCCGCCTCTACCGTCCCCCCGGATTGATTTGGCGGGGCGAGACCACATATATAGTCAACCGCAAAAAAAAAAGTGTAAAAGAAATTAAGAAAACTATTTTTCTTTTATAGAACAAGATAGGATGGATTAAATAAAAGTAAATACAACTCTCAAAGCTACCTAAATGGTAGAGGTATTATGTAACATATTGAGCAAAATAAATTGTAAAGAAATTCAGATTTCATCTGACGTGAGATGGGAGATCAATGATTCACTTCATTAATATTTCTCACAAAATCAAATAACATACAGCAGAATACTTTCACGGCGCAATCGACGCATAATCTGAAGGAAAATCAATGAGAAATTCCTACACGCCGCTGGAGGGTTCGCGATTCAGAGGAAGTTTAGGAGTTTAAATGAGTTCACCTTTCACAGTGATTGTGCCATAATGTATTCAAGCATTGATGCACATAACTTCTTACAGAAATCAAACAATATCACTAGTAATTGACTAACTCAATATTCTTTGAATTAATTTAAAAAGATAGAACTAATTTTAAAATTAAGGTAATATACGTTAAATTATTTTATAATGTTATATTTTCACCTACCAATGTTGTGTATTCTATAATAAATAAAAAAAAATGTGTATTTTCCATGTGATGACGGAGTAAGAATACAATTCACCACCTATCTTACCCGTGGGTGATCGTACGAGACGACTAAGGGATAGAAAACGCATTAATATCTATGTGAGAGAAGGAAACTCGAAACAAAACCCTATACCAACACGTCTGACCAGCGTGGTATAGTAGGTCAATTACCCTCCCATTAAGGAGGAGGCTCGAGCCCAACAGTGAGATATATATGAGCTGAGATGATGATGATGATGAATGTGGTAGAAGTAAAAGTAATGAGAAAATTTATATGAAAAAGCGACACTATAAATACTTACTTAAAATTGACTGTATGTTTGGTATTTAGTAGGTACGTAATGTAAGTAACTATTTCGATTATTTACAACTGAATATAAACAAAAAAAAAATATCATCTTATATAAGTAAAATAAAAGCCAATTCAGTTTTCACATTAACAAAAGCGTACAAGACGATATAAAACAACATACCTTGGACCCCAGCCGCGTGAACTGCGGAGTTGCCTCACTCATGCGCCAGGAATATGAGCAAATACTTTATTGCTTTCATCCTAACATACATCGGAACACGTAGCGCGATCGATGAGTTACGATACAGTGCGGCTGTCAATTTCGCGGTATAAAATTCCTCTTTGGACACGACAAAGGCAGCTGTCATCGTGTAGCTTGAAGGGTCGCCGCATCCCTCGAGGCTAAGCCCCTACCGTCCGGCGGAGACACGCACGTCGTCCGAAACTCGCCTAATCCGCACCTACTCCACACATAAACCCATCTAATTGTTAATAAAAGGAGGAATTCAGAAGCGTGCGGTTACATCACTTGGATGGCCCCTGTAATTGATTTTTACTGCTTTTCTAATTTATTGCGAATTTATAGGGTTAATTGGTGCTAAATATTGTTTAGCGCTAATTATGTGCAGCCAGCCTTTGTGATGTATGGTGCGAGGGTGTCATAATGTCTTATCAATTGCGTTCCTGCAGTGTACGAGTTTATTCGATTCTGAAACTTTTTAATTTCACTCATCTGTCTTCTCTTCTCAGATTCATTTTAAGTGCATAAAGCACTTTTTTTTTCAGAGGGTGAGATAGACATTTTTTTATTTTTTAATATTACCAGTTTATGCCTAAAAGATTAGATAGTAGTGAAACAAACTCACATTTGGATTCTTATTTATTATTAACGAGAAAAAAATATGTCCTTTTTTCGTGTCACGCTTTAAACTAGTGACGTCATCATGTTCGATTGTCATTTGACCAATGACCAAATATGTAATTTAATGATCATATTCATCATGCAGTTTGTGATTTATGAAACCAAAATAAGAAATAATAATCTATATTCTAACAAACTATTATCTCTTATCTAATATTTTTGTAAAAAAAAAAGCATTTCTTATATATTTCTACATATTCAAAACATAGACAACGGCTCCAACAATTTCACAAAAATTTAATATGCAAAAGGTTTCAGAGGCAATAAAATCGATCTAGCAAGTTTTCATATAGAAAATCTTGTTTTATCAAAGTTTTCAGACAATAATAAAAATATTTTGAATATGAAGATACATTTAGCCACTGCCGTCAAGTATAAAATTAGTTTAGTTGGAAAATGGAACTGTCTCTTAATCCAGACAACCCCTATTCGATGCTACGTTTTACATTTTCAATTTTTAATTTAAACAACTAGAACATTTATTGTGTTTGTCAAGATGTCGATACGATAAAAATATATTTATAATTCATCAGTTAATTTGTTTATTTTTATTGCCTTTGGTGGCAAACGAGCAAGCGGCACACCTGATGGTAAGTGTCACTGCCACCCATGAATCTTTGCAATACCAAGAGTATATATAGCTAGACCGCTGCCTACCAATACAAACCCATCCAGTTGGGCTTCTGACTCTCTCGCTCACCAAACGAAGTGTTATGGCACATTGCCATTATGGCCGAAGAGACCGGCCTGCGGCTGTTGACAGAGAACTGTGTACAGCGTGGTCCTACTATTATAGAAATTCATGTAATTTATATCTAATTTAAGAGATACTCCATAACAACATCCTAGTGTTCAAATATATTTGACAAAAAAAAAGACAATGTGTAAACATTGTCGGGTAGATGGCACACGTCACCTTAAAGACGTAAGTAAATATGATACGAAGCGACATTTGAATGTCCTACAATAGTTCACGGTGGTGTAAGTGGCAGCACGATTGGGCCGGACTCCCAATAAGTTCGAATCCCGCTTGTGAGATCATTTTTCGCTTCGTAATCGGGTTTTTTTTAAATAATTAAGCATATTAAATGCTAAATTTCAGTATTTTGAAAAAAAAATACACATTATCAAAAAAAAATACAAAAGCTAAGCTCACTCGCAATTTTAGTCAACCAGGTGGACCGATGACTTGGTGAAAGTTGCATGTTGTTGTTGGATGGGGGCGGCACAGGACAGCACTTTGTGGCGAAATATGCGGGAGGCCTATCTCCAGCAATGGACGACAAAAGGCTGAATGACGAATCTCGGCCATCAGGCCACTTTTATTTAATCTCGTTTATTAGTTAATTTTTGTACTGAGTGGTCAATTTTTAAACTGAGAAGTATGTTTGTATACATATATCTTTATTAATTACTATTAAAGCGAGTACGTTCGGTAGTGGTGAGTACTATACAATACTTTCAATAATATATCATCACTAAGATCGTCATTTTATGTGTGGTGATGGAGAAAAATACAATTCACCACCCTTATCTTACCCGTGGGTGATCGTAAGAGACGACTAAGAGATATAAAACACATATAACATCTACGCAAGAGAAGGAAAACTCAAAACAAAACACTATATTAACAAGCCTGATTAGCGTGGTGTAGTAGGTAAATTTCCCTCCCGTTATAGGGGAGGTTCGAGCTCAATAGTGAGACGTATATGAGCAGAGATGATGAGGATTGTCAGCATGCCACCGCGTTGACCATCGTTCTCAAAGAATTGGTAACAGTGGCTAGTCCAGTAGCGATGTAGGAAGAATACGGTGGGTTATAGGGTCGCCTACTACCCTTTCGTCGCACCGGACAGATCGGGCAAATTGTGCTCAGACTACAAAGAAAGAAGGATCGTTAGCATAAAGTCTTTTGAATTGCTAACGTGATTTTTCTCTTCTTTTATATTTCATTTATCATTAATGTATTTAAAGTTTGTACGGATGACAATTAATATTGCCCATATTTTAAAAAATGTCACCCACTTACATAACTTTTAAATAATATTTCTTTTTACACAAAATTACTCATTATTACAGCATCATATGACACGAAATGTTAATAAAATGAGCCGTCAGTCATAAATTAGTACTAAACTAAATTAAAATATCACATAAATCATAATAAAATTCTCTTGGAGTTGAAGCATAAAAATATCCTAAGTATGTAGTTTTATTGTGCAGACGTAGATATGTTTCAAAGATCCCAAAATGTAAATACCATAACATTATTTATCAAATTAAATCTCTAACACCTCGTTTTATTTGTACTTATTCCAATCGCATTCAAAGTATAAAAGCAATAAACAACCTATAGACATTGTATTATGTTCAACAGCGGGGTGACACTAGAAAATTTCCTACATTTTATTCTATTTTGAAATCATCTTAATACTACTCGGACAATATTTTTTGTGAAATGTCTTATTTTCTAGTGAATAAGAATTTGTTGGGACTCCTTGAACGTGTACAACATAATGTTATTATAATTTATGTCATACTAAGCAGGTGAAGATATACGAGCGGGTCATTCATTTTATTAAACATGTTTGCTAAGTCGATTTTGTTATTTTTTTGTCGCTCGTTCGTGGGCATCTATCACGCAGCGTGCGGGCGCTTTCTCGAGCAGCTCTTTATTACAGCACCAATGATTTCCGGAGGTCAAGCGGAGCGGCCAGTCAGCGCAATCCTCGCTCCTCCTTCCTTCCCACACAACATATGATGCTGTATTTGCATAAAAACAGATACATTTTAATGTTATATTTGATCAAGTACAAACACCTACGTACATATTTCTGCACGGGGCAATTATTTAACTACTTTTACAGCACACAAACATGTATGTTTTTTTTTGTGATGTGTAAAGGTTCGATTTAACCACCGACATACTAAAATCATTGTTTATTTTAAGCTCAAATTATTATTATTGCCTAGCGTTGCACGACGCTTCGTCCTTAAAAATATCCTATATTTTGAGAAGAAAAGAATTATTAAGCAAGAAAATATATAAAATTTTACAAACATTGTATTATAACTGATTAATTTGTTTTGGAGATTATCCTGAATAAACATTGTGACACAAGATAATTATATTAAACTATTTTCCCGACGAGGCTATTATGTTATAATTTGCTTGTTTAAATACGTGAATTATACATTTTTTTCCTAAATACAGTTATCCAATACATATGTCAAAATAAAAACTGTTCTAACTTTTAATTCGGACAAAATCACACGTAGTGTGCTAACGTATTTACAAATCTTGAAATATATATATATAAGGAATTATTGAAAAGGATAACAAAACCATCGATTTAACTCTGAAAGGTATATATTGCGATATAATAAGAGAAACATTTGCGCAAAATACGAACATCGAGATCATCCATTATACGATGTCGCCGACAGACCGACCACCTCTCGCAAAAGCACTTTGTATTAAGTCAACAAATCCAAAAACCATTCAAAAGACATTTGTTTCCATGAATAATAATATGTAAATACATTAATATATACACGTTTGGGCAAATCTCATGACTACGTTGTGATTCAATGGCGTAGTAAACAAATAAATTAATATTGTACGTTATTATGAAAAAGGCATTGATGCAAATCAATTATAGTTCAAGGTGCAGCTTCTAGGTACATAATAAAGATTTTTGAAGTGCTATAGAAAAGGGCGTATTGCTTTTAGTGAACAGATTTCTAAACTTGAAGAGGCTATAAGAATTTCGTTGCAGAAATAAATTCTATTGCAATTTTTCATTAAATAAAAACAATCAGACGATAGTATCAGCTACTAAGCTTTTCCGTGTGGTGACGGAGTAAGAATACAAATCATCACCTCCTATCTTACCCGTGGATGATCGTAGGAGACGACTAAAGGATATATAGCATGTAACATATATGCAAGAGTAGGAAAACTCGAAACAAAACCCTATACCAACACGTCTGACCAGCGTAGTATAGTAGGTCAATTTCTCTCCCATTAAATATATATATATATATATATATACATATATATATATATATATATATATATATATATATATATATATATATATATATATATATTTCTATTAAGATAGAATGGAATTATTTTAGTATTATTCTTGTATTGGCTATAAAGGCTAGAAAGTCATTGTTGCTTCTTTTCCAAATATGTTCAAAGTCGTCGACCTCGTCCATCGGCACAGTACCGGTATAAGTCTCTTAATATCTATTGGTTTACATTTGTTGATCCATAAACGATAACTAAAGATAAGAGAAAGAAAACTGAAAATAAAACCCTACACAAACCCGTTCGATCACCATAGAACAATAGATCAATTTCTCTCTCATTGTAAATTGGATCAAACTTAGCAATGGGACGCATATAAGTAGAGAGGATGAAATGAAACGATAGCTAATAAAAAGCGAGGTTGGTCTTGTTTCTTAACAAATAGGTAAGTCTTGAATTTTCCGTGTGGTGCAAGCAAAGCATATAACATCTATGCAAGAGAAGGAGAATTCGAAACAAAACCCTATACCAACACGTCTGACCAGCGTGGTATAATAGGTCAATTTCAATTTATGGAGGAGGCTCGAGCCCAAAAGTGGGGCATACGTAAGCTGAGATGGAAGTTTTAAATATTTTTATAAACGATTCTATAGGTACTTCTGCGGGTGGGTGCTGCAATACAAGTTAAGATGTTTAAAAATGAGATATTTGAAAACAGAGATTTGAATAACTAATAGCAGACGTTTTGAAAAGCTGATCTTCGAGCCAATAAAATATTACACACACACAAGTTATGAATAGAACGAGTAAATAGAAAAATTACATTCAAAGAATCAGTTGCGAAGACAATATCTATACGACTCAATTATTATAAACTAGCTTCTGCCCGCGGCTTCGCCCGCGCAAAAGGTTACTTTCCTAAAGGTTTTCATTGCCTATTTATATTTTACCCTTAAGAGAATTTTTTTTTTCAAAAGTGATAATGTCATATTTATTTATATCTAATCAATAGCCTAAAAATAAGTTTTACAGTACTAAGGGTATAGCTAGGCCGCTGGCTACTAATATAAACCATAAATAAACACACGCAGTGTGGCACCCGACTGTCTCGCTGACTGAACGAAACGCAATAGCACATTGCCATTACTCAGACGTCGATCTTCTGTGAGAGTGTGGTAATACCCCGGATGGACCGGCCCTGGGCTGTAGACAAAAAATTGTCATCAGCGTGGTCCTACTACTATCAAAAACATCTATTTCAAATTAGTTCTAATTTTCTTAACAAAATGGTTACTGCTATTGCGGTAGCTACATACAATAACCAATTTTTTTGTTAACATTCTCGTTTTGCGGATGATGTTTTAGTGATTCAAGCATATGGCTATCTTATTGGGATTAGAAATAAGTATATTATAAAACACTAAATCAAAAAACGACGTTATAAGAGAGCACTGTGGTGTGAATGAAGAGGTAGTGACAAAGATAAAAAAGGGTATGCTGAGGTGGTTTGGACACTTGGAAAGAATGTGTGAAGAAAGGTTGACTAAACAAGTATACAAAGCAAGTGTGAGTGGGACGATTACAAGGGAAAGACCACGTGGATCAAATTAAAGATGTGTTAGTGAAAGGTCAGATTAAGAGTACGCGTAATCGTAGAGCATGCATGAAGACTGTGATGAGTGTGAATGAAGCGATGGAGGTATGTCAGGATCGTGGTTTGTGGCAATCCGTAGTCCCTGCCTACCCCTTTGGGAAACAGGCGTGAGGTTATGTATGTAAATCAAAAAATTCGTAAAATCTTGAAAATCAATTTAAGAACCACATTATATATATATATAATATCTCTCTACACAGCAACCACAGGCACGAGTGTCTGTCAAAATGAGAACGATATGAACTCGTAATGCCATACTAGACAGACTACTTACAAATGAAATAATAATATCATCATCATTTCAGTTCATATATGCCCCACAATTGGGCCCAAGCCTCCTCCATTATGACAGGGAAATTGACCTACTACACCACGCTGGTCAGACGTGTTGGTATAGGGTTTTGTTTCGAGTTTTCCTTCTCTTGCATAGATGTTTTATATCCCTTAGTCGTATTTTACGATCACCCATGGGAAGATAAGGGATAGTGAATTATATTCTTACTCCGTCACCACACAGAAAATATAGAAGATTTTATTTTAAGTTTTCCTTCTATACGATTAGTATAAGCTTAACGATTAATATATTAAAACGAAAAAATATTGACATTAGTCATCGCTCAATAAAAATAAAAAAAAATAAAAACAATAAATATCACATTATCAAATCTGATTAAGTTAATCGGTTCTCAATTATCAAAAAAAAAGGTGGTGTTTGTATTTGAGTAATGAGAGAGTTAGAGACGCGAACCGTCCGTCCACTGAGTTAAACAGATTTAATTTTCCTTTTGTCTTTATGGATCACGATATGTTTTGTGTAGTGGTACCCCGGGAGGCCTGAACCAAGACCCCCCGCTGCGGCTTCCTTCCTACATCGACTCACTACAAAAACGCTTGTTATGAAAATGCACGACGAACAAAAACGCTTACGTCGGGTGACAAGTGGTGTTTTGTTTATAATATTCGTTGATTTGTTCAAGATGTTTATGAATGTTTATAACACCTGATGACTATGCTCTTTTGCAGCTTATAAGTATTGCTCAACGGTTATTTATGTAAACAGACACCCAGTATCTTTGTGGTAGGTAAGGGCGAGTATTTATCAGGTTGAATGACCTTTATTATGCATATATTTCGATTTAAAATACAAACAAAAATTATTCCAAGAGATAAATTTACTAGATAGATGATAGATGCAAAAGGGAATGCTCCGATGGTTCGGACATGTGCAAACAATGCCGAACGAACGTCTGATTAAGAAGGTATACAATGCGAAAGTGGAAGGATGTACGTACCGGGGAGACCGAGACTAACCTACCTAGACCAGATTGGTCACGTACTGGAGGAAGGTGTAGTCAAGAGTCTCCGAAACCGGTGAGCGTGTATGAAGAGAATTATGAATGTTGAGGAAGCGAGTGAAGTATGTAAGGATAGAGTTCTCTGGCACTCTGTTCTCTCTGCCTACCCTGCAAGGGATATGGCGTGATGATATGTATGTATGTAATTATGTATGTATAAACTTACTAACTACAATGGTGTATATTGTTTATTTTACTTCTTCTAAGCTTAGAGTCTCAATATTATACGTCCAACAGTTATACCAGATCAGGGTAATTAACTTACTATCAGGTGATCAGATAGATTTTAATAGGTTTTTAAATTAAGTTATTTTTATCTTGCAGTTATCGTCTTATAGACCATCATTCTCCTACTCTTATCCCAATTGATTGGGGTCGATACAATATGTACTCTTTTTTCATAGTACATATTGTAAAAGTTATTGGCAATAGTTTTATGACCGGCCGCCTGCTAGACGTCAACCCTCCTTGAGAATGTAATCGTTGACCAAACGGCATCAGCTGGATTTTGCCCAGGTTGTTATAAGGCTCTTAGTCGTCTTTTACGACATCCATGAGCAAAGTAAGGGTTGGTAGCATTTGTAGCCGCTACCACACAGCTAGCTTCCAGACCGTAGCAAATTTAAACGCTAATAACAGCAGAAGAAATTTCGTAGTGTCGCCATATCTTACTTGCATATAGGAGTCATAAAATTGGTTGAGGAAGATCACCAAGAGAATTAACTACTATCTTCGATAACGCGTCTGCCACACGTTGTGGTGATAACGATATCTCTCCACCCTGTTTTGGAATGCGCTATGGTTTGATCACTGTTTACCTTATCCGTCTAGGGCGATGGAAGGGACACCGTGCATTCTATAACGTTCCGTTCACGAACCTCTATATATCACCATATGGCCGGGCAATGGATATTGTCTCGAGAACTTCTACTACGGCGTCATCCTCGCGTGGTCTAGATCACCATGGTTGACGGACTAATCCCTATTCCAATCTACCTCTGCCTTGGTAAAGGAGCACAGTCCCCTCTGGGTAGACCTGTGACCTGACCTATATCCTACAGTGGATGTCGCTAGAGTGATGGATAGATACAGGAAATAAAAGTTACTTCAAAGCTTAATTAAGACAGCTTAATTCAAATTCGAATGTGATAGTTTCGTCTCCGTTTTTCATATATTAGATATTACAACAGCTTAAGATCATAAACTATTCCCTATTCTATATTATTTTTTAGTATAATACAAGTGTATTGCATTAGTGGAGTTATATGTAGTCATTACATCATTCTCCAGATCTTGGGGATTTGGTATCGACGCAAAATTTACTCGTACATATTGCTCCGTGTTATGACGGAGTAAGAATACAATTCGCCACCCCTATCTTACACGTGGGTGATCGTAAGAGACGACTAAGGGATATAAAACATATATAATATCTATGCAAGAGAAGGAACACTCGAATCACAACCCTATACCAAAACGTCTGACCAGCGCGGTATAGTAAGTTAATTTCCCTCCCATTTCAGAGGAGGCCAGAAACCAACAGTGGGACATTTATGGGCTGTGATGATGATGATGACATATTGCAAAAGTTATTAGCAATAGTTTTATGATCTGCCGCTTGCTTGACATCAACCATCATTGGTAACGTAATGGTTGACCAAACGGCATCAGATAAAGTTGGCTCAAATCGATATAAAAGTTCTAAGTAGTCTTTCACGACATCCTAGAGCGAGAGAAATAAGGGTTGATAGTACAAGTAGCCGCTACCATACAGCACTAATGAACTTATATGTAGCGTTAGTTACAAATTAAAAATACATAAGATCGCCAAACGACCGAAAACAAGAGATCTTTATAAACTAACACCTTAATATAAAGGGTGTTATTATCGTGATATCATACTAATATTGAATATTAAATTTATCAAATATACAGTATTTGGATGAAAACGTACAAGTTGACAACACGTGTAGTCGCTATCTAAGCGAACGGATCGGACACCCCGCGGCGTGGGTCTGGCTTGCCTGCATTACTCACCGTGACCTAATGTGCGGGGATAAATCATATGTATTTCAAAAAAAAAAAAAAACAAACCAACCAAGAAAACGACCAATGTTGAATAAACAAAATTCATGGAAATGGGGACAAATCTAACAATACCGTGTCCGGTGGTCGGCGGATTCGTCGTGTGCTCTATATGCGAACTCAAATTTAATGACGTCACTTAATATCTGCTATTGTAACCGCTTATTCTGAGAGATAACGTATATATATATATATATATATATATATATATATATATATATATATATATATATATATATATATATAGGTATATATGTATCTATGCAGTTAGGCTGACCGATCGCATTCGTAACGACGACGTAGGTATGAAAGAGAGTATTGGTGTAAAGATCCGAAAGGGAATGCTCCGTTGGTTCGGACATGTGGAAATAATGCCGAACGAACGTCTGGTTAAGAAGATATACAATGCGAAAGTGGAAGGATGTAGGTACCGGGGGGGAACCGAGACTAACCTTCCTAGACCAGATCGGTCATGTACTGAAGGAAGGTGGAGTCAAAAGTCTCCGAAACCGGCGAGCGTGTATGAAGAGAATTATGAATGTTGAGGAAGCGAGTGAAGTATGCCAGGATAGAGTTCTCTGGCACTCTGTTCTCTCTGCCTACCCTGCAAGAGATATGGCGTGATGGTATGTATGTATGTATGTATGTATAACGTATATATTATTATTTCTACTTATATACTGCTGTGTGATAGCCACTACGAATATAACTTTATATAATAATCCTTACTTTTTTCTTGGATATCGTAAACTAACGACTAAGAGCTTTATATCGACCTAAGCTAACTGATGATATCTGATCGGCAATTAAATTCACAAGGAAGGTCCACGTCAGGCAGGCGGCCGGTCGTAAAGCTATTGCCAATAACTTAAATATAATATGTACCATAGAAACAGAGTACACATTGCATTGATCCCAAGTAATCGGGATAAGAGTAAGATGGTGATTTTTACTTTTATAAGAGAGGACACATATAATTTAATATATTTAAATATATTTCTCCGTGTGGTGAAGGAGAAAGAATACAATTCACCAACCCACTATCTTAGCCGTGGGTGATCGTAAGAGGCGATTAAGGGATATAAAACGCATATAATATCTATGCAAGAGATGGAAAACTTGAAACTAAACCCTATACCAATATGTCTGACCAGCGTGGTATAGTAAGTGAATTTCCTTCCCATTATGGAGGAGGCTCGAGCCCAACAGTGGGACATATATGAACGGAGATGATGATGATGATGACATATAATATACGTATACCAGATTCTCGTTGTTCACATTACGTTGTGCATTCACGCAGAGAATTGCAGTGGAAGTTGGTATACCATCTACATCTTTCTTGCTACGTCTATATTTGGGTAAAAAAATCGCCGGTTGAGAAGGCGTTTTACTCAAGGCAAGCGTCTTAACGATTGCAGTAAGATGTAATTTTTCCACCGGGAAACTTTTGCCCATTCACCTAGTGATCCTTTAATTAATGTTTACGAGCGTCACGGGGAAGTAAGGTTTTTTTTTGTATGTGTTTAGCTGTTAACTACAGATTGTTGACCAAACGGCATCTGATGGTGTTGGCCTAGGTCGTTATAAGGCTCTTAGTCGTCTTTTACGACATCCACTAGCAAGGTAAGAGTTGGTAGTATTCGTAGCCGCTACCACAAACAACAACAGCAATATAATAATAATTTAATTTATATATTAGCTATAACCCGACTAGAAAAAAAGGATGGTTCAACCAGATCATGTATCTGGACCCGATCAGGATAGAATGAGGCATGCCGGATCCGGCAAACCCGATCAGGACCAGGTCTGGTCCTGATCAGGATAGCCTGATGTGAAATAACATCAAGTATGGTAAGGCATACCGGATCAGGACCAGATCAGGACCAAATAAGGATAGCCTGATGTGAAATATCATTAAGTATGGTAAGGCATACTGGATCAGGACCAGGTCAGGACCAAATAAGGATAGCCTGATGTGTAATATCATCAAATATGGTAAGGCATACCGGATCAGGACCCGATCAGGACAGAATGAGGCATGCCGGATCCGGAAAACCCTATCAGGACCAGGTCTGGTGCTGATCAGGATAGCCTGATGTGAAATAACATCAAGTATGGTAAGGCATACCGGATCAGGACCAGATCAGGACCAAATAAGGATAGCCTGATGTGAAATGTCATCAAGTATATAGTAAGGCTTGTAGTATATCAGAACCAGAAACAGTTTTTGTAACACAAAAAAAATATCAATCAAAATTCAAAAAAGTGACATGATTGTCATATTTATGCCACGGCAAAATTGTATTTGCATTAGAGGAGATTAATCTGAAATCTTTAATTAATCATATGTATTTAATAATAATAATAATGTTTAATTAATAATATAAAAATAATTTATATTTAAAGTAAAAAACAAAAATAATATATATATATATATATATAAATGTACCTAACATTTGAAAACATAGATAGATAGAAATATTATATTGTAACAACCATTCTAACATTTAATGTTTTTGGTCATAATAAATAGATGGCGTTAGTAAAATGACGTCATTATTTGAATCGCGGTGTTAAGATTCTCCGAACAGTAATGACATCGCCTAATATTAAATTAGTTGTTATCGAATCAGATTAAAGCAGATCGATCAGGTCATGAATGAGAAATTCAGGCGACAGTTGCAGTCGTTAGCATGTGGTGGTTGCGCCATAATCGAAACGGCTCACTGGGACTCTCTATGATAAGAATATAGCACTGCATTCGGTGCCTACGTCATATATTAATTTACATTTTTACCTATTAAACATGTTCTTTAAGATATTCATGTTTTTTAAAAGGACTGGACTGGGCATACTCGTTTAGGATCAGGCAAGATATATAACGCAGATGATTGATTTGGTTCGATCAGTAAAATTTCATCTGGACCCGATCAGGAACGCCTGATCTGGACCCGATCAGGAATGCCTGATCTGGTCCAGATATATCTTCTGCGTTACATACCTTATTTGGTCCAGATCGGGCATGCCCGGTCCGGTCCTGCTAAGGAAGACGAAAAAATTTCTAGTCGGGAATTTAATTGTATACGTGGAATGTCATTCAACTTTTACTCTTATAGATGATAATGATGGTAAGTGCCTTACTAACTTTTTCTTTTATTCAGTTCTGGCAAATAGATTACGGCAGGGCGGTGTGGCGATCATATTATGTCGTACGGTTAGTACTACACGGCTTATTGAGTGAGGTACCGGAACAGATTTCTTGACCTCGATGTGTCGTTAATACCTACATCTGTGTTAGAACAGTTGTTAAGTTCATTGAGACATATCTAATATCTATATAATGACTTGAATAACTTTGCCAATGAGTGAGCAATGAGAGCTCTCATCCCTGTAAAGCATTAATAAGGATTAATAAGGAGTGGCAACAATATTATTCTTAACCCGCCATTACCACGCGTAGAAATCTCATTGTAAATATTAAATTACAGTTTATGCCTATGCAAACAGGCGATAAAAAAATCATCGTTACGGCGAAATGAAGATATGAAAACCCTCTAATACGATTAAATGAAAAGTGCAACAAATTAAACTCTCCCACGCGAAACGTCCCTTGTATAAAGAAAGACATTACTTCGAGCCCCAAATAGGAACAATTCATAAAACCAAGCGAGCCCTTTGATATGAAAATAAGGCTAATCCGAGACACGCGCACTGAGCAACGGGAGGTGACCTGTGTTTGTTTGTTTGCTTCACGATATCATGTTGTTATTTATTTATCATAACTCTGGACTTTTCAATACTCTCATCCAAAAATTTATTAATGCACCGTAACTACGTCGTTATAAATTATAAATTTATCCCAAGATTAATGAATGTAAGTAAGTTATAATCATTATGAGGTATTACTTTAAAATATATGTGTATATTTTATCTCTGGAGAGTTGGTATGTCTTTATTGATTAAATCTTTGGAAACAAATTGTATATAAAAAGAAAATTAAGTGTAATCTGGATTTTATAAAATTTATATGGCATTTAATATCTATAAACTGCTGTGAATTCTCTCTCTCTTCTAACTGATGATGTCTGATCGGCAATTACATTCTCAAAGAAGGTTCACGTCAGGCAGGCGGCCGGTCGTAAAGCTATTGCCAATAACTTAAGTAATATGTACGATAGAAACAGATTAGATATTGCATCGATCTCGAGTAATTGGGATAAGAATAAGATGGTGATTTTCACTTTTATAAGAGAAGACACACATCATTCAATCTACTTGCGTATATACGTATACCAGATTCTTATGCTTCACATTACGTTGTGCATTCTCGCAGAGAATCGCAGTGGCAGTTGATATGATTTTATCATATGTAGGTATATGGTTGGTTGGCTCTCTCTCCAATAGCATTAGATGTTTTAATGCTTAATATGTGTCATCTATTCAGTCCTGCCTAAAGCAAGTGTTAACTAACATTGTTAAAGTTGTGCAAATTTCTAAGTTTTTATAATTGTACTAGGAATAAGGTAATTTAGAAATAACATGCTTAATCCAGGCCTAAGCATAAAACATTTTCCGTGTGGTGACGGAGTAAGAATACAATTCGCCACTCCCTATCATACCCATGGGTGATCGTACGAGATGACTAAGGGATATAAAACGCCTATAACATCGATGCGAGAGAAGACTACTACGAAAATTTGAAACAAAACCCTGTACCAACATGTCTGACCAGCGTGGTATAGTAGGTCAATTTCCATCCCATTATGGGGGAGGTTATTATAGAAATTTTAAAATCTTATATCGCTGTAGTAAAATTAAAACACACTAACATTTTGTAGCTTATTATAAGTTCAGTTAATTATACAGTACAATTGTAAAAGTAAAGTAGCTTAACGTAATTTACAATTTACAACCAATTAATTTATCTAAACGTCTAACTAATTTCTAAGATAACCGAATATTGTATTAAATAAACTAAAGAGTTATCAGATATATTAATGTTACAGTGAAAGGGACGGGCTATTCTTTTAAAAGGGTATTATTAAAAGTCATTCAAAATACAGTATAATGACAAATAATAAACACGAAAATGACCGTTGGTTCTTTTTGAATGTTTTCGATATAACAACCAGATGATTGGACGCTTCGGTTGCCCCGAAACGATTTTATTAATTTTAAATTGATTCCGATTGTAAAACTCCTTTTTTGTGTTGTGTGTGGATCCATAAAGGATGAATGAAGTTATTATTGCTACCAACAAATATGTTTTATAGCCATATATTGCTTGATATAAACCATAATAACTATTTTATGTTTTTATTTTCAATCTTTTACTTGCGTAATTGTAGTTCTCTGCTAAAATCAACAGATGAAAAACAATTATTGTTTTTCATCTGTTGATTTTGATATCTATATATTTTGGCTGTGTGGTAGTGGCTACGAATACTACCAACCCTTACTTTGCTCGTGGATGTCGGAAAAGACGACTAAAAGCCTTATAACGGCCTGGGCCAATTCCATCTGATGCCGTTTGGTCAATAATTACATTCCCAAGGAGGGTTGATGTCTAGCAGGCGGCCGGTCATAAAACTATTGCCATTAACTATTACAATATGTACTATGAAATAAGAGTACATACTGTATTGAACCCAAGTAATTGGGATAAGAGTAGGAGAATGATGATATTTTGGTTGTGACTATTTTATTTTATAAGATAGACTTAAATAGCTTCAATGAGACATTTCGTTAAAATTGATTTTATTAAAGCCTTTTTTCAATATAGTGAATAATATGGATTTTTGTTTAGAAAACAAGACTTGACAATATTTTACAAGGACAACAAATGAGAATATAGTTCTAATAAGTTAAGAAAAAATACAGAAATTACTATGAGAACAACTAAATGAAAAATCAGTGTTGCCGATACGTCACAAAGTTATACACTGAAGTCAAAACCTTCACATTGCTAGTGCTACACTCAAAAGAAAACCAGATCACACAGCTCGTTAGAGATTCTATGGCGCCCTGGTATCACCTAGCAGACCAGATTTGGTGCAATTAAAAATCAGCCTCATACACCTAGGAAATTATGGCGGGATTGTGATATATCAGGTGGCTATCATATCACAAGGAAAATCCAACTAATATTGTAAATACGAAACTGTATTTGTTTATTTATTAGTATTCTTTTACCGAAGGACACCGGCTTTTTAATATGAATAAATGGTATCCAGACATAACAGTTGTGTTGAAGTAGAGAAAAGGATGGGATATCTTCTTCTTCTTTTTATATATTGGCAATCAGCTGCTTATAAGAGCCATTGTTGCCAGTGTCGAGTTATAATTATCTTCAAGTTTTCAGTGTCTTCAGATTAGTCATTGTCCGTCAGTAAGTCAAATTATCGCCATCAACAATGCTATGGTCACACTATTAATGGTATCTTGTGGGAATTTTGATGGAAAACGAAAACGTTGTAAAACCACTTTTATATGATATTCACTACATCCCAGCACTTCCGTCGTATCACATTACATAAAATGCCATCAAATTTATCTAATACATATAACACGTTAAAATACTAAGATATCGAATATAATACAAGATCATACATGACGTTTTAGATTCTCGCCAAAAGTCCTCGATGGGATATCTACCGAAATATTTTTATTTTTCTTTTTATTTAGTATATAAACATGTATGGTGTTGTAGTGTTACTGGCCATTTTACTATTGATTCTTTATTTGATTTTTAGAACTTGCACAAGAAATTAAATAGTAAGTTGAACACATTACGTACCATGTAGTAAGAAAAAAAAACAATGTGTTATTTGTCATTGACTAAGTTAATTTTATTAATCTTAATTTTTATAAGCTTCACTTATAAATAAATAAGATTTAGATAATGAAGGTATCTACAATTTAGATTTTATATATCCTTACTAATATTATAAATGCGAAAGTAACTCTGTCTGTCTGTCCTTCTTTCACGCCAAAACTACTGAACCGATCTAAATGAAATTTGGTGCACAGATAAAGGACATAGGCTACTTTCTAATGCAAAAAATGGCTGTAAAGGGGGATGAAAAGTTGTAAGGAACTATCGTCATTTTTAAAGCCAGAAGCTTGAAACTTTTTTTAGGTTATTGTTAGATATAAATAAATTTGACATTAAAATTTTGTAAATCATTTACCCTTAAGGGATTAAATAAAAATAGGGGATGAAAAACTTCAGGAAAGTAACCTTTTACGCGGACGAAGCCGCGGTCAGAAGCTAGTTTTTAATATACTAATGTTGCAATTTTGCCACGTTTAGATATAAAGAGTATACTGTATATGTAGATAGGTAAGACAATAATCATTAATTCTGATAATGGGAGACGAAACTACACGGAGCGTTCATGTCAGATCTAGTAAACATGACGCGGAGCCCGCTATCGCACCACAATCAATGATGTATCGATATATGGTATTTCATTAAGCACGTACGACAACCATAGATATATACCTAACTAGATAAATTATACCGTAAATTAACTGAGCAACTCTATATCAATAAACACAAGTGCTAATACAGCTTCTTTCTTTTTTGATGATACCCTGCACTGAGCGATAATTCTCTTTACAAACTTACTATTATCGGATACAGATAACGCCTTATTTTTTGTCCAATTATTTCATCATCATCATCATCTTAGCTCATATATTTATATCCCACTATTGGGCTCGAGCCTCCTCCATAACGGGAGGGAGATTGACCTACTATACCACGCTGGTCAGGCGTGTTGGTATAGGGTTTTGTTTCGAGTTTTCCTTCTCTTGTAAAGATGTTATATGCAATATGTCCCTTAGTCGTCTCTTACGATCACTCACGGGTAAGATAGGAGGTGGTGAATTGTATTCTTACTCCGTCACCACACGGAAATATTAATCCAATTGTTTATATTAAGTTCATTTATTAGTAACTTACTTCCTGAAATTGTTAGAGAATCTATTTCATACATAATCTTGTTCGTCAAATTTAGTAAGAAGTTAAGGGGGCGGCGAAAAGTATGAAGAGGAAATATATAAATAATGTAATCAAACCAGATACAAAAATGAACTTTATCCAAATTATTTTAGTGAGTTATTTATTTGTATTAAACGCTAGTTACGTCTTTGCGTAATTGCGGTAGTTCACCTTCTGCCATTTGACAAGCGTACATGATTGACAACAATACATGATAATCACTGCATGTCACAGTTATAAGTGATCAAGTTTTCATTGTGGTATTATTTATCTTTGAGAAGATTTCCATACATGAATTAAAACTATTTTAACGGATTTTATAGCATTTAATCGTAACCCGTAAAAATAGTTTTATTTCAAACGTGTTATATTTACGTAAACATTAGAAATCATTATGTTATCATATTATAATACTTCGATATATTAGAATAGTAAAATTATTGATATAATATTTTAAATAAAATATTATAATATAATAATGTTTGTAACTTTAAAAAAAATCGTATGAGGCATGTATATTACCTAGATATCTGATGATGCAGGATCTTACTTACTACTTACTTACTGACTTAGTAATAAATAATATCGGGGGGAATTAGACGCAGATGCGATACTATTTGCTATCTTTGATACTACTATATCTTATCGTAGCTGTGTATGAGGATACAGTATAAACGTTCTCTAGTGGCTGATTAGTCAAATTTGTGCTGTCTTCCGCAGTATATAACGAAGAAGTGAAATCCATTTATCAAAAACCTCTTATTTATTTCACTCATTTATTTTGCTGTGAGTCCCATGACAATTAAGTTTTCTCGAGACTTGCCGAGTTTAAAACCTCGATGACATACTTGCAAAACGTTACATATCTTGATTTACTGAATTTAAAAAGATAAAAATGATTTATTGGAATTGTCCCAAATTGAAATAGTACAGATCATCATTCTCCTGCTCTTATCCCAATTACTATGGGTCGACGCAATATGTACTAGGTGCTCTTCCTGAGTACTGCAAAATTTATTGGCAATAGTTTTATGACCGGCCGCTAGCCTGTCGTTAACCCACCCTGGAAATGTAATTATTGACCAAACGGCATCAGGTGGAGTTGGCCCAGGTCGATATGAAACTCTTAGTCGTCTTTTACGACACCCACGAGCAAAATAAGGGTTGGTAGTATTCGTAGTTGCTACCACACAGCGTGAAATAGTACAGAACATCCAGTTTAAAATTGATCTCTGTTTGGAATTTTGAAATTACATATGTCAAGAAATTACTCTTCTGTCATTTGAATTATGACCGGTATTTGTTTACTTTAATAATTTATTTTTAACAATTACTAATTGTTGATAGTGTTCAGTGATAATACGCTCTAATTAAATGTGACGTTATAGGTTATCGCTTGTGGCACTTATCATTATATTTTAATGAAACACACAATGCCAAATGATGTAATTAAAAGAAACTAATTAATAATTGCGTCATGTTTAAAAATATAAAGTGTTCTTATTAATGTTTGTGAGTAAATTCTACAGAATAAGCTGTGTGGTAGCGGTTACGAATACTACCAACCCTTTCTTTGCTCGTGGATGTCGTAAAAGACGACTAAGAGCCTTATAACGACTTGGGCCAATTCCACCTGATGCCGTTTGGTTAACAATTACATTCCCAAGGAGGGTTGACGTCTGGCAGGCGGCGGGTCATAAAACTATTGCCGATAACTTTTACAATATGTACAATGAAAGAAGAGTACATATTGTATCGAGCCCAAGTAATTGGGATAAGAGTAGGAGAATGATGATGATGATGAGTAGGTAAATTCTACAGAATATTTGTAGAGGAATATCATTTCTGAACCGCCTCACCGCCGATCCGCGCCTCGTAGGCATTATCCAACGCTATATGTAAATAGAGCAAGAACGGCAGGGTACAGCAGGTAAAATTTCTTCCTATTTTAAAATATAGCTTGATCCAGCAGTAGAACGTAAAGGTCCTAAAGAAAAATCTGAGGCGTGGTGTAGTTAAAACAAGGTTTTCCTATCAATATCAGACATTCCGTGTGGTGATGGAGCTCCTCTTTTACGGATGTGAGGATAAAATATGACTAAGGGTCGCATCAAATAATTTAATTGCAAGAGAACGAAAACGAAATAAAATTCTATACCAAACCGTTAGACTAGCGTAGATAGGTCATTTTCCCTCTCGTTTTGGAGAAGACTCGAGCCACACAAGTAGATTGATTTGTTGTTAGCTGAGAATGTGATAATTATTAGGGTTGGCTCTTCTAATGCGGTTATATAAAAAATAAGATTACATATAAAACTCATTTATAGAAGATAAAATTTAAGATCTCAATTGTGTGAGCATTAAATCGATGTATTTTTCCATTTTATTGCCAAAATAATATATTTCAGTAAGCAAATCTGTGTGACCGAATTATCGTATAAAATTACTCAGTTTAAGTAAGCTAATACTTCATCTTTTGTTATTTTTATTTATAATGTATGTCTATATTAAGTGGTTAGCCTGCCATTATTTTAATATAAATCTTTTGAAATAATTCATAGGATATTTGCAAGCAATGAGCGAATATATTATTATCTTATCCCTTTACCACCTGGAGAATGAGTAACATTCTAATTTTTTATCTCATCATGACTCACCAAAATATGTTTTTAAATCAACGAATCTTAATTCAAATGTCTCTAATAATTATAACTGATTACTATAAACATATAAGCAGGCTTGTTCATATAAGAATTATTAACAGACTAAACTATATACTTAGATAATATAAACTGACATAGACAATATATTAAAAAAAAATATTAAGTTCATAAATTTCACACTTTAAAAAATAAAATCTTGTCCGATTGATAATTGTATGTATGGCTCTACCGATATAATATGGAATATATTGCCAAGAACCAATATATAAGCTGAAAAGAACAAGTAAATATATAGATATTTAGTTGTTCTTATTATATTATCTCGTGATATTTTGTTGACAATTTCAAAACAGCTTTACTAATTTTGTGGAATATTTACTGGTTAGTACAAATAAAAATATGGTAGAGGATAGGCTAATTTTATATCTACTATTATTGACTAAAAAGTTTAATTATATTGCACCGCTACATTTTGCACATGCATTGTTTATTTCAATAAAATAAACGGCGAGTCTATTGTTTTTCACCGGTCATAGTTCCAAACATTATGTTTTTATACGAAAAATATGTGATCCAGGTTCTATTGAGGACTTTACCATCTGCTCTCTCATGTTTAATATGTCATTAAAAGAAAAAAAAAGGCATAATACTTAATAGTTTTCCAAAAAATATTAATATATTAATGAGCACATCTAGTTTAGTTTTTAAGTATCTGCGAGTATACATGGATGAATGTCCTTGGTTTCTCCAATCATCGATCATATCTGAGACTCGTTTACGTTATATACTCAACATATTATAATCATTATGATAATTAAGATCATGAGCGAAATATATGTAATTCAAATGAGAGAAATATATGTAATTCAAATTTACAATAACAGTTTTTATTTAGTATTGATCAATGTAGAAGAAAAGTCTGTATTATATTTGAAATATCTTTTGAATTTCCACATCAATTTAGAGAAATTATTAAAGTATTTTTTAAGATAGTAATTATTGACAAGATTATAATTAAAGTGACAGAAATAAATGAAAGTATTGTTAAAACAAAATTTACACAAAAGTATATCATATTAATGTAAAAAACTCGTAAAGAGAGATCTAAGGAAGCGCCTGATTATATTTATATGGCAACATAGATTTACAGTAGGAACAATAAATATTTTTACCAGGCGTTGTGCACTTACTTCTGTGGAATGTTATGAACCAGTTATAGAAAAGTTTGTAAGCTTTAGGACGTAATTATCTTATTTTTATTATTTATATCACTTTAATGTCAAGATTTACTTTACCTTTAGTAATATGTAGTGGTTAATATTTATCTATACAGTCATTAAGTAAACAGGTAAGATAGTAAGTATTTATTAATAGAGTAACATGTTTATGTTAAGTATAAATTATTTTATGTTTTATTTAATTATTTAGATGTTTATATTTTATTTACAAACATATTTAATATCTAGTATTGTGTCTTTTGCCGAATAAAAGATACGGTTCCATTTTTGAATTGTTGCTGTTTGGCAAAGATCTAATAAATACATTGGATATAACTGTGAACTATACGATCAGCAGTCTTATGGTTCATTCATAAGATAAACGATTCGTTTATCGGTATATAATATTAAAAAAAAAACAAGAATAGTAGACTAACATTTTGTTTTGTTTATGGAGACACCTTGATAACGTGATACGAATGAATAAATTTAAAATTGATTAATATATTTTACGATTATGAATTGAGCATGCTCCGTTAGCTCGGTATTGTGCTAATGAGTACGAATCTTGGGTCATATAATTATTGTTAATGATATTAAATAATTGTTATTATTCGTGTGGTAACTACATTTAGAGCGTCCCATTTTGACTTGCCTACCAGTGTCATAAAATAAGACTATAGAGCTTCAGCAGATATTATTATTGCAATGGAAATAAAACATTAAACCAATGCGGCATAGGAGTCTAATTTCCCTGTTACAAAAAAAATAAGTTAATCTCCAACAGCGGCATGTAAGGATATCATCTCAGCTCATGTATGTCCCAACTGTTGGGGTCGAGCCTCCTCCATAATAGGAGGGAATTTGACCTACTATACCACGCTGGTCAGACGTGTTGGTATAGAGTTTTTTTTTTCGAGTTTTCCTTCTCTTGCATAGATGTTATATAGGTACATTTTATATCCCTTAGTCGTCTTTACGATGAATTGTATTCTTACTCCGTCACCACACGGATAGGTAATCTAAGGATATAAAGAAGAAAAATGATAACATTACTAATCAACATTCATTGGTTTAAATTCACGTAAATTTAAAGCAAATATCTTGAGTTGTGTATAGTCTGTTTAAAAAAAAAACTAGTTCAATTACTTTTAATACAGCAACTAAAAGAAATCCAATAATAAAATTTGATATGTCACTTTTATCCATACTGTAAGTATTGTACCAAAATATAAAAAGTGTATAGGTATATATTTATATACCGTATCTGTAATTGTATATCTATATTATTCACAGCAGTGGCCTTGACACCTACTGTGTGGGTTACTTGCAATGCAACGTCGTACACTGCAATTATTTTTACCTTACAGTGTCATCTCATACATCTCTAGACATAATATTTTACCGACGACCCTCATTTCACGGAATCCGACCATATTATGGCGGACAACATTCAAACATGTAAGTAAACATCTTAATGTTTACTAATGAAACATTTCTAAATACATTGATTGATGATGTTAGCTGGCACGGTTTTGTGTAGTCTCGCATTATTCTATTCATAAGTTGCGCTGCGGGAAGCACACCGTCAGCGTTGGTGGCTTTGCTATTGTTCAGAGATACAATTCGCCAAACATTCTCATGATATATATTTTTTTTTTCACTGTTTTCCTTTCGAGTGGGTCATTTAAATTTCATGCTTATTTTAGCAAGAGAGACGTCGCTGATAGGTTTCCATTAAGAGTAAATGATTAAGAGGTTGAGTGTCGAAGTGGCGGGGCTTTCTGAATGCGAGGGCAGATGTCTCAAGGGAGTGTGTGGAGCCCCTGACACCAGAGTGTGATCCTGTGCTTGCAATTAACTGCTATATTTGGCATTATCTTCGCGTTACACAGCCATTCTCGATATATATAAGTATATACATATATATATTACAGTTTTATATTTATAAATAGCGTCATTATAATTTCCTTGCATAAATGTTAATATTTATTTAGTATAATAGACATTTTAATATTTGCAAGTTTGCTATAACCTCGCTCGTTATTATTTTTTATTATTATGTTAGTTTGTATATCCTATTACTGGGTTCGATCCTCCTCCATAATGGAAGGGAAATTGACTATACTATAGTATAGTATAGTATACCATACTGGTCAGACTTGTTGGTATAAGGTTTTATTTCAAGTTTTCTTTCTCACGTATATATGTATCTGCATGATATAATCCATTGGTCATCTTTTACGATAATCACGGACGACAAAGAGTGTGGTGAACTGTATTCTTACACAGTCACTACCCGGAAAATCATTATTTATTATTCTATTAATTGTTAATTATAATTAGAAAAAAATAGATAATTTGAGTTTATAAAAAAAATATGTATGTAGCAGACGTTATATAGCAAACCTTCGTTATAAATAATTATATGTTGGAGGTGACCTTAAAGTCAAACGAACAACAAATAAATTTACTGACGTTTTTAGAGAACAAAAACACGAAATGTCAACGTTTGTGATTGTCAATATAAAAGTTAATCATGTTAGTGAGCCAGGGTGGGCCGGGTGTTGCGATATCATTGTCCCAGGTTCGAACCGGGCCACCCCCCGCATGGATTCGTTGCTTATTTAATGCAACGATGCACACGTAAACATCTAAATAACTTTTGTGTGACACTTCTCCCCTACCCTCTAATTTTACTAAGTAGCCGTATCTTTACAAATGTATTGGGGAAGAAACATTCAAACCAAATGTGTTTTAGGAGCAGATTTGTTGTCTCTTCTCAATTACACTGAACACCGCAAAAAAAAAAGTAAAATTAGACGTTATTTCAAATAACTGCGGTTGTCATTAGAGTATTTTGTAATGACAGTCGATTAGTTCTCATATAAAAAAAAAAAAAAAAAAATATAGTTCTTATATATATAGATATAAATTGAAAACTTACATTGGTTAGAACGATTTTGAATTATAAGAAAATAATAAATATATTAATTAATATGAAAAATGAAAGTCACTTAACATAATTTAGAGATATGATATTAAGTACTAAATCCTTACCAATATTATAAATGCGAAAGTAACTCTGTCTCTCGGTCTGTCTGTCGCTCTTTCACACCAAAACTACTGAACCAATCTAAATGAAATTTGGTACACAGATAGTCTATAGCCTGATAAAGGACATAGGCTACTTTTTAATCCAAAAAAGGCGTTGTAAAGAGGGATGAAAAGATGTAAGGAAGTATCATAATTTTTAAAGCCAGAAGCTTGAAACTTATATTTAGGCTATTGATTAGATATAAATAAATATGACATTAAAATTTTGTAAAGAAACACCCTTAAGTAATAAAATAAAAATAGGGGATGGAAAACTTTAGAAAAGTAATCTTTTATGCGAGCGAAGCCGCGGGCAGAAGCTAGTATCAATATAAAATAATTAAAAATAATTACATATATTCAAGTAGGTGACATATTTGTGAGATTGTTTTAAAGTACCCATAAGTTAATCCATTTAGGTTGTTGCTATTATTTATAGGTAGCTTAAATAGATGTATTTACGAAATATCTTGAAAGACTTACTACGTCGATTATTGTAACTATAAATTTTGACTCAGGGCTTTTATCTTAATAGACGAGTATCGGACTAGAGTTTAGGGAATTAATATAGATATCAATGGTGCATGAATATTGGTTGATAGCGCTGTCCGCAAGGTATTTACAAAGCGATACTGGGAATTCGGCACCCAGTACCGAGAGCCCTAAGCTCTCACCCCATTGTTGCTGCCACTCTCCTGTCACAGCTTACGCAAAACTGACAGCCTCCCAATAATTCGTAACGAAAATGTGTTAATCGCGCGCACTATACACTTTCACGGTTCGCAACACAAAATTAGATTAGTTCGATGACAATACATACATTTGTAGATGAATGAGACTCGTCATATTTTGACAGGTATCGTCACATGTCTCGTACCCTTGTCTACCCACATACACGTGTTTGCTCGTCCCGCGTGGACTTGCGTACGTACTAACGTTCTATGTCAGTCGTGCATCCTCACAAAAGTCGTGATTTCACGCGGCGCGAACATTCATCCGATTGTCGTGAATTTCGTTATCTTGTATTAGCGAGCGTGTGAGGTGATATTGAAAAAATAATACGTTTGGGATTTGACGGCTCCCCATGTGCGCACGGCAGCTTCCTTTTCACTGCAACGCTTCTATAAACGAAACGGGATGATAAATTTATTTAATGTATACAAATGTTTGGACATTTTTATTTTGCTGTCGTTTAGACGTAGGTAACATAATTTAGTTCACCATATGTTAAGTCGTTACAACGTTGTGAGTAGGAAGTGGAAAAAAAATGTTTTATGACTTGTGAAAGATTGTATGACAAAACGGCTGTTTTCACTGTATCATTCTTGTTGCATCTCTATATAAATACGTTTACTACAGCGCGAAAAAATAATGTACATTTTGAATAGACATGGCAGTGAAATTAAGTTAATTATAGTATAATTATTATATATTGACTAAAGCATACTCGTAGCATAAATTTACAACTTGGTTGAACCACACATGTTACTATTAGTTATGATGAGAAATATTTTCACAGCGAGGGAAAAGACTTGAGTCAATTAAAAGCCGTTATAGGTATAATTGAAATAAAAATTTGCCGGCTCATTAACGAGGAGTTTAATCCTGGGTTTCCGTTTAATTGATCTCTGGCCGGAGTAATTATTCACAGGGGGTATATAAAGTAATTATTACTGGGTAGCCCTTTTTCCTTGTCGCTCTACCTCCCTTACCCCCACAGCTAATCACCGCCCGCGCCCGGTGTCAATGACGGCTGGCAACTGTGTCTTGGAACGCGATGACAGGATTTTAATATATTTTGTTGTTATATGTAAATGGCAACACAGATGTCACATCCATTGGTGGATGAAACACATAAGTTCCCACATCATTTGTAAGCTTTCACGCCAACTGCAGTGCTTCACATGTTTAACGCGATTACAATTTTATTAATATTCAAAAATATATTATTGTTATTATTATTATATCGATTTGATATAATAAATGTATTTTTATCTACTAAACTTGTTTACTACAATTTTCAGAGTTCCTTGTGCCATTTATAAGCACGCGTAAATGAAAATAAAATGTTTGAATATCATCTTTAGGTACTTACTCAACCAAAGAGGAGGTTAACAGCAAACAATTACAAACCATAAATTAACGTTACCCTTAACTGCCTCAAAAAAAAAAACCTACGTAGGACGAAAAGGAGATTTATACTTGTTAAGGCGTAGTTGTTCGTCTTCATAAGGCTTGACGTTTCATTTCTGTCTAGGCAAGCCGACAAGTGCTAACCCTCTTTCACGCCTGTCCCCCGCTCTTCTGTCCCACCCGTCTCGAAGGGCTCCCCTTGTTATGCATAAAATTTTGTCTTATTACTTCCAACTTTGCTATTATATTTGACGAGACGGAGTTCGCAAGTTATTTTGTTATTAAAATTTTTGGCCGAAGATGGTGGCGAGATGAATCTAGTTCGAATGTAAATGCGAATGCTTAATTTATAAAGCAAGAACTTATTTGATTTAACAAACCTTACAATCTGGGGATTAATGTTGGAAATTTGAGAAGGAGAAGGTCAGAGATGTCGTCTTGATTCGTCTAATGTTATACGTAGCTCTACGACGTCTCTCTGAGAAAATGAAATGGACGTATAGTGTTTTGCTAATTTTAGTAGATATTATTCGTAAACAGAACTTAATGGCAGTTTAGTTTAAATATATTTCAACCTATACAAAGAACAAAGTTACATATGATTATGATGCCAGATCGTTTTTTTTTTGTAGTTATAAAACTATAGCTGATCTATAAAAAAGAGGAACTAATATTAGGAAATGAAACAATCCTATACAAAGACAGCATATAAAAAAATAATAAAAAACAATCCTATACAAGAAAGTGGAAGGATGTAGGTACCGAGGGAGACCAACACTAACCTACCGAGACCAGATCGGTCATGTACTGAAGGAAGGTGGAGTCAAGAGTCTCCGAAACCGGCGAGCGTGTATGAAGAGAATTATGAATGTTGAGGAAGCGAGTGAAGTATGCAGAGATAGAGTTCTCTGGCACTCTGTTCTCTCTGCCTACCCTGCAAGGGATATGGCGCGATGATATGTATGTATGTATGTAATATTTATGTACAAAGACAGCAATATCATTGTTCTTAATGAATAATGATTAATGATATTACTGATTTTGTGTTTGACAAATTTTAAGTAGCTCTTCTCTAAAGTAATGATTATGCAGATGTCACTTTATTCTACGGATAGGTCGATTTATATCGTAAGGTACTTACATACCTACAGTCACATACATACTTTGTACAGTTTAACTACAGATATACTTTCATAATACTTCAATAGTGGTAGAACTACACTGTCAACAGTTCTCTGTCTACAGCCGCGGGCTGGTCCGACCGGGGTAGTACCACACTCTCGCAGAAGATCGACATTTGAGTAATGGCAATATGCTATTGAGCTTCGTTCAAGCCCAACTGGGATGGGTTTGGGGTTTGTAATGGTAGGCAGCGGCCTAGCTGTACCTTTGGTATTGCAGAGGTCCATGGGCGGCAGTGACACTTACCATCAGGTGTGCTCGTTTGCCACCATAAGCAATAAAAAAAGAAAAGAAAAGAAAAAAAAAGACTTCGAAGTTTAACTCTCACACATGTTTATTATAGCCTATGACAGCAAATGAGCAAGTAGCACACCTAATAGTAAATATTATTGTCGCCTATGGATCTTTGCAATACTGCTGCCTATCCATCTAAAAATTCAGGCTTCCGACTTTCTTGCTTATCGAATGAAGCGTAATAGTATATCGCCACTGATCAGATGTCCATTTTATGTGGAAGTATATTAGGTAAGTATAGTAGGTACTTTATAGGAGGACCGGCTGACGGCTGTAGCCAGCAACCTTTTTTCGCCCCTTTTTTTTTTTCACGCTGTGGAAATGCATTTGCGCACTATCCCCCCACCTGTGAGGACGGGAGGACTTGTGTGGGACTCACCGGCCACCGTGCGACCGAAATACCCACTAAAACCACAGCGGGCCCATCCGCGCTTTTACATGGTGCCGGGAAGATCGTCTGATGACATTCAATCCCCGACACCCCAACGCATGGCCGTCTGGACACGTCCCGTCGTCATTCAAGGCGCTGGAAGAAGAAGCGCATATCTGCGCCTCCCCCTTCCTGGTCGCCGTCGCCCTGTCACTATTACCAATCACGATTGTCAAACAATCTAGTACTATAAACATGCAACCACCGTTTGGTATATTCCAGGTTCAAATCCTGATCTATTTAAAAGTTTTAAGTTTACCCCAAAAAAAATGCTCAATACTAAATTCGCACAGAAGGAAGAGCTCGCAGATCTTAAGAAAATAATGTAAATGCTATATACTTCTTCCTACCTTTTAAAGAATAAATAATAAACGACTATATGTACATAATATAATATTGGTTTTCTTTATGGCGACGGAGTAAGAGCACAGTTCACCATCCCTTTCTTATTTGTGGGTGTAGTAAAAGTCGACTAAGGGATATAATATGCAAAAAATACCTATGCAAGTATCCTGCCCGTGTGGTGACGGAGAAAGAATACAATTCACCACCCCCTATCTTACCCAGGGTGATCGTAAGAGACGACCAAGGGATATAAAACGCATATAACATCTATGCAAGAGAAGGAAAACTCGAAACACAACCCTATACCAACACGTCTGACCAGCGTGGTAAAGTAGGTTAATTTCCCTCCCGTTACGGAGGAGGCTCGAGCCCAACAGTGGGATATATATGGGCTATTATGATGATGATGATGATGACCTACGCAAGAGAATAGAAACTCGAAAGAAAACCCTATACCAACCTATCTAACAGCATGGGTTGATAGCAATAAATAGTATAGCAGTGGGATTCATATGAGCTAAGAAGAGATGATATAAGTACTACACGAGACGGTCAGAACTATAATAAAAGAACATCTTTCTACTTCATCTTCCACTTTAGAATAGAAAAGATCAATTTCTTAAATGTAGCGTTTTTGCATTCTATAAAATTTATTATTCTCATTACATCTACAGAGCTTGGTCTTTGTCGATGTTTCTAATTAATATGTAGGTTGGTCCCCGAGTCCCTTAAGATGTAAATGGTTGTTTAACTAAATCGTACGCGGTCGCACGGTCGGGGCTAAGTAAGTTCACTCAAGTGAAGGAGTAGCTAGATACTTAATGTAAATCACTTGAGTTGTTAGTAAGTAAACAGCAGTAAATAACATAGTTTATTTGTTTTTAGCATATCAATGCATATTACCTAATGGATATAATATTATTCCATATTTTATGTAATTATGGCTTTATGAAAATACTTTAAATAAATACACCATATTTTTAACTTCATTAGCAGCAGATATAATTAAGATCAGGATGTGTCGTGTGTCTTGAAGTACGTTACGACGCGACGTGGCGGTGGCGAGTAGCTGGTACAGAGACGTCGTACGTAACATCTGTTCCTTTTGTAGCGACAAATTAACACCGTCTTGAGCAAACTGAGGCAATGCAATGACCCATTCTCAGCTTGAAACGAGCCCTAAAGCTTCCCTTAAGCGCGACGCCAGCTGCTCACAGTACGTACTAAATTCCACGTTACAATGCTTTGTTTTAAAATTTGTAATCATTCTCACATTTTACGACGGTGAACGGTCCGTTTCGGAAAATTTGATACGACTATAAAGCCTGTAATTGTGTTAGCATTCCAGTTAATTAAAAGTTATGAATTTAAAGGCGCACTGCTTTAGTACTCTTTGACGCTCGCCGTCTGAATAAAACGCTCATATAAAACCTGATGAATTTCTTTTTACTGCACGAAAGAGAGTTTAGATAACATTTAGCTACTGTTAATGAGCAGACAAAAACATTATGAGTCTTTTTGTCTATCAGTTTTTATATTCAATTGTTATGGCATGCTATTTAACGTACAATGAACGCGCTGTTCAAACGAGAATCGTAATGTAAATTGTGTGTACTAAGCATACGTATTTAACATAAAAAGCATCTCTCTGTAAGCATCTGCTTGCACAGTAATAATGTATTAAATCAATAAATTATATATATATATATATATATATAAAAATGCAAGTCAAAACGTTTGTTTCCCACAGTGATTAGACGGTAAATCGTAAAAAGGGCAACACTGAAAACACTATAGAGTAGTGAGTTATGAAAACAAATACACATTACGAGTACGTACGAAATCTCGTACAACTAATGACGTTAAAAGCGAGGGGTAAGAGCAACATTGTTAACAGTCATAGTTCGGCGGTGTGTGCGCCAAAACTTGGGTACTGCGGCCATAAATACCGCGGCAGGGGGTCCACGGCGTGGCGGGCCCTGGCGAGAACGTCTACACAATAACCACGACGTATGCCGTGTTAACATTAGCTCCGTACTTAATTCCATGTTGCCCTAAACTCGCTTAAGAGGGTAAGACTGTGACACTGTGTTAATTAAATAATTACTTTTAATAATAACTCTACGGCTACCTAACCTATCTAACTAACTTAAGCTAAAAATGCCTTGTAATAATACAATTTTATTTGTTAAGTTTTTAATTTGAATGACCAGATAGCGTGTTTGATCTCCTAGTAGAACAATTATTTGTGCGATCTCGTAATGGTTGTTCTAAAACTGAATATAATTTATGTTCTTTATTGAGTAGTTATTTATTACTTACTACTTACCGCGTAAAATATTGCTATACATTTTTCTATTGAAATATATTTCTATACATTTTAATAGAAAAATGTATAGCAAATATAGATTTTCTAATCTATTTACTTCATCATTCTCCTACTCTTATCCCAATTACGTGGGAGTCGTAAAAATCTGCTAAGGGTCTCACCGGGCGATTGGGCAGCGGCTATCTCCCGAGAAACTTAATAACATCTACCGCGATCGCCAATCCGCTCCCCAAGTGTGGCGATTATGGCATTACTACCCCCCTCCAAAATAAATATGAATGTAAAAATAGACACGGCCCCCAGTCACGGCAGTTCCGCTATTCCACGGGCTCATTTTGGTAGCGGGCCTGTTGGTGGCGGGGCAGGGGGTGCTAGGAATCTCCGGCCGCGATCCGGCTACCATAAAAATCGACCCTTGGCTCTGGTAACACACAACGTTCGGACGCTTAGGATCGACGAGAGGGTCATCGAGCTGGAAGAGGAATTCAGCAAAATCCGATGGGACATTGTAGGATTATCAGAAGTGCGAAGAGAGGGGGAGGGCACGATAATCCTCCAGTCTGGAAATTTGCTCTTCTACCGGGAGGGAGATCACCCATCGCAAGGCGGTGTAGGGTTTATCGTTCGTAAGTCTCTCGTAGAGAACGTGGAGAAGATCGAAAATGTGTCAACAAGGGTAGCGTACCTTATACTCAGAATTACCAAACGGTATTCGTTGAAGGTCATACAGGTTTACGCACCGACGTCGACATACTCCGACGACGTAGTGGAGGCCTTATACGAGGATATCTCGAGAGCCATCCACACGCCCAAAACCTACTTCACGGTAGTTATGGGAGACTTCAACGCAAAACTAGGCAAAAGGACAGACGATAAGTTGAGAGTAGGGCAATATGGATTTGGACAGAGAAACCAAAGGGGCCAAAAACTGGCCGACTTTTTGGAGAAGGAAGGCCTCTTCATGATGAATTCCTTCTTTAAGAAGCGGCCACAAAGGAAGTGGACCTGGATTAACCCTGATGGATCCACTAAAAATAAGATAGACTTCATCTTGACGGACAAACGACAAATATTCAATGATGTCTCTGTGATCAGCAGGCATAAAACTGGAAGTGAACACCGAATGGTTCGGGGCACATTGAATCTTCGTACGAAAGTCGAGCGGTCCCGCTTGATGAAGTCTACATACATATATACTTCGAGCTACACCTGTCCAATACCAGAACCCCGATAGCTTTCAACTCGAATTACATAATCGCTTCCAATGCCTGGAAGAGTGCGAATCTTCGAACGATGTGAACAACAGGTTCGTGGAAACTGTCCACGCGGTTGGGTCAAAATTCTTTAAGGCCCGTCGCGCTACTGGAACAAAAAAGCTTTCTGACTAGACTCTTCAACTCATGGAGAGGAGAAAGGAAATGATGGTACAGTCTTCAGCCGATTGGTCCGAACTCAGGCAGCTTAATAGACAAATCTCTAAATCTATGCGACGCGATATTCGCTGATTCAATACACTGCGTATTGAAGAGGCGATAGAGCGAAATCGAGGCTCCAAAGTGTTTGCACGAGATTTGTCTATTGAGCAGAGCCAAATGACTAAGCTGAAGACCGATAACGGTACTGTCATTTCATCCCACAGTGAGATCTTGGGAGAGGTCGAAAGGTTCTATGGGCAGTTGTACAAATCACCCCTGAATCCTGTTGTCGGCTTGGTCCAAGACCCCAGATCCAAGCTAACTCGGCACTATACCGAAGAAATCCCGAACGTCAGCTTGTACGAGATCAGAATGGCTATAAAATAATTAAAGAACGGAAAGGCACCGGGAGATGACGGAATTACCACAGAGCTCCTGAGGGCAGGCGACAAGCCAGTTTTAAAAGCCCTACAGAAGCTGTTTAATTCTGTCATTCTCGGGGGCGACGTTCCAGAGTCGTAGACCAGGTGTGTGGTGGTGCTGTTTTTCAAAAAGGGCGATAAAACGCTCTTAAAGAGTTACAGACCCATCTCACTCCTGAGCCACGTATACAAATTGTTTTCAAGAGTCATTACGGACCGACTCGCGCACAAGCTAGACGACTTCCAGCCGCCCGAACAAGCCGGTTTCCGAAAAGGTTATAGTACCATAGACCACCTCCACACGCTACGCCAGATTATACAGAAGACCGAGGAGTATAATCGGCCTCTGTGTCTAGCGTTTGTGGACTATGAGAATGCCTTTGATTCTGTCGAAACTTGGGCAGTGCTGCAGTCCCTTCAGAGGTGCCAAATTGACTATCGATATATCGAAGTGCTGAAGTGTTTGTATAAAGACGCTATTATGTCGGTCCGCATCCAGGATAAGAGTACGAAACCGATCCAGCTGCAGAAATGCATGAGACAGGGAGACTTTATCTCTCCGAAACTGTTCACCACTGCGCTGGAAGATGTCTTCAAGCTCTTAGACTGGACCGGACTCGGCATCAACATCAAAGGCGAATACTTCACTCACCTTCGATTAGCAGATGATATCGTAGTCATGGCAGAATCCCTGGAGCACCTTGGCACCATGCTCAATGACCTGAGCAAGGTCTCCCAACTAGTAGGGCTGCAAATGAACATGGACAAAACGAAAATCATGTCTAATGCCCATATCATTTCTGTACCGGTCCTGGTTGGGAATGCGATTCTCGAAGTTGTCGATCACTATGTTTACCTAAGACAAACAGTCCAATTAGGTAGATCCAATTTCGAGAAAGAAGTCAGCCGACGAATTCAACTCGGCTGGGCAGCGTTCGGGAAACTTAGGAGGATCTTTTCGTCTAATATTCCGCAGTGTCTGAAAACAAAGGTTTATAACCAGTGTGTGTTACCAGCGATGACTTACGGCACTGAAACGTGGTCTCTAAATGTCGGACTCATAAAAAGGCTCAAATTCGCTCAGCGTGCTATGGAGAGGGCTATGCTCGGTATTTCTCTACGTGATAAAATCCGGAATACGGCAATCCGTAGAAGAACGGGTGTAACCGACATAGCCCGAAGAATTAGCACGTTGAAGTGGCAATGGGCAGGCCACATCGCTCGACGAACCGACAACCGTTGGGGAAAAAAGGTTCTTGAGTGGCGACCACGAATCGGACGACGCAGCGTAGGACGACCCCCCACTCGGTGGACTGATGACCTCATCAAGGTCGCAGGAAACCGTTGGATACAGGTGGCACAGGACCGTTACAGATGGCATTCTCGTGGGGAGGCCTATGTCCAACAGTGGACGTTTACGGGCTGATGGATGGATGGATGGATGATATATATCATAACTAGATATTTGATACAGGCGTGGGTCTCATCTGTGCAGTAATGGAGTAAAAATACAATGATCATTACATCTTACGTTCTCGTAGGTGATCACCTAACAATAATTACAGTAACAGATGTCGGCACAAAAAAATACCTCTATACCAACCCATCTGAAGTGTATATAGATCTATTTCCTTTCCACTGTGGAGGAGGTTCAAGCTCGGACTATTGGATACATATGAAAATGAATATTAGTTATAATCTTATCCGTAACAAAAGTAAACAAAGAAAATATATTTAATGCATACGTAAAATTTAATTAACTTACCTGTAATGCTGCAGTATTAATAATAATAATAATTTATTCACAATATTTCACAAGGAAAGTTGTTACAAATTATATACATATAATTAAACAAATGTACTTCGTTCAAAGTCCTTGTGAGAGTCTGGAGTCTATACTAAGTCGAGACCTGTACTACAGAACTCCAGGCTCTCTCCCGTTTATAAATTTTGGTATATTAGTATTATTTTAGTTATAACAATAGTGAAAGGCAAACAATTAAATAAAGATGAAAAAAGAAAATAAAATGAAATTATAATTAAAGTTAACAAATTGTGTGTGTGTGTTCGTGCGTAAGTGTGTATGTGTGTGTGTGTGTGTGTATGTGTGTGTGTGTGCGCGCGCGCGCGCGTGTGTGTGTGTGTGTATGTGTGCGAATGTATTACTGCTATTTGATATGTGGTAGCGGTTACGAATACTACCAACCTTTACTTTGCTCGTGGATGTCGTAAAAGATGACTAAAAGCTTTATATCAACCTGGGCTAACTCTATCTGATGCTATTATGTCAACAATTACATTCCCAAGGAGGGTTCATGTCTGCTCGGCAGCCAGTCATACAATTATTGCACATAACCTTTGCAATATGTATGAGTATATATTGAGTCGAGCTCGAGTAATTAGGATAAGGGTAGGAGAATGACCATGATCTGTAATACAGTATTGATATGGAGTATTATTTTTAAATGTAGTGACGGATTAAGAATACAATGCACATGTGTCATGTTGTAAAAGACAACTAAGATATTCAATGTATATACATATAATATCTTTATAAGAGAAAGAAAACTCTAAATAAAACCTTATAAAACTCTGATCAGAGTGATATGTTAGGTCAATTTCACTTATATAGTGGAGGGCTCGAGCTACTCTACTGCTGAAGTAGGACGTATACGAGCTGAGATGATGATGAATGGAATATGGTCTAATAAACTTAATTATAATTTTTTTTTACTTTTCATTACGAACAGGAACATTTGGCAATGTTTTTTAATTGATTATTCATTTTTATTTATAAAAAATTATTGCTTAATCTGTTTTACTGGTCAATCTGTGGTAAAGTTGTGTCTCTACCACAGATTAACCAAAAAATATTTCCCTATCCTAGTCATATCCAATTTTAATATCATCTTTCATAAGGGCTATATATTATATATTTCTAGGACATTTGCCTTACAAATAAATGTACAATGTGTGCCGTGTACCTATGAAAGTCAATCAGGATATTTGCAGTGTCAGGCCGTAGATATTGCATATCAATTGGAAATAGCCAATGAATTAATTTCAGTTCCGTAGAGCTTCTGTCACACATACCTATATAACGCTATGCAAATGCGAGACAGTTTTGTTGCGCCCAATATATATACAATGTATCTATCTATCACTATCCAAAATATATACAGAGTTCTTAGAGCTGCAACATTTTAATATAGCTTGTAGAATAGACGTATTTTATTTAATATAAAAAAGTCCCATTTGTTTTTATTTTTAAAGACACCACCCTTCATTTAGGAAATAATCCTTGTATTGCGGTGGACTTTACATATATGGAATTAACGCAGACAAATTACACCCAGACTCAAAACAACTTTGTGGATCGCACAAAGTATTGTCCTGCGTGACTACTAGCGTGAAATGTGGATATCTTAACCACTACGCCATTTGTGTAGTTTTAGACTTACATAATAGATACCGGACTATATAGCGTTTCATGCAACGTCACACATGTAGTTTAAGTACGACAGGGACAATGCTCTACGAAGTCGAAATTAGTCAATTGTCTCTTTCTAAGGGTCGATGTGCAGTATTTATCGCCGGGTATTGTAATTTTATATTAATTTCGTATAATAAATTTTATGGAATGCTGTTCTGTGAAGTTTCCAAATAATCGAGATATTATGTAAACAAATACAATATGATAATAATTCCAAGTTTTCGACATATTTATCATTGTTTTATATAGGTTTATTGTTATTTGACGTTCACCCATCTACTAGATAGACCGACGACTTGTTGAAGGTTGTTCACAGTCGTTGGATTCGGGCGGCACATGACCGCACTTTGTGGCGAAGAGAGGCCTACGTCCACCAGTGGATGACAAAAGGCTGAATGATGATGATGGTGTAAAATGGTTATATAGTTATATTGAGATTTTTCTGTAAAATGTGAATTAGCTATTTAATAAAAATAGTTTTACAGTAGAATTGATTATAATGTAAATATACCTACTTGTCTATATTAATATCTTATTTATACTATAACTTGCTGACCCGGCACACTTCGTTTCGCCAAACAGTTAATGAATGAGCAGATTTCGGTTAATTCAAAATTATTAAGTTATCTTTTTTAATATGATTATAAATATGAGTAAAATTTATATAACATTTAAAAGATCAAGTATTTTAATAACGTGCCAGCAAGACGAAGAAGTACCTTGTATAGTTGTGTTATACGAGATTTTACTTCATGCGCATTAAAAATCAGCTAATTGTTGACGTCTGAGATTTGCTCGACGATTTCGCATTGTCAACCGAGCCGTTTCACGGCCTGCCTTACTTTGTTCTTGTGATTGATAAGCACGAAGTCGGGCCATATTAACGCAGCGGTCTTCCCGTGCAATATCTTGTTCTTCTACCGTGGTACATTCGTGATGTTTCGAATTCTAATTGCGTTACGGCTTTGTCGGGCAAGATTTGATCTTATTGGTCGCGACATTATAGATGACAATATAGATATAATATGTTTTATTATAACAATATTCGTAAAAATTCGTAGCACTCGCACAAAACGAACACTGACCGGTCAAATTTAAATTCAATTTTTCGCGATATTTTGCAAACAAACCACTACGTGAGCTGTCATTGCGTTGTGTTACTAATCAAAAAGGAACGTTTAGAAATAACTGATGCTTTTTGATGAATTTTTATATTTATTAATATCAGATATTAAAATCCTATAGGATTTTGAGTTTATTATCGTCGGGAATAGGATATGTCCTATTCCCGACGATAACAAACTCAAAAACTTAAAAATCATAGAAATAGGTCCAGCCGTTCTTGACTTATAAGTGTTGTAACTAACACAACTTTCTTTTATATATATAGATATTAAATTTATTAAAAAATGTAAAATGCTTGAAAAGATAATGATGATATCTATACTTGAACAAATTCGCTTTCTATTTAAGCACATTACAACAATTTGTATTAATAATACAAAATATGACGAGCATAAAACAACTTAATGTTAATTTAACAAAATGTTAATACGTTCCCTTCATATCAAAGCTAAATTTTAATGGGAGAGTGGACTTCCTGCAGCTACATTCACATAAAAACCTTGGATGATATTCAAGTGACTCATATAGTTTTTAAAATGTTACTGTTACACAAATTGCCTGAGGAGTATTCTTGTTCTTTAAAGAACATTGTATTACATCATTATAATTTTGTTCATAGACGATGTGGGGACTCATTTTATATTTTCAATCGTTTTATTTTTAAACAAAATAAAGCATTACGTTCATAATCTAGAATCTTGAAAATAAAATAAAAATTAAAAAAATAAAACTTGTCATTATCAAGCTTATTAAATAATTAAATAATTATTATATCTATACATATATTTATATTTATAAATAGATCTTTTCAAATTAATGAGATACTTTTTTTAAATAGTAATTTATTATTATATACTTTTATTAACATACGCAATTAAATCACCCATTGCTATAAGCCATGGGTGATTTACATAATTATACAAAATATGAGAAAAACAAAATGTTTATATGTATTGGATTTTGTTATGACTATTTTTAAAATGTTATAAGATTAAAATGTTAGAATAGATATATAAAAAATATCCATTTTGTGTAATAATATAATAATCATCTGCTTCCTCTTACTAAAATAGATAAAGGATTGTAAACAGATATCACTGCAAAAAAAAGGAATGTTTGAAGCAAACGGCTATGCATAGCTCAATTTCCTTCAATTGGAGGAAATTCGTACCCACCAATGTAACATACATGGTTCAAGGAAAGAAGATGGAGAAAAATAATATCTATGTTTAGCACCCACTTTTCTTTAAGGCCTGAATAGATATCAATAAAATCGCAAACACGTACTTTATAACATAGCTTATAGATTAAGTATCTATGTAAATAATATTCCATTATTTTTTGTTATCCCAATCGTATTGGAGTTAATTTTCTAATCATATTAGCTTCAGTATAATATATAGTCAAGAGTTTCCGAAACCGGCGAGCGTGTCTGAAGAGAATTAAAAATGTTGAGGAACCAAGTGAAATATGCAAGGATAGAGTTCTCTAGCACTCTGTTCTCTATGCCTACCCTGCAAGGGATATGTCGTGATGATATGTATGTATATTTTTTTTACTCTGTGACTGCTGTTTAACCTACCTATTCCAAAGAGGTGAAGGCATATTACAATTAAACCAGGTTTCAGTCTATATGAAGGTTGATTGCTCTATCTATCAGAGATTCTCATGTCAATTAAACCAATGGCTTAACGTCCTCGCTGAGGCACCGAAATCATATATTTAAGAGAATATTTTTTTATTTCACAAATACATAGCAATTTTCAATTTAATACATGCGTAACTCCGAAAAGTTATCATTAAATGCCGTGGATTCTGAATCAGACTGCTGCGTAAAAGTTTTGTAGTTCTTTATTTAGGTATATTATTATAATAGATGAGAGATATATGTAGTTACTACTGGAAAATAAGGGGTATTCAAAAAATTTATAATAACTAATATTGTAATAGATTACATATTATAATAAATATTATTATAATAGAATTAAATTTATATTAGTTTTGTAGTATTATATTAGTTATTAGTATAAGTTATAAGTCGGGGAGATAGGCCTCGTTAGCACTGGTCTGTAATCGATCTAGGAGAAGGAAAACTCCAAAATATAACCCGAGGAGATAGGTCTTGTTAGCATTGGGCTGCAACTTATCTAAGAGAAGGTAAACTCCGAAATATAACCCGGAGAGATGAGCCTCGTAGGCATTGCGTTGCAAATCATCTAGGCGAAGGAAAACGCTGAAATATAGCCCGGGGAGATAGGCCTCGTTAGCACTGATCTACATTCTATTTAAGGAAAGAAGGAAAACTCCAAAATAAAACCCCCGATCCAAGGTGTAAACCGACCCGTGCTGAGGGATTCGCAGCCAGAGGTTAAGCTGGTCATAAACGGAGGGTGCATGTGTTGGTCACAGGGCACAGCGGTGATTCCACCTTGCCTCCACACAAGGGCTCTATGGGGGTGGACCATTTACTACCCTACTACTCGTGGGAACGCTATGGATTGTACGAAAAATTTAAAATTCCAAATGATGGCGATGCGGCTCGCAACCCTTCACGTCTCGATCCCAATGAGGGCGAAAAGCGGTCTACGGAGTGCCGTTTTGCCACGCTAAATGCAGGAGGAGGAATGAAAGAAAAAATAATAGAGGTATGGCATCATTTGATGATGGATGATAAAAAGATTGACATTCTTTGTGTGAATGAGACAAAGCGAAAGGGATGTGAGGTAACTAGTCATGGACCTTACACGGGCTACTGGTCTGGGGTATCAATAACTACTAGAGCCTGCCAGGGAGTTGGTCTCTTTCTTTCTACTCGAATGGCTCAATGTGTTAAAGAGTATGATTGTTTATAAAATCCGATTACGAAATGAAAAATGATGTCGCAAGCGGGATTCGAACCCGCGCCTATTGGGATTCCGGCCCAATCGTGCTGCCACTACACTACCGCGACTAATTATAGGACATGCAAATTTCATTTCGTATTGTATTTACGTCTTAAGGTGACGGTATGCTATCTACCCGACAATGTTTACACATTGTTATAGGCTTAATACTTCAAACTTTACAGTTAGAATTGTATTAAACGATGACACAACCTTGTTATTTAAATTACTGAAATTTAGCATTTAATATGCTTAATTATTTATAAAATCCGATTACGAAATGAAAAAGTATGATTGTGTGAATGCTTGATTAGTATGGTTAAGAATGAAAGTGGGTCTGACCCATATTTTTGTTGTAGGAGTATATGCTCCGGTAAACACGGGTTTGACTAAAAATAAATGTGAAAATTTCTCTCTTGCGTCCTGCAAGAGAGAAATTTTGGGCAGAACTAAGAGGTGTTTCGAAATTATGTCAGTTGAATGAAAGGTTGATTTTGCAAGATGATTTCAATGGATGGGTAGGAATAGGTCGAAAAGGATTTGAAAAGGTTTTAGGAAAGTTTGGTGATGAAAGTGTGAATAAAAATGGTCAAAGTTTACTAGATGTGTGCTTGGAATGGAATCTTTGTATTACAAACACTATGTTTGAACACAAAAAGATCCATATACACGTGAAGTAAAGAATGTAAGAAAGAGTATGATTGACTTTATAATAGTAGACGAAAGACTCAGAAGCAAAGTTCTAGACACTAGGGTGTATCGTGTTGGTATCCACTCAGACCACTTTCTAGTAATGACTAGAATAAGTGGTCTCGTAAAAATGTGGCGAAACCGGATACATAACCCTGACGGGTTATGTATTTGGTTGACAGTGTACTAGAAACACTACACTTGACAGTATACTAGAAAGAATAAAAGTAGAAAATTTGCAAGATGAGATTGTTGAGAGAAGTACAAAAGTAAACGACAGAAAAGTTGTATGATTCGGTTGATATTAGTAATATGGAAGAGTTATGGAAGACTTTTTCAGAAATATGTGGCGTGACCAGAAGAAGGAAAGTAAATAAGATGAAGAATGTATGGTGGGATAAAGATGTGCAGAGTGCAGTTTGTGAGAAGAAGAAAGCCTAGATAGATTGGCCATCAGAGCTAATGAGAGAATAGAAAAGGCAACGAACGATGATATAGATATAGCCAAAGAAGAATACAAGAAAAGAAAAAGAGAAGTGAAAGAAATTGTCAGAAGAAAGAAAGAGGATCAAAAAGACGAGTATGATAGAAGATTATCGCAGGATTATCAAACCAACTTAAAGATTTTCTGGAAGTCGATTAGATCAGCTCGAGGTAAAAAGTCCAAAGTGACGCTCAAGAGCCATCAAGTTCAAAGTACAGAGCTTGCCTTGATCATGGACAAGTATGGAAGAATAGTAAATAGAGAAGAACGTGTACTGAAGAGATGGGAGGAATACTTTGAAAGCTTATTTGAAAGAAAAGAGTCACAAAACCTGTCATATGAGAGTGAAAGAGATCTTGGGGTTGGAGAATGTATAACTATGGTGGAAGTTATGAACGCATTGAAAGGTATGAAAGCGGGTAAATCTGCAGGATACGATAGGATTACAGTTGAAATGCTGACGGCTGGACAAGATATCATAGCTGACATGCTATACCGGCTCTTTAATCTCTGTTGGACTAATGGCCAAGTACCTGACGATTGGTGTAAGGCAGTAATTGTACCTCTGTGCAAAGGGAAAGTTTCCCAGCAAGATTGTGCAAACTTCAGGGGCATAAGCCTCTTTAGCATTGTCGGCAAACTGTATGCGAAAGTATTGATTGAAAGAGTAGTGAAAGCAACCGACAAGAAAATATGGGATGCACAAGCGGGTTTTCGAAAAGGTATGGGTTGTACGGATCAAGTCTTCTCCTTAACATTCATGACGCAGAAATTTTTGGCTAAAGTTCAGAAAATCTTTTGCCTATTTATTAATTTGGAGAAGGCTTATGACAAAGTGAGGAGGAATGAACTGTGGCCGATACTGTCTATATATGGGGTGGGCAGTCATCTTATTCACGCTCTGAAATCCATCTATAAGGATTCCAAGGCATGCGTAAGAATTAACGGCTCCAACGCGGAATGGTTTAATATCGATAAAGGTGTTAGACAGGGATGTGTAGCGTCACCGTGCCTGTTTAACCTATTCATGGATAGTTGTCTGAAAGATCTGAAAAATAATGATTGTGGTTTAAGAATGAATGCGTTACTTATCAAATGTCTTCTTTATGCCGATGATCAGGTATTACTTGCATCCTCGGCTGAGGATTTATAGGCGATGGTAACTACTATGCATGAAGATTTTGAAAGAAAAGGCATGAAAGTAAATGTAAGTAAGACGAAAATAATAGTTTTTGAAAAGGATAAATGTTTGACGGATTGTAAAATTAGTATAAATGGTGAGGAATTGGAACAGGCAAAGAATTTTTGTATTTGGGTGTATTGTTTACTCGAGATGGTAAAAATGATAATGATGTTGAAAGAAGAGTAAATGCTGGTAATAGAGTGAATGGGGCACTGTACACCTTTACGAGAAGCAGAAATGTGTCCAAAAAGGCACGTCTCGCTGTGCATAAGGGAGTATTAGTGCCTATCCTCATGTATGGTAGTGAAAGTTGTATTTAGCATAGAAGACATGACAGTAGAATAAATGCTGTACAGATGAGAGCTCTTCGTAGTATGTGTGATGTGAGCCTGAAAGATAAAATTAGGAATAGTGTTATAACTGTTATAAGAGAGCGCTGTAGAGTGAATGAGGAAGTAGTGACAAAGATCAAAAACGGTATGCTGAGGTAGTTTGGACACTTAGAAAGAATGAGTGAGGAGAGTTTGACGAAGAAAATATATAAAACAAGCGTGAATGGGACGAATACAAGGGGAAGACCTCGTCATAATTTTCTGAATCAAATTGGCGATGTATTATTGAGAGGTCTTGTTAAGAGTTTGCGTAATCGTAGAGCATGCATGAAGACTATTATGAGTGTGAATGAAGCGATGGAAGTTTGCCAGGATCGTGGTTTGTGGCAATCCGTAGTCTCTGCCAACCCCTCTGGGAAACAGGCGTGAAGGTATGTATGTATGTATGTATTAGTATTCTGTGTGGTGACGGAATAAGAATACCATTCACCACCCCTATCTTGCCCGTGGGTATTAGACGAGGGATACCAAAACATCTGACCAGCGTGGTAGTAGGTTAATTTCACTCCCATCATGGAGGAGGCTTAAGCTCTACAGTAGGAGATATATGAGCTGTGATGATGATGACGGTTTATTTCTGATAATTCTATCATCGTAGTACTTGAATATATATTTTTTTAATAATTCTGTGATATATATAATATATATATATATATATATACACATATATATATGTGTATATATATATATATATATATATATACACATATATATATGTGTGTGTAAGTATTCCTTCCACATGAATACTATTGTATTTGTTATATTAATTCTACAACACACATACATACAGTAGGCAGAGAGAACAGAGTGGTAGAGAACTCTATCCTTGCATACTTCACTCGTTACCTCAACATTCATAATTCTCTTCATACACGCTCGCCGGTTTCGGAGACTCTTGTAATTCTACAATAAAACACTTAAAGAAGTTAATATCTATATTAAATAAACGTTGTTTTTTTTTGTATATAAAAACATAACCTAGTCTCTATAGCACCTCCGGCCATTAAAACTTTGATTAACAGTTTTAGTGAACAAAGAAGTTCTAAGTGGCAATAAATATAAAAACGAATTTAATTAAACAAAAAATAACATTTACCATACAAAATTGATAGTACTACAATTACTCTTTAATATTGGGTTAAAATAAAAAAAACAAATATGTATGACGCTTTCTTACCATGTAGACATATTAAATATTTTAGGCTAAATCAATAAGTAAAATTATTATTATCGCCTAAAATGACAAGAGTGAAATGATAGAGTTTATGCTGAATATTGTCTATCTTTAGCAACCGAGCCCTATAAGCCCGACTCCACAAGTCCGCGGTCAATCTTTTTTTTTTTGCGTTGGACTATGTATGTGTCTCGCCCTGCCTAATCGGTCCGGGGTGATGGAGGAGGCAGCGCGTGACCCCATAGACCCACCATGCAAACTCCTCTCTTCGCCGTGCAAGCTGGCCACGGTTACTCGATCTTTGTCATCGGTGCCCGCCCGGCGGAAGTCCACAGTCAACCGGAAAATCAGAGTTTAATTAGTAGTAGTAATTGTATGAGACTGAAGCAACTAAATGATCCAAATATATATTTATTTCATTTAATATTAATAATCAATTATAAATAATTATAATATTTTCTTAATATTTAATATATAAATAGTTTAAGATGAATCCTTACGTAATCCTTTGAATAGTTACTAAGCATGCTGTATAAGCAGTTAAAAACATATAAAATCTTCAAAACGTTATAATGTTCTTATCCAATAGTTTTACGAGTTGATAAGTAAGTATGTACAGTTGCAAAAAGCTAATTTAACATATTTTATATAAATTGCCTAATTAACTCCATTGTTTATTCCTAGGAGCGTAGTTTTATCAGTCTTGGACGGTTAAAATGCGTCATAATGCTTTATTTTTATGAAAACAGAATAATTTAAATGAGTAGAGTCGCACACAGTCGCTACTCGGCTGTTGTTTGCTCATTAAGGCGGGGCGAGCGAACGCCAGCTCTGTGTAAAGCCTACCCTCAAGCACCTACTCTATTGACTTTCTTCCGTCACTTTCTTATCGAGTTATGATAAATGGTGTTGCGTGCACGATGAAAACGACTCTGTTAACAATATATGAGCGTAGATTTTCCTACAACGGTTACAAGTGAGCATAATTCGTTTCACCGCATCGACGTTACTTCTTAAATAATAAAAGCTCTTTGTAAAACTTTCCCTCCTTGAGCGTTCTAAAGCTTTTTGGTATCCAGTAATTAATATTCATGGAGGCTCGTGCCGGAGGGGCCGTGTAATTAATAAACTTATATGATACTTTTGTTTACAGTGTCATTCCTGAAACGCAGGGGAGCTTTGTAAACGCCTGTTTGTCTCGCTGTTCAGTAGATTGCATCCCTCCTCTTTATATACTTTAGTTGATTTAGTTGCTTTGTAAGAAATTTTAATGACGAATAAGCTAGTTCATATATGTATATCTACTTCCTAATATAATACTCTAAAATAAATTAATGATTCATATCAAAGTGAGACAAGTATCGTTTAATTTAATTTGAAGGCTTAAATAATTCGACAAAACTTCTGTAATAAAATTATCGAGCATTGACCGTGGTGTATGATAAGACTATGAGTGGATGTAGTGTTTGTGCGGCAAGACGCGCGACCGGACATAGCTCCGCATGTTAATACACGTAAACCGAGATAATCCATAAAACTCACAGAAGGTGCCGAGTTGTCTTCACGACGCAACGCCCGGTTACACAGAAGCATTTAACGCTGTCTTAATACTAATTTGGTTGAAAATTAAACGAATATTCACTATTTGTGTTAACTTTATATAATTTCAGTTTTAGTTATATTTCTTTTGAATTTATTTTTACTGTATCCGAGCATCCTTTTGGTTATAATTAGCATAATTATATAAATTGGAAATTAAATAAGTATGTTAATTAGGATTTAATACGTGTGAAGTTTAGTAAGACACTAAAATGAACAAATGATAATATCAGGGCTGTTTATTCATCAATGGAACGCAATCCCCTTAAAGCACTTAAGCACTTAGCGCAAACATATCGATTCTCCTATGCGACGCTGACGCCCCAGGGACATCGACAATGTAAAAACGCGAGTGCAGCGAGTAGTCGTCACTCGTCTATTTGTCCTCTTGTGCGAACAGTAACGAACATTATGTATCAAACGAGAGTTAAACTAGGGTTAAATGTATGGAGGGTCCAACCCGACCTCATAATATTATAACGTGTAAGGAGTAAAAGAGTCGGCGTTATCTTCTACACAGGTCCGATTCCTGACCACTTTAATGGGAAAAGCATGTTAGAATTAAACTAAACAAAGACGACGCATCAATTATGGGCTCTTCTTGTTTTTTTTTTTTTATCAATTTTAAAGGGCTTAACTTTTTAACGTTGTACGTTGGTCAGCCGGCGTCCGAGTTAGTTCGTTATTTTTTACCTATTTGATTAAATCAATCTCAATGATTCTTGTATGGTTTCTAATTAATACGATAAGCGGATAAGTGGGTGCAAACATTAACTTACGTTTATTCTTTTGTTAACAATAATTGGAGATAATGTGATCGCTACTTTTTATCATCATTACCGATATATGTCATGTTTAATTTGAAATAAGTTGCAAATGCATATATATATATATATATATATATATATATATATATATATAATATACTATTTCTAACACGCTTCTGTTATTCATCTCATCTTATCATCTCAGCTCATATCATCATAGTGGGACGTGCCCACTGTTGTGCGCGAGCCTCCTCTAAAATGGCAGGGAAATTGACCTAATATACCACGCTGGTCAGACGTGTTGGTACAGGGTTTTGTTTCGAGTTTTCTCTTGCATAGATGTTATTATTATATTATCTTGCATAGGTGGAATTTGTCTGCGTTAATTGCATATTTGTAAAGTCCCCAGCAATACAAGGATTATTTCCTTAGTGCAGGGAGGAGTCTATAAAAAAAAAATATGCATTTTATATCCTTTAGTCATCTCGTACGATCACCCAGAGTTAAGATAGGGGGTGGTAAATTGTACTCTTACTCCGTCATCACACGGAAAATGTTCCGCTATTACTAGAACGTTTTCATTTAGGACTACATAATACGTGTATATAACGTTCTAGATTATTTTATATATAATAAAGTATTATAATAATGGTTTACAAGTACAATTCGCCAAATTGGTATACTTCGATTAAATTAATAGCACTCTAAAAACCCTATATGGCTAAACAAATATAAAAGTTATTGTCATACCACTAAACAGATTTGATTATACTAAAAAAAAAATGAAGGGCAATAAAACTGTGAGGATAACTCCACTGTAATTAAGACGAGGTAAATATATGGAACGCATTGACGGATCGTAAACTTAAAGGATTGAAAACAACCAAACTGCAAGGCAGTGTTTACGACGAAGACCGAACCGCTTTTATTATTGTTGTAAAATTCACAATCCATTATTAATTATTACAGACATCATTAATCTACTAATCTATTTAAGGGCGTACGATAAGAATCTCATTTAAAGTATTGAATGAAGAGTGTCCGTAGTGGACTTGAGATAGGCTTAAATTAGCTGACCATTCGTAGTTATAACTCGCTTGTTTTTGTTAACCTGAATTGAACTTTAAAATCATGGTGTTATGATTTTAATTATATAAATAAATAAATGGAGTTGTGATGTATTATAGTATTTAATATGGCAGTTGATTTATTACAGGTCGGTGTTTAAACGACAAATGCATTGAAACAGATAGGAGCGACATGTCCGACATTGCAGGACCGATGTTGACCACTATACATGGTCCATACACTGGATTACACCGCAACGGCATATCATAAGATATATGCGAATAGCATTCAATAATTTTATAATATCTACCATATAATTTCATTATTATAAATATAATTATTTAACCATATAAAAATAAAATCTGAATTGACAATAATTAATTTGGTTGTATTAAGTTATTATGCATGGGTTTCTATCCGATTGCTATCGCTTTTAGTGTCCCCATAAAATTACCGAACAAGCTATTAAATGTAAAATAACCTATTGTGAATTGAGTGCAATGAATTTTGCGATATACATATGTACCCAGTGGTTATATTTGGGTGTGGTGTGGTGGTTTATTTAATTTTAATGCCAACTTTTTACATTTAGCTTAAAATAATTATCTAACAACGGACAAAAAAAAAGTAAACTGTTTATTCAGATGGCGTAGTGAGCTGAGTAGCGAACTTTTATGCCAATGATATAGACTTAATTGCCCGTGCAGAAAAATTCTTTATGCTAACCATAAATGGTTATCCGTGTAGTGTGTAATTCTTACTCCGTGTAAGAATACAATTCTATCACCCCCCTATCTTACCCGTGGGTGATCGTAAGAGACGACTAGGGGATATAAAACGCGAATAACATCTATGCAAGAGAAGGAAGGCTCGAAACAAAACCCTATACCAACACGTCTGACCAGCCTGGTATAGCAGGTTAATTACTCTCCTATTACGGAGGAGGCCCGAGCCCAACTGTGGGACATATATGAGCTGTGATCATGATGATGATGATACTATTTGGGTATATATAATGCCACACTTCCAGTAGAATGTTGTCATGGATGTATGAAATCCGTCCTTTAATTCAGGGTCGAAGAGTACGTAAAGCGGTCCGTCGTGGTTGTGATGAGCACAGACAGACAATCTGGAAGACATTCTGGACGTGATTTGTCTGCGTTAATTATATGGTTGTCAAGTCCCCCGCAGTGCAAGGAGTATTTCTTTAGTATAGGGTTATGTCTTTGATGGACGGGCCACCGAAAACAAAGATCGGGACTGGTGGCCCGCTCGCACAGCGAAGAGAGGAGCTTGCAGGGTGGGTTTATGGGGTCGCGCGCCGTCTCTACCGTCGCTCTGGACCGATTTGGCAGGGAGCGGCCACCTCTATCATCTACTGCAAAAAAAAAAACAAAATAGTTGTCTCTGTTAAAAAAAATGTCATTACGGGCAGTCAGTACCTTCAAATGTTCTGACCACTGGTTCTATCCTACAATTTTGCTTCAAGCTTGACTTACATCTTTGATTTGTGGCAGAAAGTCTGGAATAATTAAGAATTGATAATTGTTTAGTTAAAAAATTAATACGATTAGAAAATCTCTCGAGTTTTTCTATATCTTAAATCGATTACTTAATTAATTGAAAACTAAATTATATACTAGATTCTGACATCCTCCACGTTAACAAAAACAACTCTAAAATCTGAAGATATTTCCCTATCCCATGTGTATCAGTGTTACTCAAAGACCGGATGGGAGTTTCTTTAAAACATAATCTTTACAACAAAATGTGATCGGATCACACACTAACGAAGTAACGAAACACAAGAGATAGATTTAAGTAGCACTGATTATTAGAATGAATCTCCGTATTCACTATCTGTTGTCTTAACAGGGCCTTTTGTTACATTGTTCTTAAGTATCTTGGAATTTAAAATTGTTTAAGTGTTTTTGCTTTTTTTATATTGAATAATTATGAATGTTATCTTATTTATAGAGCATAGAAATATGGATAATAACTATTACATAATAAGTATCAAGATTCAATATGTTAGAGCGTCTTTCTATGGTTATAGGTATTTATCACACTATGTGACACGTGCATCGTCGGCTGAGGACTTACAGGCGATGGTAACTACTATGCAGAAAAGACAGAAAAGGCATGAAAGTAAATGTACGTAAGACGAAAATAATGGTTTTTGAAAAGGATAAATGCATGACGGAATGTAAAATTAGTATAAATGGTGAGGACCTGGAACAGGTGAAAGAATTTTTGTATTTGGGTGTATTATTTACTCGAGATGGTAAAAATGATAATGATGTTGAAAGAAGAGTAAATGCTGGTAATAGGGTGAATGGGGCACTGTACACCTTTATGAGAAGCAGAAATGTGTCCAAAAAGGCACGTCTAGCTGTGCATAAGGGAGTATTAGTACCTACCCTCATGTATGGTAGTGAAAGTTGGATTTAGCAGAGAAGACATGAAAGTAGAATAAATGCTGTAGAGATGAGAGCTCTTCGTAGTATGTGTGATGTGAGCCTGAAAGATAAAATTAGGAATAGTGTTATAAGAGAGCGCTGTGGTGTGAATGAAGAAGTAGTGACAAAGATCAAAAAGAGTATGCTGAGGTGGTTTGGACACTTAGGAAGAATGAGTGAAGAGAGGTTGACGGAGAAAATATATAAAGCAAGCGTGAGTGGGACGAATACAAGGGGAAGACCTCGTCATAATTTTCTGGATCAAATTAGCGATGTATTGACGAGAGGTCATATTAAGAGTATGCGTAATCGTAGAGTATGCATGAAGACTGTTATGAGTGTGAATGAAGCGATGGAAGTATGCCAGGATCGTGGTTTGTGGCAATCCGTAGTCTCTGCCTACCCCTCTGGGAAACAGGCGTGAAGCTATGTATGTATGTATGTATGTGACAAAAACTTTACATACTTACATATTATCACGTCATATTCCTTGCAGGGTAAGCAAAGAGAACAGAGAGCCAGAGAACTCTATCCTTGCATACTTCACTCACTTCCTCAACATTCATAATACTCTTCATACACGCTCGCCGGTTTCGGAGACTCTTGAATCCATCTTCCTGCAGTACGTGATCAATAATATATAATAATACCAAAAACTTTCTTCTTCTTAAAGAGAAGAAAATACGCTCACTATGCCACCCACACAATGGTAGGTATATACGACCTAATAGTTGGCTTACGATGATACCACCACCTACAATTTACTGTACTAGTTCTTAATAGAAGCCTATAACATTTACTAAAGGGAAGGCAAACTCGAAATAAAATCTTATATCAACTCATCTAACTAGAATGGTATAGATAGGCCAAGGATTAGAATACTTTTATTGCTTAATGATGATAGCTTTTAATAAATTTGTAGCCAATAACGGCACATATTCTCTAAGTTTAGTAGATAAAAAATACTCTCTCCTTTAATACCTACGCAGTTAGTACACTATACGCGGTATAAGTTAGTCGTGCACACTTACACCCTCATACAGCGTATTTATGAAATCACTATTATAATAATGTAAGAAATAAAATAGATATTTAGTAAATTATTATTTAACAAACGAAATACTCGCATTTTATTATAATGAAATAAGCCAAAGAGAAAGAACGGTAACTATGTTAGAAAAAGATAATGCTGAAACTTTCCGTGTGGTGACGGAGTAAGAATACAATTCATCTTACCCGTGGGTGGTCGTAAAAGTCGACTAAGGGATATAAAACGCATATAACATCTATGCAAGAGAAGAAAAACTTGAAACAAAATCCTATACCAATACGTTTGACCAGCGTGGTATAGTAGGTCAATATGCCTCCTATTATGGAGGAGGCTTGAGCCCAACATTGGGTCATATATATGCGCTGTGATGATGATGAAAGCTGAAACGCTCTAAATGTAGAAAACTTAGCCTATGTGGCAACACAGCATGATCTGGTTAATGATAAAAAAAGAAAAAGAAAATAAAAGAAAACTATCTGTTACACTTACTTTAATTTAGAAATACATAGTATTTTTATGGAAAAAGTGATTATGATAGTCAGAGGAAATAAAGACAAATAGCCTTTATTTTCTCTGACCATAATAATTGCTTTCACTTTATTTTATAAAGAAATTTCAACTAGTAATATTTTTGAATAATTTATGAACCTTTTAATCAACGAATTTTAATACCATAATCACCACGCTTGGCAGGCTGGTCGGCGATTGCTGTGGTGTTATAAGTTTTCCAGGGCCTGCTGATCACTGCCATAGATCCCTTCTATGCGTTTGCGACTCCCTTGTGAATGTTTGGTATGGTGACATTAAATACTTAATACGCGTGGTGACGGACTAAGAATACAATTCACCACCCTATCTATCTAGACCATGGGTGTCGTAAAAGACGACTAAGGGATAATATGTATATAATATCCAATATCCATGTAAAAGAAGGAAAACTCGAAATAAAACTTTATACCAATATCTACGTCTGACTAGCTTGGTGTGGTAGGTCAATTTCTCTCCTAATATGGAGAAGATTCAACACTAGTAGTTTGTGTGTTTATGCGTCGAGTCGGTGATGATAAGGGGGGTAGGTAGGTAGGTAGGTAAGGTACTTAGTGTAGTATTTTTTTTTAAATACCACGCTGCACTAAAGAAATAATCCTTGTATTGCCGGCGACTTTACAAACATGTAATTAACGTAGACAAATTACACACAGACTGAGAACAACACTTTGCGAATAGCACAAAGTATTCTCCCGCATGGGAATCGAACCCATAGCACTAGCACAGAAGGTCGGTATGTTAACTATTACGCCATCTGTGTAGTAAATTTTTTAAATATATTTTTATTTTATAATTTCCAACAGTGTACGGATTGAAAAAATATCGACAGAAATAATTTAACATACATACATACATATACAATTATACATACATACATACGATCACGCCATATCCCTTGCAGGGTAGGCAGAGAGAACAGAGTGCCAGAGAACTCTATCCTTGCATACTGCACTCGCTTCCTCAACATTCATAATTCTCTTCATACACGCTCGCCGGTTTCGGAGACTCTTGACTCCACCTTCCTTCAGTACGTGAAATAATTTAATATTTATAAAATTACTTATTTAAATATATTGAGCAGGGAAATTGTATAATTATCATTAAGCATAGCGTAAACCTCGTAAATTTTTTTCATAATGTGATACGTGGTTGCACTAACACTTATAATATAAGCGGGACTAGACCAGTTATCATAATTCTGTAAACGGTATTTATAAATATTTTTTTTTTGTGTTATGTATAAAACATTTCTGCAATTTTTTTATTGTTTGTTTTACTCGACGAGAAGTTGTGAAAGCTGTGTTTTAAGAATAAGTAAAAATGCAAATAAATGTATCAAAGTGAAAGCATTGTATGAAATGTATAAAAAATCACAGTGCGTTACATGAGCTATAAATAGCAACTCTAGTGAAAAATACATTAAAGTGTTGTTTTGTTTAAGAATATTTTCACAAGGAAAGCTGGATATGAAGGATTATATGGACAGATATTTGAGGAAAGGGTACCTTTTTTTTGCGACGGGCTATGCAGGTGGTCGCACCTCGCCAAATCGGTCCAGGGCGACGGAAGAGTCGGCGCGCAACGCCATAGACCCACCCTGCAAACACATCTCTTCGCCGTGCGAACGGGCCACCGGTACCCGATCTTTGGAGGAAAGGGTACCTACCCTAGACTATTGAGGATAAATGCAATTTTCAACAACGTTATGATTTCGCAGAGAGAAATGTCTTGGCATAGCAGGTTAAAAATTGATAACACAGAAATAGCCTTTCATCTACGCGAGGGACTTACAGTTGATGCTCCCTTGAGTTAGGTATGTTTGGAACGGAGATCAAGACTTGATTTATACCGTAGACAAAGCAATGGTGCCAGTGGTCTGCTCAAAGGATGAGAGAGAATACATGAAAGTTTATATAATCGCAAGTTACATAAAAGAAATGGAGGATGGGGTAAGATTTGTCGTCGTTGAACGGCAGTTAGTGGAAAAGAAAGTCCTATTACAATAAACATTAATTATAAAAAGTGAAATAAAATAAAAATAGCCTTTATTGCCTTTGATTTTTTTTATACTTAGAATGGAAACTAAAACTATTTCTTAACTTAATTTAAGAACCTAACATTTTTGTTCCATCAGCAATCGGGTCAGGCTGTCTTACGACATAGGCCTCCTCAAGTACCCTCCATTTTTTGCGGTCCAGCACTGTCCTTCTCCAACCCTTAGGCATATCGTTTTCCCACCCTTTTTGCGGTCTTCCTCTCTTCCTCTTTCCATTTCTTGGATACCATTCTGTAATCTTTTTCGTCCATTTGCCTGCTTGAGATCTCATCATATGACCTGTTTCTCTTTCTGTCATTTCCATTTCAGAGTTCGTGTTTTTATTCTCACGTCGTATATTTTCATTATAAACATTAATTAATAGGCATAAATTCTTGATGATAAAGTAATAATATTTACCAAGCGCTCCTCTATTATAAAAATATGGTTGACGTTGAGGGTGGATTTATATTTGGGACTACCTCAGTGCTGTTGAAATCGTGGCAGTGATACGCTACAGACTAAGAGATGTAAGATAGGTTCTTGTTCATTAGCACTTAATCAACCATCACAGACGGCGGGTCAGTTTGAACACAGTATGTTATTTCATTTTTAGGATTGCTCCGTAGAATCTAAATCTAAATCTAGTAGAATTTAATTATTTATTACATAATAAAATTAAGGTATTTTACACTGACCATTATACCTTCGTGAAAACATTGGGATACTATAACAATAAAGTTATTAAAATTACGACGTTATCATAATCGTCATTTAAGCCCATATACGTCCCACTGGTGGGCTAGATAGAACCTTCTCCAAAACATAAGACAAATTGACTTATTATACCACGCTGGTTAGAGGGTTGGGTATATGGTTTCATTTTCATTTTCTTTTTGGCTGGCATAGATGCTATATGCATATTTTATCCATAGGTAGTCTTTTAAAATACCCACGGATAAGAAATAGGTTGGTGAATTGTATTCTTTCTTCATCACCACAAGGTGCATATTAAACTATACTGATAGTAATTTGACATATGGTGATAAATAAAAAAAACACAATAGTCCTTCATTGCTTCTCTATGATTATCATAAGAGTTGATTAAATGACAATCGAAAGCATAAAAGGTGGCATGAGAACAAAACCTCAGAATAAAATCCTATGACAACCCAATGAAGTGTAGGTTATTTAGTAATCTGTGGTGTAGATCCGTGTCCTAAATAGGGACGTAGGTATATGAACTGGCAAGAGGAAAAAGAATACATAAGTTTACAATCAATAACGACTATATTTTTTAACGAAACATAATATTATAATGTGTCATTTTAATAACATTACGATACGTAGGCGGCATAAAATGTGCACCAAATGCGCTTCTTGCATACTAATAAGATTAGTATTACGGTAATTTTTAATCCTACTGCTATATTATTAAGAATAGTCATTAAAAGTTTCGTCAATTAAGTAATGGTTGATGGCTGGTTTGGACTATGTCCGTGACTATTATTTTAATTAGTAACGGAATATAATAAAATATTTCTTTAGGTGTAGGTTTAAATAAAATGTATACTTAATTAAATGTGGTTTTGATGCATACTTAGAGGGTTAATGTCATTTTAAATCAAATGATAGTACATTTTATGTTTTGTATTTTAATCCATATTATTCAAATCAAATAGGTAGTTTGCAATCATTTGAAGTATTAATCATAATTATAATATTTACCTTTAATATTGACCGTTAGATTCTTTTTTTTTGTGGAAATATTGTAAGTGCTTTTAAGTACAAGTGCATTAACTCTTATCTGAAATAATATACCAAAGGTAAATATTTCTGGGCAACAAAATATGATTGCTTGGATATTAGTTTAACATATTATTAGCCCCATAACTATTAATACAAACAAACAAGAGTCCGATTATTAGGTATATATAAAGCAACTGAACGTTAGCTGCACGGAAATAGTAGTTGAGAATCGTAGAAACTATTGTATTGTGAACTATCTACAGAATAGTACAGATACAGACGAGAGTATTGTACGGACGAGATTGCTGTTCACCTCTATGTGTACCTGGGAGGGAGGACGGCGGTGGTAAGCGGGGTGAAGGGGGATGAGGGCGGCTGCATTGCTTCGTTCGCTATTCCACGCCACCACATAGTTTTGTTCGCAAGCTCTCATCGGCCTCGAGCTTATACTTAAGGCTCAGCGCTTACTAATTGGACATTTTCAAGTATCTGCTACCGGTACTAGAGTTAACAATGGAATACACTCGTTATAAAGAAGGGCTCACGAAAATACTTGTATACAGATGTACCATGTATTACGGTTAATGGGGACCTTATGCATGCATTAATTATTTTGCCCACAGGCAAATTAATTCTATTGTTGAATGCGGCAATTTTGTTTGCAAATGATTTTGTATTACTTGTGAATAAAATTATTGTATTACTAATTTTTACTGCTTAATTTTATATAGGTATTTGTTAGCAGATTCATGTAGAGATCTTCGCACCGTTAGTTGCGGATTTATTACACAAATAACAGTGATTTAGCAACAGCAAATTTATATATTATAATAGACTAATGCTGGAGCTACATTCGCGGGCTACGGCGAATATTCGTGTTAACGCGATAAGTGTGGCCGGGCAGATCGTTACAACGCGAAGTATTCGGATAGAGACGATGTAGCATCGGGCCACTGTCGGTAAACTGGCGTGCATCAAAGGGATTTATCGCGACAATATTCGCTTGGGTGGTTACACCTACGCCATTTCAGTGTCGACTAGACACTAGACTTTGTAGCGTTTGCTAGCTGGTCGAAGATTCGTGTCGCGTTGGCACGCTAACACAGCACGAATCTTCGCCCGCTAGTGTAGACAAGAACATCGTGTATGGCCGTACACGAAGTTTTTAGCGCGCTAACACGACACGAATCTTCGTCCGTTAATGTAGCCCCAGCATTAAAGTTCGATAATTAAACGCGAGATAATCAAACGATTTAAAAAAATATATTAATTATTTTTCATCAATAGACTAATTAAAATGATTTTCGTAAGTTATTTATTAACTTAAAATAATTTTCTTTATATACGGCTATTAATATCAATTTTGTAATCTTAAATTGGTGAAATATGTGAAATAATACTATTTTTAGGGATTCAATCGCGTTTGTAATTAATTTTTAATTACCCAATGTTTCGAACACTTTATAGCGTTCATGGTTACAGGAGGATTAAGGTGTCTCACGTCCTACAAACCATCGTTATTACAGAAATCCACATCGATCTGCTACAGTACTAGTTACTAAACTGTAAACCACCTTTCTAATATAAATTAATTGCCCGTATAAAAAGAAAATGATTCTATATATAATAACATTTCATATTATTTTTGAACAGTTATTATTAAACAATTAACCTATAACAATTATTATATTGTGGCAATTTACCAGTTTAAAACTAATAAATCTATCAAGCTGCCATCGGATCGGAACGCAGCCATACTGAGGAAAATCCGGCAAGTGTGGCCGCGTTCCGAGCCGGTTATTTCAAATTTACACATTTGAAATAACCTGATTTCTCTCGTATAAACATCAGAAATCATTGATTAAATATTATATTACATATTTTATAATTAAAAAAGGCACCTCTATGTAATGTAATATAGGGTCTATAATTGAAAATATTCCTTCAGATGTTATGCTTGATGTACCTACTTGTTGACATTTTTGACCATTTGTTCTGTAAGAGTCGATAACGAAACGGCGTGTTTTTTTCCGTGCTAACTGTTGAGTGTTGGTGTTCATTTCTTTCATCTCGCTATTGAAATGCAATAATGCCTAATTGCGATATGCTCATATTTCCATTATCTTGTAAGATATGTTCATCTTTTTTCATTCTCTACTATTCCATGTGTTTGTTGCTTTATTCGTTTGACGACCTAACTAACCCCCTTGCAGCTTACACACACGCACATTTTCTTGATCCTAGTAGATTTCTTCATCATCTCATCTCAGCTCATATATGTCCCATTTTTGACTTTTCTTTTCGGTCTCAACGTGAAATTTTGTTGGAAATACCCAAAAAACATCCCTGAAAGTTTTCTTTTCCTTCACCTTTTTTTATAGCTCTTGTTATTTATGAGATAAATGCGCCCAATGTCCCGTCCCATCGTGAAATTTCATGAAGGGATGGAAAAATAAGTAAAAAAAAATCAACCTATGTATCCACTGTTGGACTCGTGCCTCCTCCCTAATGGAAGGGCAATTCAACTACTTATACCACGCTGGTCAGGCGTGTTGATACTCGTATAGGATTTGGTTATGAGTTTTCCTTCGCTAATTGAGAGTTTTTCATTTTGTCTTTATTCTCTACTATTTCGTATATATTCTATTCGTTCGATGGTTCAAATGAGCTTCCTTGGATCTTACGTTCATAACATTAGAGAAAAACAGAATAGATTTCTTGAAGCAATTAGAAACGATTAATGAAATTATATACATATATATCATCACGCCATATCTCTTGCAGGGTAGGCAGAGAGAACAGAGTGCCAGAGAACTCTATCCTTGCATACTTCACTCGCTTCCTCAACATTCATAATTCTCTTTATACACGCTCACCGGTTTCGGAGACTCTTGACTCCTCCTTCCTTCAGTACGTGACCGATCTGGTCAAGGTAGGTGAGTCTCGGTCTCCCCCGGTACCTACATCCTTCCACTTTCGCATTGTATATCTTCTTAACCAGACGTTCGTTCGGCATTCTTTCCACATGTCCGAACCATCGGAGCATTCCCTTTCGCATCTTTACTTCGCAATACTCTCTTTCATATCTACTCGCTCTCTTACGCCGTCGTTACGAATGCGGTCGGTCAGCCTGACTCCTCAGATTTTCCGTAGAGATCGCATTTGGACCGCATTAATTTGTGAAATTGATGTGAGTTAACTACGTTTCTTATTTTGAAACCTATATACGAGGAGGAAGCTATCACCCAATAGTTGGTCTCATCATCTCAGTCCATATACGTTCCACTGTTGGACTCGGGCCTCCTCCATAATGGAAGGGTAATTGGCCTACTGTACTACGCTGGTCAGACGTGTTGGTATATATTGTATTCTTAGTCCGTCACCACACGGAAATAAATAATAGTTAGTAGAATAGTTGTTCTATTGCAGGTGTGGCCAACTTTTGTGCACATAAGATCTACTTTTATTTTAAAATTATGTCTCGATCGACCTATTTCTTAGGTGAGCAGGGGGATGTTTATGCAATGTGCTTTTATAACGACGTGCACTCTTGCAAGTGCCATGATTTATGGGTAAATAAGCAACATACATGAATATTTATTTAATGGGTTAAAAAACTTACATATGTCCAGGTGAATTAAAACAACATGAGTAATTATTAATAATATTTATTAATTTAAACTGTTTAAATTTAAATTAATGGGAAATCTGAGTCTGCATCATACTAATGCATCATAATTTGGAGTATATCCTGACATAGACAATAACAATGAGTCCTCAGTATGAGAATCGATCAGGACAGAACGGTGTTTAGTTTTAGTCAAAGTGACCAGAGCATGAATTCGTCCACTCATGGAACTTGCGAGTGATCGACCAAAAATGATCGCGCGATCGACCGGTCGATCGCGATCGACTTGTTGGCCGCCCCTGTTCTATTGGGTTTTAATTTCCTCTGCTGAGAGATATAGATCTATAATACCGATACCTCAATGATCAAATGGATTGGTATAGGGTCTTCCTAATAGGACTTTTCATTCTCTTTCACAGATATTATTTGCCTGTGGCATCCATTAGTTGTTTTCTATATGCAAGGAAAGGGTTAGTAAACTGCATTCTAACAAAGTCACCACACATAAAAGGCTCAGTGTCTAAAATAGTAATGTCATAGGCTTCTATATATTCTCTGTATCTATATATTGTATATCCTCACACTATTTAAGGAGCATTTTTCTTGTAAACATTTTTCTTATAAACGACAGCGTTAATAAACAGTTATATACCGCTGTACATAATGTCACTGAAGTTTTGTGCTGTACATATTTAGAATACTTTTTCTATGTTCTCAAGAGAATTAAAAGCGCTTTAAATCTCGGTGTTATCTATAGATATTACTTTTGATCTTGACTTACTAGATTTAAAACAAAATTGAGTACGCACGTGTGCGAAAATTTGCTCCAGAACCCGTATATATTCTTATAGGCTGTTTGCCTCCTCCCAAAACTAGAATGAGTTAGGCCTATTGCATTAATTTGAGGAAACATAGTTGCTGACCGTCTTACGAAAGTACGGTGCTGATATACTATATTCTTACTCTGTCATTACTTTAATAAATGAAGCGCTAATGAATACTTAAGATGTTTATTTTTAAACAAATGAAAGGAAAGACAGGTTGCATTCTTGGCCTTAAAACTGAACTGAGCGGAACTTCGGCAGCGCAGGTTCTTGTTAAACGCTGCCGCCCTGCAGCTTAAAGCAATTTGCAAGAGTTCATACCATAGCAGAGCTGTTTGTTTTACGGTTTTATTAAATGCTCTCGCAGTTTGCACGAGTGCAAATTATTTGTTGTATTATAATTTTCAACTACAAAATTAGTCACCGCAATCATTTATTAACTAATTCCATTGATGACCACTAATTAAATGATAGAAATTGACTAAATATACTTTTGTAATCGTGTTTTATCTTAAACTTGTCGAATTTATAATTTTGTACGTATGAAAAATGCATATAATATCGTTCCAATATATATACAAAGGTTTATTTAAGCGTAAAATATTAGCTTACATAAGCTACAAGATGGATTCCATTTAAATTTTCACTCACAACCGTTTAGATATTACAGTCTTAAATTAATAATCATAAAGTGATCGATAAAAGCTGTGTAGTAGCGGCTACGAATACTACCAACCCTTACTTTGCTCGTGGATGTCGTAAAAGACGACTAAGAGCCTTATAACGACCTGGATCAACTCCATCTGATGCCGTTTGGTCAACAATTACATTCCCAAGTAGGGTTGACTTCTGGCGGGCGGCTGGTCATACAACTATTGCCAGTAACTTTTACAATATGTACTATGAAAGAAGAGTACAAATTTTATCGACCCTAAGTAATTGGGATAAAAGTAGGAGAATTATGAAGGTGATCGATAACTATATAAGTTTAGAATGAATATATACTTATATAAATCACCTTTCAAGCTTATAACAGAATTTCAATGCACAAGTTACATTGTACATTGAAATTTCATTATAAAATTAACCGTAGTAAAGGAGCGTTAATTATTAATCAAAATTATGTAATGTATGCTCTGCACTTTACTAAAGCAGTTGAAGGTATTTATGTATACTGCCTGTCCAATAAAGACTGGACGTGTCAAATGAGCATAAAAGTATTAATCTTTTTTTTTCTTAATGACTTCTAATGTTTACGCGAGTGCGAAATGTGTAATACATTTGAAATAAAACTACTTTTACGGATTCTATCACGTTTGTATTTTATTTTCAATTTCCCGACGTTTCGAACACTTTACAGTGATCATGGTCACGGGAGGCATCGACTTTTCATTTTTTCTTTTTTCTCTTCTTACTGGAATCATATGTTATATAATAACAAAAAAATATACAAGGCTCTATGCCAACAGATAATGAAACTTCTAAATAGTAGAGGTTAATTAACATTCCATTTGGAGAAGAAGGAAAAAGGAATGCATGGTAAGAAAATTTATAAAACATTATCTATCAAATCATTCAAATAGTTTTATATTGATAATTTTAATAAAAAAATATAAATTTGTATTTGAATTTTATTTCGACGACATTTCGATCATTTTTAGCATTAAATTTGTGACCTGTACGATTTCATACTGTTTACTGGGAGGGTCAGATGTATTCGATATCTGACTAGCGTGATAATGGTAGACTAACGTAAAGAATGTATTTCAATTTCCATGTTATTATGGAAGAAGGTCGAATCCAACAGTGGGACGTATATCAGCTGAGATGACGATGATGATAAAACAGATCAGATTTTCATGTAATCAGTACAAAAAAAAAATACGACAAAATGATAACGATAGAAAGAAAAAAAAATTAAATGAATATGTTTTTGTTATCTAAGTATTCAAGAATAAAACAAGGCTTTAATTTGAAAGCGCAAGTATGAGATCAAATAGCTTAAAAATAACGACAAACTATTAGTTATAATTCTAATAACCAGTATAATAAGCTCGCAAACTCATGCCATCGTATGTATCAATAGTGCGAAAAAAAAAATTTAAAGTTACACAAGAAATAAGTTTAAAAACTCAAACCAAGTACATGATTACATTTGAGAACTAATCCTTACTGAGCTGAAGTAGGGGACACGGGTGTGAAGTGATAGTTCATGCTTGACAGACTGACAAGTACTATACGATGAATAATAATCCTTACTATCCTAAATATACAGTAGAGATTTGCGTGAGGTAAGGTCGTTGGCGCCACATGCGAAGTTCAAGACAAACCAAGAAGGTAACATTTCAGATACGCGATCACGCTCTAAGAAAGTTTCAAGTAAGTATTCAGTTGAGTTCAACGTGAATAGTGGTAAGGTAGTTTCACATTGTATATTCTGTTAGAGACAACTTTGTTATACAGCATGTACATAGTAGACAAATGCTATTCGCAAAATTATTCTTCATTATACAAAAAAAAAAAACTCTCGGTATACCTCTTTGCATCTTGTTTGTTGGATTAATAGATATACTCTTTTATATGTCAGTGTCATCATTATTGTCCTACTCTTATCCCAATTACTTGGAGTCGATAAAATATGTACTCTTATTTCATAGTACATATTGTAAAAGTTGTTGGTAATAGTTTTATGACCAGCCGCTTGCCTGACGTCAACCCTACTTGGGAATGTAATTGACGACCAAACGGCATCAGATGGAGTTGGCTCTGGTCATCATAAGGCTATTAGTCGTCTTTTACGACATCCACGAGCAAAGTAAGGGTTGGTAGTATTCGTAGCCGCTACCACACAGCCATATATGTATATAACTATATAGTTTTATATGGCAGTGTATGATAAGAATAAAGAAGTTTTCGGGCTAGGAATATAATCATCTTTCTTTTCTGGGTGTCATAATAAGACTAGATTTTATATCCAAATAACAATGGATCGTGAAATGGATTATTGTCTAAATTTAGAAATTATTGTATAAATAATCATTAGACTCATAGACCGCCATTACACAGAAATGAATTCTTACTAATTTAGGGATATAACGTAAAATATATTTATGACTAGCTTCTGCCCGCGGCATCGCCTGCGTAAAAGGTTACTATCCTAAAGTTTTTCATCCCCTATTTTATTTTACCCCATAAGGGTAATATTTTTACGAAATTTTAATGTCATATTTATTTATATCTAATCAATAGCCTAAAAATAAGTTTCAAGCTTCTGGCTTTAAAAATGATGATAATTTCTTACAACGTTTTATCCCCCTTTACAACCCTTTTTTGGATTAAAAAGTAGCCTATGTCCTTTATCAGGTTCTATACTATCTGTGTACTAAATTTCATTTAGATAGGTTCAGTAGTTTTGGCGTGAATGAGCGACATACAGACAGAGTTACTTTCGCCTTTATAATATTAGTAAGGATTAGATCTAGCTGCGTGACGAGCTTCTATTATTTTATTGTTGACAATACAACGACTAGTTCGATAAATTTAACCTTTTATTTCATCCATCATAACACAAATAGGAAAAGAATAGACCAATTTGCTTGTCGGCATTCATGTCCGATTACAATGCGGATTTTTATAAGCCTAAGTGAATAGTTTTTATTGAACTATTGCGCCTCGGCACGTAGGCTTAAGTTGCCTTTTTTACAGGAAGTTGTAACTATTCCAGTACATACTTACTTTAGTAAATACTCGTAGAAACAGCATTATATATGTATATTCTACATTCTATATTTAGCTGTGTGGTAGTGGCTACGAATACTACCAAATCTTACTTTGCTCGTGGATATCGTAAAGGCGACTAAGAGCTTTACAACGACCTGGGCCAACTAAATCTGATGCCGTTTAGTCAACTATTACGTTTCCAAGGAGAGTTGGCATCTGGCAGGCGGCCGGTCATAAAACTATTGCCAATAACTTTTACAATATGTACAATGAAAGAAGAGTACATTTTGTATCGACCCCAAGCAATTGGAATTCTGATTCTATATTATTATTAATCATCTGTCCACCTCGATGTCATAATCCCCTCATAGAAAACAGATTATAACGCTTAACCTTTTCTCTCTTAGATTTACTTATATTTGTTTGTACTTCGTCTAATTTTTTTAATATTCCTTATTCCTGCCTATACAAGTTTATAAATTGTTATTCCATTGTCAAATAAGTAACTTTCATCTTCTACTTTTAATAATCATATTATACAAAATGTTTTTTACTCACCTATTTTATAATTGATTGAATTAGGCGATACATGGCGGAAATCCATTATTATTATAAAATGGAGGAGAGGAAGGAAAACCCACCACTTTCCCACGGTTAATCAATATACCGTACACCTCAAGAAAGGAAGGAATACGGGATGGGATCAAGATGCAATAAGATATAAGGAAATCTTACTCCTGTGATGAGCACCGCCTCCAGAACTTCTACTTTTCTACAGTTCGGCTTCAAATGCGCATTTGAAGCCGTACCTCCTGAGGATGCCTCGTTTAGAGGCGAAACACGTGTCGAATCTTTATTCAAAGTTCTGCGGAAAATTGCAAGTAGAAGTTCTGGAGACGGTGCTCATCACAGGAGTAATATTTCCTTATATCCTATTCCACCTTGATCCCATCCCATATTCCTTCCTTTCTTGAGGTGTACGGTATATTGATTAACAGTGAGAAAGTGGTGGGTTTTCCTTCCTCTCCTCCATTTTATAATCACCTTTTTTAATAGTTTTAGACATATGTAATTAATACAAGGGAAACGATAAAATAAGTTCGTAATAATAGTACTATTACGATGATAATCATCATCATCATCATCTCAGCTCATATATGTCCCATTGTTCGCCTTGGGCCTCCTCAATAATAGGAGGAAAATTGACCTACTGTACCACGCTGGTCAGACATGTTGGTATAGGGTTTTGTTTTAAGTTTTCATTCTTTTGATAATAATAAGTAGGTAATCAATTATTATGAGTGTAAAAGTAAGAATACAATGCTTTTCGATAGGAAGGGTTCTTTGCCGAAGTTGTTGTAAGAGGCGATGAAATGTAGATATGTAAATGTAAAAAAACTGTGAAAGAAGGATAACTCAAAAACAAACACTCTGCTTCTCATTGTTAAAGAAATTCGTGTTTCATATACAGATTGACAATGTTGTGCTAATTTGATGAATTATATAAATTTTATCTATCATTAATTGATATACAAGCAACCATTTCATAGTTAATGATATTTATTTGAACTCGTTCAGAATCAGTCTAGTTTAAATTAAATTTGATTCTAGATATTTTGCTGTCTTTGTATATCTAATTCTCTTATTGTTCAAAACAATTCAATGAAAGAAACTCTTATAACAATATAACTTATCTTTCAAAGTAAAATCTTAAATAAATAATTTAATCGAACAAAACTTCAAAATGATAACGTTTGTGTCACATTTAAACAGCTTTTGTTTTCTAGGACCACCTTCCTAAATAAATATCACTAACTATTAACTAGTATAGATATTTTTTTTATGTTTACTTGAACCTTTGAAAATTTTATGATATCAGAAAAGGGTTTTAACGTAAGTAACTATTAGATTTCTTTTTATGTATATTAAGATATCCGTGTGGTGACGGAGAAAGAATACAATTCACCACCTATGCTAGAACGACAATCTAGGTATGACCGTATGTATAGCTTTCATCGCCGGTACAATTGGCGAACTAGACGTAAGTTGTATGTTCCTACTATGAATTGCCTAGCAAAAAAACAACAATGCCTAAACTCTATTTGAAAATTTATTTCAAGATATCAGGTTAAACTCTTATATTTTCATGTTCTAGAAACAATATTATATAATAAAGTTTAATTTTATAATCATAATAATGAGAAGATAATGAGAGAAACAAAAGCAGAAAATGTAAAATATTGTAATTATAAATAAAAATTATCGTGCATTAATTTCATAATATATTCGAAAATAATAAAAAGACACTAGGCAGTTGATGCCACGTATTATTTTGTTCCAGCTTAAATTGCAATATGAATATTCAATACAAGTAATACACCTTTTACTTTAGTAGTATACATTTTACGCGTGTTTAAAAATATACTACAGACTGTATTTACCACCCCATTTTACAAGTATAATTGTAGGCGATTTGTACGATCAAATGTTATACGAGGCTTGCAGAATTATTTACGTCCAAACCGAACAATACTTCACACTCCACCTGCAATTACGTTATTATAAAAGAGTACCTACAAATTCAAGGCTCCTTAAGTTAATAGATGACGAAGGGATCTCACCCTGTTATTAGCAGTTATTTTAAGGTCTGCCTCGTTACCCCTTGTTAAAATGCGTTAATTTCAATATAAATTTTCCTTAAGTTTATTTCGGGGTTAATGAAAAGCGAGAAATGTTATCTTATTGACTTAAAACATTATAAAACATGCCTCACCTTATTACTGAGCGAGTGAAATAAAATAGACAAAATTATCAATTGTTAATGTTTAGAAGTAAAGCCCTGTAGATTGCGGAGCATTTGTTTTATAAAAGAAGTTATTATTTTTATATCCGTGTGGTGGCGGAGTAAGAACACAATTCACTACCCCCTAACTTACCCATAGGTGATTGTAAGAGACGACTAAGGGATATACATACATACATATCATCACGCCATATCCCTTGCAGGGTAGGCAGAGAGAACTAGGGGATATAAAGTGCAAATAACATCTATGCAAGAAAAGGAAAACTCGAAACAAAACGACTGAACGTCTGACGCGCCGAACCAATTTTCCTCCCATTACGGAGGAGGCTCGAGCCCAACATGTATATAGGCTGTGATGATGATGATTATTTTTTTTTATTTTCCTACCTTAAAAAACTTTAATCCAAGTCCACAAAATGAGAGATGTAATATAGATTAGATGCATAAATCAAAGAACCTTTTGTCAGTATTATTTTATATTAATATTAAATAAAAATGATCGAGACCCTGTTCCCTTACACACAGTACGTGTATGTTATACGGGTTTTTAATACCTTATTTACTTTCACATAAGAGTCAAATTAACTTAGTATATATATTCTTTATTACTATGTATGGGTGGCATAGAATTTCCATCATCATCATAGCTCATATACGTTCCCATGCTGTGCTCGAGTCTCCTCCATACTGGGAGGGTAATTGATCCAATATACTACGTGCTGGGCGGACCACAAAGAACAGTTTCCGGTGGCCAGCCCGCTCGGCGAAGAAAGGTACATGTAGGGCGGGTCTATGAGGTTGCGCGCCGCTTCCTCTGTCGACCCCGGCGGATTTAACGGGGCGTTACAATAACCCGCAGCCAAAAAAAAAAAGTGCGTGTGTCAGCTCCGACGCACGACTGGAGTTTACTCCTTAAGTACGATTATTCAAAACAGGCGCAAACTAAGCTCATTTGACTAAAAATAATATATATATATATATATATATATTTATTTACATTTATTAAAACTGTTCAGTGAAGTATTATCTCACGTCAGAAAGTGAAAGGTGCGCAGAATAGGTTGCTCACCAAAAACGTAGCGAGGTCATTCGATCACTAGATTTTACTCCTCAATTTTTTCTCATACCGGGCGCCTTGTGTGAATATCGATTCTTAAGGAGTAAACTCCAAAAATATCACGTCGGTCTGATGTATTGATATAACGTTTTATTTCTAGTTTTCTTTTCATGTATAAATATGGCATGCATATTGTACCCCTTAGTCATCTTTTACGACACCCACGGATAAGGCAGGGTAGTGAATTGTATTCTTACTCTGTCACCATACACAACGGTATAGCATTTTATTTTTAAAATTATTATCAATAAGCATCAAATTCGGTTATCCAGTTACTTAATATTATACTTGATACCTCTTAGTTGTCTCTTACAATAAAATAAAATGTATTCAACAAAATATTAGGATATCTATGTAAATACATTGCAATAAATGTAGTAGATACTAGTAAACTGATGACTAAAATGTAATAGTCAAGTTGGGAAGTAGTTATAAGAACTTCCAATGTCCTATTATTAGGTAGCAGATTTTTTTAAAATAAATAATATCACCATCCACATCACTGAAAAAGAATTTAACAAATAGGTATTTTTAGGGTACCTCGTATCTCTTTAGCGTACCTCAAAAGGAAAAAACGGAACCCTTATAGGATCACTGTGTTGTCCGTCCGTCCATCCGTCTGTCCGTCTGTCTGTCTGTCAAGACCCTTTTTCTTAGGAAAGCGTGGCAGTATCAAGCTAAAATTTATAACAAATACTCAAGTCTACTGTCCCTAAAGGCTGTAAAAAAAATTAACTTCTAAGCCAACGCATTCAAAAGATACAGGCGTTTATGTCACAAATAGGCGTTTATGTCGCAAATTTCCGCAAATTTTCGACACTCGCAAAGGAATCAAAACCTATAGGGTACTTCCCATGAACTCAGAATCTTGAAATTTGGTGCAAAGCAACGTCTTATATATATAGGAAAAATTGCGAAAACAGTAAATTTTTAATTACATCATATAATAAAAATATTTTTAATAATTTTAAACTTACCACTGGTTATTTATTTCACATTAAAGGGTATGAGAGTTTACGGGTTTGTTTAGAACATCAACCAAATTATTATCAAAAATCAAGTTTTCAATTATCATGTCATAATAACGCCGGATATAATATGCTAAACGATTAAAAAGATGTTTTACGTTTGCGCCATTTTTTGATGCAGGTATGTATTTTTTTTTTTTTTTTTTTAGATTTATTAACGGCTATGGATACAAGTCCTTTAAGCCTATCTTATTTACATTTTACTTTACAGAATTATATTTCACCTATTGTAATATTTATAAAATTAAATAAAGTTTTGAAAAATAATGGTTCCCTTAATATCTCTTGCACATTCGTAGGCATACCCTTATTTTCACTATCACATATTTGGTTAAGTTCAGACACTAACAGCAAACGCTCTATTTTAAATTTCTGACACCTCATAACGACATGTTCGATATCGACACTCTGATTTATGCAACGGTTACATTTTGCTTCGGAGTTGGTGATTATTTTCAATTTAGCTAAATGGGCTGGTATTTTACTGTGACCAAATCTTAATCGATTTATTGTGGTTATGAAATTTCTATGACCTGCATTTTTATATGAATTGTACCAAGGTGAAGGCGGCGGGGATTCTTGGATTTTAGTATACCAACTTCCTTTACTACTACTTATAATTTGCCAGTAATTGTGCCATAAAATATTCAAGTCTTTCTTCAATTTCTCTTCATAGTCAGTGAATGGAATTTTTAGCAAAGTGCTGTGATCTTCATCGTAAGTGTCTCTAGTTGCCTTGTCTACAATTTCGTTTCCAGGCGAAATGCCACTGTGTGAAGGAACCCATTTAAATCCAACTGTTTTGCCTCTAACATTTAGTTCTAATATTATTTGTATAATATCAAATATAAGGTAATTTAAGTTTGGTCTCATTGAAATGTTATCTAAAGCTAGCAAGCAACTTAAACTATCTGATACAATTAAAAAATGGACACTATTTACAGTTTGTATATACAATAATGCTCTATAGATTGCATAGCATTCAGCTGTAAATATGCTACATAATGGGTCTATCTTAAAACATTTTGTTATGTTTGATTGTGGATCATAATATGCTGATGTAACCCTATTCATTTCTTTAGATCCATCAGTATACACTTTGTAAACATATGGTTGGTTATTTAAATACTCTAAAAATTCTATTTTATTATCAATCTTCTGTGTATCACTTTTAGTTAACTTTTTGGCTATACATTCAAAATCTATTTTATAAAAAGGTAGACTGTTGGAAAAGTACATATTTTTACAAAGTGATTTTATGTTTAACAATATAGCTAACATTTCTGGGATATGTTCAGATATCAACTGAGAAGCATTAATATTAATATTATTCATCAAATTTGTGGGCAGATTTTGACTAGGTAGAATTCTATTTATTAAAAAAGTATTATTAGTAGCTAACAATTTAAGACAGAACTTGTTAGCTATTTGTATTCGTCTAATTTTCAGGGGCACTATATTAGTTTCTGATTCCATTGCATTTATGGGTGTAGAGCACATAGCTCCTGATATAATTCTAAGTGCTTTATTTTGTATTGTGTCTAATTTTCTGAGGTAAGTCACATTTGTGTTCATATAGGCTAAAGCGCTATAGTCAAAATGACTCCTAATAAGGCTTTTATATAACATAGATAATGTTTTTGGATCAGAGCCCCAATGGACTCCAGTTAATGAGCGCAAAATATTAAGGGACTTTGAGGCATTTTTAATAATATAGTTGATATGATTTTCAAATTTTAGCTTTGTATCTAAACATACACCTAGAAATTTTTGATTAGTTAACCAAATCAATGGATTATTGTTATACATGATAGGATTAAAGTGTTCCAATTCACCTGCTTTTTTACTAAAAATCATAGCTCCACTTTTATTTACATTAATATCTAATCTAAGATAATTATAAAATCTATGGATTTGGTTAAGCCCATTGTTAAGAGTTTTTATGCCATTATTTACATTTTTATTTACAGTATATACAACTATGTCATCAGCAAATAATAGACACTTAACAGAGGGATCTATTAAATATCTATTGATTTGTGAAGTATACAAATTATACAATAATGGGGATATCACCGCCCCTTGCATGGTTCCTTTATATACAAGCCTAGGCCCATGTAATGTGTTATTAAACTTAATATACATTGTTCTCTCGTAAAGAAATGTGAATATCCATTTACACACTTTACCTGGTACTCCAACATCATTGAGAATCTCAATTAATACTAGAGGATTTACATTATCAAAAGCGCCCTTGACATCTAGAAAAGCACACACTGTATTTGAATGACTATGAAAACAATGTTTTATATCTGCAATAAGAGATGTAAAACTCTCACTGGCACTCTTACCTCTCCGGAAACCGAACTGTTGTACAGGTAAAATATTATTTCTTTCACTATAGTATTCTAATCTGAGTTTTAACATGCATTCAAATAACTTACCTACACATGATGACAGTGAAATTGGTCTGTATGAATTACAGTCATTCTCAGGCTTATCTGGTTTAAGTATGGGAATAATACATTGAGTTTTCCAACTTTCAGGGATAGTTTCTGATAGCCATAGAAGGTTATATATTTTAAGCAGAACAGTTTGAGCTTTTGGATGGAGGTTACTTATTAACTTATATGGTATGTCATCAAGACCTGGTGAAGTATCTTTTCTAGATTTAAGTGCTATTGTAAATTCCTGCATGGTAAATGGATTGGAAAGAAAGTAACTGTTAATGTTGCCAGGCATATGAAAAAAATGATTTAATTTGTTTTTGTCTAATTCCTTTTCAGGTGGAGAGTTTGGTGCGTACTTATTAAGAAATGAAGGGATCCACTCATCATTTTTTGGAGCCTTTCTATGTGTTATCCGTTTGAATCTACGGATATAGTTCCAAATTATGCTAACAGGTGTGTATCTATTAAATGATTCACATAACAGTTTCCAACCTAATTTCTTTTTCTCCTTAATTAATTTCTTTTTTATAGCATCAGCTTTTTTATATTCAATATAGTTCTGTATTGTAGGATAAAGTCTATAATATTTTAATGCCAATTTGCTTTTGCTAACTGCAACAGAACATTCATTATCCCACCAAGGAACGGGGCTTTTTATCATATGTGGTGTTTTATTTGTAATTTTGGGTATACATTCCAGCTTTAGTTTGTTAAGGATGTCACAGAAATTATTATAAGCTATTATGGAGGATTCTACATCAAAATTAAAATTATCAAATACATCTTTACTTTCAGAATGGTATTTGGACCAGTCAGCTTGCTTGTATATGAAACGTTCAACTGGAGGCCCTTCTATATATTTTTCTATGGATGTCTGGATATTGGTTATGGTAGGGAAGTGATAACTGCCCATTGGGTCATCATCAACTTTCCATTCACAATAAGGAGCTACTGTGGGACTTATGCATGAGATATCAATAGCAGAAGGATTATGATTAATTGTACCTACTGTTGTTGGTAAACCTGTATTAAGAATACATAGATCACATTCATCTAACAAGTTATATAAATCACTACCCCTGGAGTTTGTTGACAAACACCCAAAGGCAACATGATGTGCATTAAGATCACCTGAAAGCATAACTGGTTTAGGCAAATTATCAATAATATTCTTTAATTTTCTAAACTTAAAACGCCCACCCCTGGGGGGACTGTACGCGCATAACAAAGATAAATTGCCTATGCCTGTTTTAACAATAATTGCACTAGTTTGTAGGTAATCATAGTAAGGGGTATTAACCACCTTATATTTAAAAGTATTTTTTATTAAAATTGCTACTCCACCATGGCCATTTGGTCCATTCTGTTTTGTAATATCATATCCTGGAACACTAAAGTTACTTCCTTCTTTTAACCAGGTTTCATTTAATAAGCAAATATCTATGTTATTGTTAAATAGAAAGTTAATTAGCAAAGGTTTTTTATTGTTAACACTCTGGATATTAAACTGTGCTATTGTTATATAGGTCTTGACTACAGGACTATTGTGATCACTATTATTATCCATATTAAGTTAAATTAGAAAGAAAAACATCTTTTATTTTACTAATAGTTATTGGTTCCTGCCCAGAATTTGCTAACTGTACAAGTGATTTTACTATGGCATTTAAAATAATTTCATTATTGGTAATTTGTTCTAATTCATTTTTGTTATCATGTACATATGCAGTATTTGTTTTATTTACATAACTTTGTGGCTTTACATAAGGTTTATTTACATTAGAAACATTTTTTTGTATAAAATTGTCTTTCTTAACTTTTAAGGCTGGAAATTCTTTTTCGTTAATTACAGATTTGCTTACATCAGCATAGGAAATTTTATTTTTTTTATCAATAATTTTCTTAATTTTAATTGGACATTCCCGAGAAATAGCAAGGTGAGGTCCACCACAGTTAATGCAATTTAACGAGTCAGAATTATCGCAGTCTTTATATATATGATCACCAGCACAAATTGAACACTTTTGGATACTATTACATATTTTAGCAGAGTGGTTAAATTTAAAACATTTAAAACACTGTAGCAAAGGAGGAATATAATCAAATACCCTATAGGAGAATAAATCATATTGTACAGAATCAGGCAAAACATTGGATAAAAATGTAATACTAACAGTTTGTAATGGAACCCTTTCAGATCCCATTTTCTTGGTAAATCTTCTGATGGATATAATATCAAATTTGGATGATAATTTCGTATATAGATCTTTGTTTGAAATGTTAGTTGGCACATACCTTATGATACCTGTCTTTTCTATCTCTTTTGCTGGGATGTATGCCTTTAAATTATACTTTTCTAAAAAACTTATATTAAGCAGGAAGTTATTTGCATTATTGTGTTGGTTAAAATGTACTAGAATTTTGTTGGCGTTTATTCTATGCATGCTCTGTATTCCTTTTATATCAACTGAAAATATGTGGTTTAAATATATTGGACTTTTATTTCCTATTTTTTCCTTGATGTTGACACTTTCCACAAATACCTGATAAGATTGATACTGAGTACCTTCAGGGTAAAGCCTTTTATATCCAGTCTTTAAAAAAGGCCTATAGGGGTCCTCCGAAATTCCTCCACTTGTATCACCGCCCCCAGAAGCCAAAGCGGTGAATTTTCTTTTTCCAGGGGGTGGACCGGCCCCACCAGGACCTGGGTCCTCCTCCCCATCCATTTTATTAGAAAACTACTAATAAAAAAGTATTTTTTGAAATATTGTACGAAAAACCTGACTTCTTCTTTCGAAAGTTCCCGCCAGAATCGCAGGTATGTATTGTTCTGCATAGTTGCCAGCATTTTAAAACCGTATTAATCGATTTTAAAAATCTAATAGCCATAGAATGGTATCTGCAATAGCAATACATCTGGCATCCAAAAATATTGCTTGGCAAAAAAACTTAAAATGATTTAAAAAACATGTTAAAAATAAGTTCTTATGTCTAAAAAACATGTATATGACTAATATACTTTAATCTATTTTATTTAGAACGTATATATGCTAACTGTATGTCATTATTCTAGATTAGGAAAATAGATTTGGAGCAATAAATAACAACGCAAAACCAACCCAGACCCTAAAATCGATTAATACAGTTTTAAAATACTGGCAACTATGCAGAACAATACATTAAATAATGGCGCAAACGTAAAATACTTTTTAATTGTTTAGCATATTATATCCGGCGTTATTATGACTTCATATTGTAAAGGGGGATATGATAATTGAAAACTTGATTTAAGATAATAATTTGGTTGATGTACTAAACGAAACCATAAATGGGCATATCCTTTGATCGTAGTATTTTGTGTAAAAAACCGATAGATGACCTAAAGCGGATATTATATTTCATTAGACAAAGAAAACGTCAATAATTTTTCTGTTTTATTTAATTAAATGTTTAACCAATGTCTCTGGATACTGCATATCTATATATATATATATACATATATATATATATATATATATATATATATATATATATATATATATATATATATATATATATATATATATATATATATATATGTTTTGGAGGCGATTTATCGATCCAGCTAGGTTTCATTTATAGAAAATATTGTTTTGTCAGTATTTTTTTTTAGGCAACAAAAAAAAATGTAATTTTTCGTTAACTGAAAACTATTAGAATACGATCTGAAGACAAAGTTTGACGCTGTCATTAAGAATAGACATAGCTCAAATGGACTATACATATTAGACAGGCTAATCAAGACAGCTACGGTTCGAATCCTAAATTTCTTTATTGTCATTTTGATTATTTTTTATTATTTTATTATTTATATTTATTATATAATAATAATTAAATATATCTTCCAAAACACGATGGACGTGGACAGACAATCTGGTGAAGGTTGCTGGGCGTCCATGTATGCAAGCGGCACAGGACCGCACTCTATGGCGTAATATGAGGGAGGCCTACGTCCAGCAGTGGACGGCGATAGGCTGAAATGATGACGATGGTGATGAAGAAACGCTATCGTAATTAAGATATCCTAAACCTACCATACCAGTATCATGGTTTCGATTCCTACACAGGACAATACTTTTCTTTCAAACAACATTTGTTAAATACAATTAAATGTTTGTAAAGTCCCCCGCAATACAAAGATTATTGCCGTAGTGTAGGTTTGTTGTCTTTACAAAAAAAAATGCATCAAAACATTGCTTAAAAGTCAAATAATGATACTGTAATAAATATATATACATGTTTAATATATACATACATACATATCGTCACGCTATATCCCTTGCAGGTTAGGCAGAGAGAACAGAGTGCCAGAGAACTCTATCCTTGCATACTTCACTCGCTTCCTCAACATTCATAATTCTCTTCATACACGCTCGCCGATTTCGGAGACTCTTGACTCCACCTTCCTTCAGTACACGACCGATCTGGTCTAGGTAGGTGAGTCTCGGTCTCCCCCGGTACCTACATTCTTCCACTTTTGCATTGTATGTCTTCTTAACCAGACGTTCGTTCGGCATTCTTTCCACATGTCCGAACCATCGGAGCATTCCCTTTCGCATCTTTACACCAATACTGTCTTTCATACCTACTCGCTCTCTTACATCGTCGTTGCGAATGCGGTCGGTTAGCCTAACTCCACAGATTTTCCGTAGAGGTCGCATTTCGACCGCATTCATTTTGCTTTCATGCTCTTTTCTGCATACCCAACTCTCGCTTCCATATAGTAATGTTGGGACAAGCACAGCGTTATGTATTGCTACACGTGTTCTGACTGAGGTGGTGGCTACCGAGAAATTGTCTCAACGCTCCATTCACTCTATTTCTCGCATTTACTCTTCGCTCTATATCAGTGGTGTACCTTCCATCTCGGCTAAAACCACATCCAAGATATACAAATTCATCCACTTGCTCTAGTACATCATTAACTATTTTTACTCTTACATCTGTTCTAGCTTCATCTCAAAGACCATTATTTTGGTTTTGCTCACATTCACGCGTAGACCTCTTTTCTTACAATCTTCTGTCATTGTGTCGACTAGGGTCTGCAGGTCAGTCGCTGACTGTGCCAGCAGGACTGCATCATCTGCATAGAGCAGAGCAGTGACCACTGAGTCGCCCATCTGGACTCCCAGATTCATATCGTTCAACCTTTGGAGACATTTATCCAGATATATGATAAACAGCTTGGCTGACAGAACGCACCCCTGCTTAACGCCGATATTGACGTCAAACCAAGGCGACATTCCATTATCCAGCCGCACACAGGCTCTACAGCCCACGTAACTGGACTGCACAGCTTGTAGCAGTTTACCGTTAATACCATACTCCGGTAAAATGTCCCAAAGTTCCTTTCATACAACCGTGTCAAATGCTCTCTCCAGATCCACAAAACTGCAGAAAACCCTATGGACCTAGAGCCAGATGCTTCTCCACAATGTAAACATGAATATTATAACTTCTTATTATAGGCATTTAGTGAACCTGATATTACGTAAAATATTAAATTGAAAATTACTAATATTAGTCAAAACTGTGATAGTTAATAAGATTAATGTTATTGCAATAAGTTAATGATATCTACTTGTAGTAAGAAGATTGTAATAAAAGATATTTTCAGAATAAATATTTTATCAGTAATGCTTTTTCTTACAAAAATATTATTAAGAGGCAGGGAATTATTTGCAATCTTATGATGTCTTACAGTAGGGGAGGAGCCAGATCATTCTTTAAAATCCCTTACGTAATTTATGAACGGCCCCTTAAGTTACATGATACATCGAAACTTGCAGCATTATAAGTATTAGAGTTTTAATACTTTTGATATTAGCAAATTTATTGAGTTAAATTTATTTTTTTGGAAATTTAAAACGAATTATTTCTTTATATACTGAATAAACTGTAAAAAATACTAAATTTGTATTCTTTTAACCCATTATGCTTATATCCTGTAGGTACAGTTAACGCATAATAGTGCAATAAGGTACCAGTTTTTGGGTTATTTTGTGCGACTACTACTGGGGAAAATTGGTAGGTGACTTATGGCACCATTAGTCTGTCAAAATTCGGTTAAAAGAGTAACTTGTAAGAGTACTTAACTCTTTTAGTGTGAAACAACTAGAAAATGTATAACAGTATCGTTAAAAATTCATAAGCATCAACACAGCGTAATAAGATAATAATAACATTTTATTTCATATAATACTAAAATATTTAGTCATTTAGTCATGTAGAAATAGATGCTTATAATAGCATCAAATTCTCTACTTTTATTCCATACCAAATAACAATAAAAAACCAATTTTAAAAAATTAAACTTCCATTTGACGGCGTGTGTGTGACGAATGAAAATCGACTAAAGAGGGGGTCGTCAACCCCTTTCTTTAAAGTCAACGTATTAGTCTAACAATCTGTGTCCGAAATTATGGTGACAGACACTTTTTATAGCGCCCTCGTAATATTATATTATGAAAGTAAATTAATTTATTGCTACGTTAATAAAGAGAGACATAATTTTTAAATTGGTAAGTTACGTGTTGAGTTCCGTCAATAAAGTGTGACGAAGCTAAAAATGTCTATTCGTCCAATAAGACGCAGGATTGATGCGAGCTTATAATTAGACACGCACTTCTATAGTAGGTGTGTAATAGCTTCAAAACGATGACAGCGGAACGATTTAATATCTACACCCAGTGTGGTTGTACTTTTAATGTGGCTATTTATCGTGTATGCCTTTTATAAAAGTAGAATTTAAATACATTTTTTTTGATAATTATCATAATAAGCTATAAAAATATAGAAGCGAGTAATGACTGTGTGCATTATTTTCCATTGCGTTATTATTTAGTTTTGTAATCATTTGACTGAATTTAACTGATTTGACTGTATATATTTATGAATAGAATATAAAATCAAATAGATATACATCAAAATTCAATAAATGTAAATGGATAAGATATCAGATTAGCGATAGAACGATCCCCTTTTATGATAATAAACAACCACATTGGCAAATAAAAGTTTGCTCCTAATTCTCACACGAGCGTAAAGCAATTGGATCGAAGTAATTTACGAGTTAAATCTAAAAATATGTCTTTTCTATGGCGTCCCGGTTTCGTCACAGATGGCTACACAATAATATCAGGAGTAAGACCCCTTCGCGAGGGAGCGAGCCACTTATTTTATAAAGTTTGAATAAGATTTTAAAAAGCTGAGTGAGGCTTATAGAGAAAGATTTGGGTGGAAACTGGATGGAAAACGTAGGGGATAATGTTATGAAAAGTTAGTAAAAATTATTTTAACATTGCACCCTGACTCTCGTCGAATTATATGCAATTTGATTTTTAGCGGTTAAAATAACAAAACCTCCAAAATTCTTTAAAGATTGGACCGAAACTTTTGAGATTTGGCATGTTTGGGTTTTCAATATATTTTTTGTTAGTTTAGATTTATGACGAGACTATTATTTATTTGAGGTAGTGATCAAATCGGATACTAGGATTTTCCACGTTGATACGAGTAAGTTTTTTTTTATTATCTGGTTTAGATGTTCATTACAGAAAAATCTAATATTTATAAGTTTTGCGTTTATATTTGAGTGGATTAATGCAGGATATAGATTCATTTTTGGAACCGATAGATGGCGCTATGAATGCGTTACATGATTTCTTTAAAATTTGTCGACATTAGAACATATAGCAACAAAATTGCAGAAACAAATATGGCAGGTTAATTTTCAGGCGGAGGCGGCGGAACGGGCCCGGGAGGATTCCCGTGACCCGGACCGCCGCCCGCGGCCGGGACGGCGCAGGCGCGAGTACCTGCGCCTGATGCCGCCCTAACCGAGGCTTCGGGTGATCGGACCGGGGAATTGTCCGGTTACCCGACGTGAGGCCACCGCGTGAGGACGACGCCTCGACGGCGAAAGCTGTCGGGGCGTCGACAGGAGAGGAGCCCAAGAGGGCATACCGCCGAGCGGGCCACCGAAGACAAAGATCGGGTACCGGTGGCCCGCTCGTACGGCGAAGAAGAGGTGCTTGCAGGGTGGGTCAATGGGGTTGCGCGCCGCCTCTTCCGTCACCCCGGACCGACTTGGCGGGGTGCGACGTCCATAGCCCACCGCAAAAAAAAAAAAAAAAAAAAAAAGGGTTAATTTTCAGAGAGGATACGATCTGTCGAAACTGCTAATGTAATATTAAGTATACTTAAAATAGTATATCCGTGTGGTGATGGAGTAAGAATGTAATTCATCATCCCCTATCTTATCCGTGGGTGATCGTAAAAGACGTCTAGGGGATTAAATATGCGTATAGCATCTATTTAGGAGAAGGAAAACTCGGAATTAAACCCTATACCAACACGTCTGACCAGCTTGGTAGGTCAATTTCCTTCCTATTATAAAGAAGACACGAGCCCAGCAGTGGGACATATATGAGCCAAAATTATGAAATTTTTTTTTTTTTTTTTCTTATGGCGGCAAACGAGCAGACAGCACACCTGATGGTAAGTGTCACTGCCGCCCATGGGCATTTGCCAATGGTATAGCTAGGCCGCTGCCTACTAATACAACCCTGAACCCACCCCAGTTAGGCTTCCGGCTCTCTCGCTCACCGAACGAAGCGCAATAGCACATTGCTATTACTCAGACGTCGATCTTCTGCGAGAGTGTGGTACTACCCCGGAAGGACCGGCCCGCGGCTGTAGACAGAGAACTGTCCACAGCGTGGTCCTACCACAATAATAATAGATAGTATTATAAGTACTAATTTGTATTAAACATATTTTTAGTATAAACAATATTTTAGTTGTCATTTTACTATTCGAAAATATTATATAAGGAAACCATTTACAAACTTAAAATGAATGCTTACTGGGTGCGTCAACGTTCGCAAGGGATCAACTCACCTGTACGCAATAAAACTTATCTTGTAACATACACTTTTTATACTCTAACCGCGGTATATTTCCCTGGGCACACCTAGTATCAGTTTGCAAGTAATTCGGTATGGTTACAATACGTGCCTGTGACAATGTTCGCAGCGTGTTCTTAATATTTTCTGAGGCTTCCCTTATCCACCACGCCCCGGAGAGGTATCATTATGTTTTATATTCCGTAAAGGTTTATATAGAGCTAGATATTCCACGTAAAATTATATCTTGATCTGTGAATGGTAGTCGCGTGTCGCAACTACACATGATATTAGTTACGTAATCATATGGCATTATAATTTTCAAGATCTCCCTTCATGAGGCAAAATTATTTATATGCAATGTATTATTGGACCAAAGCAAGATACAATTATAATATTTACTTGCAAGGCAAAACAAAATCCCGTTTTAGCACAGAAAACATCTGATTTAAAATTGAAGGTGATAATAATTTCAACTTTTTGCTAGACAAACTATCCAAGAATAGTCTAAAATTAAATCCAGGCAGACGACTGTCTTGAAATATTCTTAGCAAAATCGATCATTCGCTTAGCTTTCCGACATTAATAATATCAAAGCTAAAGTCCACTCTGGCAGTTTCTACCTACTATGTTGAGAATATTTGTTATTCTGAGCACGTCTGTTGGCGGAGCCTCATCCCGCGCCCTTTGCGCCCATGGTTTCTGTCATTATCATCGCTTTTTTTCTCACATAACTGGCCACAACCTCGAGAAATGTTTCTACCAATGTGCCGCCACTACGCACCAATTTTATGTACTTACACTTAAGTGAGTAAAAATAGTTTTTTATAGATGATTCTTGGATTATGTAGTTGGATGAAACCGATCATATAAACGATATCATCGTTTCGCTTGGAATAATTTCTCATTTAGGTATATTACTTGTACGTTTTTATAGAGAAAGTGACTTTGTAGTTTGTTGTTCAATTTGTTTCAAATTATAATCGTTTTATTCGGGTAAAATTAAAATACAATTTGTTTCAAATTATAATAGTTTTATTCGGGTAAAATTAAAATACAAAAGATTACACTGGTATTATATATACATAAATATATGACATATTTTTAATTAATTTTACAAAAGACACAGAATAAATAATGTCATTAAACGCTTCACAAATGGGACAAATATATCTTACGTCTTACGTTATATATGAATTTTAAAAATAAATAATAGTGAAATGGTACCTTATTTGATGCTTTTCTTTAGACAAAAAATCTAACGGTTAACGATGTTGGGTGGATAAGATAGCCTCTGTAGCCAAAATGCATGATCGCCATGAATATAGGTACAATAGAAAGTTTATATTACTTCTTTATTTAAGACTCTTATAGGTAGTATTCGTCCAACTTCTTAATATTAAAAGCTGAAGTTCGCTTACAACTACGCCATTTCAGCGTTTAGGCACAGAATTTATTTCTAAATTCTCTTTGCTCTCCAATGATATTAAGCTTAGATTCTTTTTAGCTAGTCTTTTATTACGATTATGAAAAAAAGATTGAATAAATTTTATACTTAGTAAGTTACCATGGCTAATATAATCCTAATAATGACTATAAATCTAATTACTGTAAAATAATTCTTAAAAGATTTTCTTTTATTATATTATGTAATGAAATATCTTATATAGGTATAAGTATATTACTGTATATTTTTTTTTATAAAAGATAACATCCTGCACTAATACACTAATTAAAGGTCACAAATAATACCAAAATCAAATAAACAATTTGTGTATCACACACAAAGTATATTGTCCTACGTGGGAATCGAATCTACTATATTGGCACAGTGGGTCGGTATCTTAACCACTTCGCTATTTTTGTAATTGCAAGATGGGAATGTATCATATTTCTTATTTTCATTATCGTACTGAACAAGAGACGTATGCAGAATTGCATAAGAAGAAAAATATTTAATAATACTCCATACCCGATATTTTTTTATTTTCATAAAAACTCAACTGTTTCAACTGGCAAACATTTGCTTGCTATGCATATAGAAAAAAAAATGATAACTTTTTTGTAACTTTCAGCAATGTAAGATCTATTAAAAATACAATAATGTGGTAATGAGTAAGATATACAGCTCGTCAAACCAGTCACAACGATAATAACTAGAGCCGAGAGCTGAAAACCGCGGACTTTTATAGTGGTGAGACACTATTGACAGTTTTCTGTCTACAGACGCGGGCCAGTCCGTCCGGGATAGTACCGCACTCTTACAGAAAATCGACGCCTGATCAGTGGCAATGTCCTACTGTGTTTTGTTCGATGAGTGGGAGAGCTGGAAGCCTAAATTTCTGTGTAGGTTTGGGATTTTTATTGATAGGTGGCCTAGCTGTATCCCTGGTATTACAAATGGCAATGGGCGGCAGTAACACTTGCTTTCAGGTGTGGTGCTTGCTTGTTTACCACCAAAAGCAATAAAAAATAGCTTACAGGTTAACCTTGCATAGTCGTGGGGACCGTTGGTTGCAGACAACATAGTGCCGTTCTACGTAGCATTCTTATGTGGACTATGAGAACTTTTGAGATAGCATAATTAAATGATTCATACAGAAAATAATCGACTTGCTAAGTAAATAAGGTATATTTCAGGTGTTGGCAGAATTAAAGCGCTATTTAAAAAAAAAAGGGCAAAGCTGAGCCTTTTTTGTTTCTCGTTTATTATTTTATACCAGAAGTTATTTTCTTTAGTTCGGTTTATTTACATTAGCTTTTAACGAGAACAAAATAAATGGTTTTCTTTCTTTCTTTCTTTCTTTAAATATATACGCTTGTCCTTTTCAAATTATACTTATTATAGTCTATCTAATCTAAGAAGTGCACTTTGACAGCTGTCAGAGTAAGTTGTCTAGGTATATGAACCAAATAATCGCTATCGAAAATATCCGATTTTGATGAGAAATCGATATTAATTCTCTGTAATTAATAATCGGTTTTTTTTTAATTTTTCATAAAGGAGATGAAATATTAAGTGCTAAATTAACACTAAACAAATTTAATTATTTCATCATAAAATCTATTCATCATATTTAGTAGAATTAGGTTAAGTAAAAACGAAAACTGTATTTGAAAATAGCTATTTGTTCAGAATCATTAGTATTACTTGAATTATCACCGTCGCGAACATTAATAATTATATCCTTATCAATAAAATTGTCGAAACGTACATCTCTGTCAAAATCTATATTCGATTAAATATATTAATCTAATATTATTACCGATTATTTAGATATTCGTGAATTGGAAGTTCTTATTCTTCTTAGTGAATGGCCTCTGTGAGTGATTAACCACAATTTCGCCAATGTCAGGTAAAATAAGTTTAAAAAATTATAATAAATTTATATTTTAGTCGTCAGTCATGTCGGTTCATTGTCTCGTCTGAATTGGAAGTTGTCAAGCACTACTGTTTAGAACGTTATGACGTGATATTGTAAGATCGTCCATAATATTTACTATTTACCATGTTATTTTAATTTTAAATTAGTTTTACGAGTTTTAACATTACATTATTGTACAAGAAACTCACCCGCAACGTTAATTATGTATTCGAAACAAAACCCTATACCAACACATCTGACCAACGCGGTATAGTAGGTTAATTTCCCTCCCATTACAGAGGAGGCCCGAGCCCAACAGTGGGACATTTATTTGCTGTGATGATGATGATGATGATGATATAAATTGTACAAACAAATACTGAATTTAGGTAAATCGTAGAAAAAAATCTAAAGCTGTTGTGTGGTAGCGGCTACTACTACCAACCACTACTTTGCCCGTGGATGTCGTAAAAGAAGACTAAGAGCTTTATATCAACCTGGGCCAACAACACCTGATTTGGTCAACAATTATATTTCCAAGGAGGGTTGACGTCAGATAGGCGGTCGGTCATAAAACTATTGCCAATAACTTTTGTAATATGTAGGAAGAGGAGTACATATTGTGTCAACCATAAATAATTGGGATGAGAGCAGGAAAATGATGATGGTTATGTAGAAAAAATATTAAGGAAAATTCGAATTAAAACTGTCGAGCGTAGTAGAGTATGCCAATTTTCATCACATTTTGGAGACGTTTTGTTCATTAATAAAACGTATAGGAGCTAAGAAGGTTTATGGGGTCGCACGCCGCTTCTTCTGCCGTTCCGGACGGATTAGCGGGGCGTGACCACTCCATAGCCCGCCGCCAAAAAATTAAAATAAAAAAAAATATAAGCTAAGAAGCAAGAGGGAAATGACATGACGAATATTTCAAATATCATATATTAATAATAGATATATAAGCTATCAATATATTGTAAAGGATATTCTCAACTGATTTAAACATTATCACCATATGTCTATATTTTTATTCTTGTCTATATTTTTATTTATCCTACGATAATTATTAATAAATCAAATTATAATTTATAACCTGAGTTCGCTATAAAATAGTGTCATTACGCCAAAGTAAGAGTGGAGGAAACATAAAAATTATATTGTCTTTTCACGTGTAAGCTCGACTCGTTTACTACCTAGTAAATATTTTGAATTATGTGGCGATTGTAAAATATATCAATAATAAATTCACTAAAGTAAATTCTACTAATATCTATTAAAAATATCTGCATAAATCTATGATGATATCTATACGAATGTCGGTTCCATTTTCAGGAACAATCACGCAACAGAATTCGATAAAACTTACTAATATAGCTTAGAAATCATAACATATAGAATATTACTATATTATTTGTAAAGTTATTAATATGTCAGTCAAAAAATAAGAATTCGCTTTTAATAATTGGATAACACTTCTAGAACGATAGGACATTGCTTGTTATTAGCAAAGTTACAAGGTATATGCGCAACAAGAAACAAAATTGTGTGAAATGCAATATATTTAATAGTGACAATAATAATATTTAAATTACTTAGAAATAACTTGACTGCACAGGTAGCGTAATGGTTAAGGTACCGACGTACCATGCCAGTTTACGGGTTGAGAGCCCTCAGCGCTCACCCACAGTCCGGGTAAAGTTGTCATAGCCATCTAAGGCTAACAACTAAGAAACACAAAAAAAAAAAAAAAAAACACCATGCCAGTGCTGTGGGCTCGATTTCTACGCAGGACAACACTTTGTGCGTTCCACAAAGTGTTGTCCTGAGTCTAGATGTGATTTGTTTGTTTGATGTGTTAATTATATATTTCTAACTTCCCCTGCAATACAAGGATTACTTCCTTAGAGCAGAGTAGTCTATTTAAAAAAAATCTATAGAAAATATTGTACATTATTATTATTATTAGTTATTGTATATTATTGTTATTATTCACTGATAGTTTCTTTTCTGATTGAAATTAATAAGGGTTAGTACCAAATACTCATAAAAATCAATGCTTGACCTATCAACCAAGTTCAATTAGCAAGAAATCTGGACGCCCACACATCTTATGATAAGTACCGACTGATTATGATACTGGTATTGCAGAGGCCCATGAATAGCAGTCACCACTTACTAATATTCATATATTAGTATTAATTTTTCCATGTAAGGCATACAGTTAATACCGAAACCGTACTTACAAGTTTAGTTCCGATCGACTTGGAGGTATAAAGGTGCGTCACTGTAGAAGGTAGAGTAATACTCTACCAGGGAACACATGAACACCGATTTTATTCTGCCACATCATCTTTTACAATATCCACGGACCACGAGCATTATAGGAGGTGGTTATATGTATTCTTACTCTATATACTTATAGGTGTTAAAATGTATTCTACATAAAAAAAGATGTGGAATGTTTCGTTGATCCAAAAGAATATTGTAATGGGTTAATAATACGTGTCATCGTTTCTCATCCCTTACTTTAAAAACTAGTAGAAAAAGCACTAACGGTGTGGGCAGTAACGTTCTTTTGCGCATCTCGTAGCACCAATTAATTTTGTGAACCAGCGAACCTTGGTAATTACGTCATTAAGGCATTAATTAGACCCTCTTCATGTGTAGATCTACGTTCAACTGTGGATACTGATAAGATGACAAATGGACAGATGCATGGTCTACTACCATAAGTATCTATGCTGCTGCACTGAGGTTGATAGAAGACGAAAAAACAAATTAATCTAATAACATAAGTATAACATTGTTGCAGTTGTGAGGGTCTGAATTTGAATCCTAGGTCCTAGGCGAAATTTTTCCGCCACCTGACAAATTCCTCTTTAAAGTCCCAAAGATTGCCTCAATTTTTGAGAAATTTCACAAATTCTGAGCTTGCCAAACTCCAAGCTGAGGGCTCCAAGATTTGGAATATGAGTACATCTTGTGAACGGCGATTGATTCAAACTTTATTACTTGGTAATAAAGAGAGAGAATGTGGTTGACTTTTTACATCTGCTCCAACATTCGGGTATAAAGAAGTAAGACTCTAAATGAATAAATTTAGTAAATAATTGCATTCTAAAAATGGTTAAATAAATTTACAGAGCTTAACCTCATCAATATAAATCCAAATATCATGAAATAATCACCACAAAGCAAAATAAAAAAAATATTTACTTCACGACTACGAAACGGACGAAGTAGCAACGGACGACCTCCACTAGGTGGACTGACGACCCGGGCGGGCCACCGAAGTTAGAATCGAGTACCGGTGGTCCGCTCGCACGGCGAAGAGAGAAGGTTTTACGGTGGGTCTATGGGGTCACGCGCCGCCTTTCCGTCACCCCGGACCGATTCAGCGGGGCGAGACGCACCCATAGCCCACCAATAAAAAAAAAAAAAAAAAAAATAAAAAAAAAAAAAAAAAAAAAAAAAAAAAAAAAAAAAAAAAAAAAAAAAAAAAAAAAAAAAAAAGGTGGACTGACGACACCGTAAGAATCGCAGGCAGCCGTTGGATGAAAGTAGCGCAGGACCGCTCCGAATGGCATTCTCGTGGGTTGTCTTATGTCCAACAGTTGACGTCTGTGGGCTGATAAATAAAAAAAACATACATCATAGAAACTGTTGCATATCTAGATTGTGAATATATGGAGAGTTGTGAGGATCCATACCAGACAGTTAGATACTTGAATAACTGAGGTGCGATTGTATGATCATCATCTCAGCTCATATATGTCCCACAGTTGGGCTCGAGTCTCCTCCATAATGGGAGTGTAATTAACCTACTACACCACGCTGGTCAGACGTGTTGGTATAGGGTTTTGTTTCGAGATTTTCCTTCTTTCACATAGATAATAAAAATATTTCACTTTGATGTTTTTTAAAAGAAGAGTTGCCTCAGGTTTTACAACTCTCACGGGAAACCATAAATCATATAAATATATACATAGATATTTCCATCCAAATACATATTAATAATTATTATAACTAATAATACTGAAATCGATACGTCTTTGTCAGCTACACGACCGTTGATACAGTTTAATCATAAAACCACACTACCTGTTCATGTAAACAGTATTCCCAATAGTGACTTGTTTATTTTCCAACATTGAAAGCCTGGCCGTAGAAAGGAGTAAAATGAAAAGTAGACACGGGTCCGATAAATAATTGAAGGCTTTGATAGAGCACCGGGAATTGCCAGGTTCGAGTACCGCCCGGCGTATCTAAAGGGAGCTATCCTTCAAACCACCCTCCGTCGCTACTGAATTATTCCGCAATAACACACTTGTTATAGACGTTTCTTGAGGAGTGATACTTTTATGATTTACTCCAACTTTTATTGGCACTTAAAGGAAGTATACGATTTATTTTCCGTTCAATATAACGTAAGAAGTTTATCATTTTTTGAGTCAGTATAGAGAAGTCTCTGAGGGCGCAGGAACGATTGGGCGTCACACACCATTTATATTTAAGACTGTATGATACTTTGACGTGCTCTACAGCAATGAATTATGTTACTGTCTGAAATATTAATAACGATAATATATAGATAGATATTTTTCTTAATATAAAGACCGGTCATTGTTGAACACATAAGCTCTTTTTCATTCTTTTCGCTGTACTTAAATAGTGGTAGGACCACGCTGTACAGCCGCGGACCGGTTCGTTCGGGGAAGTACCACACTCTAGCAGAAGATCGACGTCTGAGTAATGGCAATGTGCTATTGCGCTTCGTTCGGTGAGCGAGAGAGCCGGAAGCCCAACTGGTTGGGTTTGGGTATTCTAATGGTAGGCAGCCGCCTAGCTATACCCTTGGTATAGCAAAGGTCAGTAGTGACACTTACCATCAGGTGTGCTGCTTCCTCGTTTGCCAACATAAGCAATAAAAAAAATACTTTTGACGTGAAAAAAATTGTCTCATATCAAAGCTGATGAGACAACGCTGAGGTTTGTTTTCATATTTTTTTCACTTGCAATGATGGTGCATACTTACCTCTTTAAAGTGCCTAATAAGACATTAGGAGGAAAGGAAGAAGTGGTGATATATTGAATTTTTATTACGCAAGTAATAGAGAAATATTTTGCGGGTCCCAAAGTAAAATGAAAAACCCTAATAATATTCTAAGATGATTTTCGTGTGGTGACGAAGTAAGAATACTATTCACCACCCCATATCTTACTCGTGGGTGATTGTACGAGACGACTAAGTTATATAAAATGCATATAACATCTATGCGAGAGAAGGAAAACTTGAAACAAAACCCTTTACCAACACGTCTGACCAGCGCGATATAGTAGGTCAATTTACCTCCCATTGCGGAGGAGGTACGAGCCAAACAGTGGGACGTTTATGAGCTGTGATGATGATGATGATGATTTTAAGATAAATCCTAGGATAATTATTTATTACAACTTACAGAAGTTACAATAATAAAAATCTGAGTTATACTAGAACATTTAGAACAATAATTAATCTATCTGTAATAAATGCCCTTAAAAATATGCTTATAATTAAAAAAAAATCTGAAGTTATTTGTGATTTCTTAACGCTAGGGTACTGGTCAATTAACAGATCGCTAAATTAAAAGAACAGGTGAGTGTATTTAAATAGCCACCTGTTCAACTTTACTGATAATAATTTATGTAAATATGCATAAGTCATTCTGTTTGTGTTAAAGGGTTATATATTAATACTTAAAAAAATACCGGAATCACAGAAGTGTTTGCGTTATTTGAGCCGAGCGGGTAATATTAAAATTAGGTAGCTCTCAAAAATTTGAAGAACAAAGTCTTGTAAAGTAATCGACAAGTGCGTCAGTCGTCAGTTGAGTATTTAGCTTGGTATTTGTCAAGTGACACGTGCTTTACGTTTCGTGCCAAAGCCTGATACACATCGTTAACTCATCCGATCAAAAATTATTATATGAGGACATTAAACCGCTGTACATTGTGCTTTATTAACGTCACTTCCGCAGCAATAAAAACGGTTTGTCTTGAAAATGCATAATTTGTACGACAGTCACGCGTATAACGATACTAAACGGTGTCTTTGAGAACACATTTCACACTAAACACTCCGGGGGCTGCCTTTCGATCATAGATAAAGCTTTATTTTATGCGTTAGAATTATTATAGTCGAACGCTTGTTTATGGTTGTGGGAATATTAATATTTATTTATATGGAATATGCACGCATTGATCCTGTGACATAAATATGTACTGAATTAATATTCATACAATGAATATAACTTATATTTTACTATCATAGTAATTAGTCTATAAGATTAAAAAAAATATATAGGTACTCTAGAAGCTGAAGAAGGTTCTCTGTTGTTTCTGTTATATTATTAGAGATATTTTTTGTACACTAAGCGGTGTCTTTTGTGACAAAAACAATTCTAGCGAATCCATTAATTAGTGAGATATACGACACACCCACAGCCTTTGGCGCTCAATTATAGCCAGACCTTTGACGCTTGATTAATTCCGACACAAAGCTGACCTATTACAGTGTATTGATTACAATCTAATCGATTCAAAGGGCCGCGCTTCCCATATGCTAGTTTGAATAAAAGTTTAAAATACTTCAAATGCCTATCCAGAAAAACAATAACCGAGGAGGATAAGGACGGAACGGGGGCAGTGTCACGTAATAGGTCCAGCTTCCGGTGCGTTTATCAAAAAATTTATTTGGGCATTCCTAGCGCGTCTTTTCGCTGCGCTTGGCCCGGCTGGATGTGTTGGCATTTAATTTATCTATAACGCTGAAAATGCCGGAGACGGCCGCGCAACCGTTATTACTGGGGTTCTCTCACCACTGGCAGGCTACGCACTTCCGCTATGTCAATGATTTATAGCCGCTTATGGCATTTGCGGCGTTTAACTGTGTGTTGTCCAAGCCATTGTCCGAGAATCGTCGAATATGGACGAGGATGATTCTTGAATTATGTGCGAGGGTTGCCGGCTCCATAATTTTTGATTCACTAATGCAAAGGGTCAATGCGTGCATTGTCAAAGTTTAATCTGTTTGCGTCGCCTAAAGGTGACACTGATTTGTTTACGCAACGAATTGTCGGTCTATTGTTATAAGAATTGTAAAAAACATGAATGAATTTAAAATTCGACTGTTAGAGCCGGAAGTCAAGGAACTAAATTTTAACATTTTTTTTTTGTAGTTATGACTGACCGTGAGTTGTTATTCACACATAAGATTATTTAACTTAGTTAATAGCTATAAAGCGTTGTATTTTGTAACTGTCATATATTATGTATGCTCAATAAATTCTGATGTTTAAGTGAGTATTACAAATTTGAAATAAAACTGTTTTTATGGATTATAAAGCGTTTGTATTTGATTTTAATTTCCAAATCCTTTTTTAAATAATTTACAGTATTCATCGTCATGGGAGGACTAGAGATATCTCATCCAACAAGTCATCGTTATTACATAGATTTTAATTTACCAGCTACAGTACTATTTATTAATTTTTAACCCATATATTGATACAAAATCATTGCCAAACAGAAAGAATTATGCCGTAAAAATATTTTAAATTTATTTTTTATTTAAAACACTGCACTGAAGAATTAATCCTTGTATTGCGGGGGAGATTGTATGCTGTCAAAATTAGTACGTAACAATTACATTACATTTACAAGGGTTTGTCCATAGGTATTATAAATATTAATGGTAAGATTACCATCTTGTGACGATACCATGACGCATAGTGGTAATGTATAATGAACACCCACGCTGTTCTCACGCCTAGTTTTGTCAACAACTCGCTCATTCCGTCAACACAACATCAATACTTAGTTATCCATTACTCACGAGCTTTATAGTTTTACGATAGCACACTACAAAATCTGAAAAGAAAGTATACACATTTTACTCCATTTAAATCACCAACAAATATAACTAATACGATAATTTAAAATATATAATTAAAACGAAAGTATGTGAAAATACCCAACTACGAGTGTTACTCGAATATTAAACAACAACAACAGTCAATAATCAGCAATAAATGGAATATGAAAATGAAATATCGCTCATAATGTTTTATTAATTTTAATGTTTAATGAGCCATTTTAAATATTATTTTCACCTCTAATGATAAGAAATAATTAAAATTATATATTAAAAGTTTTCATTAAAAAGAACAGTCGATTATCTGCCGTGTTGTAGTATATCAAAATGTGTGCAACATACCGTTGCTAGGACTCTATTATCTATGTAATAAATCCTCAACTAACGGTGCAAGTATTCGCACTGGTCTTCTAGTATTTTATAAAAATCATATTTCATCATCATCATCGTTTCAGCCTATGGCCGTCCACTGCTGGACGTAGGCCTCAAAATAATACTTGCTACTTCTATTTATCTCTTCTGGACATGGATAAAACCAGAATAACCTTAACTCCAAAATAATGTAATCGTGGTTGGGTTGAGTGTGGTTTGCAATAAGAATACAATTTATCCTCCCCTTTTATACCCATGGATATCTTAAAAAGCGACTAAGGGATATATTATGCAAATAACATCTATGCGAGAGAACAAAACTCGAAATTATACTTCTCATGGAAGAGATTAAGTCACCTCTATCTCAGCAGCGAGTCGTAAATGAGCTGTGATGATAATGAGATGGCTCTTTATATTCACAACTTTAAAATGAATCTTTTTTAAATAACTAATTCACTTAACCACTCCTTTCTTGCTTGTAGGTGAACCAAAATCGATTAAGGGATGTTATATGGACAATTTGGCATGTAATATGAAGATAGCATCCAAGCAAGAGAAAGAGAATTCTCCCACGTACATGCAAGATCTGGAATGAACTACCTGCTGCTGTGTTTCCTGAGCGCTATGATATGTCCTTCTTCAAACGAGGTTTAAGAAGAGCTCTTTCTTCACAGTAGGCAACGGCCAAGCTGTGCCCCTGGTGTTGCTGGGTCCATGTGCAACAGCTTCACTTACCATCAGGTGTGCTGTTTGCTCGTTTGTCACCGTAGGCAATAAAAAAAAGGAGATATCGAAATGAAACCCTATGCCATCCCGTCTGACTAGCTTGATCTATTAGACTAAATTCCCTCTATTATGGAGGAGGTCACAGTCAATCAATAGGAATATATCAGCTGAAGAAAAGAAGAAACCAAGTGCAAACAAAGTAGATACATATAAAAAATTAAGAGAAACGAACTGTATGGTTTAGCTTATACAATTAATTCCGAAATATGAGTCTCAAAGAGATATTATATTCTTTTTATTTCTCAAAAAGATAATTATTTGAACTAGTTAATACAATTTGTTTCATTAAAGTAGATCTCCATAAAAAATATAAAAGTATGTTCTGAAATTGCCATAAGCCTCCCCACAAGGAGTAAATATGCTGTAATTGCCACGTTTAGGCGGTAAACTGGCTTTCGTAATTCATCATCATCATTCTCCTACTCTTATCCAAATTCCTTGGAGTTGATACAATATGTACTCTTCTTTCATAGTACATATTATAAAAGTTATTGGCAATAGTTTTATGACCGACCGCCTGCCAGATGTCAACCCTCCTTGGGAATAACATTGTTGATCAAACGGCATCAGATGCAGTTGGCCCAAGTCGTTATAAGGCTCTTAGTCGTCTTTCACGACACCCATGAGCAAAGTAAAGCTTGGTAGTATTCTTTGCCGCTACCACACAGCTAACTGGCTTTCATAGTTATTGTATTATATTTTCCAGGAAAGTGCTATTAACTATTCTTTTTTTTTTGCTTTAGCGGTTTTCACGACTCTCATAGAAAAAGTAAATGATGATAAGAGATAGGCAGCGGTCTGGCTGGGGCCCCGGTATTCCTAAAGTCAATTAACCGCTGTAACACTTATCATCAGGTATGCTACTTACTCTTTTGCCACAATTAGTTATAAAAACAATGTAGTTAATCGTCGCGATATAGGAAGCCAATAGTACCTAGAAGAAATAAAAAGCCCATATGTGCCTCAATATTAGCGACAGTGCTAAACCACAGTGGAAGAGAAATGATCTAATCTGCCCAATGATATTTAAGAGTAAAATTATTATTAAAATGCTGTGTGGTAGCGGCTACGAATACTACTACTACACGGAGAATAATGATGACCTAAGAGAGTCTATATAACATATGTAATTCAAGTCGTTATTGTATCATTTACTATACAACATTAGGCTATGAATGATGAAGTGTAAGATAAAATTATATTAATTTATTTTAAGGTTATAATTCAATAGTTTCAATAGAAACTTTTACTATCGTTCAAAAATAAGAAGATTACTTCTAAGGACTTGAGATCACATTACGCTCATCTATTTATAGTATTGTATTAATATTATTTAATTTTGAAGAAAAGTTAAAGAGACACTGACTTTTAGTGACCTCACACAAATCCTGTAAATCCTGTGCATTGAGTCGAATAAGATAGCTTTGTTTTTGTCACAGCTTGATATTTTTTGGAGTTTTTTTCCTTAAGAATCGATTTTCATATAAGGCGCCCGGTATGAGAAAAAATTGAGGAGTAAAATCTAGTGATCGAATGACCTCGTTACGTTTTTGGTGCGCAAACTATTCTGCGCACCTTTCACTTTCTGACATGAGATAATACTTCACTGAACAGTTTTAATAAATGTAAATAAATATATATATATGTATATTATTTTTAGTCAAATGAGCTTTTTTTGCGCCTGTTTTGATAATCGTACTTAAGGAGTAAACTCCAGTTGTGCGTCGGAGCTGACACACACACTTTTTTATTTCATATTTCATTTATAATTTCTTTTGGTTATAGATCCCTGAACTAAATTACAGCCAAACTCAGAACAAAAATTTATGGACCGCACTAAGTATTGCTTAACATCGAACCCGTGACACTGGAACGATAGATAGGTATATTAACCACTACACCACCTACGAGTTGATTATCACAAATGTACGAATAATTGTTAGATATTTTGGTCTCTCTTAAAGTTTTACATCAGATGCCTTCTAAAATAATAATATAATATATAAAATTTACTAAGCGGCAATCTTTATAGTTTTTGTGTTGAATGAAGAAGACAAATTTGTTGTACTGCGTATTATTAACATCAAAGTGAGCCGAACTTATGTGTGTGAAACACGTTGAGGCTATTATATTTTATTATGTGTGGCTCAATTTTCCTGCACTGATGGATTTATTGAATTACTTTGACTGAACTGAGTGCGGAGTACTATACGTACCTATTGACCCACCATGACTTTGATTCGATTTCCATAATAATTGTAGGCGTAATCCATAAAATGGTTGTTCCGAGTCTAGATATTATTCTTGTTCGTAAATTAAATATTTATTAAGTTTTTCGCGACGCGATATTATCCCTTAAAGTGGTGTATCTTCATCATCATCATCACCGTTCATATATGTCCCACTACTCGGCTCGAGCCTTATCCACAATATGAGGAAAATTGACCTATTACACCACGCTGGTCAAACGTGTTGGTATAGAGTTTTATTTCGAGTTTTCCTCCCTTTTACGTGCATGTTATATGCAAATTTAATCTCTTAGTTATTTTACGGACACATACGGGTAAGATAATAAAATATAGTTATTAATATTTTTAAACACCCCGCACTAAGGAAATACTTCCGTATTGCGGGGAACTTTACAAACACCTAATTAACAGACGCTTATTATAATCCTATAATTTAATCTAAATAGCACCTGTAGAAATAATCGACGCCAATATACAGATTCGATTCATAAATAATATAGGATACTTATATAAAACACACGATATGGATTATTCGGTTATTGGAATACATATTTATGTGATGTAAGAAATGGATCCGAAACATCCTTCAATTAATTATATTTATTATATTATTTAGATTACATACTGTATGTAATCTAGGAGCATAAACGCTAGTCCTTGGCTTGAATTTTAGAGCTAGAATCTATAAATACGAATTTCTTAACAGTAAGCAAGAAATATGGAACTATAAATGGTAAAACATATAATTAAAGTGTAATAATTATGTGAATATGTTTCTACATTTTTTTTGTCCCTGTTTGTTCTATTATTGATCACAGGTTTCCTTTACAGTGGTAGGACAGTTGTCTTATTGTCTCAACCTAGTTGATCTAATATTTGTTTCTTTTCTTAGTATGCTTTTATCTGCTTAGATTTCATACTTATCTTTTATGACATCCGAGAGAATAGATAATCTAATGATGAACTGTATTCTCCTGCTATAAGGACAGTGAAGACGCGTTATATTTCTGTCAATCAAAAATAAATAATATTTAATTTTATAATTAATAATATTTAATTTATTTAATAAATAATATTTTTATAGAAATTATATTGCAATATTTTTTAATAATGATACTTCAAACATTATTTCTGTATATTATTTTGGAACTTAATATGATATGTCGAAAAATACAAAGATGTGAGGGTTCAAATAGCTGTGAATGACATTATGGAAAGTGACCTCATCTCATCTTTAGTCTAATTTCTTCAACGGTATATTTTCTTCGTAGTACGTAGGAATCTTCTTATGTATATTGGACAACAAACTTAGTCTTTCAAAGATCAAGTTTGCGGTCTTCAGCTCAGATGAACTTTGCCAATTGAAGTTATAGGATGCGAGAGATCGTGATATCATGTGAAATATATATATATATATATATATATATATACTATCTGGATGACCGAGCCTTGCTCGGTATTTTCTTGTTAGTGTATTTTGGAAGATATATTTAAATATAATAAAAATAATGAAAAATAAATTAAAAAATCAAAAAGTAAAAATAGAAACTAAAAAATATATCGAGCAAAAAGGAGCCAAAATCACGTTTGTTGTATGGGAGCACCCCTTAAATATTTATTTTATTTTATATTTTAGTATTTGTCGTTATAGCGGTAACAGAAATACATCATCTGTGATTTTTTTTGTCTGGCTGGTGTCTAACTATTATGCATAATAGTTAGACACCAGCCAGACAAAAAAATGGTTCATGAGATACAGCCTGGTTATAGACAGTGGATGGCCGGACGGACAGCGAAGTCTTAGATAACCTATAAAGGGTCGTTTTACGCTTAGGGTACGGAAACCTGAAAAGGTTGAACTCACATAAAAACTAGATACAATGGAAATACAGTAGAACGCCGATTATCCGAACGCCGATTAACCGAACCGCCAATTATACGAATCGTTCCTAAGCGTAATATTAAAACCAAGTAATTTTTCAACGCTAGGTACTATGGTACATGGCCACCGAAGTTAAAATCGAGTACCGGTGGTCCGCTCGCACGGCGAAGAGAGAAGGTTTTACGGTGGGTCTATGGGGTCACGCGCCGCCTTTCCGTCACCCCGGACCGATTCAGCGGGGCGAGACGCACCCATAGCCCACCAATAAAAAAAAAAATAAAAAAGGTACTATGGTACATATTACTCTGATCGAGAGAGATGTTCAAGTGAGCGTTATTGTAGAACTGTGTTTGTTAAATACATAATAAAGTTTATTATTCTATGCGTGACAGTTCGATTTTCTTTATTACCATTCTATGTCCGACTATTCGAATTTTCGATTATCCGAATCGACTCCAGTCCCAATTACTTCGGATAATCGGCGTTCTACTGTAATCTTTAAAATTGGAATGTCTCGAAACTCGCAATACTGTATTAATATGGCATTTGAAAGTTTCTAAGCTATAAAAAGGTTTTTTTTTCACTTTTAGGACACAGCGTCATGAAGTCAAAGATCGGGTACCGGTGGCCCGCTCGCACGGCGAGGAGGGGAGTTTGCAGGGTGAGGAGTAATAAAAAAAAAAAAAAAGGACTGCGTCATAGGAACGTAGAATTTGAAATTTTAAATTGTTGGACAGTAATTTTCTAAGCCGAATATTGTAATTGAGAGCCATGATAACACATTGCTTCGTATAACTGAAATCCATCGCTCATAAGATAAATTACCCATTTTAATTTTACTCTGGCGAGGGTATTTTTACCGCATAATGATTAGTGACGAGAGATAGTCATTTTCTATATTTTTTTTCGCTGTTTAGTCAGGGTTTAATCAACATATTTGTAAAAATTGAGACGGAAAGGCTGAGTTATATTAGGAACAATCAGTAAGATACGATAGGGAGACAGGATGTTAATGCTGATCAGATTGGTCGCAAGACGACATGACCTATCTATGTGTGCTACTGTGGTCGATTTCTTTATACTATTTTGTTGTAAATATTTTAAATAATTCGAAGGGGTCGAATATTGAAATAAATCTTTGGAATAAGTTATAAACCCCGAGACCGAGAACTGGTCGAGTGCCTGAATACTCTGAAGGCTCCGGGTCTCCTAACTCACATCTTAAAATTGAGAGCTGGCGCGGCAAAATTATACAATGCCACCAGTTTGCAAGAAAAAACATTGTATTGCAATGTAATCAGGTCAACTATACTGATCGGTTGTTCTTGAGCAGAGTCTGTATTTTTTCCTAGGATTCTCCAAATACCATCAAATTACTCCTTCGAATTTCAGAGAGTGCAGTTTGCCATTAAAGTCTGCTTCGCAATAACCATAAACAAAGCTCAAGGTCATATTCTTAAGGTAGCGGGAGTAGAATTGAGAGAAAGCTGCTTCTCCCATGGGCAGTTGTATGTGAAATGCTTCAGAGTAAGCTCACAGAGTAGCCTGGTAACTCTAGCATCCGAAAGGAAAACAAAAGATATTGTTTACAAAGAAATACTGTAATAGGTATAGAATCGCGGGTGGTCATCATCATCATCATCATCATCATCACAGCCAATATACGTCCCACTGTTGGGCTCATGCCTCCTCCATAATAGGAGGGAAGTTAACCTACTGTACCGTGCTGGTCAGATGTGATGGTATAGGGTTTTGTTTTGAGTTTTCCTTCCCTTGCATAGATGTTATATGCATTTTATATCCCCTAGTCGTCTCTTACGATCACCCACGGGTAAGATAGTAGGTGGTGAATTGTATTCATCCTCCGTCACCACACGGATAAGATTGTTATATATGTAAGAATACAAACATTTATACATAATTATCTATAAATAACAATAAAAATAACAATGTAAAAATAAACAAAAATCCTATTAAAACATTATGGACTTCTACGCAGACAAAAATGCTGGCAAATGATAATAATTAATAAAATAATAAAAAATAAGGCCAAAAAGTATATAAGAAAAAGTAAAGATCCAACCGAGCTCCACTTTATTTGGATTAGACCACTCGATTTTCCAACTGAGCTAAATGTCTATTCTTAATGACAGCGTCAAAATTTGAAAACCTTCATATTCTAATAGTTTTAGTACAACGAAAAATTATATTTTTGTTGTCGAAATATACTGACAAATAATATTTTCTATAAATGAAACCTAGCTAGATCGATTAATTGCCCACGGAACTATGCTTAATTTCAAGAAAAACGTTGGAGCCGTTTCCGAAATTCAGTTTTATTAATTTTTGAACTGTCATCATCAAAATTGTTGATGTGTGTAATCTTCAACGTTTTGAGCTCGGCTCTCCTCATAGAATATGTTGGTGCGCCATAATCTACCGTGTAAGCCCAACGTGTAGTTGACTTCACACGCCATTAATAAAATCTTTCAGGCATGTAAGTCTCCTAACGATTTTAGATAAGCAGTGTATACGTTACGTTCATTTTTAATTTGGGACTGTATTCTTAAAAATTGTTTTCTCTGTTTCATAATATAAAAAATGCTAAATTACATAGCCCTATTATGTTTAAGCTAATTGAAATTTTATTTAGGATAACTAGACGTCTTGTACATATATCAGACTGTATATTTCACGCTTTCAGGCTCATCTCTCTTACATAATTTTAAGAGAGAAAATTATGTAATTGCTCACCCTTACCGACGATTTCGCAAAATGTTCGAACAGATTGATATATAAAAGATGATGAATTTAATGTTTATTTCATCACTGTACTACTGTTTTCTCCGTGTGGTGACGAAGTAAGAATACAATTCACCACCACATAACTTACCCGTGGGTGATCGTATGAGACGACTAAGGGATATAAAACGCATATAACATCTATGCAAGAGAAGAAAAACACGAAACAAAACCCTATACCAACACGTCTGACCAACGTGGTGTAGTAATTCAATTACCCTCCCATTAAGGAAGAGGCTCGAGCCCAACAGTGGGAAATTTGAGTTGAGATGAGATGAGATGATTTGGGTGAGGATAACTACTATTTTGAATTTCTTGAAATTTAAAATGTATACTCTATAGTAACATAGGATCAATTTAATTATAATAATTTAAATATAAAATTAATTGTGGATGACGTTGCGGACGCTGCTAGTATTTACAATAAAAACAAGAGATTGAAAGTTAATGCACATTTAATAGTTAAAATATACATTGTCCCGCTAATAGTGCCTAATTACATCGTTAATTCCGACGTAATCACGACAAAGCTTAATTTTTTTGATTTGTTTAAAACTTGATTAAATATATTAAGAAGTTTTTGAACTCTGTTTATTGCCATGCTTACAGTACATACTCGCACTTAGTGTGTTGATAATTTGAATAAAATATTAAAATTGACTTGGTTTAGGGGAAACATGTTACGTAAAATACGTATGTAACTCATTTTTATTAAGTACGCTAATAACGTAAATACGCTGTGAAAAAATTATGTACAGCTTATCTGTCGATTTAAATAATTACTAATCCAAATTTTCTTTCCACTTTTGTGTGAATTCCAACTGCATTATTTAGTTTTCTTTTATTCCCACTGTATGTAAATATTCTTTATGTTGACGGAATAAGAATGCAATGTACTATCCCCCTTTTTACCCGTGGGTATCATAAAAAATGACTAACGGATGTAGATAACTATTCAAGAGAAGGGAAATTCAAAATGAAACCCTATATCGATCTATCTAGCCATCGTGTGGTAGGTTATTTTCATTTCATTGTCGAGAAGACTATCCGTGTGGTGACGGATTAAGAATACAATTCACCACTCCATATCTTACCCGTGGGTGATCGTAAGAGATGACTAAGGGATATAAAACGCATATAACATCTATGCAAGAGAGAGAAAACGTAATTTCCCATTACGAAGAAGGCCCGAGCTCAACAGTGGGACATATATGGGCTGTGATGATGATGATGTCGAGGAGGATCGAGCGTAATAGTGGTACGTATATGAGCAGGACGATTGTAAATTTTAACAAAATTACATACGTAGGTTTCTTTCTAAATATGCGTAGTTGTTTTTTATTGCTTGTGGTAGCAAAAGAGCAAGCAGCGCACCTGATGGTAAGTGTTACTGCCGCTCATGGGCCTTTGCAATACCAAGAGTATAGCTAGGCCGCTGCCTACTAATACCCCAAACCCACCCAGTTGGGCTTCCGGCTCTCTCGCTTATCGAACTAAGCGCAATAACACATTGCCATTACTCAGACGTCGATCTTGTGCGAGAATGTGATACCTACTAACTCGGATGGACCGGCTCGCGACTGTAGGCAGAAAACTGACAACAGCGTGGTCCTACCACTAAAAGTATTAGTCAGTATCAGTAAGTATTATTATTTTCTTGTAATTATAAGTTAGGTAAACTATAGTCTGTCTAATCTAAGAAGTGCACTTTGACATCTGTCTGAGTAAGTTGTCTAGGTATGTGAACCAAATAATCGCCATCGAAAATATCCAATTTTCCTGAGAAATCGATATTGATTCTTTATAATTAATAATTGGTTTATTTTTTATTTTTCAAAAAGGTGATGAATAAATTAAGTGCTAAATTAGTACTAAACAAATTTAATTATTTCAGCATAAAATCTATTCATCATATTTAGTAGGATTAGGTTAATTAAAAACAAAAACTGGATTTGAAAATGGCTATTTATTTAGAATTACTACTATTACTTGAATTATCAGCGTCGCGAACATTAATAATTATTTCCTCATCAATCAAAGTGTCGAAATGTACATCTCTGTCAAAATCTCTATACGATTAATTGAATTATTCTAATATTTTTACCGATTATTTGTATATTCGTGAATTGGAAGTTGTCAAGCACTACTGTATAGAACGTGATGAAGTGACATTGTTAGGTCGTGAACAACAATTACTATTTATCATGGTATTTTTATTTTAAATTATTTTTACGAGTTTCAACATTAGATTAATGGTCTTTGCAAGAGATGAAGCCAGATCAGATGTAAGAGTAACAATAGGTAATGATGTACTGGAGCAACTGGATGAATTTGTATATCTTGGATGTGGATTTAGCCGAGATGGAAGGTACACCACTGATATAGAGCGAAGAGTGAATGCGGGCAATAGAATGAACGAAGCGTTGGGGCAACTTCTCGGTAGCCACTACCTCAGCCAGAAGGCACGTGTAGCAATATATAATGCTGTGCTTGTCCCAACATTACTGTATGGAAGCGAGAGTTGGGTATGCAGAAAAGAATATGAAAGTAAAATTAATGCGGTCGAAATGCGATCTCTACGGAAAATCTGTGCAGTCAGGCTGACCGATCGCATTCGTAACGACGACGTAAGAGAGCAAGTAGGTATGAAAGAGAGTATTGTGTAAAGATGCAAAAGGGAATGCTCCGATGGTTCGGACATGTGGAAAGAATGCCGAACGAACGTCTGGTTAAGAAGATATACAATGCGAAAGCGAAAAGATATATGGTACCGGGTGAGACCGAGACTAACCTACCTATACCAGATCGGTCATGTACTGAAGGAAGATGGTGTCAAGAGTCTCCGAAAACGGCGAGCGTGTATGAAGAGTATTATGAATGTTGAGGAAGCGAGTGAAGTATGCAAGGATAGAGTTCTCTGGCACTCTGTTCTCTCTGTTTAAAATTTCAGATTTCGTGTTTACAATCATGTGTATACGTTTGACCGAGGTTATTGTGTATTAAAAAATGCAAAACGTCAAAATGCACTTCTTAGATTAGATGAACTATAGATTGTTTACCTAGGTATTAACCTATAAGTACACTTTTCATTTGTTTTTCCTTTTTTTTCCCCTGCGGTTGACTATGGAGGTGGTCGATCTATAAGTATCTCAATCTCTTGAAAGTATTGATTTGTATATATTTTTTTTTTCATTTTTGTTAACATTTATCACTCAATAGATATTCTGCGTACGACAACATAGGCAGTCACAACTTTGACTATTATGATTTGTGTTTATTTTAATTGGGCCTCATCGATTTTTGAACTTCAAAAATATAAGAGAAGTTAGATAGTAGAATGTCTAGTACCAAAAGTATTTAAACATCATAATCCACCTGCTCTTATACCAACGAGTTTTTATTTTTTCGCGGTGGACTATAGAGGTCGTCACGCCCTGCCAAATCGGTCTGATGCGACGGAAGAAGCGGCGCGCGATCCCAAAGACCCTGTAAAGCGCCTCTCTTCGCCGTGTGATCGGGCCACCGGTACCCGATCTTTGTTTTCGGTGGCCATGAAATATATACCTATTCGTACATGTTGTAAAAGTTATTTGCAATTTATTTTATGACTGCCAACGTCAACTCTCGTTGGGAATGTAATATTAGACGAAATATCCATCAGAATCAGGTGGAGCGGACCAAGTCAATATATAGACTAGTTTTAGTCGTCTTTTACGACATCCATAAGCAAAGTAAAGGAATAAAGGTTGGTATTATTTGTAGCCGCTACTACACAGCACAGCTAAAGTATTTGAATAAATGATATATTTACTTATAAAATCCGATTACGAAATGAAAAATGATGTCGCAAGCGGGATTCGAACCCGCGTCTATTGGGATTCCGGCCCAATCGTGCTGCCACTAACAATGTGTAAACATTAGCCTATAACAATGTTTAAACATTGTCGGGTAGATAGCATACCGTCACCTTAAGACGTAAATATAATACGGAGTGAAATTTGCAAGTCCTACAATTAGTCGCGGTGGTGCAGTGGCAGCACGATTGGGCCGAAATCCCAATAGACGCGGGTTCGAATCCCGCTTGCGACATCATTTTTTATTTCGTAATCGGATTTTATAAATAATTAAGCATATTAAGTGCTAAATTTCAGTAATTGATATATTTACTTCAGAAAAGTCAAAGTATACTTTGGGGAGAATCGTAAGTCGTCAGCAGTTATCATAAGCTGGCATCCATACGTACATATATTTTTTTTTCAGGGTTAAATTAAATATTAAGATGTATATTGCTCTTTTTTTCGTGTGGTGACGGAGTAAGAATACAATTCACCACTCCTTATCTTACCCGTGGGTGATCATAAGAGACGACTAAGAGATATAAAACGAATATAACATCTATGCCAGAGAAGGCAAACTCGAAACAAAACCCTATACAAAAACGTCTGACCAGCTATACTACGCTGGTCATACGTTTTAGTAATTGGTAGGTTAATTTCCCTTCCATTATAGAGGAGGTTCGAGCCCAACAGTGGAACATATATGAGTTGAGATGATGATGATATTGCTCTTAGATTTAAAGTATAATCCGATAGATGGCAGTAATGGTCCACGCAAAAGGCGTGGAATAGCGCTTTCATAGAGCAGACATAGTTATTATCAGTACGAAGTTGTTTTGCTGTAAGATAATATTTAGCCTACAATCAAGGAAGTCATTTAAATATATACTCTATGTTCTATATGTACATATTCAAATTATGCCTGTCGTATTCAAACTATAGTACATACCAATGAAAAAAATACCTGTTTAAGTCTCTTACAAAAAAAAAATATAGATACGTGGTGTTGCGTGCGTAAAAGTGAGAAATTTAAATTAAACTTTCATTTAAAATTGATTGATATCAAATAAAATTATAAAAAAAATGCGAATTGTTTTAATTAAATAAGATAAAAAGTTTTAAAAGAAAATTAAAGCTTTATATAAATTTTACTGAAATTTTAGCATTTAATATGCTTAATTTATAAAATCCGATTACGAAATGAAAAATTGATGTCGCAAGCGGGATTCGAACCCGCGCCTATTGGGATTCCGGCCCAATCGTGCTGCCACTACACTACCGCGACCAATTGTAGGACATGCAAATTTTCATCTCGTATTGTATTTACGTCTTAAGGTGACGGTGTGCTATCTACCCGACAATGTTTACACAATGTTATAGGCTTAATACTTCAAACTTTACAGTTAGAATTGTATTAAACGATGACACAACCTTGTTATTTAAATTTTACTGAAATTTTAGCATTTAATATGCTTAATTTATAAAATCCGATTACGAAATGAAAAATTGATGTCGCAAGCGGGATTCGAACCCGCGCCTATTGGGATTCCGGCCCAATCGTGCTGCCACTACACTACCGCGACCAATTGTAGGACATGCAAATTTTCATCTCGTATTGTATTTACGTCTTAAGGTGACGGTGTGCTATCTACCCGACAATGTTTACACAATGTTATAGGCTTAATACTTCAAACTTTACAGTTAGAATTGTATTAAACGATGACGTCACCTTAAGACGTAAATACAATACGAGATGAAAATTTGCATGTCCTACAATTGGTCGCGGTAGTGTAGTGGCAGCACGATTGGGCCGGAATCCCAATAGGCGCGGGTTCGAATCCCGCTTGCGACATCAATTTTTCATTTCGTAATCGGATTTTATAAATTAAGCATATTAAATGCTAAAATTTCAGTAAAATTTAAATAACAAGGTTGTGTCATCGTTTAATACAATTCTAACTGTAAAGTTTGAAGTATTAAGCCTATAACATTGTGTAAACATTGTCGGGTAGATAGCACACCGTCACCTTAAGACGTAAATACAATACGAGATGAAAATTTGCATGTCCTACAATTGGTCGCGGTAGTGTAGTGGCAGCACGATTGGGCCGGAATCCCAATAGGCGCGGGTTCGAATCCCGCTTGCGACATCAATTTTTCATTTCGTAATCGGATTTTATAAATTAAGCATATTAAATGCTAAAATTTCAGTAAAATTTAAATAACAAGGTTGTGTCATCGTTTAATACAATTCTAACTGTAAAGTTTGAAGTATTAAGCCTATAACATTGTGTAAACATTGTCGGGTAGATAGCACACCGTCACCTTAAGACGTAAATACAATACGAGATGAAAATTTGCATGTCCTACAATTGGTCGCGGTAGTGTAGTGGCAGCACGATTGGGCCGGAATCCCAATAGGCGCGGGTTCGAATCCCGCTTGCGACATCAATTTTTCATTTCGTAATCGGATTAAAGCTTTATAGCTAATCAATAATATATTAAGATTAGGTAGACTATTTTTAATTTATTCCCTAGCAGAATGAAAATGTTGGTTTATAACTATTCTACCGAACAAATGCAGTACTCATAGTAATGCTAATTATTTCTACAGAAATTTGATATTAATTGTAATTTTAGTTTAATATTATTAAAAAAAGTATAATGCCCATATATTTAAATATGTGTGAAGTCACCGGTCATCACTAGTTACAATAAAATTGTTATCTTAAGTAGTTTTTTTTTTTCTAATGGGTACGTATAATTACTACTGGTTCAAACGTGTTAAGTATTTGTTAATAAAAATAAGCAGTCTTCATAATTGTTATTTTTATTACACTTAACAATTATCCCGCTCGTTTTATTTTATAGCTATATTCTATAAAATAACATATTTATTTAAATATAAACGTTTTACATAAGGTTACGTATATACATATTTATTCCATTGTGAAGGCGCAATAAATATATTTTTATACAATATAACTAAATAATATGTATGAATATAAAATTATAATCGTACTTGACGCTTATATAAAATAGGAAAACATTAAGTCAATTACACCGAACTAACATCAAGCTAGACATAAGTCTAATGAATATTATCTATACCTATCTACATTATAACTTGCTCAGTCTTTAGCAAACATAAAAAAAAATATGCTTTGTTTTGTTAGAGAAAATTTTCCTAAATGCATCATGCATTTAGGAAAATTTTCTCTTTACGAATTTCAATATAAAATTCCTTTTTTTTTAATTTATGAAAAGTACATAATTATGTCTTGTAAAAAAATGTTGCTCGTAGGTTGAATCAGAATTCCTTCTTTTATATGTTATAGGAATAGATTTTAGTAAAAATTATGCTGCCTATAAACGCTTACGGTACTTGAGTGATATCAGATGTGTAATTTAAAAAAAAAAACTATACGTGTATTTGAAAAATATTAAAACGAAATCATTTCAATAAAAATATTTATGCAATTCTAACTAAAAAGTTACAACAAAAATAATGCGAGTTACAATTTGATTGCCATACGACAGCTCACACTTAAGTGGTAGGACATTGGAACGGTTTTCCAAAAGATTTAGATTCAAATCTCACGTGTGATAATTATTTTTTGCTGCTAAAGATATTTTTATAAATATTATAATGATAAGGTAACAAATCAATTTCTGATCCCTTTTTAAAGTACTTTTCATACATCATCATCATCATTTTAGGTCATATGCTTTCCACTGGTATATTTGAGTTTCCTCCACGTTGGAAGATAAATTTACCTACTAAGTATACTACTCTGGTCATACAAGTTGGTACAGCGTTTTGTTTTGAGTTTTACTCTGCCAATTTTTGCGACTCCAAAAAACAGGAAGGTTTTAAATACCTAACACGTTATCATATAGTTCATACTATATCTACATCGTCATCATTCTTCTACTCTTATCCCAGTTGCTTGGGGTCGATACAATATGTACCTACTCCTTCACAGTACATATTGTAAAAGTTATTGGCAATAGTTTTATGACCGGCCGCCTGCCAGACGTCAACCTTCGTTGGGAATGTAAGACCAAACAGCATCAGATGGTGTTGACCCAGGTCGTTATAAGGATCTTAGTCGTCTTTTACGACATCCACGAGAAAAATAAGGGTTGGTAGTATTCGTAGCCACTACCACACAGCACACACTATATCTACCTACATAAGTCGAATTTACTATATCTTCATATATCGAAACAATTAAAACAGGTCTTTAATTAGATATTTGATAGTCTAGAATTGTGAAAACAATAATTTAGGTATGCCAGATGCCTTTTAAACTTCAAGGAGAGGGTACCCCTTAGGGGGTATTCCGTCGGGCGGGTATGCGTGCGTACGCCCCTCTGTCGCCCCGGACGGAGTGGTGCGAGAAGAGCGCCGACCATAACCCAAAACTAAAAAAAAAAAAAAAAAACAAAGATTCCTTTTAAACTACTTAAGTCAGGTTTTCGTATGTTTCATTGGTCAGTGGTGTAAGTGTAGTATTACGAAATGTGAGTTACAGGATTAAATTTTATAGAATCATTCTCTTTTTGTACTGGCAATTAATTTGTATTAAAAATGTGGGTCAAAATTTAAATTTAATATCTTATAGTTTAGATAAAAAATTCTGTAATAACAATGACATATTGGACGTAAGACACCTCAGTCCGCCCATGACCATGATTACTGTAAAGTGTTTGAAACGTCAGGAAATTAAAAATCAAATACAAACGCGATAGAATCCGTAAATGTAGTTTTATTTCAAATAAATTTTAGGTTTGGGTGAAACTTCGTCGTCGTTAGTTGTATCTTTCAAGATTTTTTTAAGGGATAGTAGGTATGTATTTGAATTACTGTATACAGCGATACAGATTTATTACGAGGATTTATGAAAAGCACATGGTGATATACGGATAGGTTTCTCTGCTTCACCATCAGGACTATGGATGCGAGTGTTTTTTTTAATATTAGCAGCAATATAACTTATATAAAATTATTTAGTAAAAGTTAAAAAGAAGTTACTTTATCATTGTAAATTATATTGTGACGTGTTGCAACGGGGACATACTAGATAACTCACTCATCAGTAGGCGAGATATGCTAGGGATGGTATGGTACACATAACTATGTTCATTTCTCGTTTGAGAGCAATAAAAGGCAAGCGCAAAAACGTCCAAGCATTTCGAGTGCCAATTAAATCGCCACAAACATCCTGTAAGCCGATATTATCGTATCGTAACAAGCATCAGAAACCTGGGCACTTCTCTCACACCGAATAAATTAAATAAAAACTCAATATAAAATAAATTAGAAATTGTTACACCAACGGTTGAGCACTGTCCTGTCCTGACTGGCTCATTAACTTTGCGCATAAGTAGAACTTAACGAGACGAAACTGAGTGGGGTAATATTAATATTTTATTCATATTTCAAGTTGTCTTCGAGATAATTTCAGTATGCGCAATTCAGTTTCCACGGTACTTATTTGTTGAAATTAATTACACGTTTCCACAATAGATGGCGGTGTGCGGTAATGAATTACACGAGGGACAACTTCATTTGTTACTTATTAATATTGTAGCTGTATTCATGATTTTCTACATACAAATATTATATCGGCTATCTTTTTGTTACATATATCTATGGTGGTTTTATAAAGATGGCATATTGTAGCATATTTTGTTAATTTATAGTTACTACACAGCCTCACTTATATAGAATTGCAATTTTTTTTTTGATATTTCAATCTATCACAATAAACATATTATTTTATATATTCTACTTATTATTGTAACTAATACGCTAGTAAATCAAAGTCCTAAAGTAATTTATTTTCATGCTCTGTGTATGCCTGCGTCGGTAGAGTTCAGCGAATATTTTTACTTCCAAGTCCCACGGGTGATATGCGGCCAATATCCAACCTGCTTCGATTGACACCCAGCGGTATATACGCATGGCCGTAATGGCTACAGCCCTCTGTGATCACCACAATATATCCAATTTACGAGCGTTTAAGAATCAACAATCTAGTTCTAACCTAAAATAACACATAAATAGTTTTCAGTGTAGTGTCAGGATAAAAATATAATGCCCCGCAGGTAGTAAGCCTATAGGTATTGTAAAATAAGAAAAAGGATATGTTATGCAGATAATATTAATGCAGGAGAAGGAAAAGGCGACATAAAAACCTTTACTAAAATGTCTGATTAGCGTAGAATTAGCTAATTTTCTTTTCATAGTAGATAAACTCTGAGCCTAAGAGTGGCATATAAGCGGCAATGATGATGACGCTTATTTGAAATGAGCGAATAGCTACTAAAAGCTAGCTGGTATAGCATAAAATCCCTGAAAACATAACTTTAACAAAACGAAGAAAGGAAGGTTAACTACATAGTTAAATCGTTATATTATACAAAAACCCCGGAGAGGAAGCGGTAGTGTAATTGTGTTCTTACTTTGTTACTACACGGAAAAACATATATAGATTATAATCTATATATATATATATATATATATATATTGGTTTTAATGATAATACCGAATGTCATTGAGTTGTGTGGTAGCGGCTACGAATACTACCAACCCTTACTTAGCTCGTGGATATCGTAAAAGACGACTAAGAGCCTTATAATGACCTGGGCCAACTCCATCTAATGCCGTTTGGTCAACAATTACATTCCCAAGAAGGATTGACATCTGGCAGGCGGCCGGTCATAAAACTATTGCTAATAGCTGTTACAATATGTACCTACTATGAAAGAAGAGTGCATATTGTATCGACTCCAAGTAATTGGGATAAGAGTAAGAGAATGATGATTGAATTATGTGATTCTATTCAATAAAATCATTATCATGATCCTATTCTTATTCCAATAGTGGTCGACGTAATATGTACTCATCTTTCATAGTACATATTGAAAAATTATTGACAATAGTTTTATGACCGGTCGCCTGTCTGACATCAACCCTACGTGGTAATGTAATTGTTGACCAGACAGCATCAGGTGGTCATATAATAATAGTTTAGTTTAGTCGTTTTTATGTCACGCATCATCCACGAGCAAAGTAAGTAAGTTGGTAATATTAGTAACCACTATCACATAACATTCAACAAACTATTTTATAATAAAACTAGTTTTGTCCACAGTTTTGTCTGCATTGATTGTTTAAATATTTGTTATTTTCAGATAACATCATCATTCTCCTACTCTTATCTCAATTACTTGGGGTCGATACAATATGTAGGTACTTTTCTTTCATAGTACATATTGTAAAAGTTATTGGCAATAGTTTTATGACCGGCGGCATGCCTGACGTCAACCCTACTTTTTTTATTTTATTTTTATTGGTGGGCTATGGATGCGTCTCGCCCCGCCGAATCGGTCCGGGGTGACGGAAAGGCGGCGCGTGACCCCATAGACCCACCGTAAAATCCTCTCTCTTCGCCGTGCGAGCGGGCCACCGGTACCCGATTTTGGACTTCGTTGACGTCAACCCTAGTCGGGCATTGTTGACCAAACGGTATTTGATGGAGTTGGCCTGGGTCGTTATAAGGCTCTTAGTCGTCTTTTACGACATCCACGAGTAAAGTAAACCCTTACTTTACTCGTGGTAGTATTCGTAGCCGCTACTACACATCATTGTTATTTTCAGATATATTATTATTTTTATATTACATTGATGCAATATCTTTCAAGTAATACGTATACGTTTTTGCTTATATTGCTGTAGGGAAGCCTCCATATTGGTTTTTCTACAATATCTATCACGCCATGTCCCTTGCAGGGTAGGCAGAGAGAACAGAGTGCCAAAGAACTCTATCCTGCATACTTCACTTGCTGCCTCAACATTCATAATTCTCTTCATACACGCCGCTCGCCAGTTTTGGAGACTCTTGACTCCACCTTCCTACGTGACCAATCTGGTCTAGGTAGGTGAGTCTCGGTCTCCTTCGAGATATCGGCCTAATACAATTTTATTACAAGTATAGATGTGCGGCTACTTATTTATTGGCCAACTAATCAATTTTGCTACTTGTATCTCACAGGATTGGAGACAAGTGCAACCTCTCTTTTTCAACTCCTCCTGGTTAACATTTCCAATTAAAACCATTTCTCAGGTTTATATGAAGGTCAAATCTTAGTGTCATCTATGGTGACTATTGTGGATACTTAGACGAGTTATAATGGTAGAAATGTGGAGCAGGACTATTGCAAAAAGAGTACAGGTGCTTGAAATATCTCATGTTATAAGTAGTGGCGTCATGTTGCAAGTAGAGTAATAAGTATAATTCTACAAACACGTAACAAATCTTTGAGTGATACTCCAATATGGGTGGTAATTTATGATTATAAGTTATATTTATTATTCCGTGTGGTGACGGAGTAATAATACAATTCACCACCCCCTCTCTCACCTGTGGCTATCGTAAAGATCGTTTAAGGGATATAATAAAATAATGCATATATCATCTGTGCAAGAGAAAACTCGAAATAAAGCCCTCTACCAACACGTCTGCCTAGCGCGGTATAGTAGGTCAATTTCTCTACCGTTATGGAGGAGGCTCGAGCATAACAGTGGGACATGTGGGCTGAGATGATGATGATGATGAAGTTATATTATCATGGATTTATTGTTAGAAATAATAAGTAAAAAATCCTTTTTTTTTATTTGTTAAAAAGCAACACCCTGCACTAAGCTGTTGTTACTTGCATTACAAAGGCACATACAAAAGTACACCTTTTTTTTAATTTTTTTTCTTGGTGGGCTATGGGTGCGTCTCGCCCCGCCAAATCGGTCCGGGGTGACGAAGAAGGCGGCGCGTGACCCCATAGACCCACCGTAAAATCCTCTCTCTTCGCCGTGCGAGCGGACCACCGGTACCCGATCTTTGTCTTCGGTAGTCATATAAAAGTACACCTAGACTCGTAAAAACAATTTGTGGATAACAAAAAAGCTGTGACACTTGGAACGGTAACTCGGTATTATAACCATCACATCATCTCCGCAGTTAAGTTAAATTTATTATAGTTTTGATGGTAACTATTATAAATACTCTCGTACTTTTAATATAAGCCCATTTATCTTTAGGTATAGCATAATACATTTCCGTGTGGTGACAGAGTAAGAATACAATTCATCACCACCATCTTATCTGTGGGTGATCTTAAGAGACGACTAAGGGATATAAAATGCAGATAACATCTATGCACGAGAAGGAAAACTCGAAAAAAAACCATATACCAACACATCTAACCAGCATGGTACAAGTAGGTCAATTTCCCTCTCATTATGGAGGAGGTCCAACCCCAGCAGTGGGACTTCTATGAGCTGAGATGAGTGAATTAATGAAATACCATAATGGTGGGGTGTGTCCAGCCTACAAAAAAAGGTATAGCACAATACCAATCCTACAAAAATTCTATGATTTATTTTTGATCTATATTTATATAATAAAATTGTAACAGGCCTATATCGGTACATCATACATAGGTATTGAAGAAAATTATCTTTATTAAAGAAACAGAAGCTAAAACTACAATTTTTAACGATTTTGTATATTTGACTGTGCAGCTACGCTGTATAAAATTGAATATTTTAATTGAATATCATCGATGATTTGCTAGTGGTCTAACTTAAAATATCGCATCATCAAAGTGATTAAAGAATTTCAAATTAGAATCATAATATTAAATATCTAAATAGTTTTAATATAGTGCCATTGATCAAATATTTTATAAATATCGGGTAGCAATCATGTAGATTGCTACCCGGTAAAGTGCATTTTTAAATGTACTTGCTGATGTTTCTTCTATTAATACATTACATACACGCTTTTATCACATTGGATCATACTAGTTATATAACATAGCTATTGTTTAGTATTTTTATATTAATTTCTACATCTCTTTTTTACATCCGTCTCAATTTCAACCGCCGCCCTACAAATAATTAACAATACATCGTAAAATTGTAATTATTTATAAACAAAGTACTTAATCATATATCTGGTACAATTATTAAGTACACTCATACGTCTCATACACTCGTATCCTGTAAAATTACTTAATTCTGCTACCACAAGAAAAGCTTCAAAGAGTTTATATATTAAACTATATTACACTAACCAAACAAATTGAAATAGGGAGATTATTCATTTCGAATTCTACTCCTTTTGCAGTGCTATTATTTGGTTCATGCTAATTTTCATAAGTAACATGAATATTTTGAGTAATTACCTAAACCAATCTATATAAGAACGATAATGATTAGAATATTGGCGGTAAAATAAAATGTCATGTGTTGCTCTTGTATTATATTCGATATCTTAGTGTTTTAACGTGATCCACCGAATACAAATATCGGGTACCGGCGGCCCGCTCGCACGGCGAAGAGAGGTGTTTGCAGGGTGGGTCCATGGGGTTGCACGCCGCCTCTTTTGTCGCCCCGGATCGATTTATCGGGGCGCGACCACATCTATGGTCCACCCTGCGGATAAAAAACAAAACAAAAAGTGTTTTAACGTGTTATATTAGATAATTTTGATGGCATTTTATGTAATGTGACGTGACGGAACTGCTGAGATGTAGTGAATATCATATAAAAGTGCTTTATAACGTTTTCGTTTTCCATCAAAATTCTCACAAGATACCATTGACAGTGTGGCCATAGCACTGTTGATGGCGACAATTTGACTTACTGACGGACAATGAATAATCTGAAGACACTAAACACGTGAAGATAATTATAACTCGACACTGGCAACGACAATGGCTCATTTATGTAGCTGATTGCCAATACAAAAAAAAAGGAGAAGAAGAAGAACGATAATGACTGATTAATGTCATCTGCTTTTTTAATTATTCAATAATATTTAGAGACCAGTGACAAAAGTATACATAAGAATTACGAAACATTTATTTAACTTATAATTTTCTGTGACCATACTTTTGATGAGAGATTCGCTGTGTAGTAGCGGCTACGAATACTACCAATCCTTACTTTGCTCGTGGATGTCATAAAAGATGACTAAGAGCTATAACAACCTGAGCCAACTCCATCCGATGTCATTTGGTTAACAATTACATACAAAAGGAGGGTTGACGTCTGACAGGCGGCCGGTCATAAAACTATTACCAATAACTTTAACAATAGAGTACTATGAAAGAAGAGTACATATTGTATTTAAAGTAATTGGGACAAAAGTAGGAGAATGATGACTTTTGATGAGAGATTATTAGGATTAAATCATACAGAATGAATTAATCCTGAACGTGCACATTAAAAACCTTCTAGAAAGTTAATATGTAGATATTATTAATCTCATGCTATCATTATCTACTTCTGCTGTTGGACATAGGATTGGACTCAAGAAGGAGGATGTTTAATAACAAGTAACAGAGAAAAAATTGAAAACAGCCATCCTTTGACGGTTCAACGCGTAACATCTGAAGGGCAAATTAGAACGCACGTTTTGTTTAACAAGATGTTGGTTAGTTTGACTATCAATAGATGTCATTGTGGGAGGATTAATGGAAATGGCATAGTAAAAGGATTATTTAGTGATAATTTTATTCATAAGTGTGGTGACAGGGTAAGAATTCAATTTCATTCTACACCTACCACCTTTATTCTCACTCGTGAGTGATGGGAAGAGACGACCAAGAGACACAAACTAACAAAATCACTGCAAAAGAAGGAAACTCTACATAAACCCGTCTGACCAATGACTCGTCTGGTCAGTTTCCGTGTGTCTCTGTGGAGGAGACTCTATTTGAATATTTTAAAAAATTTCTTGAGTTTGCGTATAATGTATAAAAAAATTAACCGCCTGCATAAATAGTGTAGTGATTGAACAAGTGATTTATCGTGATACATACATACATAAATATCATCACGCCATATCCCTTGCAGGGTATGCAGAGAGAACAAAGTGCCAGAGAACTCTATCCTTGCATACTTCACTCGCTTCTTCAACATTCATAATTCTCTTCATACTTCATACATTCCATTCATTTATCGTAATGACTGTCTAAATTAGATTTCTATGCAAGATAATACTTTGTGTGATATATAACTACAAGCACCATGTTTTGATCTATTGTTTTCATTTTATATTCTTATTTATCCCATCTATATTTCCATTAGTGGCAAAGGAATAAGCAGTTCAATTCAATAAGTGGCGACTGATAATGGGCCTCTGCAATATCAAATGTACACCCAGGTTTGGAGTTACAGCTTTCTCGATCACAGAGCACCATGCTTGTAACTGTTTTCAAGATAATACAATAGTCAAACAGAAAATCTATATTTGAGTAGTAGTAATTGACCTTTATATTGGTGAACTAAAGAGCCTCTTCTGCTTTCTTATCCATTCTCTCAAAAACTGCACCTCTCCTGGTCATAATAGGTAGCGAGTTGGCAATTATAGGTAGCGAGTTGGCTATTATAGGTAGCGATATACCTACCCATAGTATAACTGAAATCAATAAGATAAGTCGGTGGCTTATCCGCTGCCAAATACAATAAAAAATCTAATCGTTGACTACTAGGTGTGTTTTAAAGTCGAAGAATATTGAGGTTGCTTGTATTCAAGGCATCATATCAGGCCAGGTCATAAATCATGATCAGGGTTACATATGAATAAATAAATTAAGAACGTGCCAGTTAGTACTTGCACTACTACCCACAGCTTTGCTTCCAGCAAACGAGCTAATGATATCAAGTAATCAATACTAGGTCAGTTAGGAGGTGGTGAGGGGGATCGCATGACTCCCTTTCTTTGTCCTGGATGGTTTGGGCAGAATATGTCCAGACATTAGGCTGTTATAATAATCTTATAACATCGCTACCATAGGTTATTTGCTAATTTATTGTTATTCTTTCCTCGTGTATTTTTTATTAATTATAAGGTTCTTTTTCTTTCATCATCATCATAAGCCATATATGTCCCACTGTTGGGTTCGGGCCTCCTCCGTAATGGGAGGGCAATTAACCTACTATACCACGCTGGTCAGACGTTTTGGTATAGGGTTTTGTTTCGAGTTTTCATCTCTTGCATAGATGTTATATGCGTTTTATATCCCTTAGTCGGCTCTTACGCTCATTCATGGGTAAGATACGGGGTGGTGAATTGTATTCTTACTCTGTCACCACACGGAAATATATCTTTTTCATTATAAAAGATAAGATTTTGTTCAAGGGAGCACAGCTGTATAACCAACTGCCTTTTTTTTTTTTTTTTTTTTTTTTTTGTGGGCTATGGTTGCGTCTCGCCCCGCCAAATCGGTCCGGGGTGACGGAGAAGGCGGCGCGTGATCCCATAGACCCACCGTAAAATCCTCTCTCTTCGCCGTGCGAGCGGACCACCGGTACCCGATCTTTGTCTTCGGTGGTCCGCTCGGCGGTGTATAACCAACTGCCTAGCAGTATAAAAAAAGAGTATGATGGTATGTATATATACAAAAAGATTTTAAAGGAATATTTGAGAGATATGTAATTTATAGATGATCCAGAGGGGGAGTAATAATAATATTGTTAACTAAACTAACTTTATTTTGTATTTCATCATAAGTCATCATTCTCCTACTCTTATCCCAATTACTTGGGGTCGATACAATATGTACTCTTCTTTCATAGTAGATAATGTAAAAGTTATTGGCAATAGTTTTATGACCGGCCGCCTGCCAGACGTCAACCCTCCTTGGGAATGTAATTGTTGACCAAACGGCATCAGATGGAGTTGGCCCAGGTCGTTAAAAGCTCTTAGTCGTCTTTTACGACATCCAAGAGCATAGTAAGGGTTGGTAGTATTCGTACCCGCTACCCCACAGCACATCTCATTATAAGTGAACTGTATTTAAGTATGTATGAGAAATAAAGATCTTTAAACACAAATAATATCCGTATACAATACTTTAATAATAGTTTAATATGACGTTAGCAACAATGTCCCTTTCATCATCATCATCACAGCCCATATATGTCCCACTGTTGGGCTTGGGCCTCCTCCGTAATAGGAGGGAAATTAACCTACTATACCGCGTTGGTCAGACTTGTTGGTATAGGGTTTTGTTTCAAATTTTCCTTCTCTTGCATAGATGTTATATGCGTTTTATGTCCCTTAGTCGTCTCTTACGACCACCCACGGGTAATGAATTGTATTCTTACTCCGTCACCTTCTATCTTACCCATAGACGGTCCTTTACCTATGTTAAAAAATGTATTGTTCTTAATTTATCTCCCGTTTTACTATTATTTAATCAAAGCTCGTTTTCTATTATTACGTTCCAAAAATATTTTGTGACTCTCTAACCTTTCTTGTTGAAAAGTCTTACTACTAGAGTTCTTTTGATATTTCTTAAGATTAATAAACATAATAATAAACATAGCCTTAAGCTTTATTATAGATATAGATTATTAGTCTATCGATACATAAGGAATATGGTTAATATTGAAATTGAAAAGTTTATTCAGCAGTTTGTGTGTGTTCCAGTTTGTTTTGATTGCGCAAGGATGCAGGCCAAGACAATGATCGAACAAATAGAGGTTTGTCACGCGACGCGCGCCTAATCAGGGATCGACCATGTTCCTCAGCGCTACCCGACAACATTTATTTATGCCTTGCCGATATCGAACGACAGTTTTTATTACCAAACGATACCTGTTATATTTCATACTACACCATGCATTTTTAACGAGTGCTTTTAAATTAAATACGCTATTTTCCCATCCAATTAGAATTTTCGATGGATGTTATTGTTTAATCTTGGAGGGTGGGGTAAATAATGATACGGTAATTTTTATTAGCAAGAAGCATACGATTATTAAATTATTATGGTATCTTTATATATTAATGACTACTCATTATAATTCATTGTTTGAACTATAATTTATATTAGTGATTTGAATACCTCAATTTGCTAATCTAATTTTAAATATATTTTTATTTGTATATTTCTATATATTCAGAATCTCGAAAAAGGCACAAGTGATTTTGATGAAATTTAGTATGCAATAGGTTTCGTGGGCGATAAGTCGATCTAACAAGGTAATATATATCTATAGAAAATATCATTTTGCAAGTGTTTTTAACCAATGAAAAATGTGTATTTAGAATATGAAGATAAATATAGCAACTGTCAATAACAGTAGAAATAGCTCAGTTAGATTAGCAGAGCAGTCTAATCTAGACTAGATCCTTGGTTTCTTCTTCTTTAATAACGTTTATATATATATATATATATATATATATTAATTATTTCATATTAATATTTTTAATATCGAAACATAATAAAAATAATATTTACTAAAAAAAGTATTTTAAGTCTCTCACTTATTAATACTAATTGATATTTCTTGTTAATTTCAATGATATAAATTATCTATCAATTCGACATCTGTCATTGCAGTAATGAAGAACGAATATAAAATGCTATCACATACTAATAATTTTGCCGAGCGTATCGTGTGAAATAATTTAGAGATGTAAATAGATAACATGACTGTTAGTGAAGAAGAATTTGAATTATAGCTCAAAGTGGTTTATTAGGTATAAGTAGGTGAAGTCCGTTACAATTAAGGAGGAAACTCATGGGCTACTGTAGTAACAGATGTGCCGTAAATAAGGAATAATAATTTTATGAAGTAGGTATAGTTTAGGTTTATTAAGCTCTCATGGTTGTTTTTCTTCTAAGGTGGTGAAGTAGAGACAGACAGTAGAGAGTACAGAGTTGTGATACCTGAGTACCCTTTAAATTAAACTTAAAAATCTAAAAAACTTTAATAAGGCCTGCTGTACTGTATGGAACAGCATATTGGGCTACAAAAGCGACGGATGAGAGACGACTTCATTTAGCGGAGATGCGAATGTTGAGATGGATGTGGGGTGTGAGTAGAATGGACAAAATAAGGTCATTCCTTATTATACCTACGTATAAGAGAAAGTTTAAAAGTTACATCTATGACGGATAAGCTAAGGAGTAAACGAAAAATCAAAGAACGAGATAAAGCTGTCACTTCACATAATTATTAAAGTTAAGTGTCATTTTCTTCAGAGAACGTTTTAAAGAAACATCACGAAAATTACTTTAAAGTTTTTATCATAAAGTAAACTAACTTTACTCATCTGATGGTATGAAATTGCAATTTAAAACTGCAACAAGGCTGCTCTAGGTATCGATAATTCGTAATCTCACAATCAAAAGTCACACTTTTATAGCATTAAAAGAAATAATCATCATCATTCTGCTCTTATCCCAATTTACTTGGGGTTGACGTAATATTGCCTCTTCTTCCATACAATTCTATTAGATGTCATCTCTGTGGTCAATCCTTGTCTATCCATGTCAAGCTTCACGTAGTCCATCCATCTTTTTTTCGGTCTTCCTTTACATCTAAAGTCTTCAACATTCATACTTAAAACTTTCCACACAACATCACATTCAATACATGTCATCATATTAAAAAAATATATGATTTTCTAAATAAAAAAAGAGCCTAAAATATATAACAGCAGGCTGGAACTAAATAAAATAACTCAAAAATATTAAAAATATATGAGTTAAAAATCTTAGAGATAGTAAATTAAACAAAGTAGTCAATTTTGAAGTAAATCACAAATTAAAAAGAAAAAAAAACTAGTTTAATATTTAATTACTGTAATAAAGACACCTTGTGCAAACTTTATTATTATATTTGTGTAATTAAACTTCCTGCATAACAAATTAATGTTTTGTGGTCCACTTAATTACTTTGCACCATTTAATATGGCATATACCTAACTTATGAAATAGTTCTCTGATTATCATTTTTCTATGTGTTACTCATCCTACCATATCTTAAAACGATAAATATCACCCAGCAACATCACACATATATGTTTATATAATATATTTTTTTCATATATATAATATATCAAAGAATATTGAAGTTGGATTGATTACATTTTACACGTAAATAATTTGTAAATACTGGCACCATAATTATTTATAACTACCTAGTTAAAAAAAATCAAATCTACTGCATAAAACACATATATTAATAGCTTATTATAATTGTTATCTATGAGTGAAAAACACAGGCAGTATTTTTACAAAGCCAGTTTTTATTATAATATCTTCGTCAGCGCTCTTTATATGACCGACTTACTGGGACTTGGGTAACCTAATATTATCTTGCAATGCATCTTGCAAGTAACTTGCAGTCGGACGTTCAATATCAGCAATGTTTTGAACTGATAAGGTCGTGGGTGTAATCTGTGTCAGTTAATTGTCAGTTTGTGAGGTCCACAATGTGACAGCAATTTTTTAATTTATGCAGTCCTTTTTATCGACATAGGGTTTCTAGGCCAATTATTGCTTATGGAGTGACTATTATATATATTCTACTGATAACACAAATCTACTAAACCTTGAATTTTTTAAATTAATATGTCAGATATAAATAACATATTTACAATAAGTCTCTTTACTTTCTTGTTTTTTTTTTTTCACGATTAAGAAACGTATTTACGCGCTATCCTCCGCCGATGACAGCGGACCCATCCGCGCTTTTACGCGGTACCGAAGAGATCATCTACCTACATTCGACCCCCTACACCTCAAAGTCTATTATATACCTATTACTAAGGCACGTACATCAAGAGGGAACAAGCATAAAATTTACGGACAGAAATAAGAACCTAACTGAGGACTACCATTCTTAGATCACCCAAAGAACTGTCCTGCGTGGGTTAGATCCCCATTACACTTAGCGTGGGAGGTCATTACTTAGACTATGATGCTATCTGTGTAATAATTTTGTTTCCTTACAATTTTTTTATTACAGTCCATCGAATAAACGAAGCTCATTACTAAACATAGGCCTCTCCAGATGAAGGATAATGCCAAGTTTGATAGATAGGTTGATGATCACAATTGATATTATGAATTTGCAGCAAGAGTACTTCATGCCACTACCCTTATGCTCCATTACCTGGTTTACATGAGCCCCACGGGCAAATAAATGAGGACAATACTTTAATATTGGGTTTTTTGTTACTAAATTTAACGCTTATTATGAACCATTTTATTGTAATGTTGAAATGGTCGATTATTATCTCAGTTTGTATACCTACGTTCATTGCTGGGTTTGCACTTCCATAATAGGAGGAGCAATAGTAAGGCCACAGTGTTTATAATTTTCTGTCTTTAGTCACGAGTCCATTCGTTGAGACTCTCGCAGAAAATCGACGAGCAGTGGCAATATGCCGTTACGCTTCGTTTGGTGGGTGATAAAACTAGAAGCCTAACTTTTTGAGGTTGGTAGGCCGAAAAAAAGAAATAGTGGCATAGCCATACGCCTGGTATTGCAAAGATCCATAAGGACAGTAACATTTAGCGTACTACTAGCTCGTTCACCACCGTAAGCCATAAAAAATGGTTTATATATACCACGCTGGTCGGACGGATTACGTAGGGATTTATTTCATATATTAATATTTTATTAATGCGGTCGAAATGCGATCTCTGCGGAAAATCTGTGGAGTTAGGCTGACCGACCGCATTCGTAACGACGACGTAAGAGAGCGAGTAAGTATGAAAGAGAGTATTGGTGTAAAGATGCGAAAGGGAATGCTCCGATGGTTCGGACATGTGGAAAGAATGCCGAACGAACGTCTGGTTAAGAAGATATACAATGCGAAAGTGGAAGGATGTAGGTACCGGGGGAGACCGAGACTAACCTACCTAGACCAGATCGGTCATGTACTGAAGGAAGGTGGAGTCAAGAGTCTCCGAAACCGGCGAGCGTTGAGGAAGCGAGTGAAGTATGCAAAGATAGAGTTCTCTGGCACTCTGTTCTCTCTGTCTACCCTGCAAGGGATATGGCGTTCTGATATGTATGTATGTATTTCATATATGTGTTCATCATCATCATCACAGCCCATTTATGTCCCACTGTTGGGCTCGGGCCTCCTCCGTAATAGGAGGGAAATTAACCTACTATACCACGCTGGTCAGACGTGTTAGTATAGGGTTTTGTTTCGAGTTTTCCTTCTCTTGCATAGATGTTATATGCATTTTATATCCCTTAGTCGTCTCTTACGATCACTCACGGGTAAGATTGGGGGGTGGTGAATTGTATTCTTATAACGTCACCACAAGGATTTAATTATTAAAACTATAATATTAAAATTTTTGTAAATGAAAATATATTGTTTCGTATGGTATAATTTTCATTAACGAAATCAACATATGGTAGTGCCTAAAATACAGATAAGCGGTAAAGAAAGTAATATAAAGATAAAATAACGTCTCAATTACGAGACACCGCGATCGTCATTCACAAAGTTAAGGTTACTTTGGAGTGCTTTATAAACAAAGTAACACAAAATATTTATAACGAATCGTAAAGCTGTTACTGTGAGGTGAATCTCCTCATTGATCGTGGTAGTTTTAATGCATGATTACTCGTTCCTCCCACCGCGGCGAACGGCTATCATTGGCTATGACCAACCAGACGCCGCCTCCACTCCTGCGCATACTCTACTTCAAAACAACTCCATCCTCTCAATAAACAAGTCTTGAAGTCCATTGTCTTTACACTATTATGCCGTCACATCGACATGTTACGGGAGCCCATCATAGGACTGTTAGAAATAAATAACAAAAAAACATTGACCATTCTGTCACTTTAACTCATTAAATCGACTTTTAAAATCAACATCAATTTTCTTAGCAAACAATAGATAGATCTTTGTTTGAAAACTATACATGCGAGTACATTACCTACATATTTAGTTTTAGACTAATTCGTAAGCTAATTACGTTAATAGCAGTTTTAAATTAGATTTTTTATACCGTACCTAACTAGCTATTAGCAGTTTGGTAAGTAATTATTCGATAGAATAGTATAATAGCAAAAAAACTATTATTACACTATATTACTGTTAAGATCTATATTTTTTAAATTCTGATAAAAATAATTTGATATAATGTAGGTAAGATGCAGACATCGTAAAGTGAAGGAAGGAGAGGAGTAGCGCCCCCGCTAGAATAAAACCACCGTTTGTCGCTGACGCCCGCGCTTTCCTTATAGCAAAAAGTCGAAGACAGAACGAGGCGACAACCACAGAGGCTTGCCTCCATGCTGCTGCGGATAAAATCGACATAGAATTAAAGAAAAATACAAAAATCACTCATTGTTCTCATAAAATGAATGTGCCGGGACTTGAATGTGTGGCTTTTTGTGAAAATATTCTCATACTTTTAAATGGGATCTCGTGTGGCGCCTCCTAATGATTCGTCCTTTTTGCGGCGGCGGTGTGCGCGCGCCGCTGAGCTGACCAACGCTCAACGACTCAAGACTTTTGGTGTGTCGGCGCATGTCACTTTAACCTTTTTGTTTCACTGGTTTGGATGTAAATTAAACAGTTTAGGGTGCATTGTTTTCAAAAGTAGCAGAAGAACGTATTTAATTTATTGTTTTCACCTTTATTTTTGCATTTTCTTCTTAAATTAATTCCTTTTAGATTAAATATACATCCTTGTAAACTAAAGACCGACGTAGAGATGGAGTAATAATATAATATGTCGCCACAACCTTGCTTGTGGTTATCGTACTAAATGATTAAGGTAAGCAAATAACGTTATTGCAAGGGAAGGAAAACTCAACATTAAACGCTAATGCCTCTGGCTACCAATTAGCGTAGTCGGCTATTATCCAATATTAGAACCTGCAACGAACGGTTAAGAAAGTTAGAAAGAAACAAAAATAAAAATAAAGTTAGAAATAAATAAAAATAGGACGTAATTTTTCAAGTGTATTATTTAATTTATATTATTCCTGGCAAAGTTATACATTATTTTTAGATATTATGTAGATTAAAACTGGTTTGGGCTTCCAGTATAGAATTTCTACCTCTATAAGCTATCTAATAACTACACTGTACAAATAACACTTCAAATTAGGTAGCCTGTGATTGTTAAGATATGGTCTAGGCATAAATAGTAGTCTAATGGATCCAATAGGTGTAAGTATTTAGGAGCATGAGTCTAACAAGCGAGCCACTAGATGCAACCATTCACGTTGCCATTCGTCCGCTCAAATAGCAGCGAATGCGCACTCGATGGGCTATGAACATTGAGATATATGGTACGTACTATAGGTATATATATTAATGGATATGAGGCACTGTGTTTTGCCAAGAGAAAATATTTATAATATAGTTTGACTAAAACAAAGTATTTTATTACTGAAATAAGTCCATAAATAAGGTGAACTAATCAAAAAGCTGGGAAGGACATCATAGAGTATTCCACAGCTCTGGTGTCACCACGAATAAATAAGCACATTTTAAGACCATAAAAAATACGCCAAGTGCGAGTTGTACTCGCGCGTGCAGGGTTCCGTACCATTATATACATAAAAACCTATTTTATTGTATGGCAGCTCCCTTAATTATTTATTTTATTTTATTTTAATTAATTATATTTAAAGAACATAAAACTAAATATTCTGTGAATAGTAAAAGTGTCTGCCTGTCACCGTTAATAGTATCGAGCAAGAACGGTAAAAAAATCAAGTTTGTTGTATGGGAGCCCCCTTAAATATTCATTTTATTTTATTTTTAGTATTTATTGTCATAGCAACAATAGAAATAAATCATCTGTGAAAATTTCAACTGTCTAGCTATCACCGTTCTTGATAAGCACCGTTCGCGTAAGCCTGGTGACAGACGGACGGACGGACAGCAGTCTCAGTAATAGGGTCCCATTTTTACCCTTTGGGTACGGAACCCGAAAAATCAACAAATCCACTGTAGATTTAACTACAGTGCTATATTAATTATAATAGATCCGAAAGTACTAAGTCTAGTTTCCTTGTATCTTAAAGAATCAGTCGTAATAGTTTTCTACGATAACTGAACGTTATCTTCTCGCTTCTATTATTTTACTTTTCCAGGTTTTCACTATTATATAAGGGGACGTCCATTGATCACGTGGTCTTTTTTTAGCAATTTTAACCATTTGAAATAAAACTACTTTTACGGGTTCTATCGCATTTGTATTTAATTTTTAATTTCCCGACGTTTCGAACACTTTACAGTGATCATGGTCACGGGAGGACAAAACGTCGGAAAATTAAAAATCAAAAATACATACAATGAAACATAGAACCTCCTCCTTTTTGAAGTCGGTTAAATAGAAACGCGATAGAATCCGTAAAAGTAGTTTTATTTCAAATGTGTAATACTCGCGTAAACATTAGAAGTCATTAATTTTAACCATATTTTTAATTCATATTTATAATAACAATATGATTAAAAGACTTGTCCTACTAAGATAAACCTTTTAAACACATTATATTCATTCGGCAAACTATGTTTTAATAAACAAACTAATAATTTTTAAAAGTACATACCATCACGCCATGTCCCTTGCAGGGTAGGCAGAGAGAACAGAGTGCCAGAGAACTCTATCCTTGCATACTTCACTCGCTTCCTCAACATTCATAATTCTCTTCATACACGCTCGCCGGTTTTGGAGACTCTTGACTCCACCTTCCTTCAGTACATGACCGATCTGGTCTAGGTAGGTTAGTCTCGGTCTCCCCGGTACCTACATCCTTTCATTTGCGCATTGTATATCTTCTTAACCAGACATTCGTTCGGCATTCTTTCCACATGTCCGAACCATCGGAGCATTCCCTTTCGCATTTTAAAAGCAATTTTTAAAAGTAATAATTAAATTAAAACTTTTGTAGGTTTGTGTTATGTTATTTTGTTTATAAAATTAACCATCTTTTCTTTTAAGTAACTGTAAACTATAATAATAACAATAATCTTTGAACGTGATAAAGTCACATATACTTTTTAATTATTAAAATATGAAAGGAAGACATGATTATGTAAGAAGACCTTAGAAAATTATTATATTTTACATACATACACACATATCATTACGCCATATCCCTTGCAGGGTAGGCAGAGAGAACAGAATGCCAGAGAACTCTGTCCTTGCATACTTCACTCCCTTCCTCAACATTCATAATTCTCTTCATACACGCTCGCCGGTTTCGGAGACTCTTGAATCCACCTTCCTTCAGTACGTGACCAATCTGGTCTAGGTAGGTTAGTGTCGGTCTCCCCCGGTACCTAAATCCTTCCACTTTCGCATTCTATATCTTCTTAACCAGATGTTATATATTATACATTATCCATTACACGTTTGTTATTATATTTTGATCTATATGAATGAATAATAGCATCATTATTATAACTAATCTATCATTGTACCTATTTAAAGCCCCTACTAAAGTGGAAATTCTATTACAAGCACTTTAGAAACACTTCGTAAACAAAGATGTGATACTATGAACAATAATTTGCAGACTAAGATTTATTCTGAGGATCGAAACGAGAAGAGGTTGTTATTTAGATAAGACTATGTTATCAATGCTATTAAAATGATCGTCATTATAACCATCATCATCTCAGCTCATATATGTCCCACTATTGGGCTCGAGTCTCCTCCATAACGGGAGAGAAATTGACCTACTATACGACGCTGGTTAAACGTGTTGGTATAGAGTTTTGTTTCGAGTTTTCCTTCTTTTGCATAGATGTTATATGCATTTTATATCCCTTAGTCGTCTCTACGATCACCCACGGGAAAAATAGGAGGTGAATTGTATTCTTACTCGGTCACTACACGGATAATTCATCATCATTATAATAGCAATGAAAAATTAAGATCTAAATTTAATAGTATTTTATATATGAAGAACTTTGCACAATGGTGATAAATTTTACTTAAATATTAAAATACGTCTGGCGTTACTTGCCGTAGCAAGTCTAATGCGAATAAACTGTGCCGAAAGTTATACTATCCATAGTATTCTAAGCAGAGTTAAATATTGCCTATACGTGATCAATATCTATTTTCGCTGACGAATCTGATGACACTTTAATTTTAGGCAGCTACCTTAAAGAGTCTATGTAATATAGCTGTGTGGTAGTGGCTACGAATACTACCAACCCTTACTTTGCTCGTGCATGTCGTAAAAGACTACTAAGAGCCTTATAACGACCTGGTCTAACTCCATCTGATGCTGTTTGGTCAACAATAACATTCCCAAGTAAAGTTGACGTCTGGCAGGCGGCCGGTTATATCCGTTATATAACTAATGCCAATAACTTTTACAATATATACTATGAAAGAAGAGTACATATTGTATCGACCCCAAGCACTTGGGACAAGAGTAGGAGAATAATGATGACCTAAGAGAGTCTATATAACATATGTAATTCAATTCGTTATTGTATTATTTACTATGCAACATTAAAGTTAAAAAATCATTACATTTTATTTAATAGTGGTAGGACCACGCTGTTGACAGTTTCCTGTCTACAGACGCGGGCCGGTCCGTCCGGGGTAGTACCACACTGTCGCAGAAGATCGACGTCTGAGTAATGGCAATGTGCTATTGCGCTTCGTTCAGTGAGCATGGGAATTTTATTGGTAGGCAGCGGCCTAAGCTATACCGTTGGTATTGCAAAGGTTCATGAGCGGCAGTGATACTTACCGTCAGGTGTGCTGCATGCTCGTTTGCCACCATAAGCAATAAAAAAAAAATCATGTCTTTACTGAAAACTGGCTTAAATATTTTAGTCGCTTTATATCAAAATCCAACGTAAATAAAGAGTTGTTGCATTCTTAATGTGTTGATACAAAATTAAAACACAATATACTAGACTATTAAAACAATGTAACAATCGTATACTTTTTTAAATATACATACGACAACAATTGAATATCGTATACAAGCGCAGCTTGGCTTCAATTTAATCGCCGTAGGTCGTCAAAAAATTCCACCTCACCTGTTTATTCATTGTGCATAAATGTTCATTTGTTGTGCACGCCGATGGAGTGGCATTGCGGTTACGAGACTGGAGAATAAATAATAAAACCCGTGCGAGTCGAGTCGTGACACGGACTCTTTCACTAATGGACTGACGACACTAAGTTTGCATTATACGAGTATACCAATCAAGATTCTTCGTTAGTCTCACTCTAACTATTTACTGATCATTATGATGTACACATAAGTATAAAAGTAGTAAATAGAGATGCTTAAATAGCTCAATGAGAATAATACGACGTTTCTTTTAGTAAATATTATTCTTATTATTGAGTGAGATTGTCATTAAAGTTGGTTTTGATTTAAGATTAGTTTTTAAGACATCGTCTTTACTTGGCTGTTGGTTCGATAAACTATTATCTACATATTTTTTTGGCTTACTTTTATTGAAACTACTAAATAGATCTAGCTTAACTAACGCAACTTTTTCTTTTATTTTTTATTGCTAATGGTGGTAAACGAGCAAGCAGCACATCTGATGGTAAGTGTCACTGCCGACCATGGACCTATGCAATGCCAAGGGTATATCTAGGCCGCTGCCTATCAATACAATCTCCAAGCCCACACAGTTGGGCTTCCGCCTCTCTCGCTCACCAAACGAAGCACAATAGCACATTGCCATTACTCAGACCTCGATCTTCTGCGAGAGTGTGGTACTACCCCTGATGGACCGGTCCGCGGCTCTAGACAGAGACTGTCAACAGCGTGGTCCTACCACTAAACAAATTGTGTATTTAATAATAAAGTTTGAATTAATATATGTCCATCTTCTACGGATAATCTATCGTAAACATATCTTTCTTTTACATATTCTTTTAAAAAAAGAGTTAGGTACGGAGCTAATTTAAACAATATCGGTTTATTTCTTTTCCATTTAAAAACATTAGGCACGTGGTGCATTTAATTTAGATCACAATTGCCTTTTACAGCATTATTAAAATAAATATCTTAAAGTTATCAGAGATTTAAAATGTTGGGTCAAAGCGGCCGAAACCGAAGCGAAGTGACGGCGGGTCGCTGCTGTAATATAAATAAGATATCTATACAATATTTTCACAATCAAATTTACTAAGAATTGTTTCGGACACTAGTGGTAATCTTAATCCTAAATAATTCGTGCCGTATTCGATCGCCTGGATTCGCTCTAAAATAAAAATCATAAATTACAATCAATTCAACAGATTTTTCAGGAATCTAAAAATGGGTGGTCCAATATGTGATATATCTTAGCGTTTTTGTGAATTAAAATTAAATAAACCTTATGGTTATTTATAGATTTTATAATGCAATGCTACTCTAGTGCTAAATAATGATGAATATGAAACAACAGTATTAGACGTCTGTTTTATTTGCAAAATTTTCAAACGAATCTTTCAGTAGGCCTATTAGTACATATGAAGGTTTAGGCAGGTGTTAGGTAGGTTTTTGGTGTCATGTAAGTATTGACTTACAGACAGATTAAACCTTCACAAATTACGCACCTTGAAGATAATATAACTTTATCTTATTTTTATTTGATACAAGGTGATGAAAACTGGACTGTGTGTTCTCTGTTCCCCTTGCTTATACGGACGAGTCAAAATAATATAAATTCATGCTTTCCATATTAATAGTAACGTTTTTCTAACTTCACCTAACGATTGAATTTACATTTTAATGTACATTTTGTGGTTAAATTGTACTCCATCGAACCATTATGGATATAACTAGAGTAACAGTTTTGTAATAATTTGGTTAGAGGAATATAACAGGTTTATTTATTAACTTAGTTTATATTATCACATTGAGATAACAGAGGCGGTTAAATTAAAATCATTATCAGTAATTTGATTAGTAGATATATATTCCTTTAAAAACTCGCAAACTAAGTTTAGTATTCTTAAAGCATATTATACTAGCAGACCGGGCCACGCGTTGCTGTAGCTTAGGTTAACCTCAGTAACACTTTTTGTTTATTCTAACAAATTTTAGCTTATATGAAGCGTTTGTACATATGATTTTGACTGTCAAATGTTAGACAAATAATTTGCAATAAGATAAAAAATTGCTATAAATGGAGATTTAAGCTATCCTATCTTTTAAGTTGGATCAAACTACACATGCTGTGCAAATTTGGTTAAAATCGGTTAAGTACTTTATGAGTTCATCGCGGACAAACAACGTGACACGTAATTTATATATATTACGATGATTATAAGAGAGTATTGGTGTAAAGATGCGAAAGGGAATGCTCCGATGGTTCGGACATGTGGAAAGAATGCCGAACGAATGTCTGGTTAAGAAGATATACAATGCGAAAGTGGAAGGATGTAGGTACCGGGGGAGACCGAGACTAATCTACCTAGACCAGATTGGTCACGTACTGAAGGAAGGTGGAGTCAAGAGTCTTAGAAACCGGCGATCGTGTATGAAGAGCATTATGAATGTTGAGGAAGCGAGTGAAGTATGCAAGGATTCTTTATATTCTCTGGCACTATGTTCTCTATGCCTACCCTGCAAGGGATATGGCATGATGATATGTAGGTATATATGTATGTAAAGCATATTAAACTAACCACTTCGTATACAAAGTGATGTGAAAAGTATAACAATTCACTAAATACATATCATGGAGAAATTTGACGATAGTTTTTAGATGCAGATGGCTTTGAAAACCTTTCGCAGACTGCTGATTAGGTGCTGAAATCTCTCAAATTGAAAGAGATTAGCTAAGCAACTGTGCCAGAATATGGCACTGAACGATAGTTTTTTAGTCAGGAGGGATTTGTATTACTACAAAATAAATGTATTATTCTTGCAATTAACGATTTTTATTCCTATTTTCAAAATAGCAAACCACTTCGAGAGAACATAGACATGGTGAATTTGACAGTCATTTCTAATGACCATTTTATATTCATATCAGTCCTAGTTGTTCTTGAACTTGTCAGTTACTATATTTACCTACTAACAGCGATGAAAGAAAGTATTGGTGTAAAGATGCGAAAGGGAATGCTCCGATCGTTCGGACAAGTGGAAAGAATGCCGAACGAACGTCTGGTTAAGAAGATATACAATGCGAAAGTGGAAGGATGTAGGTACCGGGGGAGACCGAGACTCACCTACCCAGACCAGATTGGTCACGTACTGAAGGAAGGTGCAGTCAAGAGTCTCCGAAACCGACGAGCGTGTATGAAGAGAATTATGAATGTTGAGATAGCGAGTGAAGTATGCAAGGATAGAATTCTCTGGCACTCTGTTCTCTCTGTCTACGCTGCAAGGGATATGTTGTGATGATATATATATATATGTATGTACGTGTAACAGGCCAGCTACCCGACTAGAAATTTTTTCGTCTTCCTTAGCAGGACCGGACCGGGCATGCCCAATCTGGACCAGATAAGGTATGTAACGCAGAAGATATATCTGGACCCGATCAGTAAAACCTTATCGGGTCCAGATCAGGTATTCCTGATCGGGTCCAGATCAGGCAATCCTGATCGGGTCCGGATGAAATTTTACTGATCGGAACCAAATCAATCATCTGCGTTATATATCTTGCCTGATCCAAAACGAGTATGCCCAGTCCGGTCCTTTTAAAAACATGAATATCTTAAACAACATGTTTAATAGATAAAAATATAAATTAATATATGACGTAGGCAGCGAATGCAGTGCTATATTCTTATCATAGAGAGTCCCAGTGAGCCGTTTCAATTAGGGCGTAACCACCAGATGCTAACGACTTCAACTGTCACCTAAATTTCTCATTCATGACCTGATCGATCTGTTTTGATCTGATTCGATAACAACTAATTTAATATTAGGCGATGTCATTACGCTTCGGAGAATCTTAACACCACAATTCAGATAATGACGTCATTTTACTAACGCCATCAATTTATTATGACCCAAAACATTAAATGTTAGAATGGTTGTTACAATATTATTATATTTATTTCTATCTATGTTTTCAAATGTACATATCTATTATTTATTTTTGTTTTTACTTTAAATATAAATTATTTTTATATTATTAATTAAACATTATTATTATTATTATTAAATACATATGATTAATTAAAGATTTCAGATTAATCTCCTCTGATGCAAATACAATTTACATTGTGGCATAAATATGACAATCATGGTATGATACTTTTTTGAATTTTGATTGATATTTTTTTTGTGTTACGGAAACTGTTTCTGGTCCTGATATACTACATGCCTTACCATATACTTGATTATATTTTACATCAGGCTGTCCTTATTTGGTCCAGACCTGGTCCTGATCCGGAAGGACTTACCATACTTGATGATATTTCACATCAGGCTATCCTTATTTGGTGTTGATCTGGTCCTGATCCGGTATGCCTTACCATACTTGATGTTATTTCCCATCAGGCTATCCTGATCAGGACCAGACCTGGTCCTGATAGGGTTTGCCGGATCCGGCATGCCTCATTCTGTCCTGATCGGGTCCTGATCCGGTATGCCTTACCATACTTAATGATATTTTACATCAGGCTATCCTTATTTGGTCCTGATCTGGTCCTGATCCGGTATGCCTTACCATACTTAATGATATTTCACATCAGGCTATCCTTATTTGGTCCTGACCTGGTCCTGATCCGGTATGCCTTACCATACTTGATGATATTTCACATCAGGCTATCCTTATTTGGTCCTGATCTGGTCCTGATCCGGTATGCCTTACCATACTTAATGATATTTCACATCAGGCTATCCTTATTTGGTCCTGATCTGGTCCTGTTCCGGTATGCCTTACCATACTTGATGTTATTTCACATCAGCCTATCCTGATCAGGACCAGACCTGGTCCTGATAGGGTTTGCCGGATCCGGCATGCCTCATTCTATCCTGATCGGGTCCAGACACATGATCTGGTTGAACCATACTTTTTTTCTAGTCGGGTAAGTGTATATAATTTAGGGAATAAAGTCAAACAACGGAATTAAGTTAGCTGGGCAGCGTTTAAGGTACTTGGGAATCTTCTGATCCAATATACTTCAGTGCCTGAAGAAAAAAGAGTGTTTGACCAATGCATTTTTGCTGCAATGACAGGCACCAGTTACACAGGTGGTTTAGGAGTGATCAATGTAACATTCTCATGGCGTGGGCTGTATCTAAAGTGTATGTGGAAGTATTTTTTTAATTTTTTACAGTATCAGAATTTAGGTAAGCAGTTTTTTTTTTTTTTTTTTAAATTGTCTCAGTAAATCCAAAGTGAGTAAACCAGAAAGCAGCACACATTATGGTAAGTGTTATTGACACTCATAGACCTTTTACAATGTCCGAGCTATAGTTAGTCCACAACCTAACAACTAAAACTCGCCGAAAAGTTGAAGACTCCCGGCTCTTTCGTTTACCGAACGAAGCGACATATTACCACTGCTCAGACATTGATTTGAGTGTGATGCTACCACGGACGGACCAGCCCACCGCTGTAGATAGAAAACTGTCAGTTTTCAACAGTGTGGCGCACTGTTGACAGTTTTCTTTAAAGTATTTGCTAGTTGTTCAAATTCTGGATCATCATTCTCTTACTTTTATCCCAATTATTTAAGGTCGATACAATGTGTGATCTTCTTTCATGGCACATATTGTAAAAGTTATTAGCAATAGTTTTATGATCGGCCACCTGCCAGACGTCAACTCTCCTTGGGAATGTAATTGTAGACCAAACGACATCAGATAGAGTTGGCCAAGTCGTTATAAGGCTCTTAGTCGTCTTTTACGACAACCACGAGCAAAGTAAGGGTTAGTAGTATTTGTAGCCGCTAGCACACAACAATTCAAAGTTTGGATGTTAATTGTATATTTATTAATGATTATCAGCGAAAGTTGTCATCTTGTGAGATAAGATAAAAAAATAAGTGACCTCCTTCCAATGTCTTTTATTATTCTCTTAATTTCCAATTCAACGAATACCCTCAAAAATTACTTTAAATTAAATATCAGAGTTTCTATATTATCATAATATACTATTGAACATATAACTATTGAATATTTTATGACTAAATATATTTGTGTACTCTTGTATCCTATATAAAGTTGTGTTGAATTCATAAATTACAATATTTTAATCCTAATCATATAGCCGGTCCTATTCATATTATAAATGTGAAATTTTGTGAACATTTTTGAATGTTTGCATGTTCGTTACTCAATCACCCGTAAATTATTGAACAAATTTGAATGCAATTTGGCATGGAAATAGATATTTGCCTCCATTAACATATGTCTATGCTTTATCCCGCATTTTTTTTACCTGCATTAACACATGTTTATGCTTTATCCCGGTAAGGTGTACCGTTGGGGTATTTTAGTGGCAAAATTTTATATTATAAGTCATTTTCTACGAGAGCGAAGCCTAATATTATAATTAATAATTTTAACCAGTAAAAGTTTCCCTTAGTATGTTGCCTAAATTCATTCCTAATGTGAAATACACACACGCCCAACAGTGGGCTTTTAGCATCGACCTAAAATAGTGTAATTTACAATTTAATATTCGTATAATTTAATTTCAGCTTTAGCTGCGATGTTATGTTCTAATGTTGTTTCGCTTTGCGTGATACGGCTAAGTAAGTCACAGCAAAAGTTTGACTTGTTGGCCTAATTTCATTTTACTGTATATTTTTGTTTGAAATTTTATGTGAATTTACTATTTGATTTATTTTGTTCACTAACTCCTTTGAATAAATTACATATTAATTTATTATTATATATCACAAGAAATTTAAGCTTATAATCAAAATGCTATTGACTCGTATTAATAACAATATTAAATTTTATTAACAAAAATAAACAATTATTATTTTTATTTTATCACAAAAAGAGATAAGGTTATTTTAATTATGAATGAATGTTTAAACATTTAATTCATTTAAACATTCATTCTCATTAAAACAAATTTTATTTTTATTTTATCACAAAAAAAGATTAAGATTAATAAAAATAATATAAATAGATAAAAATTTAGTATAATTATTTTTTGATCGACACGGATTACCTTTACAACGGGGCGCCCATAGACTTAATATAGATACCATTCTGGCTAGACAAGTTGATATAGGCATTTTATTTTGAGCTTTTTTTTCAGTGCTTTTATTGTCGGCTTACGTATTTTATATTCTAAGTCCATATCACATAATTATGTAAATAATAGTCATAGACGAACTATCGCTACTAATATAAATGTGAGTATATATTTGTTTATTACGCTTGCCCACTAAAACTACTGAACCGATTATTATGAAACTTTTTACACATAATCTTCGAGGTATAAGAAAGAACATAGTTATTATAAAAAAAAAATTACGAAGGGTTAAGGAATTTATTTTGGCAGGCACGGCTTCAGTGCGAGTGGAAGCCGCGGGTAAACGTTAGTATTATATAAAAAAAAAACTTTTATAAATTTGATTGGTTTATTTAAATTTACACTATAATTGTTTCGATGTTTTAGATACTTTAAACACTCTCTATTCACAAGAACGGAAATATTGGATTCCTTTTTTTTTTTTTTTTGGTGGGGGTGGGCTACGGTCGGCACACTCCTCGCACCACTCCATCCGGGGTGACAGAGGGGCGTAAGCGCGCACACCCGTAACCCACCCGTGACGTCGCCTTCGTCGTTGGGCCGACCACCGGAGCAGAGTGACTTGACGTCAGTGGTCGGCCCGAAATATTGGATTCCTGAGATATCTATGAAAATATATATTTTTAAATTTGTTAATAGATATATTACTCGTAGCAAATATTTGTACAATTAAAATCTATAAATATTAATTTTAATTATTTATTTTTAGTATTTAAACTGATCATTATTATTATTTGAATAATACCTACTTCAGTTAAAATTAGCTGTGATTAGCGGCTACGAATACTACCAACCCTTACTTCGCTCGTGGATGTCGTAAAAAACGACTAAGAACCTTATAACGGCCTGGGCCTACTCCATCTGATGTCGTTTGGTCAACAATTACATTCCCAAGGAGGGTTGACGTCTGGTAGGCGGCCGGTCATAAAACTATTGCCAATAACTTTTACAATATGTACTATGAAAGAAGAGTACATATTGTATCGACTCCAAGTAATTGGGATTAGAGTAGTAGAATGATGACTTCAGTTAAATCAAATCAAAACAATAAAGTTAAATCAATACAATAAATCTACAATGGAACTAGATATTAACATACATGTAAATGCCACACAATAACGTTTTATTTTTACAAACTACTTATTATCGCTAGTACAATGTAAATACTTATTATTCTTTGCAAACATTATATAATTACAATATTATTTTATACATACATACATATCATCACGCCATATCCCTTGCAGGGTAGGCAGAGAGAACAGAGTGCCAGAGAACTCTATCCTTGCATACTTCACTCGCTTCCTCAACATTCATAATTCTCTTCATACACGCTCGCCGGTTTCGGAGACTCTTGATTGATGACTCTTGATCATCCATCGTCCACTGCAGATATTATTTTATAATTTTATTTAATGAATATAATGGATCAGACGCTTGTTGGATTTTAGTTGTATTTCAATCTTGATGTTTAACCACCTTCGGCGTCAGTGTATCAAAAATGATACACCGTGTCCATTGTGTTTAAGTCGTGGTGTATCACAAATTTTTTAATTTTCTTTAAAGATAAAAATGTTTTGGCCTGGGCGAATCTTTTGGTCTATTTGGGTTTGGGGTACCATAAAATTAAAAAAAAAAATATGTATGATTTTGGAAATCATTCTTGGCGCCGAAGATGTTAAGGGCTGTATGAAATTAACATGTATGCAACTACAAGGACTGTCCGTCCAGAGTACCACACTCTCCCAGAAAATCGACGTCCGAACAATGACAAAATGCTGTTGTGCTTCGTTTGGTGAGCGAGAGAGCCGACGGCCCAACTTTCTGTATGGTTTTGAGTATTTTATGGATAGGCAGTGGCCTAGCTGTACCGTTGGTATTGTGCAAAGGTTCGTGGGTGGCAGTGACACTAATCATCAGGTGTGCTACTTGCTCGTTTGTCACCATCAGTCAATCGATCAATATCTGTATATAACTCTATATCAAGGCCTTTTGCTCGTTCAGTACGAAATGTGGCCACACATGGACTAGAAAAAGAAAATCATACACAATTATTATAGTAGGCTTAGTGTTAATCGTATCCTGCGACTGAGAATTTTGTAAAACGTTTTCTCTCTACTTTTGAAATAAAACTACATTTCGAAACGTCGGGAAATTATATATCAAATACAAACGCGATAGAATCCGTAAATGTAGTTTTATTTCAAATGTGTAATACTCGCGTAAACATTAGAAGTCATTATGTTCTCTCTTCTTTTTCAAAACTGTCTTGAGTTTGCGATTAAGTATTTTTCCAGTACAATTCAATAACACTTTTTCGTAATCATCATCAATAACATAATTTCAGCTTATAATGTATGCTGGACTTGAACCACCTCCACATTATTATTCACCTACTCTAAGTAATTGAAATAAGAGCAAGAGAATGTATATTATTTTATTTCTTATATAGCTTTATTTCATCCATTAGCTGTCGATGATAGGCGTCTCCACGAGAATATCGCTGACTACCATTGTGTGTAAGGATGTAGGTACCGGGAGAAACCGAGACTAACCTTCCTAGACCAGATCGGTCATGTACTGAAGGAAGGTGGAGTGCGTGTATGAAAAGAATTATGAATGTTGAGGAAGCTAGTGAAGTATGCAAGGATAGAGTTCTCTGGCACTCTGTTCTCTCTGCCTACCCTGCAAGGGATATGGCGTGATGATATGTATGTATGTATGTACCATTGTGTATGCCACATGAATCCAACAACTCATTGTGACTTTTCAGATGTTGTCGGTCTACCTAGTGATCCTACACTGCGCCGTCTGATTCATGATCGCTACTCGAGAACCTTTTTCCCCTAAGATTTTTGTTTTAACGGGTGATACCTCATCTGGTGGACTGCTCGTCGCCACTTGAACGTGCTAATTCTTTGGGCTATGTCGGTTACATCTATTCTTCTACGGATTTCCGTATGCCGGATTTATTCACGTAGAGATATCGAGCACAGCCCTCTCTATTGCACGCTGAGCTACTTTGAGCCTTTTTATGAGGCTGATATTTAGAGTCAACATTTTAGTGCTTGAAGCCATTGCTAGTAACAAAGACTGGTTATAAATCTTCGTCTTCAGACACTGCGGAATATTGAACGATGTCCTTCTGAGAGCAGCTCGAACGCTACCTAGCCGAGTGCGGTCGACTGACCTCTTTCTCGAAATTGGATCTACCTAATTTAACTGTTTGTCTTAGGTAAGCACACTTATCGACAATTTCGAGAATCACGTTCTCAACCATAACGGTTTCGTTTTTGTCTTGTCCATATGCGTTTGCATTTTTATATTAGTAATAGAGATTAACTTACACACAGAGGTGTGGTGATCCCTTTTGAAGTTAAAAAAAAAACACAGAGTAGTCACGAGGACTACCGATAGAAGTGAAAACTTAAAAAAAACTAATACAAAAAATAAAAAGCGCACCCCAGAGAGTATGTATAGGTCTGACCATACCATAGCCAGCGATCAAAATATATTTTGGCATGGTTAGAGAATAATTTCGCACGTATTGCTTTATTTATCAGTATAAAAGTACTATCATTTATGTGGTTCAACACAACATACGCCTACGGTTTACTCTCCCTCCGTCTTACGAATTTTCGATCAGATCACGTGCGAGTGCGTGTGCTGACGCGAGTTTAACATTTTTTACCATCCCAAAAAGTGCACACTATTGCTAAGGAAGTTTTCACTTCAAAAATGAGGTTTTACCAAATCTTATTTAAGTACTTATCCGTAAAAACCGGCTGACGCTGACCAAAGTAGTAGATAGAAACGCTATTCTGGGAAAATCATGACACAAGCTACGACCTTTAATCCATCTGGCTTCAAACATAAAAACTATGGCATTTCAGGATACAACATCAGCACTGCTCTATTGGCTACTATTTTAATCTAGGTGACTTCGAGAATAGAAAAAGTCATAAGATTAGAATTTTATATTTAAAGATTACTATCACATAAGTCATTAAAGTTAGCGACAAGTCAATAATTCTAAATAATAAAGTTGAAGATTCTGCCGAAGTGGCTGTTAAACTTCCTACAGTTGCTATTTTATTGCTCTGCTAACTCTTGGTTTACTATGCGTCGAAAAATGTTAATAAAAAATAGGCGCCACCAAAGAGAATCTTAACTCAAAGTACAGCAGATCCTTATTATAGCGTGTAGTGTATTTTTTACTTGTACCTTTTGTAGGCCCGGATTTTGTGTTAAAATACACACCTAAGTATCATTAGCTATAAACACGGTTCTTTGTGTCTACGTTTGGAAGAAATAAAGGCAATAAAATGAGGAGATTGAGGTGCCGAACGGATATATGCCAAGTATGGAATGAGTTCTTATTACTCGGTATAGCCAAAAGTACTAAGTTATATTTTTTTTTTAAATTTAAACATTATGTCATATATTTAAAGTATATACTTAATTTGATATATATTCAAATATATATTTTATTTGCTCCTATTATATTTCACCTTCCGCATTTATATGAATCTCTGATAAGAACTTACAATCAAAATACTGATCGTATCGCCGATTTAGTTAATACAATAGCCGATTCCTCACAATATTACCTTATAAATCCTTTGAGCGACAAAGGACTTGCGCCTACGCAAGTCTCCAGAGCCAGTGACCCCCTCCCCGCGACGACGGATGCCCGCGCACCGTTCGAGTTCACTATGGCGCCTTATTACGTTACCTTTGTTTTCAAATTTAATTGGCTCCTCAAAGATAACTTATCTTGATAATAAACGACGACCAATAAACCGGGGGGTTGAGAATAACTGAATGTTTTTAAAGATAAGATTGGGGCCTTGAATGACGTGTAATAGTAACCAATTCTATATATTTAAAAACTAAATGAACTCAACTAAAAAAAAAACAAACTTAATAGCAACATTTGTAGGCGATTATATTATAATCATCATTTAGACTAAAATAAGAATACAATTCATCATCTTACCCGTGGGTGATCGTAAGAGACGACTAAGATATTACAAAACGCATATAACATCTATGCAAGAGAAGGAAATCTCGAAACAAAGTCGTATACCAATACATCTGAACAACGTGGTATAGTAGGTCAGTTTCCCTCCCATTGTCGAGGAGGCTTGAGCCTAACAGTGAGACATATATATATATATGAGCTAAGATGATGATTAATTATATTATTTCTCAATAATACCGATTTTTTTTTTTTTGTTTTTTTTTTCTTGCTGTTATCCCAATTATTTGGGGTCGACGCAATACGTCATCCTTTTCCATATGGTCCTATCAGACGTCATCTCTGCCGTTACTCCTAGACTATCCATGTCATGCCTCACGCAGTCCATCCATCTTTTCTTTGGTCTTCCTTTACCCCTTAAGCCTTCAACATTCATACCTAAAACTTTTCCCCCAACATTACTTTCATCCCGCCTCTGCACATGTCCATACCATGTCAGCCGTTCACACCTTAACTTTTCCGTCACTGGCGCAACTTTCAAACTTCCTCTAATGTATTCATTTCTTACTTTATCCATTCTTGTCACACCACACATCCATCTCAACATTCGCATCTCCGCTACATGCAGTCGTCTCTCATCCGTCGCTTATATAATATTATAATATATAAGTTGCTATTAATCACAGTTTTTTTTTATAATTGGGATCGTTATTTTTTTTATTGTCGATGATGGCAAACGTGCTAGCAGCACACCTGATGGTAAGTGATAGTGCTGCACATGAACCTTATCAACACCAGGGGCATAGCTAGACCGTTGTACTCAAAGTAAACTACTTACTCTTCTTAAACCTCGTTTGAAGAAGGACATGTCATAGCGCTCGGGAAACACCGCAGCTGATAGTTCATACCAGATCTTGCACGTACGTGGGAGAAATGATCGCTGCAAACGTACAGTCGAGGACCGTATCGTTTTCAGGTGAAATGCATGAACCCTGCTACGGTGTCGAGTGGTACGACAGTAAAACGGTGACGGTGGTACCAGTGCCAGTCAAATTGTTCCTCAGAGCACTCCACTTGAAAGAGCCGATAGAGAACACAGAGTAACCCAAAGTTTACCGAAATTAAGTTCAACATCTGATCTAAAAAAAATATAAGTTACTTTATAAAAGACTAGCTTCTGCCCACGGCTTCGTCCGCGTAAAAGGTTACTTTCTCAAAGTTTTTCATCCCCTATTTTTATTTTACCCCTTAAGAGTATCATTTTTACAAAATATTAATGTCATATTTATTTATATCTAATCAATTGCCTAAAAATAAGTTTTAAGCTTCTGGCTTTAAAAATGACGATAGGTACTTCCTTACAAGTTTTCATCCCCTTTACAACCCTTTTTTATGCATTAAAAAGTAGCCTATGTCCTTTATCAGGCTCTAGATTATCTATGTACCAAATACTGTGTAAAAAATCATTTAGATCGGTTCATTGGTTTTGGCGTGAAAGGGCGACAGACAGATAGAGTTACTTTCGCATTTATAATATTAGCAAGGATATCCACGACGAGAACTAAACTAAATAGTTACCTACGAGTTAAAAAATTCAAACTATTTAAAATTAACAAATGTACTTACGTACGTATTTTAAAACCAATAACGAATTAAACATTCAATGGTAAAAGAATCTCTCGTGCAACTGTTGTTAGAAATCAATTTTCATTATCATTAAAAACCAATTGCTTTTTTTTTTTGCGCTTAAATACCATTCAAGTTTTATTCTCATTGCGAATGTATTGCTACGAGAGGCTTTTTAATAATAAAAATAAGTGTACTATGTACTATGACTGTACCTTCGTGTTGTCAGGAGTGATCTAAACTTTAGAGAGAAAAATTATTTATGATTAATATTATAGTGTGTTTTAGTTTAGATATCTTCCCGGTGTTGTAAATATAACATACATACATATCATCACGCTATATCCCTTGCAGAGTAGTCAGAGAGAACAGAGTGCATACTTCACTCGCTTCCTCAACATTCATAATTCTATTAATACACGCTCGCCGGTTTCGGAGACTCTTGACTCCACCTTCCTTCAGTACATGACCAATCTGGGTAAGTTAGTCTCGGTCTCCCGTTGTAAATATAATGTGTCACAAAATCTTAATTTCACGTAGAAGTCCTAGAAATTAGGACATAAGCATTTTTAATAAAAACTTATATCATCAACCCCCAGTTAGCACTAGCATACTAGGTATATAAATTGCTGCTATTCATACATCTTGCTATTCAAAATACACATCTTAGTCTCTTTACCTGTTTATCTTTCTATATAATAACGTAAATGTTTGATAAGATGGATGTTGGTTACTTAATTACGTCAAAATGACTGAATGAATCTATATGGTACTTGGCATAGAGATAGATCATATTCTTGAATAGCACACAAGCAATGAAAAGTTCATTCCAAAAATATGTACAACGTTTGTGAGATTGACTTACTTAGCAACTTCTATATTGACATGAGCGAAGCGCGACCATAGTATATATATATATATATATATATATTGAGGAAATGCTGTGTATAGAGAATATATATAGCTACGTCCCTCGCAGTATATAAGAGGCAACAATTTATGTCTGGAATCGAGAGACTTTTAGTGCCTCTGAATGCGGTGAATGGAACGTAATTCAAGTCAATTTTATAATGACACAATTTTGTGCGGTCTCTGCAAAGGAAATCTCATTAATCAAATCGTCTTAGTCACAAGGAATAACTCTTCAAATCTGAGATTATTGAAATCCTTAGCGTCGATATATCCAGCAAAACTAAATTTGGTAGTCATTGGGAGGACAAATTGTTGAGCGCGTCCTATACAGACCGAATGAAACTTTACACTGAATCACTGAATCATCAATTTATGTTGGTTAAAGCATGGAGTGCAAGAGGGAATATTGCTCATGTCTTGACCAGACATCAAATCGACCCGCTTGATATAAAGACATGTTTAATGCATCGATGCTCACGAGTCGTTAGAACGTTGAAGAGACTTCAGGCCTCTCTTTGTGTTCTATCGACTCTTCCATGGAAAGTATTTTCGAGAGCTTTGTGACTTAGTATCAAAATCATTGTAATACTTAACGCTGTAGAAGGCTTCGTATATCATCTTTATAGGATGCAACCCTCGACTATTTGCTTCAACGTTCATTCTCTACGTGTAGGTTCTGGGATTAACTATTTCTTTCCTTCATTCTTAAAAGAGGTTCATGATAGGGAGCGATAGCCTCTGATATTGCTGAGGTTAAAGACTGATAGTTTTCACTTACCATTTATCATATAAGGCAATATCAAGAACATGATCCCCTTTCTTTTTTACAGTATATGGGTATGGACATGTGATAAGACGGGATGAAAGTAATGTTGTGAGGAAAGTTTTAAATATGAATGTTGAAGGCTTTAGGAGTAAAAGAAGACCAAAGAAAAGATGGATGGACTGCGTGAGGCATGGCAATGAGACCGGGAGTGACTGCAGAGATTATTTCTGATAGGACTGTATAGAGGAAGATGATTTATTACGTCGACCCTAAGTAATTAGGATAAGAGCAAGATGATGATGATAGTCATTAATGTACTTGAGTTCATATATGTTCTTAATTTATTGACTATGATCTTGTATAGCATTTTTATTCTGCACACTATGAAGATTTCGAACAAGGGTTGATTGCCGTTAATGAAATATTTTTTAAGGTGGTGCAATTCGTTTACTATTACGATGTTCAATAAAAGCTATACTAGTACGTAGTGAGTAAAATATCACTTAAGACTATCATCTTTTACCATCAAAAGAAATGTTATCCATAACGGGTTTTTTATTACAAATCCTTGACTAAGATAATAAATGTAGATGAAAATTTGTTACACTTTCACGGCTTTAACTACTCAATCAATAGTTTTGAAATTTAACATAGACATTTTCAGGAGTAGGTACAGAAAAAGATATAGAGTAAGTTTCAAACAAAAAATCTTTACGCAATGCACACAAAAGTGTTAGATATAAACTGCATTAACTAAAACGATTATAATGATTATCCGTGTGGTGACGGAGTAAGAATACGATTCGCCACCACCTATCTAACCCGTGGGTGATCATAAGAGACGACCAAGGGATATAAAACGCATATAACATCTGTACTAGAGAGGGAAGGCTCGAAACATAACCCTGTACCAATACGTCTGACCAACGCGGTGTAGTAGGTTAATTTCCCTCCCATTACTCTCTGAAACTCTTAGTCGTCTTTTACGACATCCACGTGTTAAGTAAGGCATGGTAGTATCCGTAGCCGCTAACACACAGCTCTATGTATTATAATGATTATAACATACTAGCGACCTGCCCTCGCTTCGCTTCGGTTACGTCAGTTCAGTTGCGTAGTTTACTTTTGCTACATAGAATTCCTTTCGGAGAAGGAATTTCTTAAAATCCAACTCCTAACTGAATCCTACCTACTCCACACTAAATTCCAAGTCTGTAGGAGCTATATTTAAAAATATATATTTATTATTTATTTAAAAAATATATATATATAGATTAAAGATTTCCACCCACGTATTGACTCATCACGATATCTCTGGAACCATAAGGACTACAGACTTTAAATTTGGTAGGAGTATTCCTTTCACCGACAGATCAGTTAAGAACGGATTTCACGAATTTCCACCCGCAAGGGGGGTTGCTGGGATGTAAAAATCACATTTTTTAAATATAGCTCCTACAGACGTAAAATTCGGTAGGCATAGTTTTATTACGATACAGAGGTAAACAAAGAACGGCTTTTAAAAAATTCCACCCCTAAAGGGGATTGCGTAGGTGTTAACTCAAAAAATCCACATTCTCTAACACTGCCCCTACAGACTTAGAATTTGGTGGACTTTCTTTCTGACCTGTATAGCTCGGATGAAGTAGGATTTGAAGATATTCCTTCTCCAAAAGGAATTCTACGTCGCGAAAGTAAACTACACAACTGAATTGACGTAACCGAAGCGAAGCGAGGGCGGGTCGCTAGTATATATACAGGGTGGAAGTGGACCGCTCACAAAAATAAAGACAGGTGACCCTACTAGTCCTACTTGTAATGATAGGCAAAAAAAATTGGTTCGGATGAATAAAAAATTTTTTGCGCAACGAATTTTAAGTTTTTTTCACATTCCATCGTATTAGGACAATGCCATGTAACGATAATTCCATTAAAATTACGTAACTTTACTCAGATGAGAAAAGACGCAATCTATTCAAAACTCACGATCACATGTTCAAGAGTTCAACAACAACAAAGCGTGGTGAAAAAAAAAATATTTTTTCATCCGCATCGATTTTTTTTCTCCAGCCTATCATTACAAGTAGGACTAGTAGGGTTACCTGTCTTTGTTTTCGGGGGCGGTTCCCTTCCACTCTGTATATATATAGATTAATCACAATCTTTATAAAATAATTATTGATCAATATGAAGAACTGTATCAAAAATTAAGTAGGTAACTAAACAAATCACTACATTATCCAAAGTTCAAAAGTAGCAACTTATTTAAATAACATAATGGTTTTGTATGCTGTATTACAAATGCATCATTAACAAATATACGAAGGAAGTTCTGAGGTTAATATAAACATTTTAAATATTTAAACACACAAGTAAACTGTTCGTTGTAATGTTTATTATAAGTTAAATTTCTGTCCAACAACTTATATATTGTTGATTCGAATCGCATATTTTTTGGATTTTTGGAATAATCTATAGTTATTTTGGCAATAATTAAACATTTTATATACATACATATCATCACGCCATGTCCCTTGCAGGGTAGGCAGAGAGAACAGAGTGCCAGAGAACTCTATCCTTGCATACTTCACACCTTCCTTCAGTACTTGACCAATCTAGTCTAGGTAAGTTAGTTATTTTGATATTTGAACGTAACCTTCTATATATAACTAGTACTGCGAGATGTAAACCTCAATATGGCTTAAAGTCTACGGGGAGTGTTGTAACGACGTTCGCCGAAGCCTCGCTCAATGTACATGGCTCATGGGAGGTATGAGAATATATAAGCTATTGAGTATCCCGCCATTTCCGGCTATACCATAGCCTGTCCAAAAAAAAAAGATGCATCCGTCCGAAGGGTACCAATATTCTATAAACTTTGTACTATACCTTTGAATAGTTAATAGCATAGGCAGGTACATAGCGTTTAGGAACCCAGACGTCTACATAGGCCGTCCGCCAGAGAACAAAAATATCAATTGATCAACTTGATATTTATAGTCCAGTTAGCCCACTCTGAGAATAATATGACACATACTGGGAGTATAATAAAAAATATTATTCAAGCGAAAAATCTTCACTGAATCATTGTTAGGTCTTTTTATAGTATTTTATTAAATAGCCTTAGCATGGATAGATTTACAGATAATTGTGTAATAGTCTTAGGATATAAGTGGCTAGGATAGGAGAGATGTGGCTGGAAAGTGAAAGTTGAGATAGATATAAGTTTCAGTTTGTCTAAATTAGTTACTAATATTCGGTTTTCTATATAAAATACATCTGTTTTATAATGATAATAATATTTAAAACTTGTAAATTATTATATAAATTAAAACCATCTAAATGCTGTGTCTAATTAGTAGATTCTGCAATGATATAACTAATTAATATAGTTTTTATGTCAGTAATAAATAAATGAAGTCTAATATTCACAGTGGTTAGTGCAAACGAATAAGAAACCTTGGAATCATTATTGAAATAATAATATACATAATTCCAAAACGAGGCTGTAGAAATTAAAGTTAAGGAAGTTATTTAAAATAAGCCTTGCAGAGAAGTAAGTAAATTAATACTTATGGTATACTGCTATTATCTATGACAGTCTTTCTTTTCTTGCTGCGGCTTATGGTCTAGTTACACCCCGTCTGATCCGTCCGGGGCAATGCGCCTCTCTTCGCCGAGCGAGCGGGCCACCGGAACACAATCTTTATCTTCGATGGATCTATGACTCTAAAACCTGGATTGCGTACTACTACTATACTTTCACAGTCTAATACAATAATTACAATATAATTTTTGATTTTTTTATGACTGATGGGTTAGGAATGAAATGAAGTTGTAAGAATCAGTTAAGCACCATGAGTAACGCCAGCAGGAGTGTCCAATAAAATATATAATAACAACTATGATCGTGAAAATGGAATATCACTATTTGCAAGACCTATGACCAATTTTAGACGCGGTTAGGCTAATAAATAATTATATTGTATCATCATCATCACACCTCATATATGTCCCACTGTTGGGCTCGGGCCTCCTCCGTAATGGGAGGGAAATTAACCTACTATACCACGCTGATTAAAAGTATTGGTATAGGATTTTGTTTCAAGTTTTCCTTCTCTTGCATAGATGTTATATGCGATTTATATCCCTTAGTCGTCTCTTACGATCACCCACGGGTAAGATTGAGGGTTGTGAATTGTATTCTTACTTCGTCACCAGACGGAAAGAAAAATAAATAAATTGTATACTAAATGTTAAAATACATTGCATTAATGAATGATAGCTATACGCATATTGTTCAAAAGTTAATGTTTTTATCTACGATGGACGATCAGTACTCGATAACAATCTCTGGTAAAAGCATGGCCTATAAAAAAAATAGTTAAGTAAAATAGTGATAAAATACTAACAAAAATATAATAAAAAATCGCCGGTTCCACAATTTATTACCGCTTTTAGCAAAAGGTTTGTTGTTTACAAGACATGTTTTATTTAAATCTTAATTTACGGTTTCTCATTCAACAACTTTAAAGATAAGTTGAATTTAGAAGGTTAATAGCTGTAAAAAATAAAGGAGTATCCATAAAAAGGATGTAAGCGGAAACTGATATCATTCTTAAGATTAATAAGAAATAGATTTGTTTTACAGGAGTTATTTTAGCAAACTTTGTTAAATATATTAAAGAAAACGAATCCTTTCTTATTTTAACTTTATTAATAACCTTTTTTTTTAATCTCATTTATTTGGGGAATTTTATTAAAAAATAGTTCAGTCCCATTGTATATACAAAGGTAATATAAAAATACAATCAATAATCACAAGTCGAAGCTTAAATAAAAGAGAAAATTGGATCTGTTATCTAAATTGGCTCATATACTTAAAAAGATGTTTTACAGCGTCAGTATTAATAACTTATGATGTTTACATAATTCTTAATTATTTTGATACCAAATGGCAGAACTTATAATTTTCTTCCATCCATCCATCACCTTATCGACGTTAATCACAGAGTTTCGCAGTCACTATGTAATTTAATCAACAACTTATGACGTTTACATAATTTCTTTTATAACAGAAGTCAGAACCTATTATTTTCTTCCATCCATCCATCAGCCTATTAACGTCCACTATTAAACATAAATGTCTTGACAAAAGATGGAAAACGTCATAAAGACCAAACGGGTTTGATCGTGGTTTGTGTTATGAGGCCTCTAGGAAAGTGCTGATGCCTACTCCCGGTTTTAACAATTTGCACGGATAAGTAATAGGTGATGAGATTATCATCATCTTAGCTCATATAAGCCCCACTTCTGGGCTTAAGCCTACTTTACAATGGGTTGGCTTTCACCTATTATACCACACTGGTCAAACATGTTTGCCTTATTTCTGCCTTTCATACCCTCCGGCAAGAAAGGGGGTGGTAAATTCTATTCTTCACTCACTTCTTCTTCTTCACTCCATCAGCACACGGGAAATGGAGGCACATTTTATATCTATTACACAGAGAATAATCTTCTTGCTGTACCTAACTAGCTACTCACCATCAATATGAAGGAATAAATTTCTTACGTTAACTAGTTACCCGCCTCGGCTTCGTACAGTCAAATATAAAAAAAACGGCTATCGTTTTTATGACATCTTTTGCTTTTAAAAACATTTGAAATAAAACTTAACTCTCTCTGCCTACCCTGCAAGGGATATGGTGGGATGATATGTATGTATGTATGTATGAAATAAGAATATTTTTACGGATTATATCGCGTTTGTACCTATTTGATTTTTAATTTCCTGACGTTGAAAACATTTTTTTTGAAAAATTATAATTCTGTATTAACAATGACATATTGGACGTAAGACACCTTAGCCCTCGAGCAGTTCGAAACGTCAGTAAATTAAAAATCAAATATAAACGCTATAAAATCCGTAAAATTAGTTTTATTTCAAATGTGTAATACTCATGTTAACATTAGACATTTTAAGAACATTTTTTACATACATACATACCATCACGCCATGTCCCTTGCAGGGTAGGCAGAGAGAACAGAATGCCAGAGAACTCTATCCTTGCATACTTCACTCGCTTCCTCAACATTCATAATTCTCTTCATACACGCTCGCCGGTTTCGGAGACTTTTGACTCCACCTTCCTTCAGTACATGACCGATCTGGTCTAGGTAGGTTAGTCTCGATCTCCCCCGGTACCTACATCCTTCCACATTCACATTGTATATCTTCTTAACCAGACGTTCGTTCGGTATTCTTTGCACATGCCCGAACCATCGGAGCATTCCCTTTCGCATCTTTACACCAATACTCTCTTTCATACCTACTCGCTCTCTTACGTCGTCATTACGAATGCGATCGATCAGCCTAACTACACAGATTTTCCGTAAGGATCGCATTTCGACCGCATTAATTTTACTTTCATACTCTTTTCTGCATACCCAACTCTCGCTTCCATACAGTAATTAGATACAACATATAGATATAACATTTTTTAGATGGTAAGTTATTGACATAGACGCACATTTTACTAGTAGGTAATTTGAATAATACACAAAATTAATTAGGAAAATATATTTCTAAGCATACTCTTAGTGCGTTATACTTAATTTGCCCCTTAAATAAATTTAGATTATAGTTTGAGACAGTAGGAAACAAAAACTTTTAAGACCACGTATCTTAGTTATGGATATACCAATACAAGACAAATATAAGCTGCAGCCTTCTCCATAATGGGAGTGCAATTAACCTACTAGACCAAGCTCGTTAGACGTGTTGGTATTTTTTTTTCTTGCGGTGGACTATGGATGTGGTTGCACCCCGCCAAATCGGTCCGGGGCGACGGAAGAGGCGGCGCGCAACCTCATAGACCCACCCTGCAAGGACTCCTCTCTTCGCCGTGCGAGCGGGCCACCAGTACCCGATCTTTGCAGACGTGTTGGTAGGGTTTTGTTTCAAATTTTCCTTCTACTTACATAGATATTATATGCGTTTTATATCTCCTAGTCATCTCTTACGATCACCCATGGGTATGATAAGGGGTGGTGAATTGTATGCTTACTCCGTCACCACACGGATTAAATAAAGTTTATATATTAATAGTTAAATTTTGCCTAACTTACAAGATTTCTTAACAAATTGTAAGCTACGAGTATATGTTACTTAGATATATAAATTATATTATTTTATGAATATCAACAAATTCTATGCAGTAGTTTGCTTTAACTGGCGCAAAAATAATTTAACACTTCATACATTTAGAACATTAGTAGATAATTATTATATTGTGGCATTTTACTAATTGTTTATTTTAATTATCACAAATTAAATATATAATAATAACTGATCATAAACAATATGAAATTTTATATATACAATCATTTTCTTTTTGTACTGGCAATGAATTTGTATTAAAAATGTGGGTCAAAATTTAATAACTGATACTGTAGCGAGTAGACATAAATCTCTGTAATAACGATGACTTATTGGACGTGAGACACCTCAATCCTTCCGTGACCATGAAAGTTGTACACATACATACATATCATCACGCCATATCCCTTGCAGGGTAGGCAGAGAGAACAGAGTGCCAGAGAACTCTATCTCTGCATACTTCACTCGCTTCCTCAACATTCATAATTCTCTTCATACACGCTAGCCGGTTTCGGAGACTCTTGACTCCACCTTCCTTCAGTACATGACCGATCTGGTCTAGGTAGGTTAGTCTCTTGAAAGTTGTAAAGTGTTCAAAACGTTGGACAATTAGAAATCATATACAAAAGCGATATAATCCGTAAAAATAGTTTTATTTCAAATGTGTAATATTATAATATTATTTGTATCTAAAATTAAATCAATTAATATTCAAGGCACGAAATTTCTCTACTATATTGTTTGAATCTTGTGTATTATCAGAATCGAATGTTATTTATAGTAGCTGGATGATAATCAGCGATGTTGGAATAGTGAATCTGCCGTGGCTAGGAAGGACCATTTCTAGTCTAGGTTTCCTTATTTAATAATGCCATAATTGACATGTGGATGCTATTAGGAACTGCAGTTTAATAACACACGTTTCCTATCGTATTAACTGTTACTATACGAATAACAGTTTATCTTCATTGTATATTATTCATAAATGAATTCTATATTTCACAATAAAATGTGTAATAATATAGCTATATATTTTTATTTAAATTACTATTTGAATAAGTTATTTTCATCATCTCATCTCAGCTCATATATGTCCCACTGTTGGCTCGAGCCTCCTCCGTAATGGGAAGGAAATTGACCTACTATACCGCGCTGGTCAGACGTGTTAGTATAGGGTTTTGTTTCGAGTTTCCTTCTCTTATATAAATAGATGTTATATGCATTTTATATCCTTTAGTCGTCTCTTACGATCACCCACGATTAAGATAGGGGGTGGTGAATTGTATTCTTACTCCTTCACCACACGGATAAGTTATTCTTATTCAGCAACATTACAATTGAATGAAATGAATAATGATGAAAATAGAAAAACTTTTCTTCCAAGACCGCGGAGGAGCTTTAATTTGCCTTTATGATATTATTCACAGTGTCTGGAACTATTATGGGGTAGTCACCTTATGTGTGACAGTCGCGGAAGGAAGTGGCGGTTTGGCGAGAGAAAAACCTATTCGATGTCATGCTCTGCTGCCTGCGCATCGGGTGGCGTAGGCGCGAGTACCTGTGCTTAATGATGACTTAGCTGGGAACTGAACTGATGACTGAATAGGCGAAGCATCTGTCACCCGCAGAGAGGACGATGCTCCCGGTAGCACTTCACGGCGTCGATAGGAGATGATACTCGGCATATCCCACCGGGCCAGCCGTACGTAGATCAAGGATTCGGTACCAACAGTCGGCCTAGGGGCGATGGGGACGGAATATAGTGGTTTACGAGGCTCTGTGCCCTCCTTTCGTTACCCTGGATGAAATTAACAGCGTGTATAGCCAACCAATATAAATATATCATCCTGTTTTCTCATACTTTTTATTTATACATTTATAATATTCTATCGATTAGCATGTTAAATAACGATGTTTTATATTTATGAAATAAAATCGCATCAATTCTTTAACTAAAATTCTGTATGTATTTCAATTGAAATTCAGTACTTCAGGTATTCAATTAAAATTGAGATTAATTATTATGAATACGGAAATATACGTAAATGATCATGAAAATAATATTTTTCATTGTGCTAATTTTATAATTAACATTCATATGATATATCCAGTGTAGTATTACAATTTATTTAAATGAATATGTTTTGGTGTGAAACAATGTATTTGTAGCTACAAATTTCTGTAAGTAGTCTGGTTTTAGTTCATTCATTATCACCATCACAGCCCATATATGTCCCACTGTTGGGCTCGGGCCTCCTCCGTAATGGGAGGGAAATTAACGTACTATACCGCGCTGGTCAGACGTGTTGGTATAGGGTTTTGTTTCGAGTTTTCATTCTCTTGCATAGATGTTATATGCGTTTTATATCGCTTAGTCGTCTCTTACGATCACCCACGGGTAATATAGGGGGTGGTGAATTGTATTCTTACTCCGTCACCACACGAGTGATCTAATCGATTAACCTATTGCAATTCAAAACATTGAATTATTTTATCATTTTTTTTTTAAATTATTATTAATTTCACTTCAATGTTAAGTGCGAAAACTCATTAATCATACTGCTATACTTATTAATCCGTATAGATTAATAATATACGAGATGAAATTAAAACTGTAAAGAAATAATATCCTACACTTAACTAACTAAAATATTTTAATTTTTATAATTCCTGTAATCGTAGCGTTAATATATATATCGTATATAGTAAGTAGATTTTTCTATTGCAAATAACCTTTATTACTTTTACAGTGTGTTAGTTTAATACATATATATATATATATATATATATATATATATATATATATATATATATATATATATATATATATATATAAAACAACAACAATTTAAAATATAATTAAGTTATTTTGTACTTTTCAGTTTTTGAAGTCGGTTTCTTTAAACGTAGTTTTTTTTTTACTTTTTAGTGTTACAGACACACATAGGTTGTTCTATTAGTAGCGGCGCTTGAGTTACTCGTTCATTTGGCGCACACATACTTAATGCTAATTTTAGACTTATATGGTTTTCTCATAGGTGACATTGTCAGAACTGGACCAAAATAAAATGGGACCACACGGAAAGCACCAGCTTTCAAATAAAAAAAGAATCATTAAAATCGCTTCGCGCACTCGAAAGTTATGAGGTAACAAACATTAAAAAAAAAGAGTATACATTCGAATTGAGAACCTCCTCCTTTTTGAAGTCGGTTAAAAAGCTTATACGAAGTGATCTCCATTCGCTGCAATACCGTCTTTTAAACGTTGAGGCCAGTTGTCAATAGAAGCACGCACTCTTTTCATGAGAAAATTCTTCACTGTTAAGCGTATGAATTGTTAGGGACTCCAAATTATCATGGCGTTTAGTGTAAGCCATACTCTCCAAAACTAGACGACGGCCAGTCATCAGCTCTGATGAAGTCCAAAATGTTCGTTTTGAACCAAGACTGCGTAGACCGAGCTTTATGACACGGCGCCGAGTGTAACTGAAAGGACCATTCTTGGTTATTGAACATGGTGTTGTTTAGGGGCTTCACTACCTTCTCAAGTATGGTATCTTGATACACTTGTGCTGATGTTTTGATACGTTTTTCACAAAAGTATGGCTCAGTCACTCCTTCATAGCTAATACCCCACTAAATCAATAGGCTACAAGACTTAAGTCATCTTTTAAAATACGCGACATGGTTCTAGGTGCTATCTTCATCTCCCGAGATAAAATCTTATGCTTTCGAACAGGATTTCTTCGAATTCTTTCCTTTACTTCTTTGACCACCTTTTTCGTACAATCACAACGTGGACTGCCATATTTTTTTTTGTCACAAACATAAGAGGTCTCATTGTACCTATTAATATGTATTATTACTATTATTATTTGTATCTCCTTTTAATTCACGGGATCTTCCGTAGGGAAGATGCCCGGTCCTTTGGGAGGCTTACATGGGGATATGGATCCAACACGCAGAGGCCTTTGGAGAAATTTAATCTAAATATTGGGATGGGACACCTGCCGATGACATTCCACGTCTGCACATAACATACGTGGAATGCCAGCAGTAAGTGTAAAACTATTGTATGATGATGGTATCTAATATATGAATATGGGAGTGGGTGCTTAGTGGACTGGTTCATCTTAAATCTATGAATTTATAAACTGTCGTCTGCCTTTAAACCCATGTTAAGAGATGAACGGTGGCAGATATTATTATTATTATTACCAGGTGTTGGCAGAATATCAGCGCTATTTTATAAAATAAAATAGCCAAAGCTGAGCCAATAGCCTTTTTTGTTTGTTTTTGTTTTACCAGAAGTTGTTTTCTTTAGTTCTGTTTATTTTCATTAGTTTTTAACGAGAACAAAATAAATGTTTTTCTTTCTTTCTTTCTTAATAACCCGGTATAGAAACATTTTACTAATACCAAGCGTATGGAGAGCTTTAAAAATTGAGTTTGGCTAAATAGTTAAATACCTACTTTGTGTAATGCAATCACAGCGAATCGGTTCTCTTTATCACCCTACTCCGTTTTAATATCGCAAAATATTGTACAATGTATTGGTGCCAAAATAAGAAAACACAATGAACAATCATATAAAAATGACAGATTCCAAATTCAAACATAATATTTTGTTTATTTATAATTGTAACAGTATTTATGGCCAGACTAATTATAAATACATAAGCAATATATCACCTTCCCCCTCTAGCATTGATTCAAGTAGTTTGCGTTCTATATTAAAATTATAATCTTTTGTAGCAGGTCACCATTACGACTATATTGTTTATTTGAATCGCCAACTAAGGAATAATGTATAATTGTATAATTATAAACTTCAACACAAAGAATTTATATTTCTAGAAGCAATTGGAAGTTATAACATTCCATGTAGATTGTAGATATTAGCGATCGCTCAAGCATCAAATTTGACCGTTTAGCATTGCAAAACCACTATTAAATCTCTTAAAAGTTCTTGGAATGACCTACAATGTATAATAAAATGTTTCTCTCAATACTTTTTCATTTTGTGTATAGATAACTATTTTATTATATGTATACATAATGCTAATTTGCATTAAGAACTTTATTATCTGTACCTGATTAGGTAGGTATATATTATTTCTTCTTAGTAGCTACCAATAACAAATTGGTTCGATCACAAGTCTATTAAGACTCATAATTTCATCATCTCAGCTCATATATGTCCCAATGTTGGGCTCGAGCCTCCTCCATAATCAGAGGAAAATTGATTACTACGCTGATCAGACGTGTTGGTATAGGATTTTGTTTCGTGTTTTCATTCTCTTGCATAGATGTTATATGCGTTTTATATCCCTTAGTCGTCTCTTACGATCATCCACGGGCAAGATAGGGGGTGAATTGTATTCTTACTCCGTCACCAAACGGAAAGAATTTAGACTATTGTTACCCAACCTTTTTTTTTTATATATATATTGGCATAACTAGCACTCTGCTGTGTCTAGTCTTTATGACGGTGGCTTATTCACTAAAGTTAAAAGTTATATCCACATACCATCCATGTATGGTGTCTCATTTAATGTAAACTGCCCGAGTGTAGTACGCCTTAACAGCCTAATACAAACATCTGGACATTCGGGCTAAGCAAAAGTGTCTTTGCAAACAAGAGTTTACACTTCCCGCAATGTTAGTAGCTAACCATCCAAAGAAATCTCTATATAGAATCACTGGCAGGCTATGTACAACGTCTCGCCATCAATGTCCCTCCTAGTTGATACCTCACTTCTGCAACATATCTTGACCATAACACCGCTATACGTATGCCTAATATTATTCTCCAATGTTTCATCCTACGCCCCACTAAGTACCTGAAACATTATTATTATTAATTGAAGTGAAAACTTCTTTAGGCGCGTTGAGCGTTTTTGGAGGGGGAAAACTTATAGGTTCGCGTCACCGACATGCTAATGCTAATAGTATATCTATAGCTATATGAAAACTTCTTTAGGCGCGTTGAGCGTTTTTGGAGGGTAAAAATTATAGGTTCGCGTCACCGACATGCTAATGCTAATAGTATATCTATAGCTATATGAAAACTTCTTTAGGCGCGTTGAGCGTTTTTGGAGGGGAAAAACTTATAGGTTCGCGTCACCGACATGCTAATGCTAATAGTATATCTATAGCTATGAGTAGTCAGACTGGCGCACGTGCAGTGGCCTGTGTACACGTATACACTAATACGTTAAATATCTCTGACTGTATCATGTGCGCGTTGGACGTTTGGATGGGTATAATTTCGTGAGTTCACGTCACCAACATGCTATAATAGCAGTACATTTATATTCGTAAGTGGACCGTGTTGTACAAGTAAGGTTAAATTGGCAACGTGGAAAGTTCAGCGTTTTTATTTAAGTGGTCTTATAGTTTGGATGTTATTGTAATCGTTTAATTAAAGGATTACTGTTCAATATAAAAGTGAGTATTGAACATTTTAATGTTTTTATATAGATAAATGAATAATGAAAATAAAGAATTTATATTCAAATATTTTCAATATTCATATCAATATTTGCATTTAAAAGTATGGCATTATTTATTTTTAATATTTAACCTTTATGTCATGAAATGAGTATCATTGTGGTTTAAAGGTTATCTTACTGGAGTGGTAAAACCGATTCCTAGATGTTCGATAATATTTTTTATTTTTATATAAAAATTAGAAAATTATTATTATTTCAATTAGTCTTAAGTTAATAGTTTTCACTTCTATCGGCAGTCCCCATGACTGCCTGTTGTTTTTACTTATATTTGCTAAGTAACATCCAAAAAGACTTGTTTTTTTTTATGAGTCTTTCATATGTACATTTCACAACTATCCGATGCTCTGGCATACATATATCTCGGCTGTGAAGATTTTTTGTTATTTGTGTTTTTATTTCAGGTTTCTTTAAGTTCGATTTATTTCAGTGCTGTGTGGTAGCAGCTACGAATACTACCAACCCTTACTTTGCTCTTGGTTGTCGTAAAAGACGACTATGAGCCTTATAACGTCCTGAGCCAACTCCATCTGATGCCATTTGGTCAACAATTACATTCCCAAGGAGGGTTGACGTCTGGCAGGCGGCTGGTCATAAAACTATTGCCAATAAATTTTACAATATGTACTATGAAAGAAGAGTACATATTGTATCGACCCCAAGCAATTGGGATTAGAGTAGGAGAACCGATTCCTAGATGTTCGATAATATTTTTTATTTTTATATAAAAATTAGAAAATTATTATTATTTCAATTAGTCTTAAGTTAATAGTTTTCACTTCTATCGGCAGTCCCCATGACTGCCTATTGTTTTTATTTTCTTTATTTTTTTTGGCATCGTCCGAAGACATTTGCCATGTTCAAAACCCTACAACACTTCTTAATTTTTAATTTCAGTCTGGTAATTAAGTTACTTGACTACTAATGTTTAATCAAGCTATGTTTAATCAAGCCTATTAACCGACTTATGGAATAACTTAAACGAACTGATTTTGACTTTTAGATATTTTGTTTCTTTGTCACTAAAATACATAATTTAAAAATCTGTTATTTTTAACGTAAAGAAGCCAAAATTTTGACACGTCATCATCTATATAATTATTGAGCGAAATATTTATCACTTTACTTGCTAGATTAATTATATGAAAATATTTGCGAGCGAAAAATGCTTATCACGCTTGGGACATAAACTCACATCTATAGGAAATCCGTTACATCGTCTTTTGTAAAGACAATAATGCTAATCACAATTTGGTTAACGTATATATTTACCCACATTAGCCTAATTGACCAGGTGGTTAGAACGATTTTTTAATTGTAAATAAGGTGATGAATAACTATGTATATAACTGGTAAACAATCTATATAGTTTAATAAATAGCGAAAATGATATCCATACACCAATTTTTACCCGACTGCGTGACGCAAAGGAGTGGTATTGTGTTTAACAGTCTGTGTATGTATGTTTGTATCTTACTTTGATGCGCTATATAGACTAAACGCCGAGTCGATTTTTATGATTCATACGTCAATCGATTCCTCTTAGTCTGGCGAGTGTCACTAAAGATATGACGCTAGTGCAAATTCAATATAGCGACTACTGGACGCCATATTGTGAAAATGAAAAAAATGAAAGTCAACAAACTATGTCAAGTGGGGTATCGTTGAATAGGTATCTATTTAAAAATCATTTAGTTTTCTCTCAACATTTTTTGATTCGACTGACCGTTTATGATCTATATCGACTTATTAACAAATGCAGAGCGCTTTGCTTTTGCATCAACCCTCCTTGGGAATGTAATTGTTGACCAAACGGCATCAGATGGAATTGGCCCAGGTATAAGGCTCTTAGTCGTCTTTTATGACATCCACGAGCAAAGTAAGGTTTGGTAGTATTCGACGCCGATACCACACAGCTTTCTTTTCTTATTATTGTATAAAAAATAAAAACGGTTAAGACAGAAGTCCGCGCAAAGCTGTCAAAGTTATCTGCGGCTAACAGCTAATCACAAAAAAAAACAGCATTAACAAAAGAGTGCGTGTCATAGGTTTGTACGTTGTCGTGTTCGTGTGCATGTATGTATGTTATGTTAAATGTCGTGTGTTGTACTTATTTTCAATTTTCCTCTACTTCTGTATAGTATAATTTCTATAATCTGTAACATAAAGTACTCTGCATACATACATACATACATATCATCACGCCATCCCTTGCAGGGTAGGCAGAGAGAACAGAGTGCCAGAGAACTCTATCCTTGCATACTTCACTCGCTTCCTCAACATTCATAATTCTCTTCATACACGCTCGCCGGTTTCGGAGACTCTTGACTCTACCTTCCTTCAGTACGTGACCAATCTGGTCTAGGTAGGTTAGTCTCGGTCTCCCCCGGTACCTAAATCATTCAACTTTCGCATTGTATATCTTCTTAACCAGATGTTCGTTTGGCATTCTTTCAACATAAAAAAAAAAATATATACTTTATCGTTCTTTAACCATTTTTCACATTTGTATTGCTATTATTAAGGATTTTGTATTGCGTTTTACAGTATATTCATTAATTTGAGCCTTCAATACTTTAATTCCATTGCATATCACAGAGTTAACTCTGTCATAACAAATTAATGGTACCGCTGTCTGCATAATTTATGAATTCATGTTATGAATTACAACGCGTGGCTTATCATTCGTTTTCTAACAAGAACCTTGAACGATAATTCTCTATTTTTATCGGAACAAGAACGGCTTACACTATAACATCTGCACAGATCGCACAATGATTAAGATACCCTAGCTTCTGTGCCAGTGGCGTGGTTTCGATTCCCACGTGGGACAATACTTTATGTGCTCCACAAAGTATTGCGCTTTTTTTTTTTTGTTGTCAATGGATGCGTCTCGCCCCGTCAAATCGGTCCGGGGTGACGGAAAGGCGGCGCGTGACCTCATAGACCCACCGTAAAACTCCTCTCTCTTCGCCGTGCGAGTGGCCCACCGGTACCCGATTTTTGTCTTCGGTGACAAAGTATTGTTCTAAGTCTGGGTGTAATTTGTCTGCATTAATTGCATGTTTGTAAAGTCCCCCGCTATACAAGGATTATTTCCTTAGTGGTGTTTTAAAAAAAAAATGTATTAAGTCATATACAATACACAAACATCGACATTTTGCCAATTTTAATTCCTTTTTTGTTTATTACAGTGTTGCCATCGAAATTCATAGTCTTCATTAATGAATTTCTTCACCGAGAGCGGACCGTTTCTTTTATTTTCTTTTGTTATTCGTAATTACATTTCATTTTACATTGTACTAACAGTTCTTTTTCCAATACTAAACACATCAACTACACATTAGATTACTGACATTAGGAGAGAGCCGGAAGCCATCCTGGGGTGGGTTTGGGGTTTGTATTGGTAGGCAGCGGCCTAGCTATTACCTTGAAATTGCAAAGGTCCATGGGTGGCAGTGACACTTACCATCAGGTGTGCTGTCTGGTCGTTTGCCACCATAAGCAATAAAAAAAATACTGGTATAGTAGTTTCTCCTTATAGGAGTTTACCTTCGAAATAGTTACGAACTCGTACAGCATACTGTAGGTATGCTAATCTGGCCACCGAAAACAAAGATCGGGCACCGGTGGTCCGCTCGCACGGCGAAGAAGAGGGTGCTTGCAGGGTGGGTGAATGGGGTTGCGCGCCGCCTCTTCCGTCACCCCGGACCGATTTTGCGGGGTGTGACGTCCATAGCCCACCGCAAAAAAAAAAAAAAAAAAAAAAAAAAAAAAAAAAAAAAAAGATATGCTAATCTATCTCAACAACTGTCTATTCGACCATAGTAACAAAATTCATACAAATAAAAACTAAATAAATAAGAAAAAACCAACAAGTAATACAGTATCAATATATGAAATCGAAAGCCAAGTGTATGCAGTTGACTCAATTTGTACTTTTCAAAGCTGCTTTTTTTTTGCATTAGTTGATTGATCATTGACACAAGTTTGCCTAAGGTAATACTAGTAAAAAGTTAGAACTATGCGTATAATACGTTCAATCTCAAGACCGCCCTAGATTTATATAAACTTATATATATACATACATATCATCACGCCATATCCCTTGCAGGGTATACAGAGAGAACAGAGTGCCAGAGAACTCTATCCTTGCATACTTCACTCGCTTCCTCAACATTCATAATTCTTTTCATACACGCTCGCCGGTTCGGAGACTCTTGACTCCACCTTCCTTCAGTACGTGACCAATCTGATCTAGGTAGGTTATTCTCGGTCTCCCCCGGTAACTACATCCTTCCACTTTCGCATTATATATCTTTTTAACCAAACGTTCGATCAGCATTCACAAACTGATATACTAAACTAAAATTGCTGTTGAATTGCTGTGAGAAACATTTAATGACTGTCTTAGTTAGTGTATAACACGAGTTACCTTCAAAGCATTAATTAGCAATTTATAAATTCATAAAATCTATATAATTATTATATATATTTAACCTTAATACTAAGATTTTCACAGTACGAATAAATTGCTTGGTTTTTAGTCAATAATTAAAACTTGTTTGATGTGTGTTATAATGAACGTAGTTAATTTAATTATTTACTTAATGTTATTATAAGATTTTATGTTTAGACGTAATTGGCTATTATGAAAAGAAAACATTTTGATAAAGGTGTAAAAGAGAATGATATAATTAACAATAAAATATATCAAAGTCCATCTATTGTTCGGCTTAATATAGTCTTCATTATATTAATTATTATATATGTACATATATATTAATATATATTCACTTAATACTTTAGAAACTATTCAAAGATTACAAAATGTATCAATGATGAGAATAGCAATACAAACAAGCACTGATACAGACAGTGGATCGTTTAATCAGTCTGTGCTGTAGAGGCAGAGAGGGGGTTGCGACGAAGTGGGCTACCTTCCACTAAATGACCATCCCTCTACTCTGTTAACCCGTGCCACCGTATCCACAAACAGTATACTCGGTGAGTGCGGCTAACAACAATTCTTAAAAATCTACTAGAACTGACCTTTATTATTAATGAAATTGTGAAATTTTTTTTTTTCCATTATGTTAACGAGTCAATTAAAAATATAAAATAATGGTGGGACATCGGTGTTTCTTAATTATTTTATATAATTAGCGAATTATCCAAAAATAAATTTGCACACCCAGTTCTAGCTTTGATCTGTAGGATAATGATTATATTAATAAACTAGCAGATCCGGCCGCGCGTTGCTGTGGCTAACGTAGTCTCAGTAACACGTGGTGGTTATGCTAATAAATTGTAGCTTATATGAAACGTTTCTACGTTTAACATAGCGTCATCTATTAAATACTTACTCAATCCAGTCAACAGATACCACCATCTGTTAGAATGGTTTGGAGATAACAGATAATTGTGACTGTCAAATTACAGACAAATAATTTGCAATAAAATAATATTGTGACTATAAATTGAGATGGAAGCTATCCTATCTTTTAAGTTGGATCAAACTACACATATTACGCAAATTTGATTAAAATCGGTTCAGTACTTTAAGAGTGCATGGATGATATATGGGCTGTGATGATGATATGATGATGATGCGGCGGAACTCCTGGGATGTAGTGAATATATATAAAAGTGCTTTACAACGTTTTCGTTTTCCATCAAAATTCCCACAAGATACCATTAACAGTGTAGCCATAGCACTGTTGATGGTGACATTTTGACTAAGACAATGACTAACCTGAAATACTAAAAACGTAAAAATAATTATAACTTGACACTGGCACCAATAGCTCGTATAAGTAGCTGATTGCCAATACACAAAGAGAAGAAGAAGAACGTTTACGTGACATCAACCTTTTTAGAGTTCCATACCCAAAAGATAAAACAGGACCCTATTACTAAGACTCTGTTGTCCATCCATTGCTTCGCCTGTCTTTTACCAGGTTGTTCTCATGAACCGTGCTAGTTGGACAGTTGAAATTTTCACAGATGATGAATTTCTTTTGCCGCTACAACGACAAACAAATACTAAAAAACAATAAAATAAATATTTAAGGGGGCTCCCACACAACAAAGGTAATCTGTTTGCTCGTTTTTGCTCGATATTGATAACAAAAATAGGTAGACGTTTGAAATATTCACAGAATATTTAGTAATATATTCCCTTTAGGAATTAATATTTAAATTAAAATAAAACAAATAGAGAATTTAAGCTCCCATACAACAAACATGATTATTTTGCCATTTATAGATAATGGTACGGAACCCTTCGTGCGCGACTCCGAGTCGCTCTTAGCCGGTTTTTTGAATATAATCGAATTATTGAGTTTTCAAACATGTGTCAAAATAAAATGTCTTTTAAATCAAAATCACTAAGAAGTATTGATATCAACTTTAAAACTAATCACCTCTAAAATAATTTTCCACTCCTTTTTAACCCAGTTAGGAGATAAATCTCAATAAAATATGAATCACATCTTTCATCAATTCTATTAAAGAATGTTTATGCAAAATTTGAAATAGATTGGACCAAGGAATCACGTTGTCCCACACAAAATTTGCCCTGCTTTTTCACCCCCTTAGGGATATAATTTCGTAAGATCCGTTCTTAGCTGACCTCTACTCAGCGAAAGAAATATTCCTACCAAATTTGAGGTTTGTAGGCCTTATGGTTCCAGAGATATCGTGATGAGTCAATACATAGGTGAAAATATAGATAGATAACTTGTTCATTCTAGAATATAATACTAGGCCAGGATTGTCTATATTTCAGAAACGTGTGACTGACCGTAACATGTTTTTAACACGAATGCAAAAAATCTTTCACTCAGATATCGAAGTTTGGACGCGTTAAGTTCGCAGTTAATAATAGCGAATAAATGCTATGTACTCTTATTGCACAATTTTAGCTTATATATGTCCCACTGAAAGGGTACTCTGTGACGGCATCTACGAATACCAACTCTTAATTTGCTCGTGGGTATCAGTTTATAATTAGTAGTCAATGAAATGCTAGTTATTCTAATTATGCTATTGAATACTTACGTAATCTGGTGTAATTAATAACAATATCAACTACACATTATTTTATTTTTTTGTTATCTCAACAGTTGATATGCAAGGAAGATTGTGCAAAACTCTTAACACATTTTTATTAAATTTTACCTCATTTACTAACATTTGTAGACACGAGTCGGCTGTTATTTATGAGAGTGTTGTATATTTTAGCTCAAAACTTTTCTAATAGTTTATTCTACACGGTCGTACAAAAAAACAAACTGTTCCTTTTAATAATAGTAATATAGCTTTAAATTATAAGAAATAATATGTAGTTCTTAATAAAAATCATGTGATAAGATCATAAGTTACATCATCATCATCATCTCAGCTCATATATGCCCCACTGTTGGGCTGAAGCCTCCTCCATAACTGAATGAAAATTGACCTACTATACCACGCTGATCAGACGTGTTGGTATAGTGTTTAGTTTCGAGTTTTCCTTCTCTTGCATAGATGTTATATGCGTTTCATATCCCTTAGTCGAGTCTTATGATCACTACGGTAAGATCACTACGGGTGAATTGTATTCTTACTCTGTCACCACACGGATAAGATAAGATCATAAGATTGTAGACCATTAACTATATTTGGGTTTTAATATACTTTTTTGGGTATTACTTATTTGTGATCCCGTTGGTATATAATTTACGCAATGTCAGTGTTCTTTAATTACACTATGTTTTCCTGAGTTACTATTTTTACGTCAACCTTTACTCATTAATCAGTTTTAGAGACAATGTAAAAATATTTAGACAGATTGTATAAGAATAGATCAAGCCGGTTTGATTCAACGTGAGCGTGTTCGGACAAAGAATCTTAAATAATCTTATGTAGATTTAGCCGTAGTTATTGTAGAAATAAATATTATTGTTTTTTTAAATTCAAATCTTATAAAATTTAAGAATATTTTGGTATTTTAATCTGATTGGTGGAGTACCTAACTCCTCCTACTAATAAAATCATTTGTAAAATTGTGTCAGTAATTCAAAAAAATATTTAATTGCAAGCTAACCTTACTTTTTTATAATATATATCTATAAAAGAGGATTTTTGTATATACGACATCGCTAAACTCAGAAACTATTTGACCGATCATTATGAAAATTGGTACGTAGGTACCTACATGTATGTTTTTTACGGAGAAGTTTTGATCCCATTGATGTAACTCGCCACCAGTTGGCGCTGTGATATATCGACTTCTACAAACTAACCAATGGGCTGAGTTTACTATTATTAGTTTATAAAAAAATAATTTTATATACAAGGTGGAGACGACCATACGACAATAATTTTAATCTAGTGTATCTGATGACTTGCCCAGCCTATATACAAACTTTGAATACCATATGTCGTATAGTTTAGCCGCAGCACATTACTTAGTGTGGAAATTGTTAATTTCCACACTCTGTATAAAAATTAAAATTATTCGCCTATCAATGAGCTCCCGCGCCGCATCGGTATAAACTAATATGAAACTAGTACCTACATATCGCCATGTTTACCAGTTCAAGTCTTCCCCAAACGTAATACAAATCAATGCATATTATACCTTATTCCTAAATCTTAAGATCCATACATATAAACCGTGTCATCAGACTTAGATGAGAAATTTAAAACTACCTAATGCGGCTTAATGAAAGAAGACCTCGGTCTCATGTTCAAAACTATTATAATAGGTCTGTAGGTCAGTGTGCCATCGTGATCCTGTGACGTGAATGTGCGTAATTAGACGCTTACTTTGTGTTAGAATAGTATTTCTTTCTCATTTACAATGCCTCGTTATAATTACACAGCTTCGGGTATACAGATATGATTTTAATTTATGGAGAATATCACGGAAATGCAGCTTTAACCATACGTACGTACCGAAAGAGATATGGAAACACACGTGTTTGTACTACCAATGGCCGGACTATTGTGCAAGCTGTACAGAGGTTACGGGATAATCAATCCTTACTGCCTCATATGGATAGTGCTCCTTCGCGTGTAAGAGTCACCCTAGATGAACAAATTTTAAATTATTTTTCTCGCAAATTTGACACAGGTTGATAATGTGGAGAACTTAAAAAAAGGAATTGTACGATCTTTCGACAAGTTAAAATACATCGCCGTCAATGGCGACCTGTTAACAAGAGTTCGAAATAATATTTTAAGACGATATAATTTGTGCGTTCGGGTCCATGGCGCACATATCGAAAATTTAAGTTTAACGACCAAGTGAATTATTAAAGTTATCGTGATTATTTTAATAAAATAATCAAGTGAGAATGAATAGCGCCAAATGTATTTACTTACGTTTCGAAGTTGTAACATATGATACCACAAGGTCACTCGCCGCTTGCCGACCACAGGTTAGTGAACTAATATTTACAAACGGTGTTCTATTTTGTTTCAATATTTATGATAAAAAGTTTGTTTGAAAAAATTGTTTTTTAAATATGCATGCGAGGACTTTTTTAATAGTTTCAAAATACTCCTATACACTAGTATTGACGGTGTTTTCATTTATTGTCGTATTGACGTCTCCACTCTGTATACATAAAAAAATAATTTTGCCTAAGTCAATTAGAGAATTATTAAACTACCAAATTGGTGTTTCTAAGTCCTAATCTTATGTCCAATAATGGACGTTGATAGGCTAATGTATGGTTGGAGGAATAGATGTAGTACTATCAGGCTTCCACCTTTCAGTGGTAAGCAAATTGACCTATTACCATATAGTATAGATTATTTATCATACCAGTAGTATAGATTATTTATCATTTACTTTTCAACTTGTTTTAAGGAGCAGATTAGTCTGTTTTTTATTAGTCTTTTACAACTAATTATTCAATTAATTTTTAAATAGTGTCGATTAGCGTTTTGGCATATCTAAAACGTAATAAGTCTATGGTGGTGCCTCCCGTGTTATTTCCGCACCCTCGCCCGTTGGGGCTGGGCGGAAGCACTCCCGCTCGGATTCATTTCTGGTTTTCGCTACTCTTTTGTCTTAAACTGTTTTAGCAACTTGTCCTCTCTCTCCCCAAGAAAATGTTTACCCACTTATTCAATGTGTGCTGCCAAGATAAGTTCTTGAGTAATTAAATGAAAAAAATCTTTCGGTACACTCCATAATTTAGTTGAAGGGACCAAACAACATTTTTATTGAGAATGTAAGACTAATGGAACACAATCTTCTTTATAGCTGTAAATAAAAATAAATACGATTTCATGTACATACATGAAATCGTATTTATTCATCCATAAAATAAGTACATCTATGTACCTAAGTACATTTTTTGTTATTTGCTATTACATATGCGCAATAAAAATTTACGTACTTTTGAAAAATAAATTATAATAGATAATTTTTGAAAATATACTTATATAATTTAAAATAAGTTTAAAATTAAGATTATTATTAAAATTTAAATTGTGATATTTAGAAAAATATTATTTTTTATATTTTTTTCTTATTTCATATTTAAAATAATGTAATCATTATTCAGAGAATTTAAATTTTGGTATTTTTTTTTATAATATAATTATTACGGAAATATTCCTTAATTAATTAAGTAAATATCACGAATTCATGATACGTGTGAATTATCCGTCAGCAAGAATATTTTGTTCATCAACCTTTCCCGTGCATAGTTGCAAAGCATTTAGGTACGCAAGTAGATAACATCATTGCTAAAAAAAAACTTTAAAAAAATCCCTGTACCAACACATTTGACTACAGTGTTACTTTGTTAGTAGATAAGATCAATTTCCTTCCCACCCATATATATATATAAAGAACCACACTATTTTATCACTCAGACGTAATAACATTAATTAATAAATTTTTATAGTTTGGTAAATATTGGCATAGATCTTCTACAATGACTTTGAACTTAGGCACAAATACTTAGTATTTATTTTTAAAATACAGATTAATAAATCCATCTATCCATCAGCTTATAGATGTCTTCTATTGAATATGGCTCCCCGCGAGAATACCTCTCATAACGGACCTTTGCCACTTGTATCTAGCGACTTCCTATTACTCCCAGGATGTCGTCAGAAGTTATCCGTTTCGTAGTCGCCACTGGGGATTGGGGATGAAAGATCCCCAATGATTGTCGGTTCGACGAGTGATGTGGCCTGTATATCGCTTTTTCAACGTGCTAATTCTTCGGGCTGTGTCAGTAAAATAACGGGTATACTGTTATTCTATGGATTTCCGTATTCCGGATTTTATTAGATATGTATAGAAACACTGAGCATAGTCCTCTTCATAGCACACCTATATTTTGAGCCTTTTTATGAAGCCAACATTTAGAAACCACGTTTCAGTGCATTGAATTAGGTAATGCATAGTTAGGTAATAATATAATAGCTTATAAGTGTCTATTTAAAATTGTAGTTAAATATCAATTTTACCGTTTCGCAATTTTTTACATAAATATTATGTTTGTATAAACATAGATTACTAAAAATGGTATCAAAAACATCATTCTCTTACTCCTATCCCAATTACTTGGGGTCAACGGTCGATACAATATGTGCTCTTCTTACATAGTACATACTGTAAAAGTTATTGGCAATAGTTTTATGACCAGCCGCCTGCCAGATGTCAACCCTCATGGGGAATGTAATTGAAGACCTAACGGCATCAGATGAAGTTGGCCCAGTGCGTTATAAGGCTATTAGTCTTCTTTTACGAAATCCACGAGCAAAGTAAGGGTTGGTAGTATTCGTAGCTACCACACAACTAAAAACAAAAGCCATACAAAAATGGTATCAAGAATGTGACCAACTTTAATTTATTCGGTGTTTGATATTTTTTTTTTTTGAAGTAATGTCATTTATTTTAAAATAAAATCAATTAAACTAACAAAACCATCTGTTGCACGCTTGTCGTTTGCGGCACATCAACAATATTACCTTTAATTAATAATAATGTTAAAGTATACTTAACTAGCTTTATCAGTGGATCGCCATTTTAAATTATGGTTGTAAAACGCACGTACCTCAATCAGCAGATAAAAAGTTAACTGTTATAATGGTGTATTCCTAGTTTTATCGCTCAGTTATTTACGCCTACGTATTCATGAGGATCTTGTAGAAATAATGTCATTTATTTGATATGCACTTTGTTATTTTTAAGGATTCGCAATATAATTATTAAAAAAAGTGTAAGTGTACTTATGTACACGCGTTAGAAGTTATACATCTTTGGCGTAACAAGGTAAAAATCTTTTCAAAAATTTTAACTTTCGCCTTATTCTACGTTTGTAGAAAAAACGACAATAACAATAGAAAAAAGGTATTTAATGCCTTGATAGTTTTATTATAACGCATTATATCTATCTAGTTTAAAAACTAAAATGTTGACTATAGCTAACTTCAGGGTGTCGGTTTTTCGTGACGGTGTGCGCGTGCATCGAAAATATTTACTCTCATCATTTTTCCCTAACGCGCCAAAAGAGTATGAGAGCTTGAGATCACTAATTATTATAAATTCAAAATAAATATTTTTAGGTTGTAATTTCCTCTAAAAGTTTCTATAATAGCTAAACCTGGTGATGATTAATAAAAATATTTGTTTAAATAATTCTCAGTCATTACTTAATGACTATCTTTACATAATTAATAATAATATTTTAATTACTAGAGGTATATCTTCCCCAGACAAATGTTAGCAGTCTTGAGTGGTCGCAGTCCGTAATTGAGTTAAAAGTAATATCTCAGAATAGAGACTAAAATATTTGAAATGACTTTCTGAAACTTATTTTTTCAAGTGCAAATTCAGAGACCGTTTAAAAGTGGGAATGAAAGGACATATGTTTAGTTACTCATTTAATTACTTGATAGTAAACGTGATCAAACATGATCAATGAATAAATTTATATAGTAAGGTTTAAAATATTTTCAAACTTTTGCAAATCAAAATATTTCCATCGTAGTTTTTTCCTAAAATAAATAATCCTTAATAACATTATAAATGCGAAAGTAACTCTGTCTGTCGGTCGCCGAAACTACTAAACCGATCTGAATAAAAATTGGTACACAGATAGTCTAGAGCCTGATAAGGACATAGGCTACTTTTTAATGCAAAAAAAGGGTTGTAAATGGGAATGAAAAGTTGTAAGGAAGTATCGACATTTTTAAAGCCAGAGGCTTGTGAACTTATTTTTAGGCTATTGATTAGACATGAATAAATATGACATTAAAATTTTGTAAAAAAATTACCCTTAAGGGGTAAAATAAAAAAAAAGGAGGAAAAACTTTAGGAAAGTAACCTTTTACGCGGACGAAGCCGCGGGCAGAAGCTAGTTTACAATAAATCAAGGGTAATTTTGCAAGAATTTCATTTATAGTAACTATAAAATAAATAAAAATCTATAATAATTATAAATAATATATTAATAATATATCTATACATATAATAAAAATGTAACGGATCGCTGTCTGTACATGGAAAATATATGAGAAAAAATATTACTAAGACCTTTATCAACACAAATAGAACCCAAAACAATGATTGTTAAAATTTTTGTCTGTTTATCTGTGCATTTGTGCACGCTAATCTCAGAAACGGCTTATTCGATTTAGACGCAGTTTTAGCTAATATATTGTGGTAAGCTTCACTTAACATTTAGGCTTTATTTCATGTCAATTGGTTTATAAATAAAAAAAATATGTCAATTTAAAAAATTCTTGCAGAAAAAAATCTTTATCGATTCTTTTCAAATTACGTACAAATATTTTTCAGTAAAAATAAATAAACACGTGTTTCAGCATTTGTTCATTTTCACCATCTGGGGGTGTAAATTAGGCCTGCGAAGCGGGTTGACCGACTCATTAAGTCATTAGCGCCAAACCGATATTATTGAAGCTGGCAACTTGAAATTTTGACAGTGGTTTCTTTCTATGACTTAGAGATTTACTAAGAAAGGATTTTACGAAATTACACCCCTAAGGGACTAACAACTAACAGAGTGTCAAAATTTGTATGGCGAGAAAAAATCTTTATTGGTTCTTTTTAAATTACGAGTCGAATCAAATATTCTATGGCAATATCTGGCATTTGTCAATTTTCACCCTCTGGTTGTATAAATTAGGCCTGTGAAGCGGGTTGAAGGACTGATTACAGCCAAACCGAAACTATTAAAGCTAGAAACATTAAATTGTGACGCACGTTTCTTTTTATGACATAGAGATTCAATATGAAAAGATTTTATGAATTCTGCCCCTAAGGGGGTAACAAAGTGGCAAAGTGTGTATGGGGAGAAAATTTCTTAATCGATTCTTTTCAAATTACGTACAAATATTCTTTGGTAAAAATAAATAAACACATGTTTCTCTCTCCCTCTCCTTCAACTCCGCAACAGTGGTCGTGGCGACCAGTGCCAGCGTGAGTGCTCACACGATACATAAAATAGACGGCAATAGGTTCTTGCCTAAGGGTTTAAGATACAGGTTAAGTTTAGCTTCAAAAATGTTCACTCTGTAACTCAAATAATAAATCATATCTAACGAGGTCGCAACTCTGCTGGTGAAACAAAACAGTCAAATTAAAAGTGGCGATAATTATATTTTTATCCCATGGTCATCCCGACTAGAAAAAAGTATGGTTCAACCAGATCATGTATCTGGACTCGATCAGGATAGAATGAGGCATGCCGGATCCGGCAAACCCTATCAGGACCAGGTCTGGTCCTGATCAGGATAGCCTGATGTGAAATAACATCAAGTATGGTAAGGCATACCGGATCAGGACCAGATCAGGACCAAATAAGGATAGCCTGATGTGAAATATCATTAAATATGGTAAGGCATACCGGATCAGGACCAGATCAGGACCAAATAAGGATAGCCTGATGTGAAATATCATCAAGTATGGTAAGGCATACCGGATCAGGACCAGGTCAGGACCAAGTAAGGATAGCCTGATGTGAAATATCATCAAGTATGGTAAGGCATACCGGATCAGGACCTGGTCAGGACCAAATAAGGATAGCCTGATGTGTAATATCATCAAGTATGGTGAGGCATACCGGATCAGGACCCGATCAGGATAGAATGAGGCATGCCGGATCCGGCAAATCCTATCAGGATCAGGTCTGGTCCTGATCAGGATAGCCTGATGTGAAATAACATCAAGTATGGTAAGGCATACCGGATCAGGACCAGATCAGGACCAAATAAGGATAGCCTGATGTGAAATATCATCAAGTATGGTAAGACATTCCGGATCAGGACCAGGTCTATACCAAATAAGGACAGCCTGATGTAAAATATAATCAAGTATGTGGTAAGGCATGTGTATATCAGGACCAGAAACAGTTTTCGTAAAACAAAAAAAATATCAAACAAAATTCAAAAAAGTATCTATCATATCATGATTGTCATATTTATGCCACGGTGTAAATTGTATTTGCATCAGAGGAGATTAATCTGAAATCATTAATTAATCATATGTATGTAATAATAATAATAATGTTTAATTAATAATATGAAAATAATTTATATTTAAAGTAAAAACAAAAATAAATAATAGGTACATTTTAAAACATAGATAGAAATAAATAAACTCATTTGCAAAAAAAACGGGCGGTTTTGATTTTCATTCATATTTAAAAAGATACAATACCAAAAAGGTTTCAATCGTTTGTACACGTTACTGGCCGGTTTTAAAAATGCTGTGGTATTTAAAAAAGTACGTTCTAAATTCAATTTTTCATTTGATGTTCATTTTTACAGAAAACCCCTTTTTATCCTACATCTTTGGCGCGAAGTTCCAGAAGTTAACATCGACTTTCATAACTTTTATTCAATTTTTATCGATTAATTTCATATCCTTGACTGTCAAAGCTTTATTTAATGCTGTTTGGCTGTATCAAAAATGGTAGATAAAGTGGTAAAAGCTACCAAAATTATCGCGCTGCTTGAAGAGGGTTGCAGCCAATGTTTCGCGGCTAGGAGGCTAAATGTTAGTCGCTCGACAGTCCAAAGGACCTGGCAGCGATATCAGGAGACTGGTTCCGTCGAGAGAAGGCCTGGTTCTGGAAGAAAACCATGTACCCAACCACGGGATGATAGTTTTCTTGTGAGTCGCGCATTGAGAAATCGCAAATCTTCGTATGTGGATCTTAAGAACAACCTCCAAGAAGTAAGAAATGTGCATATTAGTCTATGGACGGTCAGGAGGAGGCTTCTCGCTGCCAATATACGCAGTCACCGCCCGGCCCGCGGCCCCAAATTACTCCGTGAGCACAGAGTTCACAGGCTTAGGTTCGCTAGAAATTGTGAATCATGGACTCAAGACGATTGGAATAGGGTTTTGTTCTCTGATGAAGCCAGGATATCTCTGTTCGGTGAAGATCGACGTCGGCGAGTGCTAAGAAGACAAGGAGAACGCTTTGCAGAGGCATGTTTCGAAGAAATCACACCTTATGGTGGGGGCTCTGTTATGTTTTGGGCAGGAATAAATTCAATGGATCGTACAGAGTTAGTCTTCATTGAAAACGGCTCACTGACTGGGCATCGATACATAACGGAAGTTCTAATTTCTCATGCACAACCCGCATTGGCCGCTCTAGGTGAAGACTCGATTTTTATGGACGACAATGCTCGCGCCCACCGATCCCGCGATGTTAATGCGTATGTGCAAGAGGTCGGCATTCGTCGTTTGGATTGGCCAGCTCGAAGTCCCGACCTCAATCCCATAGAGCATGTCTGGGACGTTCTGAAACGGCGTGTGAGATCAGTACACCCGGCTCCGCAGACCATCAGAGAGCTGAAGAATGTGATTACTGCGAACTGGAACGTATTCCGCAAGCAAGTATCCGGGATATACTCGCTAGCATGCCCAGACGAATTCAAGCTGTGATTTTAGCTAGAGGGGGTCACACTCGATACTAAACATTTATCAGCTTTTACTTTATTAAAGAAAAACAAACAAAAAAACTTTTTTATTTTTACTTCATGAGCATATGCACTACTAGCGAATATACACTACTAGCGAGGTTTAGCATTATTTCCCATAAATTGTATCTAAATTTTATGAAATACTGATGAAAACGATTATTTTCTTATTAATTTACCAAATTGTGTGGATAAAACTACCTATAATTATCAAACAAAGAAATATTAACATTTGAAATGGTTCATTGCTTAGGTGCCCGTTTTTTTTGCAAATGAGTGTATAATAATATTGTAACAACCATTCTAACATTTAATGTTTTGGGTCATAATAAATTGATGGCGTTAGTAAGATGACGTTATTATCAGAATCGCGGTGTTAAGATTCTCCGAAGCGTAATGACATCGCCTAATATTAAATTAGTTGTTATCGAATCAGATCAAAACAGATCGATCAGGTCATGAATGAGGAATTTAGGCGACAGTTGAAGTCGTTAGCATCTGTTGGTTGCGCCCTAATTGGAACGGCTCACTGGGACTCTCTATGATAAGAATATAGCACTGCATTCGCTGCCTACTTCATATATTAATTTATCAGATCGGGCATGCCCGGTCCGGTCCTGCTAAGGAAGACGAAAAAATTTCTAGTCGGGTAGCGTGCCGTACACGTACGTCTACGTTATACGGGCGGCCACCGCAACCGGGTATCGTCTCGAGTCGAAGCCCTCATGCAGTGAACCTCAATACAGGTACTCACGCTTGCGCCGCCCAAAGCACCGACGGTAGAGCGTGTCAACGTAGAGTATTTTCTCTCGGACCCACCCTACTGCCTAATTCCGTTAGTTGTTTTTACAACTAACTCGCAGAAGGCGGCGACCGCATCCCAGTTTCTGACGCTGTTAATCATCGTCCTAGCGACAAACCTTCAACACCTTGCATTGCTTTTTCTATTTAACTCAGTCAGAGATGACTTCTGCGTGGACGAAGTCGCGGGCGAAAGCTAGTTAATAATATATTAAGAAATCCACTAATTTATGTATGATATTTAAAAAAAATATTCTAACACCTAACAACTAACACCTGTACTGTTATTTTAAAATTCCTTTATGATTACCATAATTTTTTAACTATTACGTGCAAGACGATGGTTATATTTCAAAGTCAAAAACGTCCAAATTACGCAGCATGTATCATTTCATTATTAATTATAATGGTCAATGCTAATATTTACATATAGATATATAGCTAGCTTCTGCCCGCGGCTTCGCCCGCTTAAAAGGTTACTTTTCTAAAGCTTTTCATCCCTTATTTTTATTTTACCCCTTAAGGGTAATATTTTTAGAAAATTTTAATGTTAAATTTATTTATATCTAATCAATAGCCTTAAAATAAGTTTCAAGCTTCTGGCTTTAAAAATGACAATACTTCCTTACAACTTTTCATCCCCCTTTACAGCTCTTGTTTTTGCATTAAAAAGTAGCCTATGTCCTTTATCAGGCTCTAGATTATCTGTGTACCAAATTTCATTTAGATCGGTTCAGTAGTTTTGTCGTGAAAGAGCGACAGACAGACAGACAGACAGAGTTACTTTCGCATTTATAATATTAGTAAGGATTAAGCTGTTATTACTATACTATGTTACTATTTAATTGTCGTACTATATATTCAAATTAAGAGGTAAAGAGGTTGACAGATCAAGAGATGGGAAGATGAAATTAGAAAAGTAGCGGGTCAAACATGGACCCGTATAGCTAGGAACAGTATGTAAATCTTTAGAAGAGACCTTTGTCGGAAGACAAGTTGTACAGAAAGAACCGTTTGCCGATAAGCAATAAAATAAAATAATATTTTATTCGTACATCCCTCGTCAAAAAAAAAAACTAAGTAATTTAGATTTTTAGATACAACAATTTTATTTTATTTTATTTTATATATATTCAAATAATAAAACTTGAAAGTATATCAATTGTAAGTAATATACTACCTTATAAGAATCACAGTTCCTAAAATTAAATTCCATCATCATCTATGGTGGAATTTAATGTATATGAGAAAGAGAATCCATTTGACGTATTGGATCACAGATCAAAAGCGTGAAGGAAATTTAACGTATCCAAACAAAGGCATATCAATCAGATAAGCTGTGGTAAGATATGTAGAGGTATACTACGTCGGTATTTATCGGCAATAACCTGCCTGCACATCAACCCCCTCACCATCCCGCTCAAACAACGGTACACCCACGGACTCTCGATCTACTCATTTCGTATGCAATTTTATTCATTATTTGTAATCTACTTCAATCGAATAGGGTCTTGGTATAAATCACTTTTAGGATTTGCTAGATAGGACGTATGTAGATTGAAGCTTTTAGTGTGAAATTTAAATGTGACGTGTCTTTGTGTCTGTAGACGCGCTAATAAAGCCAACCTTCCACGAATTCGATATGTATGAAACGATTCACGTTAGAAACTCATTTGACTAAAACAAATAACACTTACTTTCTTTTATTTTCTTATGAGCTCACCTTTTAAGATGATGATGCGACTTTTCTTTTTATTTTCATATTATTCTATATCGTAATGGCTATATGGTCGTTATAGATTTAAATGAACGCTAAAACTACAATTATACTTATATAATATTGCTAAAATTTCTAATAAATCATAAAAGATATGACTTGAAAATTAATTAGACAACTAGTATTACAAGAATGTTGCAATCAGTAATGTTATTAAGATTTACGAACATATAAGTAATTAAAGACAGTATCCGCGCTACCTGATCCAACGCCGATCGGAGGTGCGACAGAGGCGAGTACGTGCACTTAATGCTGTCCTAACAGAATCAGCGAATAAACGAAGTGGACGTCTTCACGCACAGGTTTTAAAAAAATAATGGAAAATACGGTATAAGTGTAAGTGATGGTATCGCATTATTTTCAGGCTATTACAAAATACAATCGAAGTATAATGTATTATAGTAAAACCTTATGCCATACCGTTTGGCTGATGAAGATAATTTATTCCTTACTATAGAAAAGACTAAGGCCAAAAATTAAAAATGTATAATGTTTTATTGATGGCAATATGACTTCATTCTATTAAGAAACGCCAAGGTAATAATTTAAAAATAAAAAAAAGAATACTTCAAGTTTAAACAATTTTAACTTAAATAAATTATTTTCGATTTAATTCAAAACTTAATAAATGTATATTGTTTTAAATATCGCTGTTAAAAATAAAAATTGTGAAAACCTCTTCATATCTCATAGATATTTCGACGGTGTGATTAACACACACATTAAAAGCGCCGGAAGAAATGGCGTTCAAATTATAACCTGCCATTTTGTAGCTACCTATCGCCGTTTAAGCAGACAATACCTGAACCCTATTCCCTGAATAGGATTTAGGGTGAATATTTGCTAAAACATTCTCAGTATTACAGATAACTGGGACAGAAACGATGATAATGGTGTTAATAGATGAACTAGTTATTCTTAAAGTATATTTAAATATGCCTAGACCAGGTATATTTATAGGGTACCCGTGGCCCGCTCGCACGGCGAAGAGAGGTGCTTGCAGGGTGGGTCTATGAGGTCGTGCGCCGCCTTTCCACCGCAAAAAAAAAAAAAAAACAAAGACCAGGTATATTTACATTTTCTTAAATGCATTAACAGCATACATTATGTGTGATCTCCTCTACAATAGAAGAAAAATTGATCTCTTATACCACGCTGGACAGACTATTTGGTATCGAGTTCTATTATAATATTTCCTAGTCTTGCATGGATGATAGTCTTATATTTATATTCCTTAACCGTTTTTTAAGATAACCACGGGCATTATTCCTTCAATATACGGCAAGTAATTGAAAATTATAATAAGTTAAATAAGCGACTAGGAGAGTGGCCCTCAACCACTAGCGCCCACAGCAATACTTCTATAATATACACGGAAGGAACACCGCGGTGTTTCAAAAAAACCAACAAAAATACAAATAATAAAAAAAAAACATAATAAGTAAGGAATTTTAAATATATAAATAATTTTGAACATAATAATGTTAGACATTAATGAAAAATTCTATGTATGTTGCTGTCATGAATATACATTTTAGTATAAGCCAATTGTGAGACATATTCAACTGGCAACCAGAGCTGGACCGTGAGTTTAGAGGCCCTAGGCTAATACTACTTAGGGGCCCACCTAATTACTCAAAGTATAGAAAAAAATAAGACAATAAAATATTTGATTTATATTATAGTTTGTTAAATACAATTGTAAATAAATTGACAAATTATGAAACAACCTTTCTGCACTCTCCTTTGGCAAATTATTTAAATCATTATCGTCTATTTTTGACTTTGACTTTACTTAGATGGGGGCCCCCTTGAATCCATGGGGCCCTAGGCTAAAGCCTTAAAAGCCATATGGTAGATCCAGCTCTGCTGGCAACACATATAAATGACTCAAAATAAAAATTAAGCAAGACTTGAGTAGGTACAATGAGAACTCAGGTTCAACAGTGGTTCATATTTATCAACGGAACAGAAGAGAAAGAATTTATAGATTTAGTTAGATTCATTATTTTATTATAAGTGCAATCCTCTTCTTCTACTTTTTCAAAATATACATCACGCTTTTGGACTAGAAACTCCTCCACAATACATGATATTTACCAAATTCTTGTTGCAATATGTCTTCTTCCTGTAAATATGCTATTTAATTACCTACCTAAATTGCTATCAGTTTTATATGCCACGGCAAAGAAATTGATTTTGAATTTTTACAATAAACTACCTAAAGATATCCGAGATATGCCCATAAATAAGTTTAAAAAGGCTATCAAAACTAGACTTTGTAAAAAAGGATATTACAACATTTCGGATTATCTAAATGATAATACGGAATGGTTATGAGTTGCTCCTCTCTCAGCAATTACTTTATATAATTTTAACTTTTACGTTGTTTTAGTGCTGATCCTCACTGTCGTCTGAACTCTGTATATTTATCATTGTCACAAATTGTACAGTGTAGCGTGTTTTGCCTAACGAGTTATTTATTGATTTAATTGAGCGATTTGATTGTAATTTATAGATCTTGGTGTGGTCATGCTCACTAAAAAGGTCTCTGCCTGCGGTAGCTACGTGAGCGGGTCTCTCCCTTCCCTCGAATGTGGTTGAGGGGCGTGATGGCTGCTTTAGTAGTTAACTCGTGATCGAGTGCCGCTTGTGGAATCTGGTCCAACCATTTCTGTTCTTTTTTGTGTTTTTTGTTAATGGTGTATTTAACTTTTAAAAAATAAATCTTTACTCGAAGGGCATCTCACTGGAGCTAATGGGGATTAAACATGTATCTAATAATATTAGAAAAACATACAATTTAAAAAAAAAATGACGAGCCCACTGAGTTTCTTGCCGGATCTTCTCAGTTTGTGGCGGCTTTCCGATCCGGTGGTAGATTAATTTAAAAAAATAAAATGTAATATTGACAATATGTAAGTGCCCTTTTAGGGCTTATGCATAATAAATGATTTGATTTGATTTGATTTGAATTATTTTCCTACTCAACAACCTCATCATCATTTTTACCAGAATTAAAAGATTTTTAAACAAATAACTACAATTTGTATATTCAAAACAGTATTCAAAGAGCTATTTGAGCTGATAATTTCTCTAATATTATTGTTTTCACTCTTTAATATTTTTATAGGTAGATATGTATTTTTTTTTTAAATTACATTGCTCGTAGCTCCCAGAAGGCGACTAAGAGCTTAACGTAGACTACCTTTATCTGATGCTGTCTGATCAATAATTAAATTTCAAAGAGAGGTTGATGTTAGGCAGTTGACCGATCATAAAACTATTACTAAAATATTTGCAGTGTGTACTCTATATATGCCGTCAATTCTAAGGATAAAAAAAGATGATGATGTCATGAAGATTTTTTTTAATAAAACAGTGATAGGGTTGATAGATTCTTAGATACAACAGATGACTAGAAATTTAACTATATATAAACCTAATTAGTTACCAAAGAAAAATAAAACATGTAAACATATTTGTAGCACTCTGTCTACGCATTTACGCTTGCGCAGTGAATACGCTGGAGCGTAAGTTTTACCTACACTCATCTAAGCAACAAGTCTATTTGCAAACGTGGAATCACTTACAAAAAAGCTATTTAATATGTACATATTCAGCTCTTTATTACGAGATATAACATTAATATGCTTCATATATCTATTTAAGGATCGTAAATTAATCTAAACTTTGAAAAAGACGAGTACCTATATATAGGTAAGTTAGTAGGTGCTTTTCTTCAAGTCTTATTCGATACCCGTAGAAAGAAGTTTTGACAAATAAAATGTAATTGATATATTTACTTACTTATTTTATATTATCATTATATGTCCTTTCCCCTGTCTCAATATTGACTAATTCTTCCAAATACAGTTCATATTAAATGTTTGATGACATAGTCGCTGATGACATAGACGCTGGTACTACGCAAGTTATAAACATTCACAAATCCTTTTTCAAATGACTTACTATATAGAGTTTGGGTAAGCAACCTAGCGGCCTCATCTTTTTAAAATTATCCCTTTTTTATAAATTGCCTAGTTAAAACACACACATCTAATAATCATTCAACAAATTTTCTTATTATCTTTTCATTTCCGGTGGCTCGCTAGCTCGGTGAAGAGAGGTACATGTAGGACGGGTCTATGGAATTGCGCGCCGCTTCTTCTGTCGCTCCGGACGGATTAAGCGTGGTGTAACCACCCCATAGCCCGCCGCAAAAAAAGAACCTGTGTTTTCATTCACCGTTAAATCAATTAACAAATAATACATTTTTTAATACGCATATAACTTCGAAAAGTCGAAGATATGCACCGTAAATTCGAATCCCAAACATCTGCGAAGTAGGCACTATACATTTCCACTAAAGCGTTGCTGCTAAATTTTATATTTTGTTCTACTCTAGGAATCTTTCATCATTGTCTTAAATATCTTTTTTCCCTGTTTTGGATTCTTCTAAAGCCACATCACTTAACACGATCGTTTCTTGATCATCGAACGAGACTTTAGCGAAGCCATCAATCCAACTGCTGGGTATATATCAAATATAACTACGGGTAATTCACTCCGTCAACTTCGAAGTTGTCAATAGAGAAGAAACTTTTCTCTGAACTGTTTTTCGTTTCCTCTAAATATAAATAGTGTCTACCTATAACTATTTATCCATTTTCTCTTGCTTGTGAGTGTAAACAAGCAAGCAGCACACCTGATGGTAAATGTCACTGCTGCCCATGGACCTTTGCTATACCGAGGGTATAGCTGGGCCGCTGGCTGCTAACACAAAACCAAAACCCACCCAGTTGGGCTTACGGCTCTCTCGCTCATCGAACGAGGCGCAATAGCACATTGCCATTACTCAGACGTCGATCTTCTGCGAGAGTGTGGTACTACCCCGGACGGAGCGGCCCGCGGCTGGAGATAGGGAACTGTGAGAACACAGCGTGGTCCTACCACTTTAAAATCCTATCTTATCTATTACGATAATTAAAGACAATTTTAGCAAAGTTTTTTTTTTTGATAAGTTCAAATTTAACTACGCAAATTTATGATGTAATAACATGGCGGGAGTGTTCGCCTACCTCTCCTCCGTAATAGGAGGGAAATTAACCTACTATACCGCGCTGGTCAGACGTGTTGGTATAGGATTTTGTTTCGAGTTTTCCGTTTCTTGCATTGATGTTATATGCGTTTTATATCCCGTATCGATCGTAGGATGACGTCCTACGATCACCCACTGGTAAGTTAGGGTGTGGTGAATTGTATTCATACTCCGTCATCACACGGATAATAACAAATAAGAAATTTAAATTTCATAAAATCGCTGCCACACGTTTTTATTTTATACAGATATGTATCTAATGTTTCTTTATAAAACGTAAGTTATGTAGGTATTAGATTAGTTGAACAATTGACATAGTTTAGTTATTATCAAAATATTATTACCCACTTTACTGCGCGTTGTTATATATGCTATTTTATAAAATTACTCCAGCTCATACCTAATAAATATAATGTACGTGATTATTTCACATTAAATAAAGGATTCTTTCAACAAAAAAAAAACTCTACATTAATTTAACTAACTTATTTTAACAAATTCATTATGAATATTGTGTTAATAAATCGTATTACATTTAATTGTATTTATGACTTCTAAGATGTTACTTAGAGGGCTACTCTATACATTACAGTTAAAATTGTTTCATATAGCTTAAGTATGTACTAATTTACACGTTACTTATTAATTAAGCGCACTAATTACTACCTTGTCGGATTAGCTTGTTCTAAAACTGTGCCCGGTAGAATATTGCTTGCAATATTACTTGGGGATCTGAAATAACAACGTTGAATTTTTGTACAATACTTTTACTAACCCTTTCAGAAAATTATATATATACATACATATCATCACGCCATATCCCTTACAGGGTAGGCAGAGAGAACAGAGTGCCAGAGAATTCTATCCTTGCATACTTCACTCGCTTCCTCAACATTAATAATTCTCTTCATACACGCTCGCCGGTTTCGGAGACTCTTGACTCCACCTTCTTTCAGTACGTGACCAATCTGGTCTAGGTAGGTGAGTCTCGGTCTCCCCCGGTACCTACATCCTTCCACTTTCGCATTGTATATATCTTCTTAACCAGACGTTCATTCGGCATTCTTTCCACATGTCCGAACCATCGGAGCATTCCCTTTCGCATCTTTACACCAATACTCTCTTTCATACCTACTCGCTCTCAGAAAATTAAAGGCGTAAATATATAAAAATCTTATTGGTAGTGTTAAAATCTAAGTTTTATGATATATATGTAGATAGATAATGGCTTCTCTCGCTACTTATTTGCAATAAAAAATAACTTAAACATAAAACAGGTTATTTTATAGCTTACCAACCATCTAGCTTGACTTAACACATACCAACGCTAAAAATATATTGCATTTTTTAAGCAAGAAGCAACGCGTTTACAAAACTTTATTGATTTTTTTTATCGGTTTCGGATATTATCATAAGCGAACTTTGGAACACGTGTTTTTTTTTGTGTATCTATTAAGTTTAGCTGCCTAATATAATGGCACTCATAGATCGTTAAGAATAAAAGAGAAATCATAAATTGCAAAAATAGTTTTAGTCATATGCCTACCTATTATAGGTGTAACGTATGTGTGTGTGAGAGCTGTATGGTAGCGGCTTCGAATACTACCAACCCTTACTATGCTCGTGGATATCGTAAAAAACGACTAAGAGCCTTATAACGACCTGGGCCAACTCCATCTAATGATGTTTGGTTAACAATTACATTCTCAAGAAGGGTTGACATCGGCCAGGCGGCCGGTCATAAAACTATTGCCAATACAATATGTACTATGAAAGAAGAGTACCTACATTTTATATAGCCCCAAGTAATTGGGATAAGAGTAGGAGAATGATGACCTAGCTGTTATATAACATCGTAAGTACATAATAGATTATTTTCTTCTTATCAGGCCACTGTTAGACGTAAATCTCCTACAGATGAGGTAAATTAACCAACACCCCGTTGACCAGATGGGTGTAGAGTTCCTATCTTATTACAGTAAAATCCTTAAATTGTAAAATTCGCCTTCTTTAAAAATTTACGTCATATGTATAAAAAGCTTTAAAAAAAATGAAGATAGTAGGTAGGTATATTTTGCTTTATGCTAACCCAATAGCAATATACTACATACCTACATGTTATTAAGCTTGTAATGACTATGTAGAGCAATTATCAAGCTATTTGTCTGCCATCTTTTTCTTTTTTTCTACTAATCCTTAATATTTTTTCTTCACTATTAACAATTTATTTTCTTTATATTCTTCGCTATTCATCTTTTATTTTTTTACAAAAGTATTTTTCAAAAAAGTTACTTAGGTAAGAACTTCTTTAAAAAAATGTACCTACCTACAATCTGAGTAACGATGCTCAAGCGCATCCGAAAGTGTGATAATTATTGTTTATCGTATTAACTTTACATGGGTAATTTCTGGCTGTCAAGAAAATTTCTGTAGACAAGACAATTATATAAAATAATAACATAGACAAAATAACGTCTCTGAAAAAGACAACAAAATAATAAATGCGGCAATTTATATGTCATACGATAGCTCACACACACTTGTCTAATTATATATGGTAGGACGACTGGAACGGATTTTCAATAGGTGTAAGTTCGAGTCCCAAGTGTGACATTCATTTTTTACTCGCAAACAAGAATTTATAAATAGAAAAAAATAGTCACAATTATTTTGCTACGTGATAGGTAAATGATTGAGAATAGAATGTGTCACAATTCTTCACTTTCCTGAGGGAACAACAGGACTGTCGACAACAGCATTCACCTCGAAAACTTATAGCACTAATCATGATTTGGTACTCATCAGTCTTCCAAGGGTAGCGATTATGATAATAATCACCCTTTTACAAAAAAATATTACCCATATCCAACAGTGGACATCGGTAGCCTATTACATGGATGGATCAACAAATATCTACCTACCTATTTTTTACTTTTCAGACTAATTAGGTTATATGTAGTTGAAAATTGACAATAAACTGAGTATTGAATTGTATTAAATTCAGTAGATATCAACTTGAGTCTAAACTTTGTATCAACAGTTCCTTATTTATTACCTAATAGGCTCAAAGTATCAGTAAAACTAGATTTATTGAGTTGCTTACTAGTTGACTTCTCTTAACCACGAATGAAATTAAAGAAAATATAGAAACAATATTGATTAATGCCATATTCTTTCCTTCACATGGAATAATAATATATGTTTAATTGATTCACAGCTGGTAGATACATTAACTGCATTATAAAATTGTTTAATATAAATATTATTAATTTAATTATGTATAAGAATAATTACTCAATAAAAGTCCAAATTAAACTAATTGACATTATAACGTAAAGAGACGTAGACTATAAAAAATAAAATCAACGGTTTCAGAATTTAAAAAATCAAATGTACAAGTGTTTGATATATTGTAGTGAAGTAATGTAAGAACAATGCAGTGTTGCTGATGTAACGAGTCAAAGGATTAAGGTCATGGCTTTGTTATAAGTGTCGAGCGGGTTGGATGACAGCACAGCGTGCGGTAGCGACGAGAGCGCTGTGATGAGTGTCTTTAGACTGGCGTCGCGCGCCGCTCGTCCCAATTGGTCGTTCGTAGGCGGCCCGCCCAGAGGAGGGGGCAACGCACACAATCTCACACTCACCTAAGATAATTTATTTTATGTTATACCGTTTGAATATTTTATATCTGTGTGAGTTTTTTCGGTCGGTATGCGTTCAGTGTGAAATATTCGCGCGATAAGAAAGAAGAGGGGAACAGATCGATCGGGGACGTTGCGCTTTTTATTTCAATACTTGGTCGTGTTATTGTCATAGTTTAATTGTACATTGTAATATAGCTGGGATACTTTGTACCGTTTAAGCTACCATTTCGTATTTTCGCTATTATTTTACAATTCAAACTGAAATAATATGTAGAATAATATGTAGAGATATTATTTTTTAGATTTCTTACAAAAATAAATATCTACCTAAAAATAAATATATAATAAACTTAATGAACTAATTAAACTAACACATTACAATCTAATTATTTTATAGACCTGTGTTAATAAAAAGCAGGTCTAATTGGTTTTTGGAATCAAATTATACCTATGTTTAGACTTTTCTATAATTTGTAGAGAAGCGGATCCTTTTTCCAAATAACTTTAATAGATTTGAAACACTATAAGTAGCTAGATAGTTATTCAGTTTATCTTAACAATTATAGGTGGTTTTCTTTTACTAATATAACTAATATTAATTAAGTAAAATCTTCAATAATTAAAAACTTAAGTATCGTATGATATGAACAAGTGAAACTCGCAAAATAGGATTTTTTTTAATTATTTAAGATATTATGTACTGATCCTTACAATTATACCTAAACGTTGCTTACAGATAGCACAACTACTGAATTTAATGACAGCTTGCTAAGTAGCCACAGCTACGTTTCACATGGAGCGATAATAAAATTACAAATGTCGTGGTTACCTTTAATCAAATGCAAAGCTATCATTAAGTCGACGCTTCGGCAAACGCGCTCATCGTGTGCATCGTCACTGTTAATTATCTCAGTATAAGTATATATTATATATAAAATAAAATAAAAGAGAGCGCTCCGTACCAATACTAACATAAAAAAATACGAGAAAAGAAAGAGAAGCTTTAAAAAAGAAAGGAGTGCATTTACCCCCACCTTTGACGGCCCCCACCACGTCGAGCCGCCCCTACGGCAGGCACCACCCACCGCACCGCAAAAATCGAGAGCGTCGACGGCGGCGCGGGGTCAAACGGCGACGCGAGCGTGAAAAGAAGGAGCGGTGTGCGAGCATCACGCACACAGTGGTGAGTGTGCGTGTGCGCGCCGAGAGGGACGGACGAAGCGAGAACGAGACGGCGGCGCCAATTACTATCACCTGGCGGGCAGCTACCGCATTACCCACTGCCGCCGCGCGCGCGACCACGCGCCCGCTGCTGCTCCACGCGGCTCGCTCCGCTCCTGACACGCTCCGCTCTATACCGGCCCGACTCTAACGCAATCGATATTCACTCTCGCCGTCGCGGCCCACCGCCGCGACTCACCACTGCTACTGCATCCCGGGTTGATCAAGCCGGGGATGCACCGCCGTCCATCAGCCTTCAACACGCGTCAAAAGTAGTGCCAGCGCGCGACAATGCAACTGTGAAGTGTGTGCGGACAGTGACACAGACATATACGTTAACGACGACGCTTAACGTGATATTTACAAGTTAACTGGCGAGTTACACAGTGAAAGATGACGTCCCAGTTCGCCTTCCGAGGATCTCCCCCAAATCAGGTGAGTCATGTTCAAATTTTCTTTTCCAAATTTGAACTAAATATGAGAATAATTGGTAGAGTCCCATAGACTGCGAATATTTCACAATGAACCAAATTAGGAATGTAAATTATTACTTTTATAGTGTTTTTATTAGTAGTATACATACATAATTAAGTGTACAGTGATATTTTCACGTGGTGATATGTTTAGAAAATTTAATTACCATGATAATAATATAATGCCCACTAAAACATAAATTAATGGTAGCGTATCAAAGTTTCACAAATGTTCATTATTCTGGAGCCTTGTATATTACATATAACTTTAAAGTAAAATAAAAATTCAAATTAAGAATAATTCACGTGTAAACCAATTGTTGTAAAAATAAAATAAAACGTCATAGAATGATTTAGATACAGTTACACTTATTTTTAATCAAATACAAAAATTATGGTAGGCATATCCAAATAGCCGATACAGAACCCGTTACGGTTCTGTATTTATATATCAAATAACTTGTTGGTCATACAAAGAACAAGCGTCAACAATCAACTAATTAATGTACTTAACTCATGCTATTGTAATATATAATTTAGACTTAAATTTCATTAAAAATATATATATATATATATATATGTTAATATATATCTTTAGGACCTAATTAACAAGGCCACATATTTATATGTAGAGCATATACATAAAATTATAATTATTTTATTAGGCACATATGGAATACCTATTATTTATTCGCATTACTATTATCATGATAATGCTATTATTGTATTATTCGATGGTGATGCATTTATATTATACCATTTATTCATTTAAATACTTTATTATACTTGACCTTGTTTATTACTTACGATTTTTTTTTGCCGCCGCAACCATCTATATTCGCAAAATAATATTTTATTATAGTATAAAACTAGATAATTCAATTTTATTAAGCATAGGTATTTAAAAAAATAATTAAATAACTTTTATGGAAATAGTTAATAAAATTAACGTGACTTTTATCTGATAATTATAAACGTATAAATAAGCTTTTTGTTATTAAAATTCTCTTGTTTAACTTTAAATTGGCACAATTTATTTGATTTGATATTAATTTTAAAAGGTATCTAAGTTAATCAATTTTATTAATATAATCCAATGGATGGATAGATCACAGATAGTTTGCCTGAAACATTTAATTTCTGGTACATCACCAAAATAGTGACAATTAAATATCTAATACAACAGCAATATTTTCCTAAATTTTCCAGTTGTCTTATACAACATTATAGAATTTGTGTCAAAAATACTTCATACAGAGATTTAAAAGAAAATAAAGATTGTAAATATACTTATATCTGCTAAAACTAAAATAAAAAAGGATTTATTTAGTACCATTTTTATCTTAAACTCAAAATTACAATCAATACTTATTGTTTGTATTAGATATATTGAATTTTCATTTACTTTTTTACCTGTTTGTTATTGTTTATCTAAATACATTCATATTATCAAAAATTAATCTAAATATTAACCGTAATATTATGAATGCAAACTTTTTTAATTATAAATAAATAACGTTATAGAATTATTTACGTATTCGCTTTTGTAATTAATATATTGATAGCTATTTATTACATATGTATATTTGATTATCCAAAAATGAAATATCTCTACATATGAAGGGTACTTAGTAGGTATATAGGCTTCATTCCAAAACTAGTTTAATATATCGCTTGACCGGAAGAATAGTGTCACAACTCTAAAAATTACAATTTTTATTCTATTTCAATTTTTGATGGTGGAAGGGTTATATTAGATATAAGTTCACCCTGTCAACTCTTCATAATGCTGACGTTCGTGCATTTGGAATCGCTGCTGAACCGAGCTGAAATAAAAGGAAATACTTATTTTGACCCTTCTGAAAAATTTTTCTCTTTTGAATTGTGTCACTATTCTTCTGAGCAAGCGATATATGCAATTTACAAATTTTGACTGCTCTTATAGGCTTTGTCCACTTTTTCCTTTCGTAAACTTCACATGCAAAAAATCTATTATTGAAGTTTTTCACATAGATATAAATCTATACGATTATTTTCATTAATTAATTCACATTCAGAGATACAAATTTTTATATAATCTTGAACAAAATATGTCCATATATATTGGTCCTTAGAGTTATAACAACTTAAGTATCGAAATTTTAAATAAACACAATGGAATTAGGCATAAAACATGTGTAGCTGTGTAGGTACCTATATGGATTATGACGTCTATAGATTATTGTTAATAATATATGTGTATTATAATTACTTTGTGAACAAAATCTTATTTATTCAGTCAAAAAAAACGTTATTTATAAAATCTAATAAAAATATCTAGGTATTATATAATATAATAATTAAAAAAGGTCAAAAATATAACTTATTTATTAATCATGCAACTTTACTTTCAATTTGTTTAAATTTTATTTAACTTAGCATGAATTAATTGGATTGAATTAATGAAATTTGATATTTTTCGACATATTGATCATTAATTAAATAAATATCTTGTCCATACTTGTATATATTTAAATAAATATCTTGAAATGATCATTTTAAAATTGACTAGTAGGTAATATATTTTTAAATATTGAAAATTTACTGTCATGATGTTTTTTAAATCACTGTATTTTTTCACTAGTGTGTTTACAATAAATTCTAAAGAATAGTCTGCATTTAATCTGTCAAAATCGTACATATTATTTTATTTAAATCAAATCATTAAGTATGGTTTTACGTAAAGATATAAAAAATCACAATTTATTCAGTTTTGATCAAAAATTATTCTGTTACCAATATTACTAAATACAATTAAAAATAAAACCAATATTACTAAATAATATTATTAAATACTATTTAAGAATAAATTATTATGTTAATACTAAGTTGGTCAAAAGTGCTATGTTTATAGTCTTAAAATTCATGATAAGAAAATAGTATTTATTAAAATTGTTTCTACACAATTCTGTGATAATAACAATCAAACATATTCTATAGTAGGAAACATTTTAAAAACATCATACATACAAAGTAATCCTTGCAGAATAACTTTTTTAGAACTAACCTAACAAATTTTTGGTAAAATTTCGATAAACCGGCAGATATAACTTCAAATATATTTAATTATAAAACTAAAACTTGGCAAAAGAAATTAGGAACAAACTACCTATATATTTTTAGATTATACAGTGTTTCTTTTTCTAATATTATCAAGTAGTTGGATAACATTTTCTCGTTTTCCTTTTTATCTCGTTGAAATCTTCTGGCACTTACATAGATATTAATTTTAATGGTTTCAAAGGCAAGCTTTCTTATATAATTTTCATCCTAGATGATAATGATATATAAGGAATCTAATTGATAGTCTATGGTCGTTATATAATTGCTGATATAAAACCAAATAACCTAAATTTGGAATAGACGGAATGAATTCATATGGTCAATTTGCGAATCCGCGGAATGGTTACTTGTATCAATCATATTATAAACAAAATTTACTATATCTTATCCCTAATAATAACTTTATCGGTTAGAGAAAAATAATATTAAAATATCTATTGCACGACTTGACTACTTATTAAGAAAGGTAGTTAAATAACAGGTATGCTTAAATATTAAAATAGAATGTCTATTTTTAATAGATTTAGACATATCTAAAGTAAGAGTTAAAGATAAGTATACCTTGTGCTCTAAGTATATTTACTTCCTTGACTAAATATATCTACAAAGAAGGATAGACTAGATATTTTTTATAAAGAATCTATAACATTAAATATAGGTAATTTAATGTATTTATAATAATTGTTTCGATGTCAATATTTTAATCAATCAAGTTCTGAATTAAAATGTTAGTTGAACAAAATTTAATAAAAAATCTTGTATAACTGTTTAATAATTATATATGTAAAAGCATATATAGGTAGTTAGGCTCGATGATACATTTTATCTAAATATTCTATTAGCTAAAAACAATCAGCAGTGTTAATAAAAAAAAACAGTGTTCTAATATCTAGAACATTCACCAACTAATCAGATAACCTCTCTTATTATAAATGCATATTATTTAAAAATGAAATATTATATCTCGAGTATCTATGATTCATTAATAAATTATTAGATTCACTGTCACCCTTATTTATTATCTGATAACAGTATATTAAATTTCACACTTATATTAATATCATTTTGGTCAAACTTATCTGTCAATAGAGTTAGGTTTGCGAGTTATAATTAAAACAGTCAAGTCTATAGTAGGTATACACAGGTAAGTATGTAGCGATTGTTAATAAAGATAATATCGAATGATTCGGTCAATAGTAGAATGCGTGCCGTTCGCGATCTACTTCTGCTATCTACGTGATAAGAGGGACTCACTCCCTCAACGGGGAGGGGATTATCCTCATTATTTCTCAGTTTTGGAACTTAAGCTTCAACCGAACAACGCTACCTTACATTACAAGACTCAACAGTTAATTCTTACGCTTACGAATCTCAATATTTTCATTTGTGAATATGAGACCGTCATAAAATATAGCCTTTAAATAAGCTTACTTATTAAGAATTCAATGTTGTTTTTTCTTTAATAGCAGCGCGATTCCATTGCTTTCATGGTGCGTTTTTATTTAAATAGCAATTAAGTACAAGAATGGGCTGTAAATGTTTATATTGCGTTGTATCGTACGTTTTAAGACCTCAGACCCGCTAAACCTCGGGTAGCATCACTTTACTCTTACGAATAAAATGTTAGCACAAAACGTTTCTCTATTTATATTTCATCTCTATAATATACTTTATATTATACTAGCTTCTGCCCGTGGCTTCGTCCGCGTAAAAAGATAATTTTCTAAAGTTTTTCATCCCTTATTGTTATTTTACCCCTTAGGATATTTTTTTTACGAAATTTTAATGTCGTATTTAATCTAATCAATAGCCTAAAAATAAGTTTCAGGCTTTAAAAATGACGATAATTCCTTACAACTTTTCATCCCGCTTTACAACCCTTTTTGCATTAAAAAGTAACTTATGTCCTTTATCAGGCTCTAAACTATCTGTGTACCAAATTTCATTTTGATCGTTTCAGTAGTTTTGGCGTGAAAGAGCGACACATAGACAGACATACAAAGTTACTTTCGCAATTATAATATTAGTAAGGATTATTTCGAATTCGTATCCGTATTCGTATAATATTATTCCTAAGCTATTTAATATGTCTTCATGTGATCTATTTCTGATATTTAGCAATTCATAAGATGTATTGCAATTTAATATTTAATTATAATAACAAGCGGATTATTTTTTTTTTGCACATAATAATAATTTTAAAATGATATTTTGCACATGTTGCAAATAAACTTCTATCCCTCTCAATCTCTTATTTTCATATTCTGTACCCTAATACTGACGCCTTATAAAATTCATGGGTGGCGTTTGAGAAATGCTTCACGCTTCAAAGGGTCGAAATTGAATAGTATTAGGATACTTACTTGTGTTTTATTTCAAATATATTTAAATATACGTAGCTAATATTGTACATATAGCTTTAGCTATGCACGTTATTTTACAACCTTTTATTTAAACAAGTAATGATATAAATAATAGTCGATAAAATAAAGTTTAGTGTCTTGTAAGTATACTTAATTTTAAACCTGCCATTAATAGTTATTTAAAATGCAGACATTTTAACAGAGTACAGGCGTTTTAATAAACGTCATGTGTTATATCTACATGCTTGTGTACAATTTATGTACATTTTCATTTCATAAACAAGCTGGAACAAAAGACGACAAAGTTGTATTCATTTAGGTCGTATGAGCCTCGTCAAGCTCGCGTTCCAAGTGTCAAGTTCCTGATTAATATTTTGTGAATGCGTCTCGGAGCTGAGAGCAAGCCTTAAGAGGAATTCACATTTGTATAAAGTACTCAACGAGGGTGATATAATATGAACTCGTGATTTACATATAAACGTTTGTTATTGGGATGTAAGTTAAAACTTTCTAACATTCAATACAGACCATTCTTTTGGAGTTTATTCCTTAAGAATCTATTTTCATATAAGGCGCCCGGTATGAGAAAAATTTGAGGAGTAAAATCTAGTGATCGACCACGTTACGTTTTTGATGCGCAACATATTCTACGCACCTTTCACTATCTGATGTGAGATAATACTTCACTGAACAGTTTTAATAAATGTAAATAAAAATATATACATTATTTTTTGTCAAATGAGCTCTTTTTGCGCCTGTTTTGATAATCGTACTTAAGGAGTAAACTGCAGTCGTGCGTGGAGTTGACACACACACTTTTTTTTTCTATACATTTTATAAATACCACATCATCTCAGCTCATATATGTCCCACTGCTGGGCTCAAGCGTCCTCCAAACTACGAAGAAGAAATTGATTGACTACACCACGTTGGTCAGACGTGTTGGTATAGGATTTTATTTTGAGTTTTTTGCTTCTCTCGCATAGATGTTATATGCATATTTTATCACTTAGTCGTCTTTCACGATCACTCACGGGTAAGATAAGGGGTGATGAATTGTATTGTTACTCCATCAATACATGAAAAATGAACCACTTGAATCTTTATAAATAGACTAAGATTATGGTGATCTAACTCTTTATAATTGGCACAGGCTCTTGTTTCTTAGTTTGCGTACTGACGATAATATTCGCCTATATTTATATTTGAAATCATTTACTACATATCCCTTTGAATCGGGTATCATAATTATAGAAGTGAGAGAAGAAAATGAAAAAATAAGTGAAGGAATCTGATAAAAATATTAACGTGGCTTAATACTAAAAGAAAGACTTGTAAGTTATACAGTATATAGATATTTCCCTGGTAGTAGATATGTACATGTGGTGATGATTTAAAATAGCAATGATCACCACCCCTTCCTCTCTTGTAAGTGATCGTTAAAGACTAAGGGGCCATTCATAAATTATGTAATGCGTGTTGTTGACTGAGTATTATAACTTCTTACTAAAGTTGGGTAGGGGGTAGTGAACCTGACATTAAGTAAGATATTAAATTAAAAATTAGTAACTTTGGTCCAAACTGTGATAGATTAATAAGATTAATGTTATTGCTGTGAGTTAATGATACCTACTTGTGGCAAGATGATTGTAATAAAAGATATTTTCAGAATAAACGAAGTTAAGTATAGTTGATCAAAAGGGCCTTTACTTACAAAAATTCTTATTAAGGGTCAGTGGGGGTAGTTCCAATCTTATAATGTGTTACGGTAATGGGGGAGGGGCCAAATCATTCTTCAAAATCCATTACGTAATTTAAGAACGGCCCCTAAGAGATATAAAAAAAATTATCACTGTGAGAATAGCTAAATTCAAAATAGAGTTTCTATACCAATTCTTCTGACCAGCATGGTAAAGTATATGCATCACCCTCCCACTATGGAGGAGGACTTGACTTTAGTAGTCTCTAATATCACTAGAGACAGAGAACAAAATGCACACAGGACTTGGGCAAATGTAAACTGAAGAATAAAACCATTCATTAACTTAATAATGACCCATAAACAGTCTTAGTCGTGTTTTTTTTTTAATTTACATTCGAACGCTTTTACTGACCTCATTTTGCATGGAGTTGTAATTTGACGTGTGGTACCCATTCCGACTTAATAATGCGTACCTAATAAAAAGTCCTTATTTAAGTACATTTTCGTCTGGTAAGGTATTGTTCTTTATAATGAACCGTTGTATAAATTATTACAGTCATTCCCAGGAAAGTGATGGATGATAAATATAATGTTTCTACACTCCTTTGGGAGCGGTAGGAAACGGCTGAGAAGAACCGGATCCTGGATCACTAAGGAAATATATAGTCGCAATGTCCTAGAAAAACTATAACGCTAACTGATCGCCATCTCAGTTGCTAGCGTAATGTATATGGCAATATTCACTTTCAGGTAGATGGTTTTGAATAGTGGACGTTGATGTCTGTGTGTTTGTCTGTGGCATCGTAGCTCCTAAACGAATTGACATATTATGATGTAATTTTTTTTTATTTTTAAGTTGGCGTGATCAATATGTTTTAGCTACATTTTATGAATCTGTTCTAGCATTTCAATGTCATCAGCTCTTTTTGTTAGCTACTGTTGAGATCTCAGACGCAACATCATCTCAACTTATATGTATTCGACTATTGGGCTCAAGCCTCCTCCATAATGGGAGGGAAATTAATCTACTATACCACGCTTATCAGACGTGTTGGTATAGGGTTTTATTTCGAGCTGTCCTATTTTGTTTAATATTCTTCTCTTCGGATAGATGTTATACGCGTTTTATATGCCTTTATCGTCTCTTATGATCACCCACCGGTAAGACAGGGGGTGGTGAAATGTATTCTTACTCCGTCACCATACGGAAAACAGACAGATAATGACGCATAATGGGTAATAATACTTAAAAAAATATAAATTAAACATTAATAACCTCCATTTATGATGGTACTCTATAGAGTACTCTTACACTACAAAGTAACTGTACTCTGATGATGGAACTCTAAGGTAGAGGATCAAAACCTAGATCATCTGTTAGTGAACCCATCAAATTTAAGATTCACTGGAATCCCCTTAACCCAGTTTATTCAAGAGTCATTATGTCGGGGGTAATTTAAAATTATTAATGTCATTATATTATCCGTGTGGTGACGGAGTAATAATACAATTCACCACCCCCTATCTTGCCCGTGGGTGATCGTAAGAGACGACTAAGGGATGTAATAGGCATATAACATCTATGCAAGAGATGGAAAACTCGAAATAAAATCCTATACCAACAAACACGTCTGACCAGCGCGGTATAGTAGGTTAACTTCCTTCTCATAATAGAGGAGACCCGAGTCCAACAGTGGGACATATATGTGCTGTGATGATAATGAATGTCATTATACTTTTGAAAAACGTTCTCGCGTTGCAGTTTTAATAATTAATATATTCATCTATCCATAATTGTTGGACACAGACCTTACTAAATGGAGATAATACGGTAATGTGCCTTTTTCAATATTAGGTTTGGCGATTCAATTTACTGTCATAAGTTTTTTAGAAGACCTATCTTCTACTGTTCATTCTTTTGATGATTCCTCAGCTAATTTTAACGAAGACCACAAGATGTTAAAAAGTCTTGACATATTGTATTCTCAACTGGTCACCACACAGGCAAGCTTTTGTATACACCTGTTATTTATGTACTGTTTATGGGGTCCACTTTTAATTATGTATAATTTACACTTGTGTGTTTATATATATTAAAAACCCCAACTACTTGGGGTCGACGCAATATGTCTTCTTCTTCCATACAGCCCTATTTGACGTTATCTCTGTAGTCACTCCCTGTCTATCCATATCATGCTTCACACAGTCTACCCTAGTGTTTTTTATGGCCTACCTATACTCCTAGAGCCTTCAACATTCATACTTAAAACCTTCCTCGCAACATTACTTTCATCCCGTCTCATCACATGTCAATACCAAGTCAAACGTTCACTCCTTAACTTATCCGTCACTGGCGCCGATTTCAAATATTCTCTTAAACGCTCATTCCTTATCTTATCCATTATCGTCACGCCGTATATCCATTTCAAACATTCGCATCTCCGTTACATGTAATCGTCACTCATCCGTCGCTTTTGTCGCCCAACATGCTGATCCATACAATATAGCAGGTTTTATTAAAGTTTTATAAATTTTCCCTTTAATTTAAGGAGTACTCTGGAATTACATAGTGTGTGTGTAAATATTAAAAACAAAATACGATTAATTCCAAATTTAAAAAAAATATTCACGCCTAATAATTTATAAATCGGATGAAACATATAATTGTAAAACATTAATAATCTTATGATTTATGAAAATCTTAGTAATGAGATTAATATTGTTTTTGCTGAGAGGAACGTGTAGACGTACCGTAAACCCGACACCTTATCTGGGGACACCCGAGTCGTGCGGAGTGATCCTCCACGCAGTCATTCGCCTCGCCTTAATCAGATAGGTGAATGAGACGTTCACTTCTCGGAAACTTTAATTAATTTCTCCGAAATAAAGGGAGTGCGCTGTTCACGCGTTAGTAAATTTTGTATTCTCTTGTTACGGCAGCAACGAATTGTGATAGTGTCAGCGCAACCGGATTTAATAACGTATGTGTGCGTTTAGATACATAGTCTATCCATTTCAAGAATATCAACTCTTATACACACGTCCTTTCGAATATGAATCTTTGCTTCATTGCAACAGAGTTTAATTCATCCATATAATCTAATAGTCATTCGGATGGAACACCAAGATATGGTACGATATTTTAATGGTAATAAAACTTTTTCGCGTTCAAATAAGGCAATGAAAAAGTTGTGTTATTGAATTATGTTGCGATTAATAAGAATATATGTATAGTAATATTATTGTATGACCACATGGAGGTATAGAGTTTACGGCTACTGAAGGAGTAGCATCGTAGCTTTGTAGCCGTTGCATATAAATGTAATGTTTAACGTCTTTAGGATTTAATTAGAAGTATCGCTGGTAAGCCAAGCGTATAATGTTTTATTTTACAAGGTTGCTGATTAAAGCTAAACCAACTAAAACATAAGAATTGATTACAGTATTAATAACTTTACATGCAATTATAACTCTTATACACTTTAGAATATTATCTTAGTATAATTTCAATTTCAATTTTTTTCCTTGAAAAAAAATGTCTGTATTTACCTGTTTGGTAGCGGCTAAGAATACTACCAACCCTTACTTTGCTCGTGGATGTCGAAATAGATGACTAAGAACCTTATAACGAACTGAGCCAACTCCATCTGATGCCGTTTGGCCAACAATTACATTCCCAAGGAGTGTTGACGTATGACAGGCGGCCGATCATAAAACTATTCCCAATAACTTTTACAATATGTACTATGAAAGAAGAGTACATATTGTATCGAACCCAAGTAATTGGGATAAGAGTAGGAGAATGATAATGACTTTCGTATAATTGAAAAAAAAAATCTTATTTTCACCTTATTAATATATATTTCCTTCACAATTTTCACATCATTATTCCATTGAATTATATATATTTATAAACATCAAAAATACCGAGTGAAAATAACCCAGAAGACAACTGTAATACATGAATAAATGAGCATTGTGGCGCGTCGCGACCACAGATCTTTCGTTAGTGGTCCTAATCAGCCGTACCATAGAGAGTCGTGAAACTTTATTACCAACATTGTGAACTTAAAATACACATGTATGACAATTACTGGCGTTGTCTCGCCCACGGACGTGTGTGTGTGACGGGTGAGGTGTTCACATATCGTTAGTTCACACCTTGTCGCCTCTGTACCGTCCACGAGGCGACACATCGTTACATACTTGTCTCTCGTGACACACAACCGTAACCAATACACAACATTTTATTCTATATATACCATTATACAACCAATTATATTACGGTATATATAGAATTCTATTAATTGTTAAAGTTCAACATACATCTGGATCATTTATAAAAAAAAATATAACAGTTAAGATCTTAAATAACCAAAATACATTAAAAGTTAATGATGATATTATTTATAAGAAACTAAATTATAATATAAAAAAAAATTGATTCCTAGAAAATATACAATCAATTATTTAGTTACGAATAATATAAAATTATTAGGCTTTAATATAAATAAGCTATTTCATTGAAACGTAAATGTGTCACTCGTATCTTGTTCACGCTTCCAAAATATCCTGTAAATAGAGCATCTACTCCAACACTCGGCTTTATAGTTTCTCGTCAAACTACTAAATTAAATAAGACGTTCAATTTATTATCAATTGGAGACGGATAATGGTAAAATATTTACAACATATTTATACATAGATATTATAAAAATATTACGAAAACAAAAACTTTAATTGAAGATATATAAAAAAAAAATCTTGCAATTCATATTTAATACTGATATCAAAAATATAATTTATATTTTATTGCTAATTTTCTGTTTTAAATGTCAAAAGATTTCCAAATATAGTCTGTAGTTTCATCATCATCATCATCACGGCCCATATATGTCCCACTGTTGGGCTCGGGCCTCCTCCGTAATGGGAGGGAAATTGACCTACTATACCACGCTGGCCAGACGTGTTGGTATAGGATTTTGTTTCGAGTTTTCCTTCTCTCGCATAGATGTTATATGCGTTTTATATCCCTTAGTCGTCTCGTACGATCACCCACGGGTAAGATGGGGATGAGGGGGTGGTGATTTGTATTCTTACTCCGTCATCACATGGATAATTCTGTAGTTTACATCTGGTTAATGCATAAGCTATAAATTAACACAATATTTTCTTAAAAGAGATCAACAATAGGTAAAACATTCTCAGTACGATGTTGTCTATAATATTTTATGCGATTATAACCCTAGTAAGTATTTATTTAATATTTTGCACTTAGTGGATAGATATACTAATCATAGAGATAGATGAACTAATCATCTATAAAAAAAAATAGCTGAAATGTATGTACGCACATAACTTCTGAACGAATCCACGGAATTTAATAATCTTTTTTTGTGTTCGTTATTGACAGAACTGGTTTGCATAAAAGAAAAAATAAAAATTCTAGCTGCTTTTTTTTGATATCATATTATGAAGAGTGATTGAATGAGATAGAAGGCTGTGAGAGATTTTCAATATATTAACAGATTGACGTAATAATAATGACCCTGTAGTTAAAAACTTCAAAAGTATTGACAGTATTTTGATTGAAATACATTTATCATTTATAAACCGTGCGAGAGCACTTTCTGCCAACTTTAAAATTTAAATTTATCCAATACACTACGACCGGATCAGAACGTAACCGATCCTCAAAAGATCTGGCAAGAAACTGAACGAATTTGTCAATTATTATTATTTCTTTACTATTTTCTTTTATTAAAAATAGTATCTACATATTTAGTAAGAAATAGCTCTTCGAAACACGATATAATATAAAATTGAAATACAATATAAAACATAATGGCTGGACCATATCACATTATGCGGCACTCGATCACGAGTTAACTTCTATTATAATTGATATTAATTCGATTTTGAAATTAAATTTAATTCATCATCATCATCATCACAGCCCATATATGTCCCACTGTTGGTCTCGGGCTTCCTTCGTAATGGCAGGGAAATTAACCTACTATACTGCGTTGGTCAGACGTGTTGGTATTGGGTTTTGTTTCAAGTTTTCCTTATAGATGTTATATGTGTTTTATATCTCTTAGTCGTCTCGTACGATCACCCACGGGTAAGATAGGGGTGGCGAATTGTATTCTTACTCTGTCACCACACGGATAGATTAAATTTAATTATCAAATCAAATTGAAATTATGAATTACAAAAACGTAATCGAAGTTGCGCGCATCACTTAGTTTAATATAATTATGCTACAAGAGATCAGCAGTAAAGTAATCAATAGCCCGTAGGTGTCTATTATTTGTACATAGGCCTCCCACGAAAATACCACAGGGATTGGTCCCGTCACTTGCATCTAATTATTCCCTATGACCTTAAAGATTTCCGTTTGCCAAATATTATTATGCTAGGGCCGCACCTGCGTGTATCGTCACGAAGCTTCGTGCAATGAGACGATACACGCAGATGTTACCGGTCATTATTGGCTATCGTCGCGAGCATTCGGGCTTTGTGTGCGTTATCGCTTGGGTGGCGATAAGTCAAAGGGTTTTAGCGCGCTAATATATCGCGCTCTGTGGTCAGACTAGCGTTTTTCATTTCTGCTGAAATTTTCGATGTGTTTAGACGCGTTCGAGGATCTCCAGTTAATCAATAAATATGGAGTGCAGTGATGAAATGGTGTTAGAATTTTTATACCATTATGAAGCGGAACCTATGAAGGGATAAAAAAAACATTATGTAATTATTAGTAGGTATAATATAGCTGTAATAGTAAAGCAATTCGTCATCCGTAGTTAAACGCATGAAAATGATTTTGGCCATCTTTAATTATTTCACGATACTTCGTGTAAAATACCGAAATCGCTAATGTGACCACAGTATTATCGCGATAACTTTTTAGTGTAGAAAATGTACGAAGCTTCGCCACACATTACTTCGGGACGATACACGCAGGTGCGGCCCTAGCATTAGAGAAATAGATCGTAGATTAATTCCAGGTATAACGCTCTCCATAATACGCTGAGATATTTTGAACCTTATTATGAGTGCGACATTTAAACACCGCGTGTCACAAACATAAATTAGTCTACAGTGTATATAAGTATGTACCTTTGTTTTCAAACAGTGCGAAATATTATAGTCAATAATATAATTTGAACAAAATATCCGATTATCCGATAAAATGTCTGATTAGTTTGTTTTTTATAATAGGTATGTTATCATTCATTTCACCTTTTACAAATCACTGATCGGATCAACGTTTACATTTTGTCTCATGCGTATTTATCTGTGTATCCTTTTCGGTGTGGTGAGGAATACAATTCACCACCACACGTAATAATACAATTCACTACACCCCTATCTTACCCGTGGGTGATCATAAGACACGACTACGGGATATAAAATGCAAATAACACCTATGCAAGAAAAGGAAAACTTGAAATAAAACCCTATACCAACATGCCTGACCAGCGTGGTATAGTAGGTTATTTTCCCTCCCATTATGGAGGAGGCTCGAGCCCAACAGTGGGACATACTCGTATATAGGCTGAGATGATGATGATGATGTGTTTATCTGAGAAGCATGTCACGAATTTACACTCACTAAAATTTAAATTATGATTATATCACATTATTCAATTATAAAATTGTAAAAAAATATGTATAATATGTAATTCTATAATGATATTTTGTTAAGGTGAAAAGCATCATAATTTATAGCAATTAGCTTGTTGAGAAGTCTGATGTAGATAATTCATATAATTTCAAAAAATAATCTATTAACTAGTTAAGGATTTATAACATTACATTTATTATACTTATAATATAATATTATATTTATAATATGAAGACCAAATTGTTATTCTAAATTTTCAAGGTAAATAGATTGTTAATTATATCTTTTAAATAAAACTAAACTTTAGATTGACTTCTCAGCAGAATCTGCTAGCTTACAAACTATTAAAGTTTTTAGCTAACCAACTTATATATTTACTGAGACTTGAATATTATTTATGTAAAATCAATAGCATTCAATGTAATTTTCAATTCAGTTAATTTTTATGTAGGTACTAACAAATACTTAAACATAAAAATATAGAAGCCATATTACTTTATTAATATCCTGTCCATATAAAACAATAGCTAATATTGCTTTTTATCTTCAAAATATTAGTTTAACGTTTTATTAAGTTTCATTGTACAAAAGAGCATATATCTATCTATCCTTCCATCATTGTTGTTGGCCATAGGCCTTCCTAAAAAAGGGTACACAGCGTTATTTTGCGATTCCATTAAAGGAGACATCACTCTTTCTTTGAAAACTATACTATATATACTTCTTACGACATTTTGACACCAACAAACTTAGTAAAAAGTGCTTCTTTGATTACCTGATCTAAAAAAAAAATAATTAAATTTTTCATCAGAGCGCAAATTCTCTATATCGATAAACTCTTAACGTGGCTTTGGCTAGATACTTTGTTTAGCTTGTACGCTAACATCAAATTTGTCATAGTGATTTGACGTAAACATTCCTATTTGCAGTGCCGAGCCGCGGTTAGAATTTATTTATTCATAACGAATATGGGCCCAGATAACTGTCAGTAGTACGGTACTGGATATAATACCCGCCATAAGACGATAAGCTTTACTCCCATAGGGGAAGTACCCTTACGTACGCATTGTATTGCAATAGTTTTATGACGGGCCGCCTGCCAGACGTCAACCCTCCTTGGGAATGTAATTGTTGACCAAACGGCATCAGATGGAGTTGGCCCAGATCGTTTTAAGGCTTTTTAGTCATCTTTTACGACATCCGCGAGCAGAGTAAGGGTTGGTAGTATTCGTAGCCGCTACCACACAGCTAATTCCTAAAAATGTTATATTCTATAAGTAAAAAATACCATATTAAATGGATACTGCATTAAAATAATCAATCTAACATACTTTTTAACTTATATATTAATGAAACATAGAATACATACATAGGTATATCACAAACGTGCGTAATAAATTTGTATCAACTAGGAAGTAATTACGTATAGTTATTTTGGTAATACAGTTGTCGATTAGTGGGTAAAACGATAGGGTGAGCAATAAATGCGTCGCTGTGAACTGCACGGGATGTTTTGAATCGCCACCGCTTTAATGGCGACTGTATTAGCCGATAATTCAAATTTCCATACTCATCTAACAGTTCTAAGCACAAGCTGACATAACACATTGTCACGTTTTACCGATATTGAAATTTAGCAAATATTTGTTACATTTTGCCTGTACTGAATAAATTTCAATATATGTAGGTATTAAAGTAATTATACATTAACTGTAACATTTTGTTGGTACTGAAATTTAAATATAAGTTAAATATCACGCTTTTATCCGCATAGTTCCCGTATCCCGTATAAATACGGGATTTAAAATATAGCCTATGTCACTGGCTTGTAATATAGCTTACCATTAGTAAAAGAATGATTTTAAAATCGATTTAGCCTTTGATATAAAACTAGTTTTACGGATTCTATCGCGTTTGTATTTGATTTCTAATTTTCAATTTTCGAACACTTTACAGCGTTCATGGTCACGGGAGGACTAAGGTGTATCACGTCCAATAAGTCATCGTTATTAGCAGTTTAGATGAGATAGAAGAACAAACAAACTCACATTCGCATTTATAATATTAATTAGGATAATGTCTCAACTTGAGATATTGTAAATAATGATTGTAAAATTTTAACGATACTTCTTCGACAGCTTTTGTTGTTTGCGTGTGACTTAATTGTTAGCCGGACATGGCTGTGATAGCTTTATCTGGACTACTGGATAAGCACTGCGGGCTATCAACTCAATCTCCTATAGACTTTACAAGACCCATTATTAAGTAATTTCACTCCCATTGGCGAGGAAGCATTCAATGGAAGTGGCTTTTACCTATTGTTTACATTCCGACGGGTTAATATGGAATTTTATTTCAAGATTTATTATTCGATAGTGATAGTGATAGTGATAGATCAATAGTGGTAGAACCATGCTGTTGACAGTTCTCTGTCTACAGCCGTGGACCGGTCCGTTCGGGGTAGTATTACACTCTCGCAGAAGACCGACGTCTGAGTAATGGCAATGTGTTATTGCGCTTCGTTCGTTGAGCGAGAGGCAGCGGCCTAAGCTATAGATACTCTTGGTATTGCGAGGGATCCATGGGCGGCAGTGACACCATCAGGTGTGCTGCGTGCTCATTTACCACCATAAGCAATAAAAAAAACTCTCAGTGCTCTTATGTGTTATCAAATACATAAGATTTTTTTTTGCAAGGAAATGGTTGTGAATTGTATTCTTATACAGTCATTACGCGCTCGTTCAGACACGACGGGAAACGCGAGGTTACAAATCGTGCGGTTTGAAACCGCAAAAATTATGATAGTGTTCAGACGCCGGCGATTATTAAGCGATTTGCAAATACGAATTCTCCACTTCATCAATAAATAATTCGGTGTCAAAGCGATCCATAGCGAGCTCATTTGCTGTGATATGCTAACCGCGCGGTGACCGTAACGCAACTGAACGCTGAAGAAAGACTCCATAGTAATAGAATCGCGCGGACGGCGCGCGATTCTATTTTCTAGCGGTTGAGTGGCTGTAACCGCGCGGCTTGAATAATCGCGCGGTTATGTCTGAATGATTGCGAAATACTCATACAAATAAGATCCGCGCGGTTCCCGCGCGATTTTGAAACCTCGCGTTTCCCGTCGTGTCTGAACTAGTGCTACACATAAAGATTGTTACGCTTAAATTTTAATAACTTAAATAACGACTTCCAATTTTGAATATCGCAATTTCTGTTTCCATCAATCAGTCATTCGTTTACCATAGTTTTTTTTTTATTAATGGACACCACCCTGCGCAAAGGAAACAATCCTTGTATTGCGGGGAACTATAAAACATGCAATTGACGCTGAAAAATTACACCCAGACTCAGAACGATGTTGAGTGTAGGCATCCCATATAGATCGTCACGTACCGTAGTCTTGTGTTGTATGCATGTAAAAGTATGTATTTTCATAACTTGCGCCAGATATTGGGTGAGTCCACTCTCCAAATATAGAAAAGTTACTTATTATTAGATGACTAAATGGCAAAAGGTTTTATTTTGACTTGTCTATTTGACTTGGCTATCCATTTATTCACATCCATATCTCCTAGAATATCCATTTGTATAGGAAAAGATTGTACGATTAGCACTGTATTCTTGAACCATCTCTATTTTACCACTGCCGCTATTTAATTTACCCCTAAATAGATATACAAGGTAGGAATATTTCCAGCATACAGGTGTTGGGAATTAAATTCCTGATCGGCAATCCGCTCTTTCTATTAAGTGTTACTCATCTATTATAGAAATTAAAAACAAACGAAATGTAGGTAGCCTAGGTAGATATGTTTGAATGGCACTCCAAACATATCTACCTAGGCTACCTACGCTGATTTTAAAATGAATAAATAATTATAGAGTTTATTATTACATAGGCGTAACTTTATAGTCTCGTGTTTATTATTTATACTGGTTACCTCATGTGTCGATAGATGGCGCTGTATAGTATAGTTATATCGCATTCATTATAGTATCGCCCCGTCCACAAAATGATTAACGTCCATTTGTGGAACATTAATAAAGCACAAATGAGAATACTGTAACCCATCCTCCTAGTTATCCATTAGATATTTTTATAACTACTATAATAGGTACAGTAAACCCACACGAGGAAGTAACGAAAATAAATTCTCATTCTGTCACCACGCCATTTCCTACTACTTTGTATAGTGAAGGGGTAAGAATAAAATCAAATCGTTTATTTTGTATCCCATAAGGTCTCATAAGTGCACTTGCATGCTATTAGTTTTATATGTTGATTTGAAATCAATCTAATAATCTACCATTGGATGGGAACGCGGTCATAAGCTAAGAAGATACGGCAAAAAACACCTGACCCGTATTCTTTTTAGGGTTACGTACCTCGAACGGAAAAACGAAACCCTTATAAGAATACCTACTTTATTGTCTGTCCGTCCGTCTGTCTGTTTGCCAAGAACGAAGGTATGTAACGTCTTATAGCACAGATAAAGGAAAAAATCCGAAATCCTTAAATGTTTAGTTACATCACATTTTTTTTTTTATAATGGTACAGAACCCTTGCAACTCGCACTTGGCGGATTTTTTAAATTGTATTTAATTACACATCTTTATCAAGTATTGACTCCAATATGATATCCCTTCAAACCAGGATACTTTTTATATAGAAACCAAAAAAAAAATACAGCCAGTTCAGATCCCACAAGCGGTATCCAATCACGAGTTAACTACTAGAACAGCCATCAATACAATTTTCGCTACCTTTTACATGTATAGTTAAAACCAGCTAGGGATATCACTATGAGAGTGGCAGCAGCTCTATCGATGGGAAACCTGCTCGACAAGTGGGGCGATAATGGCATTTTCCTTTCATTCTTGGAAGAGACTTACATTAAGCAAGCTACAGCGAAAATCTGTATGATAATTCTTCTACTGCGATTGCTGGTAAGGACTGGGGTAAATAATATTACAGCAAATGAAGCTGAATTAAAATTCAATATCAACTTAGCTATCTTTCATAATACAAAGCGCTACAAATATTTTTAGGGTGCCAAAACGGGACCCTATTACTGAGACTTCGCTGTCCGTCCATCCGTCCGTCTGTCCATTCGTCTGTCACTAGGCTGTATCTCAAGAACAGTGATCGCTAGACAGTTGAAATTTTCGCAGATGATGTATTTCTATTGCTGCTATGACAACAAATACTAAAAATAATATAAAATAAATATTTCGGGGGGGGGCTCCTATACAACAAACTTGATTTTTTTAGTTTTACGGAACCCTTCGTGCGCGTGTACAACTCGCACTTGGCCGATTTTTAATGAATATAATCAATATATGTATATCAATATCGTATTCGAAAAGTCTCCAGCTGTACATTCCCAAAATTATATTAAAACCTACACAAACTATTTTAACTAGGTATATAGTTAATTTATCGTAATAAGTGATCTATTTCTTCTTCAAAATTTATATAAAGATCACCCCGACCTCAAGATCTATATAAAGGCCCACCTGGTGGGCGGTGATTTTACCACCAAAATTAATAATAGTGCTTTCTTTGTGTAGTAGTGAAGTTAGGTTATGTTCTAAAGTCGTATTTTATATTGATCGAGGGAAAAAAATATAGTAGTATTATACTCTATTATTTCCTTTTAGTAACTTAGTAAGTATATAATGCCACCATCCCTTCCTTTCTTAAGGGTGAATGACCACTATAATATGGTAGCAGATAAGATAATAACTGCCAGAAATAGTAAACTTGAAATAAAGCTCTAGACCTATCCGTCTATTACATGAGAATGATGTCCCGACATCGAAACGTAGGTCAAGCTGTCCGAGCATCGACATGAAAGTATATCCGTGAGAGTTACCCGCTGGGCAGGCCACTGAAGACAAGGCCACTCGACACGGTGTTGATAGGTAGGTACTTGAAGGGCGGGTCTATGTGGTCGCGCGCCGTTCCCTCTGTTGCCCCGGACAGATTGAATGAAGTGTGATCACTCCATAGCCCGCTGTCAGAAAGAAACTAAGCTATCCGTCTGACCAGCCTGGTTATACATTTGCCCTCCTATTATGAAGGTGAATTCTCAAGCCTTAGTCTGTCATTACACATAAGATTTAAATAATCAAATTCTAACTCTTTATTTCCGTGTGGTGACGGAGTAAGAATACAATTCACCACTCCCTATCTTACCCGTGGGTGATCGTAAGAGACGACTAAGGGATACAAAATGCATATAACATCTATGCAAGTGAAGGAAAACTCGAAACAAAACCCTATACCAACACGTCTGATCACCGTGGTATAGTAGATCAATTTCTCTTCCATTATGGAGGAGGCTCGGGCCCAGCAATGAGATATATGAGCTAAGATGATGATGATGATGATAACTCTTTATTAATTTAATTGCGCTAAATGATACGATAAGACATTATTTTGAGTTTTATTTTTACATTTCTATTTATACTAAGAGAATAATTTATATGAAACGAAATATTTTACAGTTTTTTGAACAAGACAATCGTGTATAAGTTTACGAAATGACTAGTTTGTCGTGCTCCCGTAACCTTTATGTAAAGCGTGGGAAGTTGTTAATCTTAGATGTGTCCCGCTGTTCGTATCATAAAGTTTATTTGTGTGGATATTTTTGACGAGTTTAGGATATTTTATTTGAAAAAAAAACAAAAACAAGAGATAATGTGATGGATAACGTGTTCTGTTACGAAGATCACAAAATTTAAAAGCTGCCAACAGATTTCAAAAATACAAAATGGCACTACATAAAAATCAAAAATAAAGAAAATACATATAGAAAATAAGATATTTGAAATCGGTGCGTAGCAAAATAAGAAGTTAGATAGATTAAGTTCACGCCTGCTACAACTCAAGTCTTTCTCATTAATAAGACCTAAAATTAAGAACGCAAAGAAGTAAGAAAAAGTAAGATTAAGTAAGCAAACGTACGGGATGGTCATTTCGCATCCGTACTGACATACCAAAGGCCTTTGCATACAATCTATATTTTCAATTTTTTTTTAGTTCTAAATTTTTCTTTTTTTTATTAAATTAGTTGAGACTTTATTTAATTCAATGAATCAATTATTTAAGAATAGCTATGGTAATTGAACAGTTCTCTCAATTGTCCCGAAAGCCCATCATCAGACTTAATGAAAATTAAAGCACTTGGAAAACAGTATTTCAAACTAAAAAAAGGAACTTTCCAAATCATTGCAGTCATTTGCAAGTACTAAAATAATGTACACGAAAATATTTTGTGATCAATAATATCCTGTATTTTTAAATCGGATAAAAATATACTTGTGCCTCACTTGTGCTTACATCTAATCCATTAGTGGCATGACATTAGATTAAAAATTGATACATATTTTTGTTTTTAAACTAAATCAATGTCAATGTAATATTTAAATAAGTTTTCTTATGTTAATAACATATATGGTAATGAAATAGTTGCCACCTTGTTTTATATTATTATTTTTTATATTAAGTACATCCTTTTGTTTATTATATCATATCCGTTATATATCTACGAGTGCTGTACTTTAATTATCACAATTTAAAAAAAAAATATCGGCTTTATGTTAGAATTTGAAATAAAACTACTTTTACGGATTCTATCGCGTTTGTATTTGATTTTTAATTTTATAACAAATCATAAACAACATAAATTTTATATATAAAATCATTCTCTTTTTGTACTGGCAATGAATTTTTAATAAAAATGTGGGTCAAAATTTAATATCTTATAGGGATATATATATATATATATATATATATATATATATATATATATATATATATATATATATATAAATTTCTGTAATAACAATGACATATTGGACGTAAGACACCTCAGTCCTCCCGTGACCATGATCACTGTAAAGTGTTCCAAACGTCGGGAAATTAAAAATCAAATACAAACGCGATAGAATCCGTAAAAGAAGTTTTATTTCAAAAATGTGTAATACTCACGTAAACATTAGAAGGCTTTATGTTAAAACAAAATTTAAAAAAAAATGTATCTGCTTTATATTATGCGAAAAATATATACATATATTTACGGCATTAAACTCACATGCTATGATCAATTATGTCGACCCAGGTTTCAAATACATCCAGTTCTTATCATCAGGTGGAGTGTGCAGCAGGGTCTGCGACGCCCTAAGCGTGCACGCCGTGAGTTTATTATAAACATTACTTTCACATTTTTTAAAAAAAATACACATTACCCTACACTAAAGAAATAATTCTTGTATTACGGGGGACTTTACAAACGTATAGCTAACGCGAACAAATTACACTTAGAACAACAGTTTCTGGATCGCACAAAGTATTTGCCTGCATTGGAATCGAACCCGCTGTATGGAAGGTCGATATCTTAACTATTACGCAATATGTGCAGTTAAAATTAAAAGTATGGAACTACGTACTAAGTAAAAAGCTTTTACAAAAAAAAATCCTTAAAATTATTATTAACTACTTTTAATGGACCATCATTCTCCTACTCTTATCTCAAATACTTGGGCTCGATACAATATATACTCTTCTTTCATAGTACATATTGTAGAAATTAAGAGCAAAAATTTTATGACTGGTCGCCTGGTAGACGTCAACCCTCCTTGGGAATGTAATTGTTGACCAAACGGCATCAAATGGAATTGGCCCAGGTCGTTATAAGGCTCTTAGTGGGCTACGAACAAAGTAAGGGTTGGTAGTATTCGAAAAATACCACACAGCTAACTGCTTTTAATGGATATTGTCACAATAGTGTCCCTCACTTTTTAACGTAGTTAAAATTAGCTTAATTAAATAAAGGACATAATGCCATTCTTTGCTTTGTATATTAATTGTAGCATCGCAATTACAAATTAAATACATAAATTTTAATTGAATGGGACATTAACATATAATCATCATAATCTCAGCCCATAGACGTCCCACAGTTGGGCTCGGGCCTCCTCCGTAATAAGAGGGAAATTAACATACTATACCGCGCTGGTCAGACGTGTTGGTATAGGGTTTTGTTTCGAGGTTTCCTTCTCTTGCATAGATGTTATATGCGTTTTATATCCCTTAGTCGTCTCTTACGATCACCCAAGGATAAGATAGGGGGTGCTGAATTGTATTCTTACTCCGTCACCAAACGGAATTAATTAATTAATTAACATATAGTACTAAAACTTATTTAGTATCTACTAACGCAACTTTAGTAGCTATTTTCTAGGACAACAATTAGATTAACCGATAAATATCTATAGTAATGTATTTTTTTTTAAATATTAACTCAATAAAAATATAAACAGATATATTCGTTTCTCCTTTTTTTTGCGGTGGGCTATCGATGTGTCTCGCCCCGACAAATCGGTCCGGGGCGATGGAAGAGGCGGCGCGTGACCCCATAGACCCACCATGTAAACTGCTGTCTTCACCGTGCGAGTGGGCCACTGGTACCCGATACATATTCGTTTCTCCTAGATAAATATCTTACACATGAAAATACTTTGGGTAGTTTATATGGGTATTCTGTCTATATAATTCATCATCATTCTCCTACTCTTATCCCAAATACTTGGGGTCGATACAATATGTACTCTTCTTTCATGATACATATTGTAAAAGTTATTGGCAATAGTTTTATGACCGGCCGCCTGCCAGACGTCAACCCTCCTTGGGAATGTAATTATTGAATTTGTCTTTCTATATAATTGAAGAATTAAAAATTTAATGTGATATACTTACCTTATACTTTCATGAAGGAGAATTAAAAACCACTCTCTTAGGAAATTTAACATTCAACACCAACTCCGATCGATATTCCGCCCGCTAAGCGAGGAGATTAGTGATTATAACATTATTTTCACTTCGTCGATAAAACCATATCCAGTAATGGACATCGATAGGCTATTGGATGGATGGATGTATACGAGGATATTATTAAATACTTAGTCAATCACAGTCTTGGAGAATTTTATTTACTTCTATTCATCATCATCACAGCCCGTAAATGTCCCACAGTTGGGCTTGGGCCTCCTCCGTAATAGGAAGGGAAATTAACCTACTATTGGTATATAATATATGCTGGTCAGACGTGTTGGTATAGGGTTTTGTTTCAAGTTTTCCTTCTCTCGCATAGATGTTATATGCGTTTTATATCCCTTAGTCGTCGCGTACAATCACCCACGGGCAAGATATGGGGTGGTGAATAGTATTCTTACTCCGCCACCACATGGAAATTACTTAAATACTTCTATTACCCAAACTAATTGTAACAAATTAACTTCTTTTCGCGTCTTGAGTAAAAGTAACTTTACCAAAGTTGAAATTTTATCGAAATGAATTATATTACCGAGATAAAGGTATAGATACTATGTGTTAATTCAGAAAATCGTATATGTGCCAATATTGTATTATCCAAATATTTTCAATGGTTTACGCCTGATTGAGTAAAAAACATCCAAACACTTCCACAATATTTTACATTTATATAGTATATTATATTTATAATTATAATATTTTCCGGGTGGTGACGGAGTAAGTGTACAATTCACCACACTCTATCTTACCCGTGGGTGATCGTAAGAGAAGACTAAGTGTATATCCCTTAGTTGTCTCAACGCAAGAGAAGGTAAACTTGAAATAAAACACTATACCAACACGTCTTACCAAGGTGACATAGTATGTCCATTTCCCTCCCATTATGGAGGAGGCTCGATCCCAACAGTGGGACATATATGAGCTGAGATGATGATGATGATGAATGGAAAATAGTATAATATAACTTTACAAAGAATAGGGCAATATTGAAATAAAGCTCTATGGCAACTTGTCATAGTGTGTATTAGATAAATTACCTTCTTGTGAAATAGGGCCTGCACCCAACAGTGAAACGTATGTGGGCTAAATAAAACAAATTTATTAAACTAAAAATATTAGGTGTCCTTGAATGTTAACGATTTGAGCACCAGCTCTAAAAGGCGATGAAAGAAACAACAACACAGCATCTATTATTAATTCAATTTCCATAGAGAAATTAGTAACGCTATGAAACGTTCTCAAGTTATATTTTTGGTATATAAAATTGCTTTTATTCTAAACCCTCTTATTAAAATCTAAAAAAATGTTGCATTTTTCATTGTAAAGAGTGGATAGTAATTTATTATATACTAGTGTTTTGCTCACATTGTGATACAAGTAAAGTTAACATGAAAAGTTCTAAGACAAAATTCCTTCGTTCTAACGTTCTAGTAATGATCATTTAATCATTATAAGCCCTCACAAGTGTCGTACATGTCGTACGATACCTGTGAGGGTAAATGGAGCGATTTTAAAATATCTTAAATCACCATATTACCTATATTATTTTAAGTACAACATTCTCATTCCAGGCCATCCCTGTTAGTAGAAGTAATACTACAATCATTGGGTTTTTAGCAGGAGATTTAGCAATTGTGGTTGGTTGAGTAAATTCCCTAGCAGAGCTTTGCTGTATACGTTTCAAAAAATTCCTTAATATCTGATTTTTACTACTCTAAAAGGAATGTCTGGGGTGGTGACACATTGTATTCTGAACCAGGTAGTGTACTTATTACATCAATCTAATTTCAGCATTATGTTGTTAAAGAGGAATGTTTACGATCACGTCACAGGAGTACATTAAGCAAAATAATAGTCTGGTTATTAATAGACAATTATACGCGGCACTAGCACATGTTCATTCCGTATTCCGTAACAGGCGCTAATAAATCTCGCTGAATAATCTGAAACAACTTCATTAGCGAAAATCAACGTTTCGTTCGCACTGTATTGGATGGTTGAAGACACATAAAACTTCGTTCAAGATAATGAAGGGAATTTTTTTTTTTCACACGTTAAAATATCCGATCAAAAGGTGCAGGTAAAAGTATTGGTTCACCATTTGTGGATGCGATGAAGTGTGACGACAAACTCTCCGGTTGCTTTCGAATGAGTTGCAATTTTATGAATGAGTTGTTTGAATGAAAAACAATAACTATATTGGGCTTAGGTTGCGTATCGACGCGGAAAGTCCACTATAGAGACGTGTACGTGTCCGAAACGCCTTTTTAAAAGGCATAATATTTAGTCTGACGTTAAATATTTCAACTGCTCATAAAACATTTTATAACAACTATATCAATTTACATTGGCACCGTACATATTTCTTATATTAAACCATAACTTTAATACTTAAATTCAATAGGTATGAATATACTAAAATATTTCCGTATGGTGACGGAATAAAAATACAATTTATTACCCCTATCTTACCCGTAGATAATCGTAAAAGACGACTAAGAGATAAAAAAAAAACGCATACCTATGGAAACTATGCAAGAGAATGGAAACTCGAAATTAAACCTTTATACCAACTCGCCTGACGTGGTATTGTTGGTCAAATTCCCTCCCGTTACGGAGGAGGCTCGAGACTAACAGTGGGATATATATGAGCTGAGTTCATGATGATGATGAAAATATGAATATTATACATATATTATACATATGGGATATAATCCCATATGCATTATTGTATTGAGTGCCAGTTTCATCCACAATTCAACGCTCATAGACTTCCTAAACCAAGATGAGATCATGATCAGACGACTTTGTATTAGTTTCTAGCCCACGACTTCATCTGCGTGAATAGTAATTTTCCCAAAGTGAAAAATATCACCGGGATAAAAATTATCCTTTATGTTAATCAAGGAAATGTGTCAATTTTTATATAATGTTGTTCAATGGATAACGCGAGTGACTAACAAACAAATGAACATCTTCACAAATATTCACAGTTAAAATATTAGTAGATTTTTTTTAATTTCTATCCTCATGCAACGGTAATTTAATCTATTTATGCTCTTAAGTTGTGGTACTGAATTGTATCCTTACTTCATCAACTCACAACAAATATATACTATTGTTTGAATGTCATTGATAAATTGATAAGAGCTTATTTATTTCCCATTATGCAGATATGGCAGTGGTATTTTTCTGGCTTAATATCGACCGCACCCAAACCAGCCAGGGCAATGCCGGCATTGAGCCCCTAAGCAGTCCATGTGACTTCTTATGGGCTCGCCCAGTCGATGCCAAATGAATGGGTCATTGAAACAGATTCCCTGATTCCAGGATCGTACTGTTAAGCAGTTTCCGTATGGTGATGGAGTAAGAATACAATTCGCCACCACCTATCTTACCTGTGAGTGATCGTTCGAGACGACTAAGGGATATAAAATGCATATAACATCTATGCGAGAGAAGCAAAACCCGAAACAAAACCCTATAACAACACGTCTGACCAGCGTGGTAGTAGGTCAATTACCCTTCCATTATGGAGGAGGCCCGAGCCCAACAGTGGGACATATATGGGCTGAGATGATGATGATGACTGTTAAGCAGTAATCGTTGCTCAAGTATTTAATAACACCAAGCTTACAATTAAGTGGCTGTCTACTATGTATATATACCTCATTGAAATAGGCATACGATAAAACACTCAGTCCCCATCACACAAAATTCATGTTTGTTCCTAATCTGTGGTATAAATAAGAGTCAAAAGGTTAAGTTTTTAGACAAAAGCATTATCAGTATATATAAAATAAAAATAAATGGTACAACGAGCTATATAGATTCACAAAGCGGAGCTCGGTAGACCTATGAAATTGCTGACAGAATTGCAAATAGATCCAAAGTCTACTCTCTGCTTCGATGAGATTAGTTTACGAGTTTTACCTATCAATAAATCTTACAACATTACAGATTCCCAGGTTTAAGCGAACAAATACTTAAATGAAACTATGTAAAGAATCAAATGTCGTGTCTGGAAAGACATGCACGTACAAAGCATATACTCGTAGCTTTATAGTTCATAGATATTGTATTGTTAATATTTTAAATAAATATAAAACAGAATATTGATATGTAATAATTAATTATTTGCAGTCATCATTCTGCTACTCTTATCCCAATTACTTGGGTTTATACAATACTGTACTCTTCTTTCATAGTAAATATTGTAAAAGATATTGACAATAGTTTTATGACCGGCAGCCTGCCACACGTCAAGCGTCCTTGGGAACGCAATGTCTGACCAAACGGTACCAGATGGAATTGGCCTAGGTCGTTATAAGACTCTTAGTCGTCTTTTACTACATCCACGAGCTAAATAAGAGTTGGTAGTATTCGTATCCGCTACCATACAGCAAAATTAATTATTTATAGTACAGGCTAATTCTCGTCAGTTGTCTAATACGGTGCACTTTAAAATTATTACTTGTTAGAAAAAAAAAACGTGACTGTCGAAAAAAAAGTGCAATGATTTTTAAGCAGAAATAATTACAAATAGTTATAAATACGTTCATAATTATAGTTATGACGGACCATGGAATGATATAGTAATAGTTATTAATACATTATTCTGTGGTCAGCACTTAAGTCTCGACGGTAATTAAATTTATAATCGTACAACAAAAAATAAAACGGTTATTCGGTGTATCTGTTAGCCACAATGCTAACAGATTGTAGTCGATAAGAAGGCAGTTTTATATTATAATATTACCTCTGTTGTATATTCGCTTAAGTAAAACTAATAATAATATGAGAACATGCTTGCAAATGTTAGATTATAATTTCTAATTATACTTTCAATTAGGTATTAATTTTAAGATGCTTTTCATCTACTTATGAGTTAGTATAATTTTATTAACACAAATTAAACTTTTGATTAGAAACTTTAACTTTAGCACTCGTTTAATTTTTGTGTGGCTTAATTCTAAGATAAAATATAGCTATATATGATCGAATAAAACCTATCGTAACATTTCGCTAAAGAATTTTCAATTCTCATCCCGATTAATTTAATTAAAACTGTTGGTAGAAATAATTCTATCGTTGCCGTTTCAGCTCATATATGTCCAACTGCTCGGTTCAAACTTCCTCCACACTAGAAGGGAAATTGACGTACTAAACACACCACGTTGGTCAGACATGTTGCGTTTTAGTTTGAGTTTCTCTTGTCTTTTATAGATGTTACATATATTCATATTTTATCTCTTAGTCGTCTTTTACGATCACTCACGGGTAAGATAGGGGTGGTACACTGTATTCTTACTCCGTTACCAAACAGAAAATATAACTCTATATAAATTCTACATTATATATTACATACAAATTATATGTGAGGATAAAGTATATAGGATATGTCCTAGTGTCGTGTCCAGATAGTACAAATAGCTTTGCCGCTCTTAAAAACTACCCATTGCAACGTTTCTCTTTTTAAACGATGGAGTTCAATTTGCTCTATCGCCTTAAGAAATCTCACTTACAAAACATACAAATTACACGTATGTATTACGTATTTTTTTTTTCTCTAAAATAAACGCTGGTTATTGCATAACATATTTAGCAGACGAGTTTCGAAATATTAACACGTATTCATTATACACCATTAACGTATTTATTTCCACATTAACATACAACTGTATTAAAATAAAGCCGGCGGTATCCTTTCTGTATTTATACTTCCCTAATTCCACCCTAATTAGAGTTAGGTGTGAATTTCTTTAAGGCATTATGCATTTTGAGGGTGGGCCAATTTCGTGAAGTTATCTAACAGGGATATCTTGACACAGGATGCGGTCGCAATAGAACACGTATTTCGGCTGATCCACCGTGTAATTGTCCAATTAACTTCATAATTTCATGTAAATAACGTAATAGCTTACAAACGTTGTATTTTACTATCCGTTTTTTATAATATAAATGATAAATATCACTTATTTTAGTCACTATTTTAAATTGATTGTTAGTTTTTTTAATTTTTTTCTAATAAAACGTATTTGCGGTTTGATAATAATATATATTTACAATAACTTTTTTCTTTTTTCCGTGTGGTGACGGAGTGAGAATACTATTCACAACCCCATATTCTACCCGTGTGTGATCGTACAAGACGACTAAGGGATATTAAACGCATATAACATTTATGCGAGAGAAGGAAAGCTCGAAACAAAATCCTATACTAATACGTCTGACCAGCGCGGTATAGTAGGTTACTTTCCCTCCCATTACGGAGGAGGCCCGAGCCCAACAGTAGGACATTTATGGGCTGTGATGATAAAGATGATGATGATGCATAACTTTACAGTCAATGTGACTAAATAGTTGAAATAAATGATTAATTAATAGTAGTAAAGGCAAACGATTCAGTGTTATTAGTAATTAATGTTAGATCATATGATTTACAGGCAATAAAATAGTACAACGATAATCTATCATACTTTGTCACAGTATAAAATGTTTTAACATGTTTCACTGATTCATGGACTCGATAGATGTTCTTCTCGAGATTAGACAGACATGTCGGCGAAACAAACCCGGTGGAAACTGTTTTCTGTTAATGGTATATGATAATATTGATTTATAGTTAAAATTAGTATCTCTTTTTATCAAATGTGCGAATAATGCGGAGGTTTTAGTAGACGTTTTACTAATTATATATACATACATACACATACATACATATCATCACGCCATATCCCTTGCAGGGTAGGCAGAGGGAACAGAGTGCCATAGAACTCTATCTCTGCATACTTCACTCGCTTCCTCAACATTCATAATTCTCTTCATACACGCTCGCCGGTTTCGGAGACTCTTGACTCCACTTTCCTTCAGTACATGACCGATCTGGTCTAGGTAGGTTAGTCTCGGTCTCCCTCGGTACCTACATCCTTCCACTTTCGCATTGTATATGTTCTTAACCAGGCGTTTCGGCATTCTTTCCACATGTCCGAACCATCGGAGCATTCCCTTTCGCATCTTTACACCAATACTCTCTTTCATACCTACTCGCTCTCTTACGTCGTCGTTACGAATGCGGTCGGTCAGCCTAACTCCAATTATATATACATATTTAAAATTAATAATTAAATATTTTTTTAAATTCACTAGGTACTTTTGCCCTAGGTTTACAATGATTTGTTATAAAGCTTCATTCATCATCATCATTTCAGCCTATCGCCGTCCACTGCTGGACGTAGGCCTCTTTCATGTTACGATTCTGCTCATCATGAGAGGATAATGCCGTAATTGCCACGCTTGGCAGGCGGGTTGGCGATTGCAGTGAGATGTTATAGATTTCCCAGGATAGTGCTGCTGCCCTGGTGAACCCTTAGCCAATTTTTACGACTCCCACGGGCAAGCAAGAGGTGGCGACACTTGTATTCTATCCCGTCGCCACACGGGGAATAATATGTCTCATTATTGTTAAGTTTAAGATTGTTAAGTTTTCAAAGTTATTATTGTTAAATTTAAACAGTTCTTAGCTTAGTTCTAACGTTATTGTGAAACTAGTGCCTATTTTAATTATATTAAACGGGTTCTAAATTACAAAAACTAGAACAAATGTTATGGATCCTTTTTTAAATAATATCATTAGTGGACAGTATCTATTTTGAAAATCGAAAGATTGTATGGGATCGTATAGTTGTTAAACAAATTATTTTAGTATCGATGTTAATCTTTAGTCGAATTAATTACTCAATGTTTAGTTGAAGGAAAAAAAAATATTAGGAAGAACTTATTTGCTCAAAGACAAGGAGGTTTTACTCAAAGACAAGGAATATAAACGCGAACGTAAATTGGCGCAGTGGTTGAGCAGACAATCGTATCATATAATCTACTTAATTATAACGCCTTTTATCCAATCTATAATTAATTAATCATTGTCGAGAAACTAGTACTTCTGAAATATTATTTTTCTGTCGGCTGTCCATCAAAGCTATTATGACTTAGTAGTGTTTTAATAATGTCATTCTGACGAATTTAGCAGATTAGCTGTGATATTACCTATCATATAAACATATATATATATAGCAATAAGTAGATACCTCATTAAAAACTTAATTATGATTATCCATATGGTGACAATTTAATAGTCTCCATACCTTTCTTTGTCGGGGTTATCGTAAAAAACAGATTACATCGCTGTTAGAAAAAGATAACTCGAAATCAAACCTAATTTCAAATCATTTGTACATTTGATACAGTAGTCCAATTTGCTAGAGGAGGTCTGTGCTTAATAATGAAATAATTATGAGCTAACAAGAAGAGAATAAATATTATAAAGTTTAAAACAACATCGAATTTGTTTAAAGTTGGTTATGTAAGGCCCAAACGTTAATTATAAACAGGTATACTATGAAGTGAGGGAATCACATACATTATAATTTTATTTGTTAGCGTGAAAGTTGCAATAGATACATGTCTTTAATTGATGCGGTGTCGCGGGAGGTATTTACCTCAGATCTGTGGAGTATTTGAAGATTGGCAAGAATATTTAAGTTATTATTGTGCTTCAGTAACCTTATCGTAAATTTAATACTTTAATGATGTCTGCTAAAGGACCGACTTTGATAAAAAATCCTCATGGTACCTGGACAAAAGCCATCGGTCGGCGTCACCCACGGTTAGTTAAGCGAGCGACATGTCATCGATATTTTTTGCCCGGCTGATGTCTTTAACGAAATTCATGTCATTGGGTCCGATTTCTCTAAGATTAACTTTTTTACATTATTTAACAAATAGATCGGACCCTTATACGCTCGAATATTCAGTTACATGGTTTAACACTTAAAAGGGCTTAACGACTCTAACACATCCTGCGGGTTACGATAAAAAAAGAGGACAAAAAGAGAATACTTCTCGTGTTTGTTTTTTAAAAGATGTCTGCTGAAGATAAGGTGCAGCGGCACTTTAATCCTCCAACCGTCCGATATTTGAAAAGGATATGATGACAACTTTTTTGTATTCTTTATCTAATAAGCACACATAACCAATACTTACTTATTCTAAAAGTTTGTCTAAGTGGATAAATGAGAACGACAATGTTGTATGCGAGTATTTAGTTTCGTGTCATGTATTTGGTACCATTTTAAGAACTGTCAAATTTTGAATATGCACTATTTATAAATTCGAATAAACAATGATATGATAATTTTATATGTAGTGAGTATTTTTACTACATATGCAAGAATGACGTAGTGGTGGCCACCGAAGTTAAAAATCGGGTCCCGGTGGCCCGCTCGCACGGCGAACAGAGAGAGGATTTTTACGGTGGGTCTATGGGGTCACGCGCCGCCTTTCCGTCACCCCGGACCGATCTGGCGGGGCGAGACGCATCCATAGTCCACCAAAAAAAAAAAAAAAAAAGAATGACGTAGTGGTAAAGATACTGACCTAATATTCCATTGTCGCGGATTTGATTCCTGCGCAGAACAATACCTTGTGCGATCCACAAATTGTTATTCTGTGGTGTAATATGAGTCAGCTTATATGTTTATAAAATTCCCCGGAATACAATCATTATTTCCTTTCTGTCGTATCTTGTTTTTTTTTTTTTTTTAAATAATGTAATACCTAACTCATTCATAAACGAACATTCATATTACAAAATAAAATATAAATGAATATCTGTGTGTTAATAAATATATTGTATGTTATCATAACTTGGATAACTTAATATTGCTTATCACTTATACATGCTAATGTATAAACCATAAAACTTCATAAAATAATTATCATAATCAATTAATTACAACCATTACTTTGAAGATTTACTCGACATCTTGAGCTAAGAAATGTTTAAAAGAAATGAATCTTTAGTTGTTTTACGATTAAAATTACATATAATGATTACTACAAATTTTTTATGACTTTGATTCGTTGGCTGAAAATGTTGAATTTGAAGGTTGAGCAAAAAATCTTAACTATTGCCGCGTATAAGATATTAGATTATATTTATTATTATTTGAGGTGATGATTTAGACGTCAAGCACAACACTGTCCCCTAAAATGTCTCCGAATCATGCAGAACAAGGAATTATTTATAAATAAATATAATCATGACGAAATGCGTTATATTTCCTGAGTACAAATTAGAGATTGCACTGCAGATCGAACTTAAACAATAACAGCGGTGCTAGTTTTAATCCTACGCTATTCACCTCACTATCTGTCATGATTAATAATTAAATGAACAGAAATCTGAAATTTAAATACGTTTATTTAAAATTATAGATTTACATTGTTCTATTAAGTTTCTAGTTACATTTTTAAAAGTATTCATTAATTTTATTTCCATATATTTAAGTATGTACTATAATAGAAAGAAGCAATAAATAAAGTTTAAAATCACAAATAAAATGACCAAAGACGTTACATTCATTCGAATAAAAAAGCAGGAAGGATAAGAAACTAAACTTACCATTCTTCACACCATTATGATCACGATTTCAGCCCATACACGTGCTGTGTGGTAGCGGCCACGAATACTACCAACCCTTACTTTGCTCGTGGATGTCGTAAAAGATGACTATCACGATTTTAGCCCATACACGTGCTGTGTGGTAGCGGCTACGAATACTACCAACCCTTACTTTGCTCGTGGATGTCGTAAAAGACGACTGAGAGCCTTGTAATGACCTGGGCCAACTCCATCTGATGCCGATTGCTCAACAATTACATTCCTTAGGAGGATTGGCGTCTGGCAGACGGCCGGTCATAAAACTATTGCCAATAACTTTTACAATATGTATCTACTATGAAACAAGAGTACATATTGTATCGACCCCAAGTAATTGGGATAAGAGTAGGAGAATGATAATATATCCCACTGCTGGGCTCAGGATTCCTTCATAGTAAGAGTGAAACTGACTAAATGTTTCACGCATGTTAGACGGTTAGCAGTTTTATTTCGGTTTGCAACTATTTCAGTGTTGTTATCTGCTTACATCTCTTAGTCGTCTTACATGGAAGAAATGGGGCTTATATTCTCAAATCATCACTACATGGATAACTTCACAAAGAAAAATGAATTACAATTATAACGGGGGATATTAAAGGTACCGGGGGAGACCGAGACTAACTTACCTAGACCAAATTGGTCACGTACTGAAGGAAGGTGGAGTCAAGGGTCTGCGGAACCGACGAGCGTATATGAAGAGAATTATGAATGTTGAGGAAGCGAGTGAAGTATGCAGGGATAGAGTTATGTGACACTCTGTTCTCTCTGCCTACCCTGCAAGGGATATGGCGTGATGATATGTATGTATGTACAATTATAACGTAAATATAGAGCGCGTAAAATGAATGAGGAGTGATTGAGGCCACGCCCACTTGTAGTCATATGATTACCGACTTGTGTAGATATCATTTCACAGTCGTTTAGTCAAAATATTTCATGTATTTATAGTAAAAACCTTGATGTTCTCTTTATTGTTTCGTTTTGACTAATATGAAACAATCAAATATAAATCGGCATCAATATTTACTTATTACATACATGCCACATATACCTACAATCCTTACTAATATTATAAATGCGAAAGTAACTGTGTCTGTCTGTCGCTCTTTCACGCCCAAACTACAGAACCGATCTAAATGAAATTTGGTACACAGATAGTCTAGAGACCGATAAAGGACACAGGCTACTTTTTAATGCGAAAAAGATTTGTAAGGGTGATGAAAAGTTGTAAGGAAGTCATTTTTAAAGCCAAAAGATTCAAACTTATTTTTAGGCTATTGATAAATATGACATTACAATTTTATAAAAAAATAACCGTAATCAATAATTGAAATAATTTATGTATGAATTATTTATGATATAAAAATTAATAATAAACCTATTTTTACAGATTATATGCTTCTAATAGTAAAATCTGGGAGGGGGCGCATCATTGGATGCGTCGGGCTCTGACTGACCACAAATATTTCAATCAATCTGATTATAGCTTGTTATGGCTGATTGCAGATGGGAAAAAAAAAAAAAAAAAAAAAAAAAAATTTACAAATTATATCTAATTCTTTTTACAACATTTATGGTTTACGGTGACTTAGGCGTTGAAATCCAGCATATTATATTGAGATTTATCTACCCATTACGGTGCCAGTAATTAATTTTTGACATTATTTTCACTCACTGCTTCTCTTACCACATACGCCTCGGTAAGGTAGCATTTCAATTTGATAGTAGCATATCAGCTTTTATGTTCCAAATTTAAAAAAAAAATGTTCTAATTTAATCCTGCCTATATTATAATTGTGAAATTTTCATGGGTTCATCGCTACTCTTTCGCAGCAAAATTCCTAAATCATTTTTTTTTTATAATTTTATTTTACTCATTAATAATGTATTCAAAAAACAAATCTACAATTTGTGAATATAGATATTTTGTAAATCGCTCAAAATATGACAAACGTTTAATTAAATACATTCATTCCACTGCTGGGTTCGAGCATCCCGCAATGGGAGAATAATTGATCTACTATAACACGCTGGTCAGACGGTTTTATAAAAGGGTTCCCAGTTATATTTATTTCACTTACATTATTTGATTACTCGAAGGCAGCTGCACCGATTTGAAAATATATTTTTTGTTTGAACAGGTAGAATTGCTAGGTTTTTCCATTGTCATCAAACATGGATTGGATTTGAATGGAATCCATCAGAAACTAATGAAAGTGTTCATATATTCCTTTTATTTGATAAATATACTAGAAATATAAAAATAAGTACCTAATATTAAAAACAATATTTACCGAATTCATAAATACAAAAAGGCATTACACTAAAAAGTGGAAAATAGAAACAGAACTTTAAGCCAAAAGACGACCTAGTGATCGGTTTGAAGTCAATGAAGCTTTAAGAGGACCGTCATCAACATCTGTTCAATTGATTTGTTTTACTCACCACGAGAAAGATTGACAATATAGCGACAAAACACAAATTCTATCTACCTAAACTAAATACCTACTATTTGAATTGGCACCAACGTCAAACCGATCCGTAAGTCGTCTTTTAAATTAAATCTACATTTTTATATTTCATTTTTTATAGAGACTTTTTGTGTGTTTTGAAGTTGGTTGACAATTTTTTTTAAGTTTATCTATACACTTGAGGGCGTACGATGTCGGACCAGGCATTCAGTAATTAGCATATGGATGAACACCTTATATTAACGTTATTGATAAGAAACAAAATAACATATATTATTTATAATCATTCACCTTTATATATAATTTTCTCAGTATTCTATTAACCTTTAATGTTGATCAAAAATATTAATTAAATTTGTTACGTATAGATAAAAACCTCTGTAATAACGTTAATATATTGAGCTTAAAATTCCTACCACGTTACCGTGGTTGAAGTAGCTGGATATAAAGTATAAACCAAACATTGTAGTGAATTGAAATGAGTTAGGTAAAATAAGATTTGCTTGCCTGTGTAATATCGTAATAGTTAACCAATCATATAGTAGATTGCTTAGTAGAACTTACAATAATTATGTTGTCATACAAAGCAGTCTCTGGGATCGATTGATCCAATGGAAACCCTTTTATGTAATAAGTACATGAGTCAATACGAGACGCATCGCGCATATAGATTGATTTAATATCTATTTTCAAAGTCATTAGTTCAAATAAACAACGATCATCATCATCATCATCACAGCCCATACATGTCCCACTGTTGGGCCCGGGCCTCCCCCGTAATGGGAGGGAAATGAACCTACTATACCACGCTGATCAGACGTGTTGGTAGAGGGTTTTGTTTCGAGTTTTCCTTCTCTTGCATAGATATTATATGCGTTTTATATCCCTTAGTCGTCTCTTACGATCACCCACTGGTAAGATAAAGCGTGGTGAATTGTATTATTACTCCGTCACCACACGGAACAAGCAACGATATAGCTATGTTACAATGATGACCGTCGATATCGTTATAAGATTTACCTATACCGCCTCTTTTCTTCAATAATCTTGAAAAATTACATTTTAGAGGAGTATTTTTCAAGTTTCAAAAAATTATTATTTCGCAACGAATATTTTTTTAATCTTAAATCTGATTTAAATCAAAGATGATTTAATTATAGAATAATGAAATATTTCAATATAATAGATTTAGATATCAATTATTTTTTTGAAATTTGAAAAACACTCGTCTAAAATTGCTATTTTTCAAGATTGTGTTATCTTGTTGAAGCAAAAAGCGATATATTGTTAGCATACATGGATTAAACAGTAATACAGAGTATGTTGTGTAGTTAATACAAGGATTCAGCGTTTAACGGCTTCTGGATTACCTATATAATACCTTCAACGCAACAAATGTTTTTAGCCGGTCGCGCACCAGGTGAACGTGAGCTGATGCCATAGGTCGTAGAAAACTACGTATAGATAGTAAAATAGTCGACGATGGGTGTGCCCCTCATGTTAGGGTGAAGGAAGCCGTACTTATGATGGACGGGTCACAACTACAGCTTAATAATCCACAGTCAACCGCGGCGTTACTTTACTAGGCTTATGTCAACAGTACTACTATAGCCTTTTTACATAATTAAAGGTCAGCTCATATATCACGGAACGTTTTAGATTTTTATAAAAAAAATATTTAGTCTAGAATTTTATTTATATAATGATTTCTAATGTTTACGCGAGTGTTACACATTTGAAATAAAACTATTGTAAATTGCCATAATAATAATTATCATAAATTAAATGGTTTAATAATAACAAATCATAAACAATATAAAATTTTATATATAGAATCATTTTCTTTTTGTACTGGCAATTAATTTGTAATAATTTGTATTAAAAATATGGGTCAAAATTTAATATCTTATAGGGTAGATATAAATTTCTGTAATAACAATGACATATTGGACGTAAGGCACCTTAGTCGTCCCGTGACCATGATCACAGTAAAGTGTTCGAAATGTCGGGCAATTAAAAATCAAATACAAACGCGATAGAATCCGTAAAAGTAGTTTTATTTCAAATTTTATTTATAATTACTTCTCAAATAATTGTATATAACGTGCCAACCTTTATTAAATTAAATGAACACCAAATAAAATTATTTCTATTTAAAATCCTACAAAGCATTGTAAATCATAACGATATTTTTCGGTTTCTAATCCCATTGAATATATAATACATGTTCGACGGCTGGGCCATTTTTCATTTCAATGACAAATATTTGGAAAGTTATTTACCCTCGTGTTATTCTGCACTGTACTCAATTAAAAGGACGATCTCAACTCCTGTCCAGCCGTTTTATGATCGTACAACAGCCGGATGTTTATTTTGCGACCGCGTTATTGGTTCAGGTAGTCTGTTGAATAAATCTATTACAAGAATGCGTCCCGCCCGATTCCATTGTCATTAAATTGAAATCTTTCAATCGTATCATAATAATTATAATCGCGACGAAGCGTTACTATTTTTTTTTTTTCACAATATTCTCATTTTTAATAATAGACAAAGGGTTATGAAAGCATTTCAAATTTGCGTACTGTTTGTAGATAGTATCATTGACGACTAAAGAGTCACGCCCAAGGTTACTGATGCTCACCCCTTTTCACACAATCGTTAAAGGCTCGTTTATTATCCATCAATTATTTTATATTATGCTAATGATATCGCTCTTCCATTATGAACTTTTTGTGGGTCGATTTATGATTACAACACGTGAACGTATCAAAGTGCATTTTATATTCTGTGTGCTGTGCGGGAATTAGCTGAGCGCACGGGGGCCTCCTAATCTTTGTGTTTTGTTTGCACGGCGAATGTGAAAACGCGCCATAAAGGCATTTCAAAATTTACAACTTACAGAGCACCATCTCGACAGCCTCCAACAGTCCGCCGCCGGCGCAGGCGGGAATGAGCACGGGAGCGGGTGGCGCTAGCGGCGCGGCTCCCCCAAGCTCGCCAGCCGCAGCGGCACCTCGTTGCTGTGACACAGGCCGACCAATATTCCAAGATCCTATCACGGGACAAACAGTGTGTTCCTGTCAATACGAGTTCCTCAACTATCAAAGGCTAGCCTCAGGCGTGCCTTTGTCTATGTACAGTGCACCGTATTCAGACGCGGCAGCAGCTACTGCTGCAGGATTGGGAGCATACTTTCCGGCGTTAGCTGCCGATCAACCACCTTTTTATACTAATGCCGTAAGTATATTATCAACGTATATAAATATCTCTAATATCATTCATCTTTCAAACATATTTTATTACAACAAAATTTCACATGTCAGGACCTATTACATTAATAAAACGTTCTAATTTTAATTCACCACCAATAAGTTAATTGAAACAATAAAATTAACCTCAAAATAGCAGAATAATATACGGATTAAATCAAAAATATCTATATGGTCATTTGTCATTATATTCACGAATAACATGGAGACAACAAAATAATAGTAATTCTACAGCTTAATACATAAAATAAATACTGTTTAGATAATATCTTCATTAAGCATTAAGAATATCAAAAGTACGTTGAGTGAATCCTTTAATTGCAGCCTTTGTAATTATTTTTAATCATGGATTAAGTAAGCTTTAATGTATTGCAGTACTTGCTTGTTTACTCTTAATCAAACAATAATTAATTATAATTACAATAATTGTATTTTATAATAATTATAATGTTAAACTGAGATTCATAAAAATACAATTACGATTTACAAAATAGACGTCACAGTATGTAACTAATAAGTTTTAGTGATTCAGAATTCTTATAAAAAATTGTATCTGTTGACCGTTTTTTTTTTCACGACTCACTATAAATTTTTGCGGTTGATATGTTAATCAGTATTATAGCCTAATGAGTAAAGGTATATCGCATTGCTAATAAGAACTGACATTTTATTAGTTCTATATTTTCTGCAAAGGTGATATCGATAATCGTTTTGAATCACAAGTCTCAGTAATGAATAAACAAAAATAATATAAATGATATTTATATGTATTAGTTCGCGATCAAATTTATCTCCATTGCATATTTTCTTTAAATCCTTTGAGACTTCAAAAAGCTAATAACAAAATATATTTAGGAAAATATTAAATCAGCCACCAATTAAACTTTGTTTGTATTTCGTCACATATAACACATCTTCATCTATGTTTCCGACATACTAATAAGATACAGTTATACTAACGTTTTAGAACGTTAGTTAAATTTTAGGTGTGAACTATTAGACAATAATACAGACAAAGGAGCATCCTACTTCAGTATTATATATCTCCTAAGCACTTAATTCTAATTATTATATTCTAACTTCCGTGTGGTGACGGGGTAAGAATACAATTCACCGCCCCCTATCTTACATGTGGGTGATCGTATAAGACTAAGTGATATAAAACGCATATAACATCTATACAAGAGAAAGAAAACTCGAAAACTAAAACCTATACCAACACGTCTGACCAGCATGGTATAGTCAACTTCTCTCATATTATAGAGGAGGCTCGAGCCTAACAGTGGGACATATATGAGCTGAGATGATGAAGATGATGAGATGAAGCACTTAATAAATGAATCACTAGACGATGATTTTGATGCTTCTCAAAATTTATGTATCAGTTAATTACTACACATTATTCAGTAAACGATATTGATCTTTTTAATTTAGAGTTGTAAGTATCTTTTAAACGTAGATTTTTATCGTAAATAACTCTTCTTTATGAAAATAATGAAATTGTATTTAAATAACAAAAAATCTATTCATCATTCTCCTACTCTTATCTCAATTACTTGGGGTCGATACAATACGTACTCTTCTTTCATAGCACATATTGTAAAAGTTATTGGCAATAGTTTTATGACCGGCCGCCTGCCAGACGTCAACCCTACTTGGGAATGTAATTGTCGACCAAACGGCAGGAGATGGAGTTGGACCAGGTCGTTATAAGACTCTTAGTTGTCTTTTACGATATCCACGAGCAAAGTAAGGGTTGGTAGTATTGGTGGCCCTACCACACAGCAATAAATAAAAATCTATTGTTCTATTGAAACACTCATTTGAAATGTAAAATATTATACAAATTAGATATTAATGCTGGTAAATTTAATTAGTGTTAAAGAAATATAAACTTTATATAGCACAGAAATAATATTGAACAATGCTGTGATTTTTAGATTATTAGTATTGGTTAGCTACACGATTGAGGCTTATATTTTTCCAATTGAATGTGGCATTTACGTACTTGTAGTATGCTAAATCCATAAAGATTATTGTTAGAGACAAAATAATCTTTAAGAGGTTATTTAATTTACATACATACATACATATCATCACGCCATATCCCTTGCAGGGTAGGCATAGAGAACAGAGTGCCAGAGAACTCAATCTTTGCATACTTCAATCGCTTCCTCAACATTCATAATTCTCTTCATACACGCTCGCCAGTTTCAGAGACTCTTGATTCTTGACTCTTGACTCTTAACTTGTTATTTAATTTAACCTATTAAAAGGTCACCTGGTTATGTGTTCCATTATCTAGGGATTAATAACAAAAATAAGTTATAATATTGATAAAATTTTAAACCGAAGCTTGTAGACTTTTAATAATATTTCTACTTATATCTCACAGAATGATTTATATGTCATTAAATTTAGATAATTAGGTACAATTATTAGGATTAAACAATTCATCATCATTCTCCTACTCTTATACCAATTATTTGGGGTCGATACAGTATTATACTCTTCTTTCATAGTACATATCGTCAAAGTTATTGGCAATTGTTTTATGACCGGCCGCTTGCTAGACGTCAATCCTCCTTGGGAATGTAATTGGTGACCAAACGGCATCAGATGGAGTTGGACCAAGGTTATAACTTTCTAAGTCATCTTTTACGATATTCACGAACAAAATAAGTGTTGTAAGGTAGTATTCGTAGCTACCACACAATTATAAAAAGAAAAACAATAATAGAATAAAAACAATCCAATTTAACGCAAATAATATGAAATTTATATAAAATAACTAAAATACTACTCAAATTATAACACAAGTTATACATACTACGGCGTTAACTATATTTAACCAACACAGCGTAAAAGTTTAAACGTTTACACTTATTTTATTCGGTTTTCTAGAAAAATATCATAACTCGTATACCTACTCTTTAGATGTGTGAATATTCTAAATGTTAATGTATAATATCTGTTCAGTAAAGAAAACGTATGTGGAACAGTAATAATCCTTTTATAATATTTGTAATATAGCATCTAATTACCTTAACAACATTACATTATTTAAATTTTATTCTCTTAGATTTACTTTTTTGATAATATTATTTTAGGTATTTAGACGTATGTCTCATCAAATAAAATATCCTTAATTAAGCGTCCAAAATATGTAATATGGATAATATGATCCAATTAGAATTAATTTGCTGAATAATAAAATACATACCTATATACATAATAAACAAATACTAAAATAAATATTACTTCATTGCAGAATATTTCGGAAATTAGAGTAAAAAGGTTAAATACAAATATATATTTCAATAATTCATTTTAAAATTAATTTACCTATGGGGGACGTCCATTAATCAAGTGATCTTTTTTTTTAGCATTTTTTGACCCCCCTCCCCCTTGGTGATACGTGGTGAGATTTAAGACTATGACCCCCCACCCCCACCAATATCACGTGAATTTTTTGTACCTACAAAAAAGTAGCCCACAGCTCATTATATTCTCGGTTTTTGCTTTTTATATTTTGTAAAAAGGTCTTTGTACAGATCACCTATGGCAACGGCAAGTCCAAAGTCACGCTACAGGCCGCGGGTGACCGGACCGGGGATTAGTCTGGTCGCCCTGGGAGCTAGGCCTCCGCGTGAGGACGACGCCCCGACGCGACGGTGCAAACTGTCCGGGCGTCGACATCAGCGAGGATCGGATCGGACCGCCGGGTGGGCCACTGAAAAAAAGACCGCGTACTAGTGACCCACCCGCACGGCGTCGAGAGGTATATTGTAGGGCGGGTCTACGGGATCTTGCGCCGCTTTTCCTGTCGCCACGGACGGAATAGCGGGGTTTGAAGTACCGTAAACCGCCGCCAAAAAAAAAAAAAAAACAGGCCACTTTTCAGTTTAGAAATCTCAGCGTTTGACGGAAAAAATAAATACACGTGATATCTTACTACACCCCATCTTGTAATATTTCGTGATTTTTGTTAAACCTTTCCCCCCACTGTCAAACCTCACGTGATTAATGGACGGCCCCTTTCCGTGCGAATGCTTCGTATTTATAAAATGAAAATAATGAATCTGATCACTAAACTTCTAAAAGTTAAAATACTTAAAATAATGCTAAAAAGTAAATCATTCCCGTCTATCGCTCAGGCTATTAACGTTCATTGCTGGACATATAGTTCCCCACAATAAGGTGATAGTGTGATAATTAGCAAGCTTGGCAAACAATTGGTAATTGTAGCTATAATAAGCTTAATCACTTTAATAATTTTTGTAGCAATAATAAAGTCGGATAAAGTCAAATTTTGAATATAAAACCCTCTTCTAAATACCTAACTTAAGTAGACACAAAATGGATATGAATATTCATAGCGATTTTTATTATTGATTAGTTCAGCTGTAACAAACTCGGGTCGATTTACCTTCAATACCTATGCTGTATGGTAGCGACTACAAATACTACCAACCTTAACTATGCTCGTGGATGTCGTAAAAGACGATTAAGAGCCTTATAACGACCTGGGCCAACTCTATCTGATGCCGTTTGGTCAACAATTATCTACATTCCCAATGAGGGTTGACGTCAGGCGGCTGGTGATAAAACTATCGCCAATAACTTTTACAATATGTGCTATGAAAGAAAAGTACATATTGTATCGACTCCAAACAATTGGGATATGAGTAGGAGAATGATGATAACCTATATAATTTAAATTTAAGTATTCAACTGCGTAGTGGTTAATATATCAAACTATTGTATCAGTGCCGTGAGTTCGATTCCCACGCATAATAATAGTTTGTGTGATTTACAATTTTTTATTCTAAATTTAGGTGTAATTTGTGTCTATTAATTATATGTGTGTTAAGTCCCGCGCAATTTAAAGACTTGTCTTTAAAAAAAATTTGCTAATATTTTTATTTTCAACATTTATAGCTCGATTAAATAATATAATCGCTTTGCCTACTTTATCTTCAAGTTATCAATTCTGTTCAGTATTGTATTTTCCATATACTATTACAAATCTCATAACTAGTTTTAAAATTACGTAATTATCTAATATTGAAATAATGATTAATCTCCTTATATTAATACTAATTTCATCAACAAAGGCTCAAATGTATATTCCCGGTGGAGCACAAGATATCATCTAAATCAAAAGGATTATACTCCTCCTTCTTTAATATAGAAGCTTTACTTTTTTATTATTCCATCGATTTCTATACGACCTGTTACAAAAGGTATTACGTTAAAGTAATTAGGATTCAATGTCATAATATTACATTACAGAGGCCCTCTCGTCTGTGTTAAGTAGACCTCACAATAAGGTTTATGGTATAAGTAATAAATATATATAATATAAATTGGAAACGTAATCCGTTGATGTATAGTGCCCATTGCACAAAAAAAAAAAGAAAATAACATCGAATAAGTTGATCATAATAACTTAATATGTTTAACTCCTTTTCGAGGATTATAATATGTCCCACGTAACAGGTACATATATTTATTTATTGTAGTGTATTATTACAAATTAGTATTTTTGATATTTTTAAAAATTACATTAATATAAACTTAATAATCCAACAAGTTTTTATTTGACTTAAAAAAAAAACAATAGTGAAGTCTAATTTTAAAGAAACACTCTTTCTTTTAGAGTGTGTTCCAACGAATCTTGTGTGGGTAGTGACTTTGAATGATAATGATCATAACAACATAAAAGTAGCCACGGTGCGTAATATATGACATGTAGTAAAAGTTTGGAGGAAGGTGTTAAAAGCCGTGAACGTGTCTCAGCAGATGATTCAATCATTCATGAAGATATGATCATACATCATCAGTGGCGAAAGTGTTAACTCCAGCCGACGCCTTGAATGAGATCCTGCCTCACAGTTTTTTTAGTTAACGCCTTTTATTTTGTCTATAATTTATTATTTCATCCCGGTCGGCGGGGTATCCATGCCCTGAAGACGTGTTTTTTATATCTCTTTGTTTGGTGTTTTTAGATGTCAGATTATAACGTGTTTGTTTACACTTTAAAGTTTAAATCTAATGTTTAACGTAAACAGAAATACATTTATGAGACGAACGGAAAATTTAAAGTGTCAAAAGATTTAATAGCTTCGACGTTCTAATCGCTTCCATTTGCACATGTGGGCTATGGGTAGCAGGAAAAGCGTTATTAAAATAAAATAAAAAAAGCAACGATTTATATTTCTGAAGAAGTCTCTTAAAATAAATCATCGTTCTTTGCTACTTACTATTCTTAATAGATATGTTTTAAGAGTTTGATAATCTATTTCAATTTATTATAAAATAATCATTTTTCTTATTAAAATGATTTTAATAGACATATGTATCATACATATCTATATTAATTAAAAATGTAGAATTTAATGTATAACCGCGATAATCTTAGTAACTAATATATCTATTTAATAATTATACTGTATTGTTAATAAATAGGAGCGGATTGTTGATCATATTGTCAAAAAATCTAATATTTTTTTAATAATGATAGAACAAGCATATTTTAAAATCGAAAATATTATTTAATTAATAAATAGAAAATAAATTTAAATAAATTTAATTAATAAATAGATAATAATTATTTAATTAAGAAATATAATTAATAAATAGAATTATTTTATCTTCTTCTTTTTCTTCATCGCAACCCATATACCTACCTCCCACCGTTGGGCAAGGTCCTCCTTCAGATGAGGGAAATTAACGTACGTACTACACTATAGGTATATTTCGTGATTAATTAATAATAATAAGAAAAAGCATTAGTACCCATTGCATTCTTACTCTATGTGGATAGTGTAATATATTAATACAGAATGGATTCTCCTTATATCGCTAATAATCTCGTTATTCTAATGTTAGTTTCTCTTCTTCTTTCTCTTATAAATAAAACTAATTCTGACCAAATTTTAATCCCATTTGACAAAGACCTTTCTTTGCGCAAAAATCCATAATCATGATGATGATGAATCATGATGATCATCTCTGGCCACATACGTCGCACTGTTGGGCTCGAGCTTCCTCCATAATGGGAGGGCAATTTACCTACAATACCACGCTGGTCTGACGTGTAGGGTTTTGTTTCGAGTTTTACTTCTCCTGCATAGATGTTATATGCCTTTTGTATACCTTAGTCGTCTCTTACGATCACCCACGGGTGAGATATGGGGTGGTGATTTGTATTCTTACTCCATCACCACACAAATGAAATGAAATCCATAATAACTCTATAAAAATTTTTATACGATCGGCAGTATTAAAAAGCAACACAATTTTTATTTGTATTCATAATATACATAGAAGATAATAATAAGTTAAGCGATTTCAATAGTCTTGTATCTTTATTTGGTTACTACCTTCGCTGAGTTGTCGACATTCGAACGCTACCTGGGATCGCGTGTCAGCCACGTTGTTCAACGGATTAACTTATACCTTCCATAAAAAAATATATTCCAAACAGAACTCAGTAATGTTAATGGGATTAAGTATAATAGATATCCCATTAAACTTATATGCGAAAGTGGAAGGATGTAGGTACCGGAGGAGACCGAGACTAACCTACCTAGACCAGATTGGTCATGTACTGAAGGAAGGTGGAGTCAAGAGTCTCCGAAACCGTCGAGCGAGTATGAAGATAATTATGAATGTTGAGAAAGCGAGTGAAGTATGCAAGGATGGAGTTCTCTAGCACTCTGTTCTCTCTGCCTACCCTCCAAGGGATATGGTGTGATGGTATGTATGTATTAAACTTATAATATTGAAACAATGTTTAAATAATTCTCACCACTTACTATTTAATCAATTGTTTGAAAACATTTATAGTGTTACTGCGAATGTAAATTTTATTAAACAGTTATTAGCTGTGTGGTGGCGGCTTCGAATACTACCAACCCTTACTTTGCTCGTGGATGTCGTAAAAGACGACTAAGAGCCTTATAACGACATAGGCCAACTCCATCTGATGCCGTTTGGTCAACAATTACATTCCCAAGGAGGGTTGACATCTGGCAGGCGGCCGGTCATAAAACTATTGCCAATACTTTCTACAGTATGTACTATGAAAGAAAGGTACATATTGTATCAACCCCAAGTAATTGTGATAAGAGTAGGAGAATAACGATGATACATATATCCATACTTTTAAATTATAACATATTATGTACATATATCAAAGAATCCAATAAATTAAAGAGAGCATAGATTCGCGTTACGATTTAGTACGATTATTTGAAGTAACAGAAAACTGGAATTATATCACAAAGGTCGCAGCAACAAAGAGCGACAGCGCGACTGGATTACGCTGTCGTACTTGAGTAAAATTTATTATCGGATTTTCGATTCGGCCACCAATGAAGTTGTTGGACAACAAAATCTTTTGATAGATTTATCCTGCAATGGCTGACCGCCTTAAAACTTGCCTCTGAGTTATTTTTAATGTGTCGCTATAAATTTTTGGACCCTTAGCGGCAGTAGTACTTTTTATGCGACCTCCCTTATAAAGCCTCAGCAACAAATTAATCATAATTTAAAATATTGTATATACAAATGTTCAGATTAAACAACCAACGATGTAACATAAAAACAACGCATTACACCCATTTGTTTATTTCAAAAAAGATAATAGTTGATCAATGTTTAAAAAAGCGATACATTTGTTGACCGAACAATGATTGATGCTTTCGTCTCGTATCTTTACCCATTAAGTAATAATAGTTAAGTCCAAAACTTAAAGGTGATCGATCAAGAAATCAATCCGTTGTGGATCATTTTGGTAATGGATTGAGTTAAAGCTACCGGAAACATAAGTGAAGATATTACTATTGTCTACTTATTAGTACGGTATTAGGTACTTATGTGATAATACATTTTAAAATAAGTTAAATATTTTCAGTACTTTGATTGTAAAATAAACGAATTGTAATTTTAATTTGTGTTTCTTTAATAGGCTGCTGGGATTGAGTTAAAGGAAAATTTAGCGGCTAGTGCTGCAACATGGCCTTATCCTACTGTGTACCACCCTTACGACGCTGCCTTCGCTGGATATCCTTTCAACGGGTAAGTGATAGTATTAGAGGAGCATATGAATATAATATTCTAATACGGTATAGGTATATTACTGGTATAATTTGGTATTAACCACAGAGATAGCACACGCTGTGCCTCCTAATATTCAACTTTGTTTATGGTTAATATCTAATTAATATTCTACTCCGTTTGAATAACTCCACTATGGCAGCATTATCAGCTAGATAGACATGCAAATCTCTAAAAAAGAAGAAAATAGACATGGGCTATAACGGTGTGCTCCCGTCCACTGTCACTCCACATTTCATGGTTCTCTCATTACTCTTTTTTAGAATCCCGATCCTCCAAACATTTACCCCAAATAGACATACGTCCTCTTCAGACTGAAAATATTCTAATTGTATTTTTTAATTACAAAATGCATTTTGTGGTTAGGAATTTGGATTGATATATACTTGCAAATTTTGTATTCTGCGATCGGTTTTCATCTATTTCAATATAATTCAAGGATACTATGCCAATTCTATCGTGAAAGTAGTCTTACGCCTACATTTGTGATGTTTTTGTAGTTTCTCTTAATCTCATTATTCATTGGAATCGACTTTTTTTTTTGTGTGTGTCGATATACGACCGTAATGTAATTACTGGTCTTATTAAAATTAACCGTTAAATCTAAAGGTGAACACATCACGCTATCGATCGTGTCACACAAACAAGGGATAAAGATTGAAGTTACTTGCTTCTAGAGTTAACGAAGTGTGCATTATAACAGCAATTAAAAAAAATATTAGTTATTATAGATGAATATATATTGTATAATTTATTTTTAAAGATATAGCCGAGATAATATATACCTTATTCTTAAATAATAAAATAATACATAGAGTTTATTCAACGAATACACTTTATGTATCGTAAAATTACAGCTTAGGTAAGTAATCAGATACTTTGATGGAGGGGTGTAAGATACCGACGCGTTAGACACGCCCTCAGATGAATCAAATGTTCTCACACATTATAAATAATTATAACTAACTCTAATAGAATTATATTATATTTTAATTATCTTATTAATTATCACACATTTATAAAATTTATCAATTTTAATAGCCATATAGTAGTTAATTTATAACAAAATTAAATATTTCGAAGTCATATCTTAATATATATAAATAACGCGTCATGTTGTTTGTCCGCGATGGACTCCTAAAGTACTTAACGGATTTTAATGAAATTTGCACAGCATGTGTAGTTTGATCCAACTTAAAAGATAGAATAGCTTCCATCCCAATTTATAGTCGCAATATTATTTCATTGCAAATTATGTATCTATTATTTAACAGTCTGTATCTGTTATCTCCAAACGATTCTGACAGACGGTGGTATCTGTTAACTGGATTGAGTGAGTATTTAGTAGATGACGCTATGTTAAACGTAAAAATGTTTCATATAAGCTACAATTTATTAGCATAACCACCACATCTTACTGAGTCTATCTTAGCCACAGCAACGCGTGGCCAGGTCTGCTGGTAGTTATATATATATATATATAAACACACACAGAAATGCATAATAATTATATTAAAGTCATTATGTTAACTTTATAGTTGAAAATCTTAGTATATTATGTTGTTTATTTATTTGTATGTTAGGTACCAACCAAAATGCATCGTACACAATAAAAATTAAGTCCCTACACAAATGTTAATACCACTTCCTCTAATGCAGGTATATTTTGATATGTGTACATTAACATTTATTATCGTAATCGACGTACCTACACGTACCTATATAGATAGGATTTGATACAGTATATACGCTTATGTAGGTAAACTGATAGCGGCAAACTGCAAAGGTAAAAAAACACGAGTTTATTAGATAATTATGAATGTTTATATCAGGTTATCGAAACTGTACCCGTTGCGGGCGGTATATATAACCCTGGATAGATATTATAAGCCTACGAGTTTAATATGCGTAATAATTACCATATATATATATATATATATAATCGTAACGACGACGTAAGAGAGCGAGTAGGTATGAAAGAGAGTATTGGTGTAAAGATGCGAAAGGGAATGCTCCGATGGTTCGGACATGTGGAAAGAATGCCGAACGAACGTCTGGTTAAGAAGATATACAATGCGAAAGTGGAAGGATGTAGGTACCGAGGGAGACCGAGACTAATCTACCTAGACCAGATCGGTCATGTACTGAAGGAAGGTGGAGTCAAAAGTCTCCGAAACCGGCGAGCGTGTATGAAGAGAATTATGAATGTTGAGGAAGCGAGTGAAGTATGCAGAGATAGAGTTCTCTGGCACTCTGTTCTCTCTGCCTACCCTGCAAGGGATATGGCGTGATGATATGTATGTATGTATGTATAATTACCATTAAGCATGTATGACCTATATTATAATAAAGTGTCTATTTATAATAAATATATAACAGCGTCGGTATTTCCATTTGATTATAACTAGGTATGTTTGAAGTATATTTGAATAGTCTTTTAATAAGCATAATACTTATAGGAATATAGAACATGAACACATATTTTTATTTCATGATTTTTTTTTTTTTTTACGAGTATATATCTACATATTTATATGTGGGATATAAGTAAATGAAAGTAAATTTTCTTTTAAAAATTTTTGAAGGAGGCTCATGTTTATTAGTTAGGTCATATGTAAATAAGCAATCATATGTAAATGAGCTGAGAAAAAGAAAAAGGATTATAGATGCTTGATTATAATTTGTAAAGTTACAACAGTCATACCGATTAGCTTACTTAAATTTACTGACATTTCAACGGCATTACCAGCACATAAGCAATGTGTACGAAAGGCTCTCTGCTTCTCGAACATTTGGTGAAAACGTTACTTCAATAATTAAATTATTAAGTTATCTAAATATCTTCTGGTGGAATCAGGCGGCGCTTTTGACCACAGATAAAGCTAACTACTAGAATATCAACCTTCCTTCTAAATTGCTTTAGAAGAAGTGAGAATATGCATGGGGATGGTACTCGTTGCGTAGTAATCCAAATTACTAGCCTGATTGCACCACCGTGGGCTAAATATCTCAGATATTTACGCGAGTGAGAGAGACACATTTAAAATTAAATTAATTTTACAGATTCTATCGCGTTTCTATTTGATTTTTAATTGCTCGACGTTTCGAACACTTTACAGTGATCAGATCAGTCCGATCAGGCGTGATCAGTCCTCCCGTGACCATGATCACATTAAAGTGTTTAAAACGTCGGGAAATTAAAAAATCAAATATAAACGCGATAGAATCCGTAAAGTAGTTTTATTTCAAATAAATATCTCTGGAAATCTTTGAAAATGTTTCGATAACCTAAAAATGTATCATCTTTTCTATGGGTGTCATAGAGAATACTTTTTTTTTTGGTGGACTATGGATGCGTCTCGCCCCCGATAGACCCACCGTAAAACTCCTCTCTTCGCCGTGCGAGCGGGCCACCGGTATCCGATTTTTGAGTTCAGTGGCCCGGTGTCATAGAGAATACAACTACAACTACAACTCTACACACTTAGGTGTGTAGAGTTGTAGCAGGTCGCCCATTATGGAGGGGTTCGAGCCCAACAGTGGGACGTATATGAGCTGAGATTAATGAAATTGTGATACCTTATTTGACTAACCATAATATTCTATTTTCTGATACACTATTACATCACGGCATTGGAGATTGAATGACATTTGAAACCGTATTGCGGCTGTAAGACCAAAGACATTGTAATCATTTATTAAATCTCGGTTGTGTTTATAGAAATACTTTCTAATGTATTTTAGTGTCGTTTTAAATTTTACAACTATTAATGGAAATAAAAAAAAATTATAACGCAACATCGATGCTCAAAAACTTGGCATTCGTGGGTGTGAAGTAAATTCATTTTTTTCCGCGTAAGCGCTTCATTAGTACCACCTATTAGAGGTTAATTAATTGTTTTTTCGTACTAATATCGGCATAACTCTAATACAAGAGTATATAAAAGTTAATGAAATCAATATATTATACCCAGTAATGTTTTTGTTTCGTGCTGAAGAGTTCGCACACAAATTTAGTTGGAATTGGTAATATTTTATGTCAATGTGAATTGGCAACATTGTTTTTCTATTATTTTTATAATATATAATTATATGTTTTTTTTATACTATAGTATATGAATCATATCTAGATTTAATTACGAAAAAATAAACAGGATAAATAAAACTAATTAGTTTAAAACAATTGTAAATATAATAGCCATCTTTGAAAAACTATATTTTAAATGTATTTGTATATAAATAGGAAACCGTGAATATTAAATAAAACTATTTTTACTGATTCTATTGCATTATCTGTTCCGTAAAATTACTTTAATTTTCAAATGTGAAATACCCGCGTAAACATCAGAGATATAGCAAATTAAATAGCAGACTTCTTCCTTAATGTTACATTCAAGTTTGAGTACTGATTTTGAACAAAAATATTATTAGTCCTCAAAAATGTAAAATTAATTGCTCTAGGTGTATAACTGTGACAGTATAAAAAGTAAAAAAGAAAGCAACCTAAACAATATTTCGTCGGTTAAAACGAAAGTGACAATTCTCAAAAATTTAAAAAGTTTGATATTATTGTTTAAAACATTATGTTATAGTTTGTATTTTATTAAAAATAATGATAAATTATCCATTTAAATGTCATAAACTGTGCTAACAGAAGTGTTAGTCTATGTTAAGCCGCACACGTTGAAAAAAAAAAAACCTTAAATACGTGTACCTTCTGTAAAATTTGGTATTTTTTGATTAATGTCATTTTTCTATTCAACCGACGATTTACTTTGATAGTTAAAATTATATTACTGGTATAATTCTTCATGGCAATAGGCAGGCCACATCGCTCGATGAACCGACAACCGTTGGGGAAGAAAGGTTCTCGAGTGGCGACCACCAATCGGACGACGCAGCGTAGGACGACCCCCTCACTAGGTGGACTGTCATCAGTCCACCTAATGGGTACATTATCAAGGTCGCAGGACACAGTTGGATGCAGATGGCACAGGACCTTGGCGAATGGCATTCTCGTGGGGAGGCCTATGTCCAACAGTGGACCTTTACGGGCTGATGGATGAATGGATATAATTCTTCATTGGCTATATACAGCAAGATCTGTTAGCGGCAATATATATGTCTACATTTCACAATGTGCAATAACCAGATTTTGTGCAGCTAGCTAAACAGAATAATCTTCTTTACTTTCTCATATTCTTTAGTTTCTTCTTTTCAGTTTATATATTTTGCACTTCAGAGTATGAGCCTCCATTTTAATATACCTACAAGAAGTTTTTCATTTAATTATTTCTTCTTTTTAATAATTTTATCTATTTGTTTCGTGAAATTTAAGATAATCCTCTCGGTTCATTTTTTGCAGTGTCTGAAAACAGAGCTGTGATGGCTGTGTGTTACCAGCAAAGAAACTTAATCTCTAAATGTTAGTCTCATAACTAGATTCAAAGCGCTTAAATTAGCTTGCTATGCTCGGTATTTCTCTATTTGATAAAATCCAGAATACGGCAATCCGTAAAAAAAAAACGAATGAATAACCGATGTAGCGTAAAGAATCAGCATGTTGAAATGGTGATAGGTGAGCACAACACTCGTCGACACGGCAATCGTTTAAAATAAAAAATATTCTCGATATCGACTAGGAATCGGACGATGCAATATAGATGGGTCCCCACCATGTGAACTGACGATGTCTTAATAGTCACATCTAATAATAATAATAATGTTTAATTAGTGGGAGGACCACGCTGTTCACAATTTCCTATCTACAGCCGAGGGCCAGTTCATCCGGGGTAGTACCAAACTTTCGCTGAAAATCGACGTGTGAATAATGCCAATGTGCTATTGCGCTTCGTTCGGTAAGCGAGAGAGCCAGAAGACAAACTGGTTGGGTTTGCGATTTGTATTGGTAGGCAGCGGCTTAGCTATGCCCTTGTATTGCAAAGATAGGCGGCAGGAGTTTTTGGCGGGAATCTAAAACGTCATGTGGTGCTCTTGTATTATATTCGATATCTTAGTGTTTTAAAGTGTTATATTAGATAATTTTGATGGCATTTTATGTAATGTGATGTGACGGAACTGCTGAGATGTAGTGAATATCATATAAAAGTGCTTTACATCGTTTTCGTTTTTCATCAAAATTCTCACAAGATACCATTAACAGTGTAGCATTGTTGATGGCGACAATTTGACTTACTGACGGACAACGGCTAATCTGAAGACACTAAAAACTTGAAGATAATTATAACTCGACACTGGCAGCAATGGCTCATTTAAGTAGCTGATTGCCAACACATAAAAATAAGAAGAAGAAGATAGGCGGCAGTATCACTTACTATCAGCTGTGCTACTTGCTCGTTTGCCACCATATGCGATAAGAAAAGAAGATAACTGTTAGATACAGGTAGCTATAGGGCTTTCCTAAATGGCTCTCTTGCGGAGAGGCCTATCATTGAAGTTTATTATTGCACCTGGTCGACGTCTGTTGGATGGTTAAAGAGAATAATTTTATCTGATTATAACTCACCATCATTCTCCTACTCTTATCCCAATTACTTGGGGTCGATACAATATGTACTGTTCTTTCATAGTACATATTGTACAAGTTATTGGCAATATATAGGTAGGTACGTTCTAAATAAAATAGATTAAAGTATATTTAGTCATATACATGTTTTTTGGAGTTTACTCCTTAAGAATCGATTTTCATATAAGGCGCCGGGTATGAGAAAAATTTGAGGAGTAAAATCTAGTGATCGAATGACCTCGTTACGTTTTTGGTGCGCAACCTATTCTGCGCACCTTTCACTTTCTGACGTGAGATAATACTTCACTGAACAGTTTTAATAAATGTAAATAAAAATAAATATATTATTTTTAGTCAAATGAGCTTTTTTTGCCCCTGTCTTGATAATCGTACTTAATAGATAGAGTTCTCTGGCACTCTGTTCTCTCTGCCTACCCTGCAAGGGATATGGCGTGATGATATGTATGTATGTATTGGCAATATTTTTATGATCGGCCGCTTGCCAGATCAACCCTCACTTGGAATGCAATTGTTGATCAAACGGCATCAGATGGAGATGGCCAAGGTTGTTTATAAGGCTCGTAGTCATCTTTTACGACATTCACGAGCAAAGTAAGGGTTGGTAGTATTCGTAACCGCTACCATACAGAATTATCTGCATATAACTCTTAGTTTCTTAAATACAAAAGCTTTAAATCTTACCAAAAAGCAAGATGTGATAATATATTATATAAGTCCAACTAATCCGTAATCAACTTTAAATTCTTAAACAACTTACAACTAAGCAATAAATTAGATAGGTACAAAATAACTGTTAACTTGTATATCATCTCATCATATCAGCTCATATATGTCCCACTGTTGGGCTCGAGCCTCCTCTATGGCAGGGAAATTGACCTACTATATCATGCTGGTCAGACGTGTTGATATAGGTTTTTGTTTCGAGTTTTCTTTCTGTTGCATAGATGTTATATGCGTTTCATATCCCTTAATCGTCTCTTATGATCACTCACGGGTAAGATAGGGGGTGGTAAATTGTATTCTTACTCCGTCACCACACGAATAGAAGAACTTGTATATAATTTCATTCAATTGAACAAAATCATAATTGTCATAATAATTATCTATTATTCATCAATTGTTACCTTTTTTTATCACTCAGTAATGCCCTCATTATATATATAAAAATTCAATAGTCGCCACCCCTCACTTGTCTGTAGGAGATTAAAATCAGATAAGGGTATAACCAGGAGAGCAGACAACACGACTCTTTGGGAAACGTATAATAACCTACCATGATCACCAAACTGCCTACCAAACGTGGTTGTTGAGGCTCTATCACTTTAAATGAATCAGTGGATTCCATGGGCTCTCCCAGCAGGCCACCGAAGACAAAGATCGGGTACCGGTGGCCCGCTCGCACGGCGAAGAAGAGGTGCTTACAGGGTGGGTCAATGGGGTTGCGCGCCGCCTTTTCCGTAACCCCGGACCGATTTGGGTGCGACGTCCATGGCCCACCACAAAAAAAAAAAAAAAAAAATGGGCCCTCCCAGCAAGGAGCAGTGGGCAGCAAAATGCTGATTTTTTTTTTAAATTTATATATAACTATATCTCTTCATATTAATGTATAACTATATTGTATATCATCATCATCATCTCAGCTCTTATATGTCCCTCTGTTGGGCTTGAGCCTCCTCCATAATGGGAGGGAAATTGACTTACAATACCACGCTGGTCAGACGTGTTGGTATAGGATTTTGTTTCGAAATTGCCTTCTCTTGCATCGATGTTATATGTATTTTATATCCCTTAGTCGTCTCTTGCGATAACTCACGGGCAAGATAGGGGGTGGTAAATTGTATTCTTACTCCGTCACCACACGGATAATGTTGAGTATACTAAAATTAATAGCTTTGTTGTTTGGAATAATTGAAAAACATTTAGTATCTACTAAACGTATGCTATACTTGAAGTAATTATCATTTATTGTTATAGTGTAATTAGCTATAAAAACGTACAACATATATGTAGTAAATTGAATTACTAATAGCTATGATAGTACTTATAGTTCCGCTATATATTAAGTGTCATGATAATGAAAAAGGCTTCGTACAATTTTAACTTAAAAATAAATAGGCTTTCTTTACTTGTACCAGTTGCCCGCTCGCACGGCGAAGAGAAAAGTCTTTGCACGATGGGTCTGTGGGGTTGCGTACCGTCTCTTCCGTCGCCCTGGGCCGATTTGACGGAACGCGACCACATCCATAGCCCATCGCAAGGAAAAAAAGAGTCTTTATTTACTTACAAAATTAAATATAATTAGAAACTGTTATGAAATCATTATCTTCGTAATGGGGTAAGAATACCATTAATTCAATATGTCATTTCCTTAAGAGTCGTAAATGATGACTGAGGCAGATAACATGGGCATAGAAAGAAAACTTGCAATAAAAACCCATGCTAATCATTCAAACAGCGTGGTAAAGTAAGTTTATTTTCATTTGATTATAGAGAAAGCTCGAAATCAATAATCAGATGTAAACAAATCGAGTTATAAAAAGAAAAAATGCCGTTGTAGAATCATAAAGTTGTAATACATTTATTCTATTCTATTAATACCATTATTGAACAATATTTGAAGAGAAATTTAATAAATATGATCTTCACCTAATATAATATCATCATCATCATTCTCCTACTCTTATCCCAATTACTTGGGGTCGATACAATATGTACTCTTCTTTCATAGTACATATTGTAAAAGTTATCATTATCACTCAATACAATACAATAATTATTTATTGCACACCATTTGTGTGTAAGTATAGTACAAGAATATAATAAAATACAGTAATATAATAATGGAACTTTTAATTCAACGACTTTATAACACTTTTCGAGTTGACTTTCTTATTGTTTTTAATGGTTCATATGTCAAATTCGTGATCATTAGTCTCCTACATAATTAAGAAAAAATTAGTGTACCATCGTTTTATATAGATTTTTTTTCTATTGAAAATAATATCAATGAGCAGTTATCTATTTTCGTCCTTTTATTATCCATGTATAGATGTGGTGATGCAGTAAGAATACAATTCGCCACCATCTTACCTGTGGATAATCGCAAAAGACGACTAAGGGATATAAAATGCATATAACATCTTTGCAAGAGAATGAAAACTCGAAGCAGAACCCTATACCAACACGTCTGAGTAACACGGTATAGTAGATAAAATTCCCTCCAATTATAGAGTAGGCTCGAGTCCAATAGTGGGACATATATGAGCTGAGATGATGGTGATAATGAATATATCCTTAAGATATCCCTTTGGTAAGAAAGAGGTAGCGAACTGCATCCTTACTCTTAACCAAACAGACTACATATTAAATATACCTGGATGCAAAATATTCATACCTTGAACTCGTTTTAAAGTAAAAATTTGCATGCGTCGTATATTACTTTAGGAAAAAAAATACACAAACGGAAGGCTTAAAATAATCACAGCAAAGATGTGGATAAGATAACATATGTATTAAGGCAGAAACGTATTTTCATAAGCAATGCGATAAAGTACTAACGATTTGATGATGAATTCCTATTTTAATATGATACGATGTAGGTCTTTTGATAATATTTTAACTAGATTTAAAGATGCTACATATAAGTAGCACATGAATTATATATGTTACACATACACATACATATCATCACGCCATATACCTTGCAGTGTTAAGCAGAGAGAACAGAGTGCCAGAGTGCTATCTTTGCATACTTCACTCGCTTCCTCAACATTCATAATTCTCTTCATACACGCTCGCCGGTTTCGGAGATTCTTGACTGCCCCTTCCTTCAGCACGTGACCAATTTGGTCTAGGTAGATTAGTCTCGGTCTCCGTGGTACCATCATCACATCCTTCCACTTTCGCATTATTATTTATTTTGAAGTCTGATATGCCATTTTCAAGATACTTCGTCCTCTAATGACGAATACTAAATAAATATGAAAAAAATAATGTTTATCATTAAAAAAACATATGTTTATAAAACTGCATAAACATTACATTGTCAGTTAACAGTTATCCATGTAATAAATCATCTACTAAAGGTGCGTAGTGTTTAATTTCAAGTACCTCGTTTTTTCCATACGGTGACGTAGTAAGAATACAATTTACTAAGATCTATCTTACTCGTGACTGTTGTAAAATACGACTAAGTGATAATGATATGCAAATTTATTATCTGAGAGAAGAAAAACTGAAATTAAAAGTTTAAGGCATCATGTCTGATCAGTGCGGTATAGTAAGTTAATTACTTTTTCATTTGTAGAAGGCTCGAGTCAAGCACTGGAATGTGCATTACTTGATAAGATGATATAAACGATATACTGAACAATGAATATTTAAACGTGTGGTGAAGGAGTAAGAATACAATTCACCACCCCTTATCTTACCCGTGGGTGATCGTAAGAGACGACTAAGAGATGTAAAATGCATACAATATCTATGCAAGAGATGGAAAACTCGAAACAAAACCCTATACCAACACGTCTGATCAGCGTGGTATAGTAGGTTAATTTCCCTCCCATTACGGAGGAGGCTCGACCTCAACAGTGGGACATATATGAGCTGAGATGATGATGAACATTTAAAAAAATATATATATTCTTATATATAATCTATGTGTGAATGTGAGCAAAACAAAAATAATGGTCTTTGAAAGAGACGAAGCCAGAACAGATGTAAGAGTAACAATAGGTAATGATATACTAGAGCAAGTGGATGAATTTGTATATCTTGGATGTGGATTTAGCCGAGATGGAAGGTACACCACTGATATAGAGCGAAGAGTGAATGCGGGAAATAGAGTGAACGGAGCGTTGGGACAACTTCTCGGTAGCCACCACCTCAACCAGAAGGCACGTGTAGCAATACATAACGCTGTGCTTGTCCCAACATTACTATATGGAAGCGAGAGTTGGGTATGCAGAAAAGAGCATGAAAGCAAAATTAATGCGGTCGAAATGCGATCTCTACAAAAAATCTGTGGAGTTAGGCTGACCGACCGCATTCGCAACGACGACGTAAGAGAGCGAGTAGGTGTGAGAGAGAGTATTGGTGTAAAGATGCGAAAGGGAATGCTCCGATGGTTCGGACATGTGGAAAGAATGCCGAACGAACGTCTGGTTAAGAAGATATACAATGCGAAAGTGGAAGGATGTAGGTACCGGGGGAGACCGAGACTCACCTACCTAGACCAGATTGGTCACGTGCTGAAAGAAGGTGGAGTCAAGAGTCTCCGAAACCGGCGAGCGTGTATGAAGAGAATTATGAATGTTGAAGAAGCGAGTGAAGTATGCAAGGATAGAATTCTCTGGCACTCTGTTCTCTCTGTCTACCCTGCAAGGGATATGGCGTGATGATATGTATGTATGTAGTTTCAGAAGAAAACTTGTACCAACTTGTACCAACTGTGATCGTGAACACTTTGGAGAGACATACATATGTCTTATAGTAAATTAACAGGCTGATAAGCGACTACATATTATATAGAGATACGTGAATTTACGGGAAAAGTTAGTGATAATTAGGCCTATTACAAAGTTACGCTTTTGTCACCAATGAAAAGGAAGGCGTGAATAAATCAAATAAAAATATAAAACCTAAAACATGAGTAGCAGATATATTCCGTCAACTTCAGATATATAATAACATATTCTTTTTATACACGCTACACTAAGGAACTAAGTCTTATATTACCTAGGATTTTACAAACTTAATTAACCGACATAAATAACTCTCAGACTCAGAATAAATATTTGTCAATCACACAAGATATTTGCCTGCGTGAGAATCGAATCCTTAGTACTTGAACGGTAAATCCGCCGTCTATGCAGCCAACTTTTGAATTCATGATCCCTTGTTTTTATTACGAGACTAACAATATTTAATTTAAAAAAAAAACGTTTCTATACGCCGTACTACTTAATACGACTTAACAAATAGACCCGATGGAAACGTTCTCAATAATAATGCAGTTGAAATTTAATAGCAGACCTATCAAATTGCAATATTGCCAATACTAAATAAATCACCGTGTCATTTAAATAACAAGCAAGGAATAACACATACAAATATTTATTATAAATCGACATGCGTCATCTCGCTAATAACACGGCAATAGAAGGTTTTTGAATTGAGCCGTGCGGTCGGCAGGTGTTACGTCCCAACGGTTCCTCATGATGGATATCTCACACCTTAATCACGTATGTCGGCAACAATCCATAATGATATGTACGTACTAAAATAAACACGGTCATAATTAACTACATTTAACTATGTTTCCGACGTAGAAACCCGATAGTGCCGAATCAAACATTTTTAATGGACTTATGTACTTATTTTAGTGATAAAATTGGTAATTAAGTTTTTAAGGACTGACAACTATTAATTCTATCACAATGTTAGCATGATATAAACTAATTTTACTATTTTATAAATTCTAATAATAAAATAGATATACCAACACGTCTGACCAGCGTGGTATAGTAGCTTAATTTCCCTCCCATTACGAAGGAGGCCCGAGCCCAATAGTAGGACATATTATGAGCTGAGATGATGATGATAAAAATAGATATTGAGTTTAAAATAAATAAAAAATGCTATAGAATCGTCATTGATCATTATTCAGCTCTTATCCTAACTACAAGGGCTCGACATAATATGTATAAAAAAATGACAGGCTACCGGAGACAAAGACCGAATTCCGGTGGCCCACTCGCTCGGCGAAGAGAGGTCTATGGGGTCGCGCGCCGCTTTTTCTGTTGCCCCGGACGGATTTAACGGGGTGTGATCTCTCCATAGCTCGTCGCTAAAAAAACTATTTTTGTGACTGGCTGGCTGCCTGACATCAATGCTTTTTGAGAATGTAATTGTTGATCAGACGACATTAAATCGAGTTGACGCTGGTCAGCGTTTGAACTCTGAGCTGTCTTTATTGACATCCATGTTCATTATAAGGTTTGTTAGTATTACATGCTATAGATTAAATGACGTTTAATCAGTTAACTTCCATTGTAGAACATTAGAAGACATATAGCATCTCTACAAGGCAGCTCGCAATAAAATCCTATACCAACTCGTCTAACTATCATAATAGGTGCATTCTGTTTCCAATGTAGAGAAGATTAATGCCTAGTAGTAGGACGTAAGCTCAAATGATAATAATAATGATAATGACATATTTTGTATACCGATGCTTTGCTTGCGTCTAAGTGCAGTTTTTATTCGATTTTATCAATTATACATAATTATACATTTATTTGACTATACATATTGTATACGTATATTATAAATTATACGTCTAAAACGCCTATTATAAATTAGACGTCTAAAATGTTAGGCTGATGTATGAATGCCTACTATATGAATACGAATTTTATTATACAATTTTGTGAAAAAAAGTAACTGAAATTACTCTTTACAATATCAGTTATTTGATAATGAATGCCCCGTGAATATCGGTATAGCAGTTTCAGAGATTAGTCGAAACAAACAGAAAGATAGACAGATATTCTTTTTTCTTATTAGTACTTCATTCACATTTTATCATGCATTTAGTAAAGAGCTATAATTTTAACAATACAAAAATACTCTTCAATATTATTTATCTCTATAGATTATATAAATTAATAGTGACAGTAACTTATTATTATTTTATTCCATTCAATTTTATTACGAACCCATTTGAGCTTTCTATAATAGTCATTTAGAAGCTGAATAATAAATATAACAGCGTGACTTTTGCTCCATATATATTACAAGAATCTCGACTTATAATTTGTCCATAATGCAATATCGCATTATTGGGCATTTTCTAAATTAATAATTAACTATATCTTCCGAGTGTGCGTGTATATATATATATATATATATATATATATATATATATATCCATAATAATGCTGTGTGGTAGCGGCTACGAATACTATACCAATCCTTACTTTGCTCGTGGCAGTCGTAAAAGGCGACTAAGAGCCTTATAACAACTTGGGCCAACTATCTGATGCCATTTGGTCAACAATTACATTCCCAAGGACGGTTGACATTGCCAATAACTTTTACAATATGTACTATGAAAGAGGAGTACATATTGTATCGACCCCAAGCATTTGAGATAAAAGTAGGAGAATGATACATATATATCCGTAATAATAGGTATATATCCTCCAAGTGGTGAGGGAGGAAGAATTCACTTTCTGAAAAGAACAACGAACCATCTGTATTACACGTGGGTGTCGTAAATGACAACTAAGGGATATAAAATACAGATTATATCCATGCAAGCAAAGAAAAACTGGAAATATAACTCTATGCCAATACGTCTAAGTAACCTACTATAAAGTTACTTCCTTCTTTTTATAGAAGAGGCTGAAGTCCAACAGTAGATATGAACTGAGATGGAGTAAAAAAAAGTACATTCTTTCTAAACAAACTTTGAATGAATGAATAAATCATTATGATACGTGGGACGTTACATACAAACATGCAATTAAGAGACAGAAATAACACGCCGACATAGAGCAATCGTTTGGAGAATGCACATTGAACTATCCTGCGCGGTAATCATACTCATGACACTCGCCATATTAGTTCATTTCACACATCGCATCTATGGATACAAATTATAAATATATAATTAAGAATAAATATGTGACCAATAGATTTAAATTTTAATTATATTGGTCTGTGCGGTGACGAATTAACATCACCCTATACCATCTAAATGTATCATAAAGATCACTTACGATGTAAAACTATTTTTTATAGCCTAACGCCTCTATGGGGGTGAGCATATTACCATTAATTGGATATTTCGAAAGATTTCTTTAATTGTTAAATGTTTCACATCTTGAAAATTGAGGTGAGCTGTAAAAAACACCAACAACTTATTTATTTATTACTCAGCTCAAGATATGAACTCGAAACTTTCTACTACTGGACTAACAAGGCACTTTGCTAGTCAATTGGAAGAGAAATTAAGTATACAAAGTTACCATAAGAAAAGTTCGAAAGCTTTCTAATATGTTAAGCAAAGGTTTCAAACTGAACTTAAAACTTATTCAGAAGAACGATTGCAGTTGCAAACAGTAATCTGTACAAATAAATAAAATTGAAAGAATTTTTTTTGGATTTTACAATAAATACAATTAATAATACAGATTATGTTACTTATAATAAAAAAAATAGGTTTAATTTTTTTTTCATCTATCCGGCATTTTATGTGTTTCGGATAATTTCTAAAACGTCAAAACTAATTTTGAATTTAGAAAATCGCAAGTGTTATAAAAAGTAACAAAACTGTTTTTACAATTTTATCGCTCTTAATAATAATAATATAATAATAATAATTTTATTTGACTTTTATTTTCTCCATGTTTCAAATATTTTCTCAGCGTCCATGGTTACAGAAGCACAGTTTGTTCTCTCATGGCTGCCATACACTGTCGTAATATCTTGCTTTGTATCATAGACTAATGCTTTACCCGCGACTACCCTCGCTTATTTATTTGCCATTTATACATTTATGTTCCATTATTTAGTACATCATTTAAAAAAATGAAATGTAATGTGAATACAAGTTGTGTTCATATTTGTTTAATTTTTTACATATTATATAACATCAATGAGCTGAAAGACCAGTTAAAATGGGCACAGCTGTTTTGGAGATTAGTAGAGACAAAGAGAAAGATTTTTTTATTATAACTACCGTATGTTCTTGTCACATGAAGTAAATAAAAAACGTCATTTTTACATTAGAGACTTTCATTATAGATTAGTGGTAGGACCACGCTATTGACAGTTTTCTGTCTACAGCCGCGGGCCGGTCCGTGCGGGGTAAGTACTACATTCTCGCAGAAGATCGACGTCTGAGTAATGGCCATGTGTTATTGCGCTTCGTTCGGTGAGCGAGAGAGCCGGAAGTTTTACTGCGTGGGTTCGGGATTTATATTGGTAGGCAGCGGCCTAGCTATACCCTTAGTATTGCAAATGTCCATAGGCGCCAGTAACGATTACCATCGGTGTGTTGCTTGCTCGTTTGCCACTGTAAGCAATAAAAAAAGTTTTTTTTTTATTATTATAGCTATAACTATTTTATTTATCTAATCACGACAATACATCAAAATAATTCTCCACAATTATTGACGATAACAATTTACAATACAGCTCTTTATAAATTGGGAATACCCTTAGTTTAATAACTAACTGCCTGCGCATTTATTTTACTAGTAATTTTTAATATAACAAACACGATATAACAATTTCTTAACTCAATTACTTGGAACCAACTCAATATGTGCTCTGCTTTCATTGCAAATATTGCAAAAGTTTTGGCAATAGCTTTGATCGACGTCAGGAAATTAATGGAATTGACAGGAGTTCTTGGTAGTCTCTCACGACGCCGACATGCAATATAAACGTTGATAAAATTTGAAACTGCCACCATACAGCATCAAAACAAATATTAACTGTTATATTTAGTACCACCTTCACCATTTTACCACCATAACAGGGTTCATCCATTTCACCTAGAAACGTTATGGTCTTCAACTGTACGTTCATCGATGATTTCTCTCGCAATGACATATCGTTCATTAAACGAGGTTTAAGACGAGCACTTTCATCAAGAAAGACAGAGGCTTAGATATGCTTCTGATATTGCAAAGATTTATAAGCGCCAGAATAATTTACCTTCAGGTGTGCTCTTTGCTCGTTTGCACCAATGAATATAAAAATTAGATTTAAAAAAAAAGATCTCTGAATTCAAAAATTCTTATAAATCACCCTAACTAAATGAAACTAATAATTTAGAAAATTCTACAATTTTTTTTGTTTTTTTTTTTAATTACTTATGGTGGCAAATCAAGCAGCACACCTAATGGTAAGTGTTACTGCCAACCATGTACCTTTGCGATACCAAGAGTATAGCTAGGCCTCTGCCTACCAATACAAACCTCAAACATACCCAGTTCGGCTTTCGGCTCTCTCACTTACCGAACGAAGCGCAATAGCACGTTGCTATTAGTCAGACGTCGATCTTCTGCGAGAATGTGGTACAATCCCAGACGGACCGGCCCGTGGCTGTAAACAGAGAACTATAAACAGTATGATCCTATTATTATTAGTATGTATTACATAGCTTCAGGCCTAATTATCCTGTATCCCTGGCCAAAATAGACTCAAACATTATCACATAAATATAGTATATTTATGTGATAATGTTTGAGTATATATATATATATATGTATATATATATATATATATATATATATATATATATATATATATATATATATATATATATATATATATATATATATATATATATATATATATGTATATATATACATATATATATATATATATATATATATGTATATATATATATATATATATATATATATATATAATAAACACTAGGATTCTTATTGATACATACAATGGATTTAAAGATTTAAACTTAGCTACTTTGTCTATGTTACTCTTAATCATTTACTAAATCGCTTATCATTAAAACAGTTCGTGTATTTACAATATGTACTATATAATATCATGACACGCATAGGATAAACTAGTTTAGTCTGAATCGGGTTTGACCGGTAACACATACACACATATTTTTTTATTAAAAATGTATATTAAAAATATATATGTAAATGCTAATAGCAATTATCAAATAGCAAATACATATGCATAAAAGCGGGACAGTTATAAAAAAAAAATTGATACAATAGATTCGTATTTGTTCAAATATATTATTGCAATGACACAACTATTATTTAACAAATTCAAATGTTGTTACTTAAATTAACTGATTTACATCTAGTTGGGATGAAACTTTTATTTTAAATAAATCCTGATGTTTACGCTATATTATAAGGAGGCATTCATAAATTATGTAAGGAATTTAAGGGGGGAGGGGGTGTTGACTGAATATTATAACTTCTTTCTATAAGCAGGGAAGGGGTAGTGAACCTGATATTACGCAAGGTATTAAATTGAAAATTACTAATTTTGTCAAAACTGTGATAGATTAATGCTATTGCAGTGAGTTAATGATACCTACTTGTAGTAAGAAGATTGTAATAAAAGATATTTTTAGAATAAACACAGTTATATTTGATCAACAGTGCCTTTTCTTACAAAACATCTTATTAAGAGGCAGGGGGGAGTAGTTACAATCTTATGATGTCTTACGGTAGGGGGGAGGGAGCCAAATCATTCTTTAAAATCCCTTACGTAATTTATGAACGGTCTCTAAGTGTATTTCAAACTATTTTTTGTAGATATTTTTTTTAGCACAATAAAATCCATAAAAAATGTTTTATTTCATTCCAATTAATTTACTATTCTTGTCACTTCATAAATAGGTACTCCTCACGAACGAAGCAACAGTATAAACTAGCATTTACACATTTAATTTCACCTTTACTTAAGTGTACTTGAATTAATTTTTCAACATCAGATATTAACTTTAAAGTATAGTAATTTATATTGTAAATGTTTTACGTGTGTATAATCGTAATTAATAACGAAAAGGGTGCATAATATTATTGAGTTTGGTTTTCATATAATTAATATACTTACCATGTAGCTTAATCGTTCAGTGGCGTTAGTATGTGATGCCGATTTTGAACTTTTGAGCTTGAATTATAGGTTGCAAAGTAATATTAGTAGCGAAGAAGGTGACTAGTTAATGAATTTACACAATATTCGAGATGGCAATTCACTGGAATCATGCCTGGTGGTATTGTAGTGAGAACCATTCTAAGCATACTTATGGGCGGACCTATATCTAACAGTGAACATCTGCGGGCTCATGGATGGATGGAATAATGTTGATAATTTTACATGTAATGATGAGTGCTGGTGATGAGTTATGATAAAAATCATGTCACCATTCCTTGAGTTCCTGTAGAAATCGTAAAAACCAGCCAAGGCAGTCCCAGTAGAATGGATAGTAGCACTTTTCCAAGAAACACTAAATGTGATCACAAAACTGGCGACTTTGGCATTATTCTCCTTTTAAAAGAGCTTTCTGTCCCACAATATACATTTGAGAGGTGATGAATGATAATAGGCTTGTCTATTCATCTATTCATCTCTAGTATATAGAGTATGCTGTATCTTTGCTTTGTGGTAGTGGCTACGAATACTACCAACCCTTATTCTGCTCGTGAACAATTACATTCACAAGGCGGGCTGACATCAGGCAGGCAGCCGGTCATAAAACTATTGCCAAAAGCTTTTGCTATATGTACAACAGAAGAGAAGTACATATTGCGTCAACCCCAAGTAATTGGGTATAAGACCAACATAGCGATAGTAGTGCCTAAGATGAAAACTGAATGTTAGGCAAATATTAGTTCCTTTTTTTATATGTACTAACAAAATACGTCCATGGTCTGAACACTTGAGTGGACTATGAGCATTTTAGTGATACGCCTATTGGTCCTTTTGGCCACTTACATGTATTATATACACATTATATACCTTAAGCCTATAAAATAATAATTATATTAACCATGAATAAGAGTATTATTATTTTAATAGATTTTTACGTTATCAAATAATAAGTATACCATTTCTGGCTATCAGCGTCAAAGAACCGTTACTGATGGTCAGCCCAAATGTAGAAGGGGATTACCTAATACTATAGATTATAGTTCTGCATGGCGTCCTATCCTTGTCCAGGACGATTCTTGTGTGTATGAAAGATGGGCCGTCAAAAAAAAAAGGATATCATTTCTGCAATATACTTGCCGCAAAAATAATTATGTAGATATAACACGAACAATGAGTCTTTTTACAGTAAATAACTGTAAGTTTGACTTAAAATATGTTTATCATAATTATAATATTATAATTGCGAATTTAAAACGTGTTTATTAAGATTGCATGCATACCAATTGATAATTAGATACAGAAAATTCTATAAGATTTCTTTCAATCGTGCAAAAATAATCATCATCATCTCAGCTCATATGTATGTCCCAATGTTGGGCTCGAGCCTCCTCCATAATGGGAGGGAAATTGACCTACTATACCACGCTTATCAGACGTGTTGGTATAGGGTTTTGTATCGAGTTTTCCTTCTGTCACATAGATATTAATGCGTTTTATATTCCTTAGTCGTCTCGTACGATCACCCACGGGTAAGATAACGGTAAACCCCCACCCACGGGTAAGGTGGTGAATTGTATTCTTACTCCGTCAATACACGCAAAAATAATATTAGCGTGGATTAGAAATATTGATATGCAATAGGTATTTAGATTGATGCCAGGCTTTATGCGGCCATATTTAAAATAGCATGGAAACAGCGACAATGATTAATGACGTGGTAGTAATTAACATTCGTTCTTACCAAATCTTTTGAAATCAATTCTGATACAGGATAATAATTTTTGATGTTCACAAATAGATGGATATAACTACTCATCATCGTCATTCTCCTACTCTTCCTAAAAACTTGGGTCGATACAATGTCTACTCTTCTTTCATAGTACATATTGTATAAGTTATTAGCAACAGTTTTATGACCGGCTGCCTACCAGACGTCAACCCTCCTTGGGAATGTAATTGTTGACCCGACGGCATCAGATGGAGTTGGCCCAGGTCGTTACAAGGCTCTTAGTCGTCTTTTACGACATTCACGAATAAAGTAAGGGTTGGTAGTATTCGTAGCCGTTACCACACAGATATGGAGGGATGTACTTATACCTATTATAGGGGCAATAAATATCTTACGTATATAACGTAATATTACGTAGTAAATGTATAGTATAATTTGTCTGGCTATGACCGTACATAACAATGTCCTAGTTCGATTGCCGAATGTATTTTTCGTAGACGGGTAATATAATGCGTTCCTTTCATACAAAATATTCCAGATTTATTACATATAGATTTATTACGTATAGATATGGTTAATTTATAATTCAAAATAATTTCGCAAAATATTTATGTTGAGTCATCTCGGTCCATCATTTTCCTACTTCTATCCCAATTACTTGGGGTCAATACAATATGTATTCTTCTTACATAGCAAATATAGTAAAAGTTATTGGCAATAGTTATATATAATTGGGAATGTAATTGTTGACCAAACGGCATGAGATAGAGATGGCCCAGGTAGTTATAAGGGTCTTAGTCGTCTTTTACGACATCCACGAGCTAAGTAAGGGTTGGTAGTATTCGTATACTTATTACCCTAAGCCGTTTACCGTATACCCATTACCTTAAGCCTTTATACATTCTTCATCAAGATTTCAAGTATTTTTGTCACTTGAATTACCCGTCTCCGCAAACTGCATAGTGCATAAGGGATTATCCCTTATTTTATTTGACACCCACTATAAAGGGTTGATATTATATTCTCCTATAATACACGATATAATTATAGATAAGTGTTATAAATAAACAACAGGAAGATGATCTTTATCTTTGTAATAACAACCTCGAGTGTCAAGTCTTGGCACTTTCTAACAATTAGCCGGAGGGCAGGTTTGTCGGGAATGAAGACTGACAACGGACAACATGGAATGGCTCTAACAAACAAACCCTCTTTACAAATGATGAGCCCAAGCATTTAGTAGATATTACAGAGTTATATTTATTCAATTTAAATGATTTAGATTTGTTTATATTCGCTGTTTCGTTTATGTTAATATAACTTATGTACAGTATTATTTAGAATTTTTGAATTTTTACTAATATTATAAATGCGAAAGTAACTCTGTCTGTCTGTCGCTCTTTCACGACAAAACTACTGAACCGATCTAAATGATATTTAGTACACATATAGTCTAGAGCCTGATACATAGGCTACTTTTTAATGCAAAAAAAAAAAAGAGCTGTAAAGGAGGATGAATAGTAGTAAGTAATTATCGTCATTTTTAAAGCCCGAAGCTTGAAACTTATTTTTAGGCTATTGATTAGATATAAATAAATATGACATTAACATGTTGTAAAAATTTAGCCTTTTTTATTTGTGGGGTGGGCTACGGTCGTCGCGCTCCTCGCACCACTCTGTCCGGGGCGACAGAGGGGCGTAAGCACGCTTACCCATAACCCACCCGTGAACCTCGCCTTCGTTGTTGGACCGGCCACCGGAGCAGCGTGAACTTGTCGTCAGTGGCCGGCCCGACGGAATACCCCCGAGGGGTACCCTCTTCTTGAGCGACATCCCCTCCCTCGGAGAGGACGTCGGTCTTTTCCTCGCGGTCAGCCTCTCGGCGTGTGACGGACTAATTCCCCGGTCCAGTCACCCGCAAAAATTTACCCTTAAGGGATTAAATAAAAATAGGGGATGAAAAACTTTAGGAAAGTAACCTTTTACGCGGGCGAAGCCGCGAGCAGAAGTTAGTCTATTATAAATTGATTCAATTCAGAACTCTATAATTTGTTGAGATAAAAGTTAACTAATCCAGACTATATTATATCTCTGCCATATTTTATCCGATTCTCTTGAAATATTCTGATATGATTGCTACTGCTTAATTTATTATATGAGCAATCATCATCATTATTCTGCTCTTATCCCTATTGCTTAAAGTCATCGCAATATGTACTGGAGTACATATTGCGATGACTTTGGTAATATGTATACTTTTGTAATATGTTCGGTGGAAGTGGACTTCCACCGAACATATTACAAAAGTTAATGGCAAAAGTTTTATGACCGGTCGCCTAGATGATGGTAACCCTTCTTGTAATTGTTGATCAAAATCAGGTGGAATAGGCTCAGGTTGTTATAAAGCTCTTAGTCGTTTTTTAAGATATTCATGAGCAAAATAAGTGTTGACAGAATTTTTAGCTACCACAAGGCAAATTGTCAATGAAAACACTATCTAGGACACTATACCGCGTGATGAAAACGCCCGAAACTATGCAGATGATAATAGGTTTGTCTAGTATTAAAACTATTAATGGGACAAAGACAAGATTAGTATGAGTCCTGTTCTATTAAAAATCCTTTTAACTTCACTTTAAGCTACCACCCTAGCTTCCCTATCTTCTAGCTTTTCAGTATTCCCTCCCCATCGCCATTGGGCCGGCCTAATACGGCTTCCTTGACATCCGTAGCTAACCCTCCGTGGACACCTCGGTTACCTGCTGGGGCGTCGCCCTCATGCGGTCAGCCTCTCTGCGGATGACGGTCTATTCCATGGTCCAGTCACCCGAATATGTGAGCCTTAAGATTAATTTTAATATATGACTTGAACGGTATTTTTATCGGCTTGGTACAAGATTTGTATAGTCTAGTACTCCAAGCGTGATTTGTAAACTATCTAACATAAAGTCGCGTTCGTTACTCCAAAGACAAGACAATCCAGGAGAATGTGGTGAGCTGCTTATTCAAAAGCGTTATCAGATGTTGAACGTTGATGAAATAGTGAAAAGCTGAATTTACCATGGTCAATGAGAAATCTATAAATATATATATATATAAGAGAATTCCACACATGTTCAGTTTTCAACTCAATTCAACTCATCACGATATCTCTGTAAACATAAAGCCTACAGACTTTAAACTTGGTAGGAATATTCCTTTCACCAAGTAGATGTCAGCTAAATCACATTTTCAAATATAGCTCCTACATACTTGGAATTTGGTGTAGACTGTTTTTCTGCCCTGTGAGGGTCACTTGAAGTAAGATTTTAAGAAATTCCTTCTTCGAAAGGTATTCTATGTAGCAAAAGTAAACTACACAACTGAACTGACGTAACCGAAGCGAAGCGAGGGCGGGTCGCTAGTTATCTATATATTGATGTAGATAACAAGCTTAATTTAAAGTTTATAAAAACACTATCTGTACCGGTAATTTGTATGGATTTCCTAGTTACTGCAATTATTTTGTGTTTATATATGCACCAATAACAATTGCAATAATATCAACATTCTCATCGATAATACATTAATTGCAATATTTATTATCCCAGCAATTGTTATGACAACGGTGATTGAGCAGAAGCTTTGATGCGTGATATATAATTTTTGTAAAGTTTCAACCGATTTGTTAACATTAATAAATACTAATACGCTCCTGCTTCTATGCTGATAGTGAAATAACTGCCAATCAGATTGGTAATCGCAGTTGATATTTTAATTTGCCAGGAGAGTAGTACTTCCCGTTTTACTATTGATTTGAAATGAAGCAAACAAGGTTATATGGATTGAGCCTATTAGATCTAGTATGTAGTATTAATTGGACTACCATATGCTCGAGTAAACAAGTAAACAAAACTGCAAATCTTTATTGTGCTAACACACATAAACACAATACACATATATACAACGCACACATACACAACAAACATATACACACACACACACACACACATGTAGCAAAGATACACATATATACAACTGACACATACACAATAAACATATACACACACACACACACACGTAGCAAAGATACACATATATACAACGCACACATACACAACAAACATACACACACACACACGTAGCAAAGATACACATATATACATGTACATTTACATACATACATATCATCACGCCATATCCCTTGCAGGGTAGGCAGAGAGAACAGAGTGCCAGAGAACTCTATCCTTGCATACTTCACTCGCTTCCTCAACATTCATAATTCTCTTCATACACGCTCGCCGGTTTCGGAGACTCTTGACTCCACCTTCCTTCAGTACATGACCGATCTGGTCTAGGTAGGTGAGTCTCGGTCTCCCCCGGTACCTACATCCTTCCACTTTCGCATTGTATATCTTCTTAAGCAGACGTTCGGTCGGCATTCTTTCCACATGTCCGAACCATCAGAGCATTCCCTTTCGCATCTTTACACCGATACTCTCTTTCATACCTACTCGCTCTCTTACGTCGTCGTTACGATATTAACTACGCTCTCTTACATATACATACATATATATATATATATATATATATATATATATATATATATATATATATATATATATATATATATATATATATATATATATACGTTCACATACACACATGCAATTATTACTTATTAAATTATGAAACAATGTTTAATGTCAATTAATATTATTATTATAAAAAGCACGAGAGGCTGTCAGTCTTACTCTAGTGCCGCAATTAGTACACTATAACTTAGAATGAATTTAAATATTGCGAATGTATCGTTTGCTAAAAAAGAAAAATTTGTCCACCTTTTAATCCTGATGATAATATCCAGAAGTTACTATACAAATAAACCTATACGTAAAGTTCACAATATACAAGCCCTCTCTTACCTATCTAATTATTTAAGTACCTTCAAGCGAAACGTTAGTACACGGTAATTTCCACTGTTTTGTCCGTTTATTAAATTAATTAAATAAATTAACGTTTAATGTCTCAACATTGATGATTGATGTTGTTGCAGAACATAACAGTACAGCTTAATCACATATTTACACTAATTTGATGACTTAATTTCTCACAAAAAGCAGTTAACAATGTGTTCCATCAACAAGTATGCATAGAATAAAACGAGTCAGACATTTTTATTGAATCAATCTCATCTATTAACATAATATAACGATTTAAACAGATGTGGAATATAATAACTATAATTTTTTCTAATGTGATACTTGAGTTTCGCATTGATAAAAAATTGTTATGTAATATTATTTAATCATGGGGGAATAAAATGTATTTTAAAGTCCCTAAACCGAGATGTCGCGTCGGTATCCATAGCTGGAGTTAGTCCGTTATACGTCAGGCGACAGTCCTCAACCGGTGCGTCGTGACTGGTATAACAACCATTGCCGACACTTCCGTCGTACACCGACATAATTACAAACGGAAAATTCAACTACACCATACAAAATCGTGTAGACGAATTTCGTTGAAGTAAGTGATAATACACGGGAGGCGGACGCTCAGAACTCCGAGCACGTTCCAATCTATTTGGCCCCGACCAGATATTGTGCACACAATGTAACGATTACTCATACCGGCCAAAGTTTGTTTACGACAGGAAGAAATTGCGATTGTATTCTCATAATGGTTATAACTTCCCGATATGATAGCGTCTGTCGAATCTTATTTGCACGATAATTAGTAAGATAACACCGTTAGTAACACGTCAATTTAATTGCGTTAATTGTAAAGTTAATTAGATTTTAGAACTATGGTCGAGGTGGGAATTCAGTAATTACAAGCGGCTTGGCAGAGAATGAACAATCTCGTTTCATGATTCTGTCTAAACCGTCTGTTCACGTAATTGGGGGTAAAATTAATAATATATGCCGTCACAAACGACGTGATTTGTTTAAAAATCTAATCGCACTCACCATACATGTGTTATAAGATGTGTGAGTAGTTTATTACGATATTAGTATCCACAATTTAGGTAGCTTGTAGTAGACAGTGTATGAGCTGTATTTCTTGATATAAAATTGTACATATTTTACAGAAACATACAAGGAAGGAATTATGTTAGTTTTAATTTAAGTTCTTATCAAATAAACAGTTGTTGCTAAGAATTGAATAATTACATCGATCTTGGGTATTGTAAAAGACGACTAAGAGTTTTATATTTAACTAAGCACCGTCTAATGCTGTCTGGTCAATAATTACATTCACGAAGAGGATTGACGTCAAGCAAGCGCCTGATTATAAAAATATTGTCAAAACTTTTGCAATATTTACGTATGAAGAATGCAGAATGAGTTAACCATAAGTAAATAGAATAAAAGCAAAATAATGATAATGAAGTTACATAACCTTCTAAATGTTATGAATTGTCTTTTTATCAAGGAATATATGTTATTTGTACTGAAAAGACGAAGAAGTGAAAAAAAAAAACCAGAGGAACAAAAGAGTTACAGACAAAAATGTTATGCATATAAGTTATTATAATTAGTAAAGACCACTTACTATTAGTTGGTATGTCTTTATTGAAAAGCAAGTAATTTTGTCAGTTATCATAAGCTATAAAAACGTACACACGTTAGTTAATTTACACAAATTAGCTTATTTTTTTGAGAAAAGCTGCTTTTTTGTAGGTTTTGATTTAGGTATGATGATTTAGCTATCAGTTAAGTTACCTTCATCACGCTAACAACATCTATTATTAGACATGGAGTCCTGATAAGAAAGGTAATGGTATCATTGCCACGCTCTTGGTGTCACAAGTTTCACAGTAAAAGGATTTTTTTATTTTTTGCTATGGTCTGGTCACACTCCGCTAAATCTGTCTGGGGCGACAAATGAAGCGGCGCGCGAACCCATAATCCCGCCCCGCAATGTGCCTCTACACGCCGTGAGCTTGGGCCACCGAAACCCGGTCTTTGTCGTCAGTGGCCAACATTAAAAGTCCACACAAGCTGAGTTTAAACGAATCTCACTGTAAAATAAGAGTTAGTTGCGAATTATTATTCTGCTACCTCTATCTATCTTCACATATCGAAATATTATACGTTTACGCATAAAGTTCAAATAAAATATTTATAATACTAATGTATCATAAAGTTATGATGTAATTATTTACTGATAAAGCGAATTATGTATTAATTTTAATGCATATTATATTATGCAAAGAAATAGAGTAAAAGCTATTATTATAAAAGTTGATAAGTTTTCGAAAGGTATTTCGACCCGGTATTTTTTGCATAATTTGCCAATATACCAACAGGCAGGCAGGCAGTTAGACAAAAAAGGTAAAATTAAGTTTTTAATAACCCCCAATACTACATTTTTCAAATACGAGTATCTTTAAATTTCTCAAATATATTTAATATACAAATTTTGACTCAGCTTGTATAGATTGATTGAGTCTAATGACAAAAAGCTATTAATAAACTATAAAAAAAAATATTAAGCGCTTGTAAAATTTAACGTTATGTCAAAAATAATAAAACTCCGCTAAGGAATTAGACAAGTACATTCTTTGTCAATTTTTATGTTTAACATTCTATAAGACTATAATATATATATAATTTAACATTCTATAAGACTATATATGTTTTATACAAATTTAAAAAAGAATGAAATTAAAATTAGTTATAGTCACATTACCACCTATTAAGTCCCAATACATGGTCTTAGTTGTATTTTTGTTTTTATAAGCTATAGTCTAGACACACGCCATCCGTTATCTCAAAAGGTGGCGCGCGGCTCCATTAACCACCTTATTTCCTCTCATCGCCATTGGCGCAGCCACCGGTACCAAATCTTTGACGTCCATGGCCTGCCCGGTGGATTACCCTTTCGGGTATCAAACCCCGTTGTGTACCACCGGGGCTTGCTGCTGAGGCGTCGCCCTCACGCGGTCTACTTCTCTATGGGTACGCGTAACGGACTATTCGCCGGTCTATTCACCCGCAGCCTCAGTTAGGGCGACATCAGACGCAGGTAATCGCACCTGCTGCCCCAGGCAGTGGCAGCGGAGCGTGTCACAGAAGAGGATTTCTTCGCGGACCCGTCCCGCCGCCTCCTTCCGTGAGACAACTAAAAACATATTCGCATTATTTCCTTTCTAATGAAGCCCGTTTGGGGCATATCAATTGGACGGTTTCAAAGCTTATAGCGGACATAGATTTTTTTATAATCCTCTCTTCCAACTCTCTACTAATGTTGTACATGAATACAGGATTAGTCAAGAGGAAAATTTAAAAAAGACCATTCAGTGGATTTATACATGAATTGTAAAAAATCCACCGAATCATCAGGAGGTGAAAAGTTAAAACTATACAATATGTACTCTCCCCTTATATTCCCCATGCTAATCTTTAATACTGGCTAAAAGTATAGAAATGACACTGTCTTAGGGAACTTATACAACTATCAGCCTTTTTTTATTTTTATTTTTTTATTTTTATTGGTGGGCTATGGGTGCGTCTCACCCCGCCAAATCGGTCCGGGGTGACGGAGAAGGCGGCGCGTGATCCCATAGACCCACCGTAAAATCCTCTCTCTTCGCCGTGCGAGCGGGCCACCGGTACCCGATCTTTGTCTTCGGTGGTCCGCTCGGATACAACTATCAGCCTACCAAACTTCTAAGAGTAAGAGACTTCTAAGAGTGAACGTCATTGTCTAATGACGTTCACTTTAAGAAGTCATTACATTAGTCATTGGACATTAGTGTTAATGGTTGGGAGTATGGAAGATCTACAGGCAAAACTGTAACTATTATTAAATTGCATTTAAATATACATAACTGGAACTTATAAAAATTATTACACACAACATCAAGAAGACAAAATGATAAAAAAATTATATTACACAAGAATGACATCTTTTTGCATCCATATTTTTCCATGTGGTGACGGAATAATTCACTCCCTTTTCTTACGCGTGGGTGGTAAACGATTAAGGATTGCAAATTTATGTAGGTAAAACTTATGAAACTTAATGAATAAAACCCTATAAGTAGACGTTCGGTGTCTGTGTATCGGCCTCTGTGTATAGCGTTTGTGGACTATGAGAAAGCCTTTGATTCAGTCGAAACTTGGGCGGTGCTGCAGTCCCTTCAGCGGTGCCAAATCGACCATCGTTATATCGAAGTGCTGAAGTGTTTGTATAGGAACGCCACAATGTCGGTCCGTATTCGGGATAAGAGTACGAAACCGATCCAGTTGCAGAAAGGCGAGAGACAGGGAGACGTCATCTCTCCGAAACTGTTCACCACTGCACTGGAAGATGTCTTCAAGCTTTTAGACTGGACCGGGCTCGGCATCAACATCAATGGCGAATACATCACTCACCTTCGATTCGCAGACGATATTGTCGTCATGGCAGAATCCATGGAGGACCTGGGCACCATGCTCAACGATCTCAGCAGGGTATCCCAACTAGTGGGTTTACGAATGAACATGGACAAGACGAAAGTCATGTCAAATGCCCATGTCATTCCTGTACCGGTCCTAGTTGGCAATGCGATTCTCGAAATTGTCGATCATTATGTTTACCTTGGACAAACAGTCCAGTTAGGTAGATCCAATTTCGAAAAAGAGGTCAGCCGACGAATCCAACTCGGTTGGGCAGCGTTCGGGAAACTTAAGAAGATCTTCTCATCCAACATACCTCAGTGTTTGAAAACACAGGTCTATGACCAGTGTGTGTTACCAGTGATGACTTAAGGCACGGAAACGCGGTCCCTAAATGTAGGCCTCATAACCAGGCTCAAAGTCGCTCAGCGTGCTATGGAGCGGGCTATGCTCGGGATTTCTCTGCGAGATAGAATCCGAAATACGGAAATCCGCAGACGAACGGATGTAACCGACATAGCACGAAGAATTAGCACGCTGAAGTGGCAATGGGCAGGCCACATCGCTCGAAGAACCGACAACCGCTGGGGAAGAAAGGTTCTAGAGTGGCGACCACGTACCGGACGACGCAGTGTGGGACGACTAGGTGGACAGAGACGACCTAGTGAAGGTTGCTGGGCGTCGTTGGATACAGGCGGCATAGGACCGCACTCTGTGGCGTAAAATGAGGGAGGCCTACGTTCAGCAGTGGACGGCAATAGGCTGAAAGGATGATGAAATGATGAAGTAGACGTTTGACCAGCGTAATATATTACTTTATTTTTCCCATTTTGGTAGAGACTCGAGTCTAGCAGAGGCATGTATATGAACTGGGATGATGATGATAATTGCATAATCATAAATCCAAAACAAAAAAAAAATATCATGCATCCAAAAAAGTTATTCAAAAAAAAGGAAGACTGAATGTAGTGTAGCATTATAAGGAAAGAATATCGTATGATAAATATCGTGTACCTACTATGATAAAGACCTACTTTTCCTGTTTTATAGCTGTCTTATTGAAAAAAATATTTCACCATTCTCCTACTCTTATCCCAATTACTTGGGGTTGATACAATATATACTCGTCTTTCATAGTACATATTGTAAAAGTTATTGGCAATAGTTTTATGACCAGCCGCCTGCCAGACGTCAACCCTCCTTGGGAATTTAATCGTTGACTAAACGGCATCAGATGAATTTGGCCCAGGTCGTTATAAGGCTCTTAGTCGTCTTTTACGACATCCACAAGCAAGGTGAGGGTTATCAAAAAAAGCATACCTAAATAGTAAAAGGATTCTTATAGTTTTACTTTATTTGTCTTTATTTCGGAGAAGAGAGGCATGTAAGACTCCTCAACTGAAGTAATGTAGTAGTAAGAGTTACGGGGCGTCCTTCGTCTCAGCTCATGTGCATTCCACTTCTGGGTACAAGTATCTTCCACAATAGGAGAGAAATTGATTGATTGACACGCTGAATGAATGAAATACGAGTATGTCTAACAATGGAAGTGGATAGGCTTGCCCAAGGAGGGTTGACGTCTAGCAGGCGGTCGGTCATAAAACTATTGCCAATAACTTTTACAATATGTACTATGAAAGATGAGGAGTGCATATTGTATTGACCTCAAGTAACCAATTTCTTCCCTAGATAAGGGTAGGAGAATGATAATGAATGGAAGTGGATAGGCTGATATATGGTGGATAGGTATTCATCACCGACATCAACCTGCTCTTATGCCAATTGCTTGGGGTCGAAGCTATCTGCACATCCATCATGCTATTGCATATATTGCAAAAGTTTTGAAAATAATTTTATGGACGGTCACTTGCTTGATGTCAGCCCTCCTTTATTTGTTTCAAGGTCATACTTCGTAAAATTTGTCATTCTTGGGAAAGATTTGAATGGTTTAATCTATTTCTAGTTTGGAATCCATTTAAGTTGTGAATGTAGGTAAAATAAATGTGATCTTGATGTATCTATATGTTAACATGTAAATATTATAAGAAATTATATTACACTTATAAGAGTATATATTACACTTACTTAGTTTATGTTACACTATCTGTTTATTATAATAGGGAATCAAGGCTCATTTATATTACAAAGTCACCAAGCTTTGAAAGGTATAGAACAAAACAATCAAAAAGTGATTATAGTACATTAGTGAAAGAAGATAAAACTTATATGATGGAAGAGTATCTGTTTTATCTACATATTGAACCTCTTTTTTATTATTAAACTAAACGTAATACTTAATAATTAGATTTAAATTATTTAACACGTTTAAAAATATTGCATTTTTGATGCGAAGTTAAAGTTGATTTTAAAACAAAAATGAGAATATCGGGTAATAGCGAATGGTTTGTATTTCACCTTCTTTGATTTAAATAATTATATAAAATGTCTTAATGATTAGATATGCATAATTGATTCAATATACTATCGTAGAATCATTTCTAATATATCAAAGTGAGCAAAATATTTAACAAAAAAAAGGCTCATTTTTATTTGAGCAATTCCCAGAGAAGTTTTAGTAAAATCCTATCATATAAAATTTAAGACCTAATTCAGTATGATATTGTTTTAAAACACTAGAGTGTGTTAGAATTGAATATTCATAGACATGGCAGATTAATTTAACAACACATCAATGCTAGCTGAAGGGCTATGCGTCACGCACAACGCAACAACATTTCGAATCAGTCAAACACGTACCCTCACGTTTTCTGTGTGGCCACTCCATTCCGGACATGATGTCATCGTACACACTTGCACAGGCGGCATGTACTGACACGGTGCCCGCTTCGCCTATGGCTATAGCACACAGTTAATCGTGGATACGTGTACAGACAACGATTTACAGCACAAAGTGCCAGTCCTCTCGTGTATTACCAATCTATGGAACAATAAAGAGTGTGCGTGAAGGCATATAAATGAGCGGTGTCGTATGCAGGGGACGCAGCGCGTGCCATTAGTAAGCCGCGCTCGATTCGGAGTAATTGACCGACGGGCTAATTTCATTCTAGGCGCATTGGACGCTTCCTCTTTCCTTTTTCCTATCGGTCAGCGTCGGCCACGAGTCGAGCTGTGAATGTACTTATTGAAGTTAATTAAAAATTAACAAATCATAATACAGATATTTGATGAGTTATGCAATTCGCGCCAATTGATACTTTTTATATTTATATACTATGGCCGTTTTTACTAATGATCACTAAATTTTCGTTAACAACGTTCATGTTATGTGTCACTTATATCATTATAGGTGTTAACTAACATTTTAATTTTATTTTATATCAATTAACATGAAAAAATATAATTAACCTCAATGTACGTGTCAATTATATTGTTCTAGGTGTAACTTACAATTTAGGAATTGTTGATGAACTGGCATTAGCGCTTGTAAATAATAAGTAAAGTTTTGCAGACCATATTTGTTCCCCGCTGGCTACGGATGTAAAGGAAGCGGTCCCAGTGGCTGGCCCAATGGCGAAGGGGAGGGTTAGGGTGGGGCGGTGCAGCTTTTCTGTTGCTTATGTTGGCAAACGAGCAAGCAGCATACCTGAATGTAAGTGTTACTGCCGCCCATGGACCTTTTCAATACCAAAGGTATAGCTAGGCAGGAGCCTACCAGTACGAACCCCAAGCCCACCCAGTTGGGCTTCCAGCTCTCCACTGTTCCTGTTCCACTGTTGTTCACGAATCTTCTTCAAAATGGAGGAAAAATAGAAATATTACATGGATTTGAAATAAAACTATTTTTACGGATTCCATCGCGTTTGTATTTAATTTTAATTCCCTCATGCTTCAAACAATTTACAGCCTTCATGGTCACGGGAGGATGTCCTCCCGTACGTCCCTGAATCGACTGAATTTATAATACTCAGGCGAAAAGAAGGACTGGTTAATTATTTTCTTACTCCGTCATCATACTGCAAATCGTTCGTTTATATTGATGTAGGTATGAGTTTAATCAACTCATACATTAACCATACAATCAATCAGTCCATGACTATATTGAGGTTGATTATTGAGCCTTATAAATCTTTTGAATGGGGAAAATAATGTAATCGCCATGTTTGTTGTACATTCATGATTGCGATTGTTTTTAAAAGTCACCTAGTAGAGTGACTAAGAACTACATTCTGAACTCATCACCACATCGGGAGCAAATAATAGTAATACACATATATACATACATATCATCACGCCATTTCCATTGCAGGGTAGGCATAGAAAACAGAGTGCCAGAGTACTCTATCCTTGCGTACTTCACTCGCTTCCTCAACATTCATAATTCTCTTCATACACACTCGTCGGTTTCGGAGACTCTTGACTCCACCTTCCTTCAGTACGTGACCAATCTGGTCTAGATAGGTGAATCTCGGTCTCCCCCGGTACCTACATACTTCTACTTTCTCATTGTATATCTTCTTAACCAGACGTTCGTTCGACATTCTTTTCACATGTCTGAACCATCGGAGCATTCCTTTTCGCATCTTTACACCAATACTCTCTTTCATACCTACTCGCTCTTTTAATAACGTATTATATAACTAAACACAGTACTTAACATAATGCTCTATTTCGTTAATTATTAGATATCAAACATGAAGCTTATATTAACTTGTATATACGCATCCAATAATGAACCTTCAATGTTATGCTGTAAGGCATTATAGATATCATACGAAGATAATACATTTGCATCTTGAACAGTCACTATACATGCGACTACTCAACAATCTCGGAGTCTATGAATTTGATGGTTTATTACTTTTAGTACACATCACTTCGATTGCGATCATTTTAAGCTTTATTATTCCAAATATATCAGGATTTACTTTCTAAATTTACTATATTCGTAGATTAAAAACAAAATCTACCGCAATTGAGTTCTATTATGAAATAACAATAGATTAGATCACAGAGAAACGGAAAGGATAACCCGCGGTGGGTTTGCCATAAGTTAGGTAAAGTCCAGTGGTCCGTTCAGAAAGCGGAGATAGTTTAGATGGCAAATTATAGGTTTATATGCTACACTTTTTCTACCTCAAATGTATTGGTAAGGTGAAGTTAGAAGGTAGACTCTTAAAAATATATTACCCAAAATCCTAATATGATTTTCCGTGCGGTGACGGAGTAAAAATACAATTCAACATCCCCTATCTTACCCATGGGTGATTGTAAGAGACGACTAAGTGATATAATATGCATTTGGCATACAGATGCCAAAGCAAGCATGCACAGGCAAGAGAAGGAAAACTCGAAATAAAACACTATACCAACACGTCTGGCCATAGCGATATAGTACGTCAACGTCAATTCCTCCCATTATAGAAGAGGCCCGAGCCCAACATATGGGCTGAAATGATGAATTTGATTACCGTGGCTACTTAATACACCTCTGGGTATTTGATTTCTATTTCTATGCTAACTTTTTCTGCGTACATAAATCTATAATTTTTGCGTCTAATATTTCACCGCTCAACTCAAAATTGACCTCATTTCAAAATATAAAAGAATATTGTCACCACAAATAATTTGTACAGTACAAATATATATTATACTGTTTGATATTATAATATCATCGGCAGGACAAGTGTCCTCTGAACATATTTTGGTCACGTCGTTTTTTATAATAAATACCGTCAGCACGTGAATCATAGACGATTATATAATATTAAATTTGCTTTCTCGTTTTTTTTTTTTTTAAAAGATTGCATTAAGAATATAATACCTACTTGTATTGGGGTGGACATTATAAACACATAATAGACACAAATTACACCCAGACTCAGAAAAACAATTTGTAGTTTGCGGAGAATGAAAAATTTTCCGTGTGGTGACGGAGTAAGAATGCAATTCACCACCCCCTCTCTTGCCCGTGGGTATCGTACAAGACGATTAAGGGATATAACATGCATATGGCATCTGTGCAAGAGAAGGGAAACTTGAAATAAAACCATATACCAACACGTTGATTTTGATTTGAGAGTGAATCATATTACTCTTATATAAACAATAATCACATAAATCTCTCTCTCCCTCTCTCTCTCTCTCTCTATATATATATATATATATATATATATATATATATATATATATATATATATTATCTTGGTCTTTATCGTGGTGATCCAGGTCTGGATAATGGGACAAATGTATAAAATTAATTATTGTCATCAGTCCTATCAGTATGAAGCGGTTTTAATTCAATCCGAACTTAAATTGGATTAAAATCACGTTCAAAGTTACAATGATTCAGACAGTTAAAGCTGTATAAAAAATCCTGTAAGAAGTCTATTGAAAGGCTAGTCTAAAACTTTTACTATTCACAATGGTATAGTACTAATTATCGTTTTAATCGAATTTTAAGTAAAAGCTGTTCAAACCTCTATTTAACTACTTCAATGAATGGCTAACGATATCGATCAATCATTGATGATTTGTATTATATATATAATGCCTTAGATGCTTTCTTTTTTATTGCTTATGGTGGCAAACGAGCAAGCAGCAAGTGTGGTAAGTGTCACTGCTGTCCATGGACCTTTGCTATACCAAGGGTATAGCTAGGCTGCCGCCTACCACGCTGTGGTAAGTTCTCTCTCTACAGCCGCAGGCCGGAGTGAGCCGGAAGCCCAATTGGGGTGTGTCAATGGTAGGCAGCGGCCTAGCTATAGCCTTGGTTATAGCAACGGTCCTTGGGCGGCAATGACACTCATTATCAGGCGTGTGGCTGAAAAAAAAAAAAAGAAAAATGATGTCCATTAGCGAAAAGCAAGCAGGACAATTGACAGAAAACAGCATTTTATATTAAAAATTTTCATAGAATGGATCTTATAAGCTTAGCTATGCTACGGTTTAGTATAACGGTCATGTATCGGTCGTACGTACATGCCAAATGCACCGACATAAATACATGTGGTGTAGTTATACACACCTCAATTATAAATGCAGTGAATGCTACTTAACTTGGTGACGGATATCGTTATCTGTAGGCCAGTTGTTAATCTAATACTTTAAAATGAGCGTTTCTTGTATATTTTATATTTCTGTATCTAATACTTAAATAATTATTAGATAACTAATTTTATATTTTTGTATTTTTACCCGACTGCGCAACGCAAAGGAGTGGTATTGTGTTTAACAGTCTATGTATGTATGTATGTATGTTTGTTTATATGTTCCTTTGAAGCACTATATAGACCAAACGCCTGGGCCGATTTTTATGATTCGCACGTCAATCGATTCCTCTTAATCCGGCGAGTGTCACTAAAGATATGACGTTAATGAAAATACAATATGGCGACTACTGGACGCCATATTGTGAAAATTAAAAAAAATAAAGTCAACAAACTATGTCGAGTGGGGTATTGTTGAATAGGTATTTAAAAATCATTATTATATACATATTTCCACTTTATATACCTATACATATTTCTAGAATTCGCAGCAACGCGCGGCAACAGTGATTTCCATGAAATTTAATATATACAAGAGGTTTCGAGAGTAACGAATCGATCTCATCTCAGCTCATATATGTCCCACTGGTGGGCGAGCTTGCTTCATAATGGGAGGGAGATTAACCTACTATACCATGCTGGTCAGACGCGTTGGTGTAGGATTTTCGAGTTTTCCTTCTTTTGCATGTATATTATATGCGTTTTATATTCCTTAGTCGTCTCTTACGATCAACCACGGGTAAGAAGTGGTGAATTGTATTCTTATTCCGTCACCACACGGAAATCGATCTAGCTGAGTTTATTTATAGAAAAAAATGGTCTTGTCACTGTTTTCAGCCAAAGAAAAAATATAGTTTTTCATTGGCTGGAAACCATAAGAATATGAAAGCAAATTTGGCTACTGCCATTAATAATATTTATAGGTCAGTTGAGAGGTCATAGCTCAGATCGAGCACTCTAATCCAAAAGTCTCTCCTAATTGATCCGTGGTTTCCCTTCTTTCATCATCATCTCAGCTCATATACATATGTCCCACTGTTAGGCTCGAGACTCCTCCATAATGGGAGGGAAATTAACTTACCATACCACGCTGGTCAGACGTGCTGGTATAGGGTTTTGTTTAGAGTTTGCCTTCTCTTGCATAGATATTATATGCATTTTTTTTATCCTTTAGTCGTTCAAATTACTGAAATTTAGCATTTATTATGCTTAATTATTTATAAAAATCCGATTATGAAGAGAAAAATGATATCACAAGCGGGATTCGAACCCGCACCTATGGGGAGTCCAAAGTCCGCAAAAAAAATAAGTCAATATGAACCATATTGACCTATTTTTTTGGCGATGGTTTACGTTGTGGTTTCACGCCGCTAATCCGTCCGGAGCGACGGAAGAAGCGGCGCGCGACCACGTAGACCTACCCAACAACGTACTTATTGACGCTGTACGAGTGGACCACCGGAAACCGATCTTTGTCTTCGGTGACCCACCTGGCGATCGTCTCGAGTCGACTATATATTCATATTGACTTGGTCTGACTCTTTCTTATGCCGTTTGATCAATAATAACATTCACAAGGTGAGTTAACGTCAGGCAGGTGGCCGGCCATAAAACTATCGCCAATAACTTTTGAAATATACGATGAAATAGAAATACATATTGCGTCGAACCTAAGTAATTGGAATCATCATTTTCCTACTCTTATCCCAACCGCTTAGGGTCGATCAAATATGCAGTCCTCCCTCATAGCACATATTGTAAAAGTTATTGGCAATAGTTTTATGACCGGCCGCCTGCCTGACGTTAACTCTTCTTGGAAATGCATTTGCTGATCAAATGGCATCAGATGGAGTTGGCCCAGGTCGTTATAAGGCTCTTAGTCGTCTTTTATGACATCCACGAGCAAAGCATGGGTTGGTAGTATTCGTAGCCGCTACCACACAGGAATAATTATAATATTATATATATATATATATATATAATAAAAAAAAACCTAAGTAATTGGGATAAGAGGAAGATAATGATGATGATAAACTATACTAAATGGATATCCGTACACATGAAAGTTGTCTTACTGTTATTCTGGATGGCAGAGCGAGTTACAGCAGCAGGAGCATGTTAAAATAACTAAAAGATATTTTTACCGTGCCTTTTTTGACAAGCAATAATCTAACAGCATCTGGACGTCAGTCCAGATCAATAGCAGGTTCAAAATAAATTTATGATCCGTTACGCGATCTCAGTCCATATTTTAAAATATATCTACTGGTAGCCTAGAGTTTTAATGTAGCCTATCTGGCAAGTTCTATTTTTTGGTAGGGATATACTTTATTAACAATATTCCAGGAAATTATTTATATCTAAATAAGTTGAATACATCGAAGTAAATGATGAGGACAAATTCAAGTGGATGACAATTAAATGTAGGTACATTATGCCTTATAGAATAATTTGAATTTGGAACTGAACATTTTTGTGATTTAAATGTAAAAATTCCATTACCAATTGTTGAGATCACATCAAGAATAATTTTGTAAAAATAATAAGTATAAATCGTATCACTTAAACTGTAATGTCTCAATATTTTCTTTTAATAAATCAATAAAAGTTTACGTCATATATTCTTGTAGTTCAATCAAACATTCCTTTTGGTTATATAAAGGTCATTTATGTAGTATATATATAAAGGAGCTTTTTGATTGACGCTTCAACGCCAAATCAAACAACAAAAACTGGAAACAATTGTTGATTTATTTTTATATGTATGAATGTTTATGAAATTTTTTCCCAAAGAAGGTGAAATGCAGAGTCGAACTTTATATGGCAAGAAAAAAACCTTCATATATTGTTTACAATTACTCTAAATAAAGATATATGTACACACACACGTTTGACATTTTTCAATTTTTATCCACTAAGAGGGTAATTTTGCAGTTAAAATAGGGTGTAACCTTCATTTATTTTTCTATTGAATTAGAAATTTACACAAATAAGTGCTCGACAGTGCCTTAATTATGTGATGATTTACTAAGGGCGTGTGATTATGTAATAATTTACTAAAAGAGAATATTCTATAAAGCATACCTTCAGGAATATGTCTTATATTTCTACTTGAGAGTTTTAAAAAGGGGCTAATCAATTTTTTAGCTATCGTATTTTTTACCGTATATCAAGTACTGAAAAAATTGAGAGTTACGTCTCCTTTAAGTATTAAAGGAGACGTCACTCATATTTTTTACGTAGATAGTAGTCGCGGGTTAAAGCTAGTATATATATATATATATATATATATATATATATATATATATATGTATGTATATATATATATATATATGTATATATATAAATATATATATATATATATATATATATATATATATATATATATATATATATATCTATATATCTCCAAAGGTTGAACGATATGAATGTGGGAGTCCAGATGGGCGACTCAGTGGTCACTGCTCTGCTTTATGCAGATGATGCAGTCCTGCTGGCACAGTCAGCGACTGACCTGCAGACCCTAGTCAACACAATGACAGAAGATTGTAAGAAAAGGGGTCTACGCGTGTATGTAAGCAAAACCAAAATAATGGTCTTTGAAAGAGACGAAGCCAGAACAGATGTAAGAGTAACAATAGGTAATGATATACTAGAGCAAGTGGATGAATTTGTATATCTTGGATGTGGATTTAGCCGAGATGGAAGGTACACCACTGATATAGAGCGAAGAGTGAATGCGGGAAATAGAGTGAACGGAGCGTTGGGGCAACTTCTTGGCAGCCACCACCTCAGCCAGAAGGCACGTGTAGCGATACATAACGCAGTGCTTGTCCCAACATTACTGTATGGAAGCGAGAGTTGGGTATGCAGAAAAGAGTATGAAAGTAAAATGAATGCGGTCGAAATGCGATCTCTGCGGAAAATCTGTGGAGTTAGGCTGACCGACCGCATTCATAACGACGACGTAAGAGAGCGAGTAGGTATGAAAGAGAGTATTGGTGTAAAAATGCGAAAGGGCATGCTCCGATGGTTCGGACATGTGGAAAGAATGCCGAACGAACGTCTGGTTAAGAAGATATATAATGCGAAAGTAGAAGGATGTAGGTACCGAGGGGGACCGAGACTAAGCTACCTAGACCAGATCGGTCATGTACTGAAGGAAGGTGGAGTCAAGAGTCTCCGAAACCGGCGAGAGTGTATGGAGAGAATATTGAATATAACATTATGAATGTTGAGGAAGCGAGTGAAGTATGCAAAGATAGAGTTCTCTGGCACTCTGTTCTCTCTGCCTACCCTGCAAGGTATATGGCGTGATGATATGTATGTATGTATGTATATATACACACTTGTATGATGATCTCATGCTGTCAGTCTTAAAACTATGATCTCGTCATTTTTTGCTTATCGTTATGTATAAAAACGATTTACTGATAAAACAATATTTTATGAAATATTAAAGTACGTAAGTGGCAGTTAAACAAAGAACTATTATGAAAATAATAAACTGAAAACAATTTGAAGTAACATAAAAGTTTTAATTTACGTATAATAATATTATTGTCTACTATATTATAATAGCATATATATATATATATCTCCTACTCTTATCCCAATTACTCAGGGTCGATACAATATGTACTCTTGTTTCATAGTACATATTGTAAAAGTTATTGGCAATAGTTTTATGACAGGCCGTCTACCAGACGTCAACCCTCCTTGGGACTGTAATTGTTGACCAAAAAGCATCAGATGGAGTTGGCTCAGATCATTATAAGGCTCGTAGTCGTCTTGTACGACAACCACGAGCAAAGTAAGGGTTGGTAGTATTCTAATATATATATATATATAGCTACCACACAGCTAATATATATATATATATATATAAATTTTGAATAGCAATAATATTTAAAATATCTAAATAATTAATTATTACATTTTATTATAGTATATTGAATATTATCAAGCTAGAAATAGCTATAAAAATCTTAAACAATAAATTTATAACAATACTATAATTAATATAGATAAATCAAAGACAACAGTAACATTTAAAATTAATTTAACTTTCACTAATAACGTCGCCTACGCAATAAAGATGGACACTAAGTCATAACTTGAGCAAAAGTTCAACTTTGTCCGTGACTTGACGTTTATAAACCGTTAAACAGATAAATAAAGATGTATATACATATTTTATTAGAACACGTCAATATTATTGATAAAAAGAAGCCTGTAATTGATTATTCGTAAACATGAGCTCACCCTCAAAAATTAAAAAAAAAAAATAAGGAAAACCATTTATATTATTGAGTAGTTTGTTAAAATAAATATTTATATATTTGCAGTAGCACACTTGCAAACCAATATTAAAATAAAACATTCGACACGAGTGAACAGTTCAGTATTTTATCGAACCGATAAACTATTATGTTTATTTTGTTGTTGTAAATTTGTTTGCGACCTCCCAAAGACTTATCAATGCTCGCCTCTCACTAGAAAGATGTCAACATATGCTATTTATCAAGCGTCAATCAACTCTACCTACGTGAGAGCATAAAGGCATAGCGCACACTTGCTAAATCATTCCAAATTATAATATATTAAACAAGATTCCTATTGTAATAATGAAATAAGACTATCATCATTTAGTTTCCAATGGATGTCGTAAAAACCAGTTGAGAGACACCAAGAAAAATTACAACACCATCTCCTTAACCCACTTAACAAGCGCGGCCATTATGGTAGAACCTCACTTGGGTAAGCCCAAGTCTAAAAGTAGAGGTTTACAGACTGATTCTACTTCATACTATATCACTACTTGGAAAGAGTCACTTCTATAATGAGAAAGAATATGTCTTACTATCTACTGTTTAAAAGAATCGGCAAATATTTCATTTTCAATTTTTTTTTGTCATGCATTGATGTTGTAAGTAGCTAATGTACATATGTTAATCATCTTTTTCAAAATCAATGGAAAATGGGGTTTAATGAACTGTATTTTTACCACGTTACCAAATTAATTTTATTTTTTTGTTTTGCAAGATATATTACTTTCGCTATATGATGACAGAGTCGGAGTATAATAATCACTAATTATTTCCAGTGGGTATTGTAAGAATAAATTAAAGGATAGAAGCAGATAACATAATTCTAAAAGAGGGCAAACTCCACATAAATGCTATAGGTAACGTAATACCCGCTGGACTGGCCACGGATTTCAAGGATGCGGTACCAGTGACGGCTCAATGGCGATGGGGAGGGTATATATATGGTGGGTTATGGGGCCACGCGTCGCCCCGCACGGAACGGACGGCGCCATATATACCACACATACACCACATAGCCTACCAAAAAAAAAAACACAAAACAGCAACGAGGACTGCATTACTTCTTCTCTTACGGTTTCCTATCCCTCCATCTTACGAATTCTCGATCAGGTCACGTGTCCTGACGCGAGTTTAACATTTATACCCATCCGAAAAAAATACACAACACCGCTAAAGAAGTTTTTACTTCAATAAAATGGATAAAGTAATGTTGTAGATTAATTGACGTCATAAATGAAGGAACCTCGTATTCATAGTATATATGCTGAGAAGAATATTATGATATTTATACATATGTATCCATATTGTTAGTGGATTATACTCAATATATGTATTTTATTAATCTGAATTGATATATAATTAAAAAATAAATAATTAATTCAACGATTAGAACTACTAAAACGAATTACACTATTAGAACTAAAAACGTTGTCCTTGCGATGACAAAGTATGAATAGAATAGGTACTTGTATAATAATAAAACAACTAAGGATAAAAACGCTTAACCCGCGGTTATCATATTAGATACGGTAGCCATCCGACGGGGCAGGACACCGAAATCAAGAAATCGGTCCCTATAGCCCACTCAAATGACGGAAAAATACGGCATGTTAGTTTATGCCGCTCTTCTGGTGACTTCGGAAAGCTTAGACAAAGACAAGTCAAGGTGTATAGACCATAAACTGTCAAAACAATACGACACGAGAGCCGTAAATAGTTTAATTTGTTTCTCATTAAAAATTGGAGAATACTTGCGCTAAAAATCTTTTATATATTGTTAAAAGTTTGGATAGATAGATGCTTTGAATGTGATGGTTTTTGAATGGATCTGGATGAAAATTTGACATAGAAAATTAGACATTTGAATTTGACACTTCATATTTTAAAAACAACGGTTGCCATGGAATAGGTCTTATCATTAGAATTTGCACTATCGCAAGAGAAGCTATATAATAAATAAAAATTAAGAATTGAAATATACAAGTGTATATACCTCTTCCATTCTATATAATTTAGCAATGAAAAAATACTCAATGTAACTCCGCTATCTAATTTAAAGACCTTTTATTGCAATCAAAATTGAACTTAAGATAGTAACTAGTAACTTCAAACTAAAACTTTGATAGAAGCAGCGTTGAAAAGAAGGATTGAAGTCATTGTATTCTTATTCCTTCATCACATGAATCGTATTTTAAACTAAGCATACTATTTAAACCGTTGGTAAAAGTACGCGAGTATGTCCTTGCCTTAATAAGTAGTTAGTTTGTCACTGTACAGAGCTGTGGCGCCGCTGACGTTCAGATAGTCGCATCGGACCTCACAAGATGCTATATGTAGAACGTATAACTAGTGAAAATTAAGTGTCATGACCATGGTTCATTTGTTATCAGAGGTCATGTCACATTTTTATTACCAACATTATTAATATCGATGAGAACATTGAATTTTATTCGTGAAGGCATTGTTTCGCAACTCCCCCGGCATTTACGTAATGGCAATTTCGTGATCTGTAAATACTATAATGGCCAAGTTGAAAGGATTTATTATCAATATTTTATTTATGTCGTTAAGTATTTAGACTTTAAATACTTTTAAAAATCTAAAAATCCTTCATGCAGGCAATTGACGTTGTCTGTTGGATAAGACATGTCTAAAATGCTATTGACACGCTCGGCAGGTACTTTGGCGATCGCCTAAAAGTGTCCTAAGTGAATGCGGCTGCCCGTTCCTTTGGTGATCCGCACTCTATTTCTAAGACTCCCACTGTAAAGTAAGGTTTAGTCACATTGTATTCTTATCTCGACACCATATAATAATGGAATAGACTATTCAAAAAACTATACTTTTAAATTTCAACTTCATTATTAAGAGATAATGTGAAAAAAAAACATATAAATAAAATAATCATTTGAAGAATAATATCGTAATAATATATATCTAATAATAATCAATACTCTATAAAAATAGCATTACTTGTGGGTGTTAAAATAGATAATCTCAACTAGGTAAAAAAATTCTTGCTCTTCATTCGGTTAATTCATGTCTAATAAGCTTCCATAATGTAAAATCAATTAGATTATATAGAGATACAATGCTGGGTAGATGGTTTGTTTTATACTTTTATTTGTTTATTTTTATATTTCCAACGATCCTTTCTTACAATTTACACGTAAATAAAATGGGTGGTGATTGTATTCGCATTATCACACGACAGACGAAAAGATTTAAAAATCTGAAAAAGAAATGTATATATATATATAGATATATATATATATATATATATATATATATATATATATATATATATATATATATATATATATATATTAACAGATTGAATTGGGTGAAAACTAAATGTTATACAGAAAATATAAAAATGGTATTGAGTACAAAATTTGGACAGTATTTGTACTTATAAAATGTTATAAAAAGTTAGTGTTGCTCATATATGGAAAGAAAGAAGATAAACGAACAATTTCCAATATTGTAAAAACATTTTATAAAAACTAAAATACCTATCCACTACAGAAATAATAAGATAGTCAAATTAATAATAAATATGTATTGTCAAAACAATCTTGTTATAGGGAAAATACAATTCACCAAATGCATACAATGAAAAAAAAAAATTAAATTAATCGATAACTGTATTTGAAACTAATTAATTTCACATTAAATAATCACATATGTTATTATAATTGAATATTTAAATTTATTTAGTTATTATAGTTAAAAAGTCTTGCATATTTCAACATTTATCTTAATTATTTCACCATACGTTGTAATAAACTGAGAATCAAATAAAAATCTTTAATTTTACGATTAAAAAATAAAATAAAATTATGAATTTATAGAGACCATATTATTTATGATATGAAATACAATTCTGCATAACTAAATTGGCAAATTCACTACATGCAAAATAGCTTTAACCAAACATTCACTAAATTTTAATTAAATCAGTGTAACGGTTTCGAAAGTATCAACCTTCCTAACGAATAGTGGCATGAGTGTCACAAATCTACTATTGCAAATATTATACATTGTTACTCGCTGAGTTTACAATCACTACATAAGTTTTTGAAAATCTCGTCTATTTTTTTTATTTAATAATAAGATAAAATGTACAAATTAGCATCAACAAACAAATTGAAATTTTAACTTTAAACTATAACATAAATTCTTTAATAAATAACATGTATATAGACAACTTTCGTCATAAGAAGAAAATCTTTAAATTAACGTATTGAGCTTCAATATTAATGCAGGGTAATGGAAGTATATTCCTAAGAACAAATAAAAGCACTTCTATAAATATATATATATATATATATAAAATCACAAGAATTTAAATTATATCAAATGTATTAGCCGATTTCTCTCTAAATATTATATGTATAAGCTTACTGATAATTACTTCTTACTGATAATTACTTCTTCGTAATAATTTTTAATTCGTTTAATATGCACACTCCAACTTCTGCTAAATTAGCCTTCCGTGATTTATGTAGTATATTTAATTAATATAACATTCTTTTGTGTTTTACCGGAACCGGAACAACCAAATGCTTACACATCTACTTACTTAATTATGTCTATTTATTTACCACAATATATATATTTGAGTTATATTTCTGAATAGTGTTACAGCAAGGGAATACAAATGTTATAAGTCCTACGAGTTAGTTAGCGCAATTCTAGGCAACGCATTTTCAAAAAACACGCCACGTAAGATTTAATTTATTTGCGATCAAAAATGTCAAATTTTTGCTCTACAAACGACGTAACTTTAAAAGTAGAAGTACAGTAAAGTACAAATCTATTTTCGTATCCGTTATGAAGCAAAACTGTCAATTTTGTATAATTTTGTATAACATAATGTAACTTTAAAAGTAGAAGTACAGTAAAGTACAAATCTATTTTCGTATCCGTTATGAAGCAAAACTGTCAATTTTGTATATACATTTCATAAATAATTCGATGCTGTTGGTTAATCCTAACAAATTCTAAATTTGAAATTCAAAATGTCAACTGAAATTGTACAATATCACAAGTTCAATAATTGAAAAGTTGATTAACAGTCTCATTTGAAATGACAATTATGATTATATCTACACAGACTTTCATAGTAATCAATAAGATTGACTATGTATAGATTATATTATACTTATTATTCTCTTCTTCTCAGCCCATATACCTCCCATTATTGGTCACCAGCGTTTTGCACAGTGAGAGGGAAATTGAGATTAAATATATCTGGAATTAACTTGGCTCGGCTGTTTCGTAGATTCTTCACAGCTCATATATGCTTTTTATTGTTGAACTTAAGCATCCATCATAACATCACAGAGGACACAAACATCTACAAGTAGAAGGGTTTCACTAATAACAAGACCACCAGCGCCAAGAAGAAACCCCAAAAAGACATGTTGTCACTTAACATCTATGACACATAAATTGCGCTCTTAAAGCCTTAACCAACTGTATTAAAGCCACTTCAAGAAAATTTATTTTATAAACAAACCACTATAACAATTAAATTAAACATAAAAAGAGCACGGACAAAAAGTCTGTGGAATAGCAAAAAATAAAAAAAGAACACAAGCATACTGCACAATAAGAGAGTTTAAACTTAATGTTATGGTGCTTGCTCGTAGTTCTAAAAGATTGACATCGAATTTTATTATTCTCTAGATAGTTTTTGATAAAGAAATATAAAAAATAAAAACCTTTTGGTACCAGGATTCTCTGCACGTATATGTTCTATTTTTGACTTCTCTATAATGAAAGCGATATTGACCTATTACTCGTATATCACGCTAGTCAGACGGGTTGGTACAAGACTATATAAAAAAATAAAAATAAAAGTAGCGTCGTTTCATCAGTAGTTTTTGCTGAATCAATTTCAAAATTATAGTTTCTTATACTGCTGTGTGGTAGCGGCTTAGAATACTGCCAATCCTTGCTTTGCTCGCGGATGGTCTGGTAAGCGGCCCATCATAAAACTATTGCCAATAACTGTTACAATATGTACTATGAAACAAGAGTACATATTGTAATGACCCCAAGTAATTGGGATAAGATTAGCAGAATTTATGTATGTAGTTTCTTATACGTAAAATAGGTTAGTACTTATTAAAAAAAATTGCTATTGAAAATAATAACTTCTTAAATAATATATCGATACTTTATTATTAACACGAGTCAATATTGTATGAATACTAACTTACCGATAATACACTTTGTATGTGACAGTACATTATGACAATACTTTTATTACAATTATTAATTAATTAAAACGACTATATGTTATTTAGTTTAGTGTTATCAAATACGCAAACAGTTGGGTCATGATACAAGTTTAATAGAAGAATAATTTATCACCGATAATCACCACAGTTTTTTGCCTTGTTTTCGGTTAAATTTTGATAAGGAAAAATATCATTATCATCATTATCACAGCCCATAAATGTACCACTGTTGGGCTTGGGCCTCCTCCGTAATGGGAGGGAAATTAACCTACTATACCGAGCTGGTCAGACGTGTTTCGAGTTTTCCTTCTCTTGCAGAGATGTAATATGCATTTTATATCCCTTAGTCGTCTCTTACGATCACCCACGGGTTAAGATAAGGGGTGGTGAATTGTATTCTTACTCCGTCACCAAACGGATTCCAATATTTATTACATATATTTATTTACATATATTTAAAGTAATCAAAAATAGAGATTTGATCACATATACGCAAATATTATGGTAAGTAAGAAACGTATTTATTTATTTTTTAAAACAAACCTCGTGCACTAAAAAATTATGTATTGCAGTATACAAATTACACTCCAACCCAGAACAACAATATACGGATCGCACAAAGTATTGTTCTGTGTGGAAACTGTACCTACGACACTGGCAATTAGATCAATGTCAACCGCTACGCCATCTTTTCATGTATATATGTATTAAACATAAGTAACTTTATGCTTAATATAGAAAAGAAAACTTGAATTTTAGTTTTTTTTTTTCGTATTGATATTTTTTATTATTATTTTACAGTATATACCTTTAAAGCTAAGTTTTAAATTAAAATATTTACAGAAAAAAATGAATAAAAATAGAATAGGCAAAAAGAACAAAAAGCGCACTCAGGCCTCGAAAAATTCCTCCGCATCACTGTCCACCGGTAATGTACCCAAAAGGCTGGCAGCATTACCACATTGAATAGCAAGACGAGATCACAACCGCACAGATAATGGCATACACAGTCCGCGAGGCTATTACAAAGAAAAGACCACGGTTTCGTCCTCGCCGTCGAGGTGCGAAACCGTGCCACGTAAAAATCAATTCACAAAACGTGGGAACTCGCACATTGCCCTCAGCAATGCCCCAAGTCGGGGTTCGTACCCCACAGGGGTTGCCCTTGGGCCCCGTTGCTTAAATGTTTTGGGTTGAGAGCCCTCTGCGCTCACCACTAGTCTGCGTAAGGAAGTAACAGCCATCTGAGGCTAACATCCTAAGTTAAACAAAAAAAAAGAAAAAACCTGCTTCACTGTTGACAGTTTCTTTGTCTACAGTCGCGGGCCACTCCTTCCGGGGTAGCGCCACACTCTCGCAGAAAATATACGTCTGAATAGTACCAATGCACTATTGCGCCTCGTTCGGTGATCAGACTTAGGACATCAGCTATTGGACTTGACCTCCCAAAAAGAAAGCCCTGTCGTACGATCCTGACCATATATTTCATTTAAATGTATTACATGTAATCTATTACAGCGTATTTTATCGTAAAAGACAAAAGTAATATGATATTTTAAAATAAAATCAAGTAAACCGTTACCCCTTGTTACGAAAACAAAGATGGCGCGACCCAAGTACCGGCGGTGGTGAGTTTACGCTTCGTTTGTCACGTGACATGCGCCGCCCAAGCCTCTAGATAACACGCCCTTCATTTTAACTTACTTAACGATTGGCCCTTATTTAATTTTCACCGTCCAAAATATTCCGTAGGTAGCCCATGCTGGACTGTAACACTCATACCTTGCGATAAATACGATCATTTATGTTTTAAGCTGTAAAACGACGTCCCCCTGGCCACAGTTGTTTCTATTAGGGCTTTTTGTGCATGAAACTGACCAATTAGTTGTTGGATAGCATGTTCGGGTGGCAGCTATCGACTAACATGGACGCGTGCGGTTCGCCGTAATAGCGCGTTGCCGGCTCGTAATGAGTATTTGGCGTGCCGCGCCCCTTTCACCCTATCTACCCACCAATATTTAGGATCTGTGTCGTACCTTTTAAAGCCACATCCATAACCCAAGATTTGTAGGCTTCATACCAATTTCTATATTACAATTATAAATAGTGATAAACTTTGTCATATATCTATCTATTTGAAATCAAAACTGTAACTTTAATAAGTATTAGTACTTAAATTCTGTGTGGCGACGGAGTAAGAATACTATTCACCACCCCATCTCTTACCTGTGGGTGATCGTACGAGATGACTAAGGGATATAAAACGCATATAACATCTATGCGAGAGAAGGAAAACTCAAAACAAAACCCTATACTAAGACGTCTGACTAGCGCGGTATAGTAGGTTAATTGCCCTCCCACTGTGGAGGAGGCCCGAGCCCAACAGTGGGACATTTATGGGCTGTGATGATGATGATGATGATGAGTACTTAACGTGGCTGTTTAACCTATTCATGGATAGTTGTCTGAAAGATCTGAAAAATAATTATTGTGGTTTGAGAATGAATGACATACATACATACATACATACATATCATCACGCCATATCCCTTGCAGGGTAGGCAGAGAGAACAGAGTGCCAGAGAACTCTATCTCTGCATACTTCACTCGCTTCCTCAACATTCATAATTCTCTTCATACACGCTCGCCGGTTTCGGAGAGAATGAATGAGTTACTTATAAAATGTCTTCTTTATGCCGATGATCAGGTATTACTTGCATCGTCGGCTGAGGATTTACAGGCGATGGTAACTACCATGTATGAAGCTTTTGAAAGAAAAGGCATAAAAGTAAATGTAAGTAGAACGAAAATAATGTTTTTTTAAAAGGATAAATTTATGACGGAATGTAAAATTATTATAAATGGTGAGGAATTGGAACAGGTGAAAGAATTTTTGTATTTGGGTGTATTGTTTACTCGAGATGGTAAAAATGATAATGATGTTGAAAGAAGAGTAAATGCTGGTAATAGAGTGAATGGGGTATTGTACACCTTTATGAGAAGCAGAAATGTGTCCAAAAAGGCACGTCCAGCTGTGCATAAGGGAGTATTAGTGCCTACCCTCATGTATGGTAGTGAAAGTTGGATTTGGCAGAGAAGACATGAAAGTAGAATAAATGCTGTAGAGATGAGAGCTCTTCGTAGTATGTGTGATGTGAGCCTGAAAGATTAAATTAGGAATAGTGTTATAAGAGAGCGCTGTGATGTGAATGAAGAAGTAGTGACAAAGATTAAAAAGGGTATGCTGAGATGGTTTGGGACACTTAGAAAAAATGAGTGAGGAGAGGTTGACGAAGAAAATATATAAAGCAAACGTGAATGGGACGAAAACAAGGGGAAGACCACGTCATACTTTTTTGGATCAAATTAGCGATGATGACGAGAGGTCATATTAAGAGTATGCGTAATCGTAGCGCATGCATAAAGACTATTATGAGTGTGAATGAAGCGATGGAAGTATGCCAGGATCGTGGTTTGTGGCAATCCGTAGTCTCTGCCTACCCCTCTGGGAAACAGGCGTGAAGCTATGTATGTATGTAGTACTTAACAAATTATTAAATTGAATAGAAATAGAATTGCTGAAACTTAAGCAAACTATTCTGTAATTCTCATCATCTCACCATCATCTCAGCTCACATATCTCCCACTGCCGGGCTCGAGCCTCCTCCATAACAGCAGGGAAATTGACCTACTATACCACGCTGGTCAGATGTGTTGGTATAGGGTATTTGTTTCGAGTTTTCCTTCTAATGCATAGATGTTATATGCGTTTTGATATCCCTTAGTCGTCTCTTACGATCACCTATGGGTAAGACAGGGGCTGGTGAAATGTATTCTTACTCCGTCACCACATGGATAAGTTTCTCTCTCCTTAATTCTGTACTTTTAAAGACCATATTTAATTTATGCGACTAAATGTGTTTAACTAAATAAAAGTTAAAACCTTATTCGAATGACACGAAATTCTATACCAACGACATACAATCTGAATGAGTTTTTACAAGAAACTGTCACTGTGGATTAACTGACACTAAATTTCATAGTGGATTACAATGTTGACAAAAGTCCCTGGAGCGTAAGAAAAAGCTGTACATCTATTACCTCACAAAATATAGCACCGTGTAATATTATATGGGTGCCGGCGATGTCATTAGTAAATTAAAACTGTATAGAAACATTATATCATGAGGCTTGTTGACTGGCTGGGCCACGTCAGCATCAGGCTACGTGGCATGATCGCTTACACAAATACAACTCAAGTATAATATATTAAATGTACATATCTGTTACATTTGTTCAATGATTAGTCGTAAGCAATTGGCATGGCGACATTATTAATCTATAAGATATATAAGAAACATTGTTAAATTAATTTAATTTTAAAAATATTCTTAGAGATTATCTCCGAACCAAATCATACGAGGAGATTGAGAGCATGTTTGTGATTGATAAATAATAATACAATCTTTTATTACATTAACGCAATATGTACCTATTCACATAACACAAATACAGTCACACACACGCGCGCACACACACACACACACACACACACACGAATAGACCCCGCTCATTAAAGCATGCACACCCACTTGCATACACACACACGCACACACACACGCACGCACGCACTCACACATACATACACATACACACACACATACACACACACTCGCACACGCACACACCCATATGTATTTGCATACATACATAAATACAATAGCACACTATCACGGATGATACAATTTGTTTGTGTACGGAGGAAGGCGTTGGTGTCTGTCGCACAGTTTATACTAGTTCAGACACCGTCGTTTACTCCATCTTAATTATGTACCTAAATTATTATAGTGTTATATTAAACTAAGATGGAATTATTGTATGCACTTACTGTGGAATTAAATAAAATTATTATTATTATTGTATGAATGCTTAATAAAGATTGATCGTTAATTCAATTTCACATTGAATATAATAGAATAAGATTTATTGGCAATATAATAATAACATAAGAATAGGCAATACAAAATATACCTATATTTTTTTATCAATTAATTACATATTATATTGGCAACGGGGATTACTCATCGCTGTATTGCATAGTTACAATGCACGGCTGGTTTTCAACAAACCCGTATATAAAATAGTAAAAAAAAGAGAAGAAAAATAATAAAGTAATTTAATAAAAGTAACAATAATATAAATAACATGAAATAAAGAAGGAAGAAAAAGAAGAATTTAATTATGACATGTAAAGGCACTCATGTAGACACTCATAAGCTACCAGTATCGGCTACGGATACTACCAACCCTTACTTTGCTCGTGGATGTCTTTTACCACTTCCGATGCCCTTTGGTCAACAATTATATTTCCACGGAGGGTTGATGTTCTGGCAGGTGGCCAGTCATAAAACTTTTGCCAATAACTTTTACAATATGTACTATGAAAGAAGAGTACTTATTGTATCGACCCTAAGCAATTGGGATAAGTAGGAGAATGATGATGAAAGACACTCATATCTGTACCTCCATAAATATATAAAATACAATATTGATATTATACCTTCTGATTGTTAAATTCAATAAAATTGGTGATAAAACGGTAAATTGCTCGATAATTATGTTGACAATAATATGATGTTAATTACCACAAATATTTAGTATTTCTTCAATCAATTAAACACTCAATTGTTTTTTTTTTATAATATATCGTTCACAGTTAATGCGCTTTTGTTGAATCTGTAATAACATTGACTATATATACCGCTTTGCAACTTACATTTTTAAACGCTTTATTTCATTCAATTCTCAATTAAGTAACGATATTATAAACGGAAATTAGATTCTCTAATCTATCGTTATTTCCGATTGCCAATAATAAGCACAATTTAGACCAGTGAGGTAAATAGATTACATCGTTTTAGGCGGAACTTTGCAATTCAGACCGGCATTAGAGCAAAATCCATTAGCAATAATAATTGGATAGTAGTGACAGTATACCTATGTAAATTTTACCGAAGTCAGAATATAAACATGCCTACAACTTAGAGGACTAAATATCCAAAAGCTTTATATAACATGTACAAAAGTAATCATCGGATTTGCTAATAGCGAGCCGTTTTACGTAATTGTCCTAATTAAACACGGCATAGCTCAATGAAATTTTAGATCGTTTGACTGATTTTATGCATTCTAACTGCAACGATCTAGGTATTTTGCTCTTTTAGTGATTACTTTTTAATGTTTCTTATTTTTGTGTTTTTTGGTAGTAGAGGAGCAGGCATCCGACTTTCTTATAAGTTGAAACTCGCTTTTTTATCTTTGCAATACCAGAGTTATAGCCAAGAGACTGTCTACTTTAAGACAGGATTTGGACCTCCAACTCCCTCGCACACCGAAATAACTGCAATAGTAAATTACAACTACACAGATATCGATTTTTTGTAAGAGTGTGATACTCTCTCAGACGTGATAATCCTGCCACCGAAGACAAAGATCGGGTACCGGTGGCCCGCTCGCACGGCGAAGAGAGGAGTTTGCATGGTGGGTCTATGAGGTCACGCGCTACCTCTTCCGTCACTCTGGACCGATTTGGCGGGGCGAGACGCATCCATAGCCCATCGCAAAAAAAAACGTGCTAACCCATTTATGACTGCAGACAGAAATCAATCAACAACTTGGTCCTTTTACTTCTTAAAATAAATAGAAGAAACAGTAGAGTCCTCATGGATATTGCTTTTTTTCTTTCGTTGCAGCCCATATACGTCATAATATTACGTACATGTCTTCTGAATAATAGGAAAGAAATTAGCCAACTACAATACGCTGATTAAACAGAAGCACTCTGTTTTACTTTCATCTAACGCTTTTAATTTAACCTGTTTTAGTTGCTTACGTCCTTGTATATTGGTTTGAGATGACCACGGGAAAAGAAGTGACTGTAATTAAATTATAAACTAAATTAAAGAACCCCCTTATATTTAGAAGCCTCTTGTGAATTCTATTTAGGACTCCAATGACGCCAAATCTTCTGGTGGTTCGCTTTAAAAGCAAAGAAAAATCACATACCGTATACAACGGGTTGAGAGCCCTCAGCGCTCACCCACAGTCCGGGTAAAGTTGTCATAGCCATCCTCAGATGCCTCAGTTGTTAGCCTCAGCTAACAACTAAGTAACAAAAAAAAAAAAAAAAAACATACCGTATAGCTGTCTCGATATACATCTTAGGACGGAGAGAGTTACAGACGTACAAAGAATTAATATCTGAATAGATCTATCCACTTAACAAACTGCCGATTGACGCTGTTGAGCTTGGGTCTAGCTGCGAAGAAGAATAATGCTAAAATCACCATTATTTGGACGCTAATACCGCTCTATTGATCACGCATCACACACCAAACCGCCTACCGAGCATAATGTTTAGTGCATACCTTGAGCACTGAGTCGAAATAAAGGTGTTGTTTGAATTATCCAGCAGATTTTTAAAAGAAATTCACAAAATGTATTTATAGAACTCTGCTTTTTTTACATACTATGGTTTGGCTACATCCAAAGCTCTGGCAACCATCCGGAGCCACAGAATTGCGGTAGGCCGTAGGAGTCCATAACATACTCTATTATTCCATTCCGTCAGGTCTGAGCTACCACAATCAATTTCTATATGTGACCAGATCGATGGATTACCCTCCGATATCTAACTCTTTCATCGTCACGACAAAAGGCCTTTATGTCACCCTCACGCAGTCCTCCCTACATGTGGGCACGGTTAAATCTTTAATACGGTCTTAGAGCACCTTGGATAAGACATTTGTAGAATTTCTATTCTAACTACTTCTTACCGCTACCTGCCATCATTGGGGCTACCCTTTTAGGTGCACTGAACTATCACTTGGGATAGATGTACAACGGGCAAATGTGGAAAATGTATAGTGCTCCAATAAGTGTACAGTTTAGAAATAACTAAAACCTGGCCAATATGAGTGTGAGTTTCTATTTAAATATATTTATTTTATTACAATGCAAAATATACTTAATGTATTGAATAGAAACAACCTTCGAACTTAAAAACTATATTTAAAGGATATCAAAAATCATTTACTTATTACTTAAATTTGATCACGCTTGCGATACAGTTGGTTTCGTCATTACTAAAAAGCATTGTGGGTCATTATTTTACCTTTATTTAATTATTATGGCGCTCAATTCCCGCCCTACTTTTATTATAAAAACCGCCCTTATGCCCTCCCCTTAATCTTTTTTTTGGTCTGGTTATGGTCCGGCCGCACCCCGTCTAACCATCCAAGGTGATAGAAGGGCTGTTGTGAGCTAATATGGACTCCGAGTATCTAGGTTTAATGAATATCTAGCTTTTTTAAATGGGTCAAGTTTTGTGGTCAATCGTCGTCTTTGTCTAATATGCCGATATTGTTCTACTTATTCCAAAATGACAATGACGTATTCTGGTACAGGTCGACCATAGTAAGATACGAGTATATCTTTGATATCAAAGTTACAGATCTGAAACGTTTAAACCAATTTCGTGCTATTTATATCCTTTGGTCCGTAAATATCCGTTCCTAAGTCTGTCGCGGTCACACAGTAGTATGGCAGAAAATCGCGAAATTATGCTTTTATTTTAATAAAACTTTAAAATGTATCGAATTCCTATGTTATATTTTGGTGAACAAAAAATAAAAAATATAGAAGGAAATAATTTTAAGAGTATAGTCTATTTAATAATATCAAAAAACCGTATAAAACTAGTCGAATATACAAGCAGTACAAATAAACATTACTGCATCTTTTTAGTTAATAATACTCTTGAATAATACAAGGTGTCTAAAAGGCCTGCTTTTAGACACCTTGTATTATTCAATGACATTTTGTTTTTTTTTTTTGTGTGGTGGACTACGGTCGTCGCGCTCCTCGCACCACTCTGTCCGGGGCGACAGAGGGGTGTAAGCACGCTCACCCATAACCCACCCGTGAACCTCGCCTTCGTCATTGGACCGGCCACCGGAGCAGCGTGAACTTGTCGTCAGTGGCCGGCCCGACGGAATACCCCCCGAGGGGTAACCTCTTCTTGAGCGACGTCCCCTCCCTCGGGGAGGATGAAAATAAGGATGTTTTTAATTAAAAGACATTTTTTCATATTATATTTTATATATACAAAAAAATATGTTAAAGAATATTTTTTTTTCTAAATTTAGTAATAGCAAAACAAAATATTCTTATGAAAGTTAATCGCTACTAAAACAGTTAAGATACCTGCCAATATATCCCTATTAGTTCCTTAGATTCCTTAAAACATTTTGCATTTTTTTTTAATAGTCTATCATCCAAAATCGATAACAGTCTACTACGAGAGGAAAGCCTACAACTAGGGGAAAATTAATCTAAACCACGCATATTAAAAAGTTATATACTGGTGTCGTTTCGAGTTTTCCTTCTATTACAGTGATGTTATCTGTTCACAATCCTAAATTATCTTATATTATTATAAAAGACGTTTGTAATAAAATTAAAGTGCTCACGGGATAATATAAACTGTTGATACATTTATTCTTTGTCTGTCATCATAAAAAAAAACAGATAAATAATTTATAAATGTAAATTATGTTCCTTATTACAAAAAAAATGATTACGAATGGATTGGTGGCATAAAATTTAAACGACGAATTAACCACAACGTGAACGGATTACTTTAATAACAACGACAGAAAGTACGAGCAATATTTTTGTGTTTATCTCATTTTTATGAGTTTAAGTAGGAAGCATGAGGTGGCAAGAGAGATAGGGATTTAATTGAAGGCGAAGCGGTTGTAGGGTAGGGGTGGGAAGCCGCAGCCACCCGCCGGGCATGCCGCGAGGGTGACAAAATAATAAAAAAATGAAGCTCGCAGACCGATCCCCGCGAGCTCGGATGCCGTGAAAGTGGCACGCTGTGGATAAATGAAGCTTTTTTGTTTGTAGAATACGTCTAAGCTTAGCGTCACTCGCTCTACTTTTGTATTGTCACTGAATTCTATAGATGTTAGTTCATTCATAAAGGTCGCTTCGTCGTACCATCATTAAACTTCACTCATTTTTGCCGACTTCAAAAAGGAGGAGGTTCTCGAGTGTATATATTTTCTTTTTATAGGTTTTTCGAGTATCATTTTACTGTGTTTGAAGTTATTCAGAAATTTTCATTAATTTCATAAATGTTAAACATTCGATTTCAAAATCGTTGTAGGAAATTTCTTAAAAATGAGTATAAAATATACAATAATTGATAAAACCGATATATCAACCATATAGTATTATTAACCATAGATTAGTGTAGCGCTATTTTCAAAATTTTAAATAAATTCACACTTTTTAATGCCATTCACATTATCACGCCAATTTTATATAACCCAATACTTCATTTTAGTAGAACTAAATTTTTAGTATTTTATGAGAAGTAGTTGAAATTCGAAATAACCATCTGGTATATGAAAATATATAAAAATTGATAAAACCAACATATGATTTTTAGTGTAGCGCTATTTTGGTAATTTTAAATAAATTCACATCATTATTAAATGTCATTCATGTCATTCACATTATCACGCTAATTTTATATAACCCAATACTTTATTTTAATAGAACTAAATTTTTTTAATTTTATGAGTAGTAGTTGAAATTCGACATAATTATCTGGTATATGAAATTATAAGGTAAGGTAAAATATAAGGTATTTGAACCCAGTGTAATAACCTAAACGATTGGTAGTAAGTTTGTAATTTCAATTAGTGTATCCAGGAGAGTGCTACAGCCTATTAACCAGAAAGTGATAATTCAGACAGTATTACAATTCTTACGGGCAAGTGGTTCTAGCACTTCGTATTATTAATCCTTTTACACTAGTTCGTATATTAAAATTAAATATGTTTTCTGTCTGGAGTCGTAGTAAGAATACAATTCAACACCACCTTTCTTGCTCGTAAATAGTAAAAGAAGACTAAGTGATATAATACGCATATAACATCTATGCACGAGAAGGATAACTCGAAATTAAACCCTATATTGTTCCCTCTGAACAGCATGCTCTAGTAATAAAATTTCCCTCCTAACGTGGAGGTAACTAGGACTGAAATGGATGCATGATAAACTAAATATGTCACTAAATACGACACTGCATATACAAACTTAGAAGTATAAGATAGATTGACAAAGCTATATTATACTTCTGAGTCTGTGACTGCATCGCGAGTACTGTTTCATATTGTAGCACAGCTTATGGCTCCCTAATAATATTTCAGTACTCACATAAGTTTCATAACGAATACATATATTATAATGTTAATTTACTTTAAACTGAAGCGTTATAGTTATCGCAAAATTTAAATCCAAATACTTACATTAAGATTATAATATAATACACCTTAAAATATATCCTATGAGCTGATATGACTTTAAATTTAATTATTAGGCAGTGTGTATTTAATCGTTAAACGTTAAATGTGATAGAATTCCTTATATATTTTTAAATATATTTTGCTATGTGATGAATATAATATTGACAGCAATTGAGTGCTAATTCCAATGCGTTTTTGTAAATTTCTATTTGGCTGTAATTTTTCTTATTTTTCAATGAATTTTGATAAGCGTTACATGTGACAGGTAATAAAATAATGCGTAATTAGTAGTAAGTTTTTAATTCTCTCTTGATTCATCATCATTCTCCTACTCTTATCCCAATGTCTCGGGATCGATACAATATGTACTCGTTTTTCATAGTACAGATTGTAAACGTTATTGGCAATAGTTTTATGACCGGCTGCTTGCCAGACGTCAACCCTTCTTGGGAATGTAATTGTTGACCAAATGGCATCAGATGGAGTTGGCCCAGGTCGTTATAAGACACTTAGTTGTCTTTTATGACATCCACGAGCAAAGTAAGGGTTGGTAATATTCGTAACCGCTATCACACAGCTATTCTCTCTTGATATATAATTCTCTAATAATTATTTAATGTAAATACACGTTATCCAAATCCAGATTGCTTACGCGTGTAAAAAATCATTTCTTGAGACATATGTAAAGGCTGAGCTGTAACATTATTGCTTAAACTAATTTAAAAAAGGCTGATATTTTAATTATATAATATTAAAATCACGAGTGATAGAGAACTATAAATAGATTTTTTTTAAATAATTATATTATAATACAGAAAAACTACTGCAATACATTTAATTGAATAACAGCAAACAATATGAATGATAATAGAAACAAAACAAAGACGAGATTTTTCTATCATATTTATTTACGAGAATCTCTTTCAATGGGGATCAAGGAGAATTAAGTCAACAAGGAACTTAACAATAGAAAGACGTAGTTCATTTGTTTTATTGTGCTATATGAAGGAGGACCATATTTGTAGAATGTGAAGGTTCAGAATGAAGTGAGTAATTGAACTCGAAGGGCTGTGCGCGTCACTTCTGCGTTTTAAGTGACAGTTTTATTAATTTCCCACTTCTCATCCTTATTTTCCACCCTATTCAGTTTACGACACCAATGCGCTGAGAACATATGGTTCCAGCAGTGTCTGCAAAAGCTCACTACTAGAAATAAAAAAGTGTAACAACTTTATAGTTTAAAAAAAGAATTTGACGTAATTGGAAATTTAATTGTAGAATATATTTACTTTAGATATTAAATAAAAATTTATTTATTATTGAAATTTTAATTTAAAAATTAATAAATAGATTTTGGTTTATCAGTAAATAGTACTGTAACTATCAACTATCGTTAAATAATAAACAAATTCTTTTAACGAATAAAATGCGAGATGAAATTATTTAATATCCATACAACTTTGTGGTTTGCTGCTGGTATACAGCAATCTCTGTCAAAAATTAAGAGAAATAAAATATAGATTTTATAAATATTATTTTCATTTCAACCTATCATTCATCATTATTCTACTCTTATCCTATTTACTTGGGGTCGATACAATGTGTACTCTTCTTTCATAGTACATATTGTAAAAGTTATTGGCAATAGTTTTATGACCGGCCGCCTGCCAGACGTCAACCCTCCTTGGGAATGTAATTGTTGACCAAACGACATCAGGTCGAGTTGGCCCAGGTCACTATAAGGCTCTTAGTTGTCAACAACAATGAACTAAGTCACGTGATATAGGTTGTAATTTTCATTACAACCTATCTCACTGGGTATATTTTTTTAAAAATCTTAATATTTGTAACAATTCTCATTAGACACTAAATTGATCGAATTTTTGACGGTATCGTCAAAAATTTCTTTTAAATTTTATATGATAAAAAAATATTTTCAAATCATCTTTAGACATAATTTCAAAATATTTTAGACATTTAATTATTTCAATAGAAACATAATTTAGGTTTTATAGGCTTTTAGATAGTTGTAATTATATAAGTGAACTAAGTGAACAAAACTATTTTTAAAAATTCTATCGCGTTTGTATTAGATTTTTAATTTTCCAACGTTTCGAACTCTTTACTTGCGCTTTTATGTACGCTGCAATGTGTTCGAATTGTCGGAAAATTAAACATTAAAATACAAACGCGATGGAATATGTAATATTAGTTTTATTTGAAATGAACAAAACTGAATAGACTTGGTGACCCGTAGTATATATGGAGAGTAATCTACTAAAGTACCCTACTAAACACGTATAAAGACACTGAGATTGACATAACTATATAATAATTTAATTAAAAGTTCGCAAGATCTTCGTTCACTTTAACAAAATCTAGATATTATACTCAGTTTTTTGATACATATTGTATTGATTGTCCTTCTATTGATCACGTATTTTTTGATAGGTAAAATATATCTTCTGGATTATATAGTGAAGTAAGAATAGAATTCACTACTCTCTATCTCAATCCTTCGTAAAAGACAACTAAGGGATAAAATATGCATATAAATATAAATATATATTGCATATTGCAAGAGAAAGAAAACTCAAAAATTAATGAATTATCAAAACGCCTGACCAGCGTGGTTTAGTAGATGAATTTCCCTCATATTGTGGAGGAGGTTTGATCCCAGCAATAGGACACTCATGAGCTGGGTTTATGAAATATATAACTAATAAGTTATACATATTTATGAATTAACGAGTGAGTCTATACAAGTTTAAGTATGTGAAACGACTGAACTAGCATACTCGTACAAGCGAAAAATGAGGTTGGAAATTGATAACATAAGGAACTAATGGTACTGATGTATGATGCTAAAGACGAGAAGGGACCATAGTAAAACTTCGCGCAGAATATTGAGTTTAGGTGTGTATAAACCCGAAAATATAGATAAAACCTGTAAAAAAATTGCACATTCACAGGCATCTGCCAGAAGTGTCTAGTAAATATAACATGTACTACTGATTCTCAGTAATTAAAATAACTTTAGAGGATTAAGTTTATTTAGGTAGATAATAGATTAATTAACGCAAGTTAATCTTAAACCGTACCTAGGTAGCAGCCATTACCCGGATGAAGTACCTGGGTCTGCACCTGGATAGTAAATGGAACTTCGGGCCGCATTTTGCCCAGCTCGTCCCTAGACTTTCAAAGTCGGCTGCGGCGCTGGGTAGGCTTCTGCCCAATACTGGTGGTCCTGGATCGCCCTGCCGGCGGCTTTACGCCGACATTTTACGGTCTATGGCACTGTACGGTGCCCCGATCTGGACACAGTCGCTCACCGCCTCCAATAAGGCCTTATTGCGAAAAGCGCAGAGAGCCATGGCGGTGAGGACAATAAGGGGGTACCGTACGGTGTCCTGGACTGCAGCCACACTGCTAGCGGGCGATCCACCCTGGCCACTTCAGGCCAGGGCACAGGCGGAAGTCTACCAGTTCTGCGCTGCGGCGCAGGTGAATGGGGAACGCGTCACTGCGAGGGGACTGAGTAGGGCGAAGGAAGCGGCTCGAAGGGCAGTAGTCCTGTGGTGGAGGGAGGAACTGTAGTCCCTCGTAGCAGGACGGGGGACCGTTGAGGCGGTAGCGCCCCACCTTCATCGCTGGATGAAACGAGGGCACGGCAACCTGTCATTCAGGATGACGCAGGTACTTACCGGACACGGGGTCTTCGGTAAGTACCTGCACCGAATTAGACGTGAAGAGGCCCCTGGATGCCATGAGTGTGGCGCGCAAATTGATGACGCGCGTCACACCCTGGAAGTATGTCCCGCCTGGGGGCCTCAGCGCCACGACCTGTCGGCGGTCATAGGAGCGGACCTGTCGTTGTCGACCGTCATCAACAAGACGCTTGACAGCGACAGGTACTGGACGTCGATGGCCTCCTTTTGCGAGGAAGTCATCTCTGCAAAGGAGGCCGCGGAGCGGGAACGCGAAGCACTCGCGTCTGCGAACTCGCTTCGCCGGCGGCGACCAGGGAGAGGGAGGCGCCGCTACGCGCACCTCCTCCCACCGCCTTGACGGCTGACTGGTCGTGGCCAGATGGCTAAGCGTAGGGGTGTCGGGGATAGAATGTCAATAGACGATCTCTCCGGCGTCCCGTAAAAGCGCGGCAGGGACCGCTGTTAGGTTTTAGTGGGTATTCCGGCCGTCAATCTCATGGCCAGCGAGTCCCACACACCCCCCCGTCTATCACTGGCGGGGGATGTACGCAAAAGCATTTCCTCAGCGATAACAAAAAAAAAAAAGGTAACAGCCATTAAGATATAATAGAAATAAATAGTCTAGCGTAAAATCGATATTCATGAATATTTACGGGATTCTCTAAAGGTAGGATTTAGGTAATTGTATGTAGATTTGTATTATTATTACTAGTGTAAAGAAATGGTTTATCCATTTCTTTACACTAGTAATAATAGCTATTTATACGGTTATATATATCTAAAGATTCATAAGGGATGCAAGCGTTGACTAGTAGTCCATTGAAATTAATTGAAAATTTTTATGTAACCGGTTGTTTTCATTACATTACACAGTTCTATTTATTACATTTAATCTCACTGTACATTTAAAATTAACTTCATTAGGTTTTATGTGGAGGCATTTTATGTAATAAAGATACGACAATTCAAAAAGCACCGCATCATTTTACAAATTCATATACCCCTGATTCGATAAGCTGCAGCTTAATGCTAGCACAGCAGTCGATGGCTTATCTCGATTTCAATTATTACGCTGCCGGTTTCATTGGTTCTGTATGGCGATCAGACGAGAGGGTACTATAGGGATTGGGGCGGTTTCGATTCACGTTATCAGAAATCTCGCATAAATTGAACTATACCATAATATCTTTAATTAGATTTCTTTAATTTATTTGTTAGGCAATTGAAATCTTTCTTATTATTAGTAACTATAATAAATTAAAAACTATATTTTAAGTTTGTGGGTAGATTAATTTAAAATAAAGTTTCAGTCAGCTTGATACAGGCGTCTCACTAAAAAGACATTCAATCCGCTTGCTAAGCGTGACTTTTGTCATTAACTCCCTTTGAGCACATTTATGTGTAAAAGAAAATATCAATACATATACGTAAAGATAGGTTCACAACTTGCCTATTTATTTTATTAGTATAAATGTATGTAATATAAATTTTATTTTTGATATAGATATGGGATGGATTTAAACGGCGCCCGAAGAAAAAATGCTACTAGAGAAACAACGAGCACTTTAAAAGCGTGGTTGAATGAACATAAAAAGAACCCTTATCCTACCAAAGGTGAGAAGATAATGTTAGCGATTATTACCAAAATGACATTGACGCAAGTATCTACGTGGTTCGCGAACGCACGACGTCGCCTCAAGAAAGAAAATAAGATGACGTGGGAACCAAGGAACAGGGTTGATGATGATGACAATAATAACGATGATGATGATCACAAAAGCAATGACGGAAAAGATGGATTAGGTGGGTGTCAATTTTATATATTACTTTTTTTTTTAATTTTGACTATGATGGAGTCTTTATAAAATTGTTGGACCAAATCACTTTTAACATCTTAATTTTGTGTCCATAACGTTTTTTTCTCTTCTGAAAGTAGTTGTTTTATTTTAGATGGAAAAGACTCTGGAACGGGCTCCAGTGAGGATGGCGATAGACCGCAACAAAGATTGGATATGCTTGGGCAAAGAACAGAGTCTGAGTGGTCCGAATCTCGTGCGGACAGCGGTCCTGAATCTCCTGAACCATATGAAAGGCCCATACATCCTGCTTATCAGCATTTACCCTCCCGTGCACCACCTGGTAGTACAGCAGCATCTGCTAAGCCACGAATATGGTCACTAGCGGATATGGCGAGTAAAGAAGGTGAGGCTCCTGCACCGCCTTCATCTGCATCTGCATTTTATCAAACAGCAGCAGCGGCGGCTGCAGCCCGACTCGCCCATCCTTATGGTCGACCTGAACTATATCGTGGCTTGTATCCTCCAACCCACCCGGCAGATGTGGCTCTGCTTGAATATTCACGGTCGCTAGCGCTGGCTGCACCAGCACCTGCACCACCCGCGCCGTCACCGTCCTCGTCCTCCACCTCGTCGCTGGCAGAGCCACCTCCTCCTCCCCGTGCCTGACCGCCAGCCCCTCGCCCGCCGCTAGCACATCGACAATAACCGCAACATCTTCCGATGAATACAGCGAGGGCCTAATCAGCCTGTAAATAGCTATAAAATAAGTATTATAAATATGTATACATACGTACGTATAAATACGTGATAATAATTATTATGCACCGGTAGAGAAGCTTAGATTTGTGATAGTGGACACATAATGCGAGCGGTGTGTCACCGACACCGCATCGCCGCTGCCCGCGCCGTGAGGTTGACAACTCGCAAACGACGTCGACGCGTATACGTCGACCGACCGACAATACTAGGTGCTAATACAAGTTGGACCTTGCGACACGATGCTATAGTTATTATTGGAGGTGGTACACGAAGTGATTTCAATCAAAAATAGGTATTAATATGTGTTAAGTTTCATATAGATAAACGATACTGTTTTATATTATCTATTATTTGTATGTAGTGTAAATTATTAATTTCAAAATATTCTACTTATATTTAGTGCCTAATTACGTCCACATTTTCTATTGTTTGATAGTTTCATATAATATCTAACTTTCGAATTTTAATATTTATTTATTGATACGAGGTCAGTAGTATAATGAGTCTTTAATGTAAGTATTTTTTTTTTTATATTTACAATACTATATCAATGATAATTTATATCAGATTTATTGACGGTTTCGGCAAATCTGTATAGTTTTTTTTTTCTAGTCAAAAGACTACGATTGTCTGTGTTAAACTTTAATAAAATTACACGTCTCATTATTAACTAATCAGCTTATCATTTTAGTCAATATGAATTCTACATGGTAAGGCTAAAAGACTAAGAATAAAAAATATTAACAAAGAAATAATAAAAGAAAAAGTTAGACAATGTACGATGGCTTACACCTGGTCAGCAAACTTACTAGTATAAGAGAGCATTATAAGAATGTATGTGGAACGTGTGTGAGCAGCTAACTGCGATTTTAAAATAATTAAAGCCCAAATGAGTTGCTTTGTATATGTTATACATAATTGTACAAAATTTATAGTACAATTAAAATACGTAGTTATTTATGTTTTGTTTGGGTAGCCCCTAGCTACTTAAACAAAATAAGCTACATGCATAAGCAAGTACCTAATTATATTTCACATTCATTCTGTTGCTTTTAATATTATGTAGATATGCTAAAATGTAATAGGTTGTATTAAAGTATTTCGTTCTTTGTATTTATAAGTTAATATTCTTTTACTTAACAACTCACGCAAGGCTAACTTTTGAACATGAAGCTCCACAATATTGGAAGGGACAATAGGAAATGGACACACAATTATTACTGGAATTATTCAATCTCTTACTGCTATTTTAATTGCATATGATAGGATATTGTAAACTTATATCGTTACTATGGAGATTTATAAATATAACTTAATATTATAAATTGCATTTATAATTTATATAGCAAAACGCTACTCAGTTAGATTCTTGAACCATAAACTTGACTTAGATGAGATAAAACAAATTTCATTAAATATTATAACATCTCTATTAACATCTAATATTTTTTGTTTATTTTTCTACATTTAAACTTCATATTACATTAAAAACATGCATTAAAAATACTATAACGAATATACACTCCATTTCTAAATATTTCAATTTTAACTGAAACACATTGTAGATTAAGAATAATATGAAGTAACTTGCAATCACCATAATTCAATCAATAATTTCTTTCAATCTGATAAGGCATCTATATTTTTCCTTTTACTGCATATTTTGCTATTTTAAGATAGATATCGATAAATTTCAAATCTATTATTACAATATTTCAAATTCATAAAATACCATTTATTTCAATAAATACAAACATTTATATTCAATGATTCGAAACTAATAATTAATTGTAATTAATATTAATAAAAAAAATCTATCACACTAAAATCACAGCGGTACAGTATTTAAATATTAAACTCAGTATTCTCAACAGCACATTCATTTGTTCGTATATTTAATTATCAGTAGCTATTTATTTATTAAACCATTTGCAGCTATCGTTTCTAAAATACTGATCACTTATTTTTTTAATAACTTAGCTATAAAAATAATATGTATGATTAGTTCCACACTATTTAAATGTATTATTATATGATATCATAGAGATATTCCATCGACTAGTTGTCACTAGTTTGCTCGCATAAGTTACATTTGATTTCATAACTTGTAGCTTTTCTTGATAAGCATGTTATATAATAAAAAAGGATATTTCAAATGGTATTACTAGCTACTGAGTTTAATGCATTAGAACATTCTTAAAATCTATAATTGTAATATAAATTCTAATAATTACCTCAACTGCTTATAGTGATTAAACTTCTAATCCTTTGGAGGTGGATTTAAAAATCCTAAAATAACATTTTTCCTTCTTACTAATCATCGAAAGTATTCGCAAGTATTAATTTTGTGAACATACTACAGTATAAAAAATATTTAGGTAACTTATCTAGAGTTAGCTTATCATTTAGAAATGAAATTACCCAAAGGCCTTATCAATAGACACACACGTCCTATAAACTATCTAATAAATGTATAATTATTATTATGATACGTAATTAATAAACCAATTAAAAATATATATGTATATCTAGCTAATATGGAGGCTAGATAAATCAATGACTAAAGTATGTAATTGCTGCGATGAAAATATTTATGCCAATAAATAAACAAACTTTGTATTTTGTTATTGTAGTGGTTAGCCTTACTGTGTAGAAAGATTTAATTAAAACTGTTACCTAAGATTTGTCACTGTAGAGTGTTATAGTAACAACATAAAAAATGGCCTTGTATAAATTGTAAACATTAAATAATGTACATAAATCGACATCATATACTTGTGTCTAAAACATTGTATGACTTTTTTTTTCAATATTGTAGAGACTGAAAGTCCAAAATTGAGTCTATAGTTTTGTACATAATGTCACTGTTGTAAGTATATATATTGTAATTATAACGTGAGTATTTAAGAAAGGTAAATGCAATAAATTTTCTGTATTAGAAATCCTTTCTATGTAAATAAATAATAAAAAAAACATTGATGGAAGACTTAGTACGTCTTCAAAGTAGATATTAACAACGAAATATATATTCGACTATACATAGATACTTTGTGACACACAATTCTGTCACACACATGACAGTGTATATTTTTCAATATTTATTGGAGTCTACTTTCTTAATATACATTTAATTGTAATATTTCCGTAGTGTCATGAGCAGTTTTGTAGGTTTGGACACTATATAACATAAATGGGTTAAGTGTAAAACAAAATAACTGTTGTTAAAATAATTACGTATTGTATTATTTTGATAGCTTCAAACGTCTTTTAACCGTTTTCCCAGAAAGGTGTGTGAATAGATGCAATAAAATTTAATACAGAAATATTTTTGGATGTTTTAATTATTATTTTTTTACCCATTAATCTTCATAGGTATGTAAGTGGCAAAAGAAATTAAAGTTTGATATACGGGTCATTAAGCAAACAGAACTATTATAGTAAGTATTATTCACATTTAATCAATTTCCAAATAGCTCTTAATTTCTATTCACCATAAAAATCTATACTTAGATGAAAGCTACAAACCAATTTCTTAGAGTCCAGTAATTTACTTTGACGCTTGAAAATAATCAAGTATCTACTGTATAGTTTAAAAGAATGACGTCATTTTAAGTACTAATATTAATAAACAAATATATTCAAATATTACTATAATTTTAAATCTGCTATCATTATAAGACCCGTCGTATATGTTAGCCTTAGAATGAGAAAAAAATTAGTCTTAGAAGAAGAATAAAATTAACCTTGTAGGCTAGCTGCAAGGGTTGTTGTTACAGGGCTATATCTTTCCAGATGGTGATCAACACCATCTAATTATTCTAAGCTAATTCTTTCTAATTATTTACAAGGAGACTATAAAATCAAAGTCATATTTATAGACACTTTGAAATGAATAGAAAATATTTATTTATTTCACGTACAGTAAATTGATATTTGGTTAATCATATTTTAAAAATATTATGATATAACACATTTAAATCTTAGCTCTACTTTTGTGCTTTACAAAAAAAAATAGCTGAAACAATATTAGTTGGTCTTTATGTGAATAAATATAAGCTATCCATCTATTTCTCAACCTATCAACGTTCACTTTTGAGGAAATCCATGAATATATTGCTATAATCGCTAATATAATCGCCAACTTTAGCAAGCGGAATAGCGATCGCAGTTTTCAAGACTCCTACAGGAAAGAAAGGACTGATAAGATATATTAATCCTTTATGAAACGTAGATGATGCAATATAAAATATTCTTAAAAATTGTATATTATTATGGATGCTAATGGGTTTTTATGACCATCTAGTTTATCAAGAAGACTGAAGTGAGTAAACATATATATTTTAAGGGCATAAATGAATGGTAAGTATTTATTTTTAACATCTTTAAAAGTCAAATTAATGAAATTTAACATTTAATATGCTTGATTATTTATAAAAGCCCAATTACGAGTGAAAATCAAGTATATTAAATGCTAAATTTCAGTAATTTGAATAACAGGGTTATGTCATCGTTTAATACTATACTAACTGCAAAGTTTGAAGTATTAAGCCTATACAATGTGTAAACATTGTCGGGTAGATGGCACACGTCTCCTTAATGACAAAAATATAATACGATGCGAGAATTGAATGTCCTACAATAGTTCACAGTGGTGTAAGTGGCAACAAGATTTGAACGGATTTCCAATAGGCATGGGTTCGGATCCCCCTTGTGACAATAATTTTTCGCTCGTAATCGAGTTTTTATTTTTAAAAGTAATATCTACAATACTCATTATTTTAAAAGGTTAAGCAGATAATATAAAATACAATTTGTCTTATGAATTACTAGCGGCCCAACCCGGCTTCGCACGGGTGAACATTTATTAATTAAACATTTTGGCATAAACGTACAGTAAATGCAGGACATACCTAAATAATAATGTGTTTAGCAATAGTGTATCGCTGGCTTCCTTTGGGTTGATGTTTGAAAACAAAATGAGTAAACAGAATAAATGACATCAACTGGTAATTTTTAAGAACATTTCACTGAGGTTTAGAGTATAGGTATACTAATAATAATTAGATACATTATATACCTACTATTACTGTATAAGTACTGATTATCACATATTTCATAGAATAAAAAATATAGCACCCCGACTTATGTGCTAAGTTTTTTTTTACATTTATTTTTCCTTTTTGATTTATATTTTTTATTTATTTTAATGTAGTTTTTTTTTTATTTGTGTATCATTTCTTTATTCAAGTACATCTTTAAAGACTTTTAAATTTTATTAGATTTTTATTTTAATTTTTTTACCTTACTGCTTCACTATACACATTTTTACCTTAATGTTAGCAGTGGTATTTGTAGATGGCAATAAAACATATTGATTTTCAGGAGACCCTACTCGAGAAAGTGTAACATATAGTTGGCCATGAGAAAAGCACTCTTTTCTTAGATCGATGCCAACCATAGAAAAAGTTTGTCCTTGGGATTTATTTATTGTAAGGGCAAACGATATCTTTACAGGAAACTGTAATCTTTTAAAAGATATAGGACAATCCGTCGGTATCATCGGGATCCGCGGAAAGTGAGCAAGCTGTCCGGCTGCGGGGCCGGTGATGATAGTAGCTACAATCACATTGTCTCGCAATTCCATAACCAAAAGTCTTGTTCCATTACACATATTGGGAGGGCTTAAATTTCTCAGAACGGGCCGCGCGGCTACCTATTTCATAGATGTGCCCCTCTCCTGCACTCCGCCCCCGCCGCACCGGCGCGTCACGGCGGCGAATTAATTTTATTTAAATTTTATTAAACTCGTAATATCTTTCGAATGGAGTGTCCGATTTTAATAAAATAAAAAGTTATTTACAGGTATTTAAAAAGCCTTGCTTGAGAAATCATTTATTTAGGTAAGGATTAAGGCAAAGGTATAAATAACTTGGTCTGATTATGGTCGAAATTTCTATTAAATTTTAAAATGTTAAAAAGTAGTTAGAGTGACATAACTACAATAGTTAGACACATGCTATTGCAACATTTTTTGTAGATATTGATATGTTCTTTAATATTGTGGAACATTTTTGGTTCTATTATCAATAGTTTTCGCAGCACATGCGATGAAAGATATGTTATGGGCGTTGTTTTACACCTTGGGTAACATTATTGTAATTTTAGTAGGGATCCTTATATTTTTCTTACAATTAAAATAGCCTATAATAATCAGTGATAATGTTGCATTCAAATGATGAAAGAATTATTTAAATCGGTCCAGTACTTTTTGAGCCAATTCATTACAAACATACATACAAACCTTTCCTCTTTATAATATTAGTATAGATAATACCACGTCATAAGAAGCGAGCCTATCCAGACACGCGGCAACGTGTCAAGCCAAGTTCAAGCAAAGGAACTATATATAATTAACCAAATATCAAGCATATATTTAAAACAAAAGATGGAATTGTTATTGAAAAATTCTTTAAAAAAAAAACTGCAACTATCCTAATACAATAAACTTTTAATCGCAAAATTGAAACGGGCCATCCATTATTATCATGCATGTTAATTTAATTTGTAAAATATTATCATCATCATCACAGCCCGTAAATGTCCCACTGTTGGACTCGGGCCTCCTCCATAATTGGAGAGAAATTAACCTACTATACCACGCTGGTCAGACGTCTTGGTGTAGGATTTTGCTTCGAGATTTCCTTCTCTCGCATAGATGTTATATGCGTCTTATATCTCATAGTCGTCTCGTACGATCACCCACGGGTAAAATATGGGGTGGTGAATAGTATTCTTACTCCGTCACCACACGGAAAAATATTATATATTAGAAATATACCTACATAATTATAGCATTTTTATTGTATGTTGATGTCGTAAAAGACGACTAAGAGCCTTATAACGACCTGGACCAACACCATCTGTGCCGACGTCTGGCAGGCGGCCGGTCATAAAACTATTGCCAATAATTTTTACAACATGTACTATGAAAGAAGAGTACATATTGTATCGACCCCAAGTAATTGAGAAATGAGTAGGAGAATGATGAAATGATGATGTGAATGTAAGGTTTCCTTGACACTTCAATCATTTGAAATAAAACTACTTTTAAGGATTCTATCGCGTTTGTATTTGGTTTATAATTTCCCGACGTTTCGAACACTTTACAGTGATCATGGTCACGGGAGGACTGAGGTGTCTTACGTCCAATATGTCATTGTTATTACAGAAATTTATTTATATCTACCCTATAAGATATAAAATTTTGACCCACATTTTTATACAATATTAATACAAATTCTTTGCCAGTGCCACTGGCAATGAATTTGTCGGGAAATTATAAATCAAATACAAACGCGATAGAATCCGTAAAACTAGTTTTATTTCAAATGTGTAATACTCGCGTAAACATTAGAAGTCATAACTTCAATCATTATCCAGTGCTAAAGTAGCATAAATATTATAAAAAAAAATCTTTAATTCGTCTGTAAATTTCAGAAATATTTCAATGTAATAATCAAATAAATTTTGGGTACAGAATTACAAATGTTTTCGTACATCATGATTTGTACATAATTTGTTATAGATGTAGTACACTTACGCATTGCGAGTGAGAAGTCTACAGTCCAGTTAATTATGATGTAGTATCCTTGACTAGTGTTATATTTATCCAAAGTGTAAGAATAAATCAATCAACGATTACCGGTACGTTCGTACTTATAAATATAAGGTAAGCCAGTTGCACCATCCGCCTAATTAGAGATCAAAGCACTTCAGTAGAATATATTTTATTATGAAAGTACACAAATTTTCATATTCATAATTAGGGCGATCTCTAATAAAATACATATATATCATCAATGTAGAAAGCTTTGATGTGACCGTGTCCGGAATGACGTCACACAATCCTAATATGTATTACATTTATTATTTGCTCAAGTACACTAGATGAAAGGCGAGCATAATATAAATAAACAGATCACTGAATAACTTATGGCAACGATGAAAGAACCTCATAGATATAATTACAACGAACTTCGTAACAATTATACTCGTATGTACTCAAATTGTATTAACAACTACCAATTAAAGCGTTAGGTACTAATAGTTTACTCAAATAAATATATACGTACTAGCTTCTGCCCGCGGCTTCGCCCGCGTAAAAGGTTACTTTCCTAAAGTTTTTCATCCCCTATTTTAATTTTACCCCTTAAGGGTAAATTTTTACAACGTGTTAATGTCATATTTATTTATATCTAATCAATAGCCTAAAAATAAGTTTCATGCTTCTGACGGTACTTCCTTCCCGCTTTTCATCACCCTTTACAACCCTTTTTTGCATTAAAAAGTAGCCTATGTCCGTTATCAGGCTCTAGACTATCTGTATACCAAATTTCATTTAGATCGGTTCAGTAGTTTTGGCGTGAAAAAGCGACAGACAGACAGAGTTACTTTTGCATTTATAATATTAGTAAGGAAGTAAGGATTATTAAGTATTTATAATTAAGTCTTAAAAAATATGTTTAATAAATACCAGAGCTTCTACTTATACAATCAAACACTAGAGACGAACTTGAGAAATTGGCGGATACATGTCTTAATTTAATAGTTAAATGGGGCGCAAGAAATCGGCTATATTTCGCTCCTCATAAAACTTATCATCCTTTATTAAAGGGTAATTTTCATGGTCAACGCCACGCATAAGATTTAATAATGCGACAGTTAAAAGGAAAGAGTCAGTTTGGTTATCTTGGGCTAGTCTTAGAAAAAAGCTTCTCATTCATTGAACATATTAAAACTGTGGGTGAAAAGGCAAAACGAAATTTTTATGCTCTTACTATAATTTCAACGTCTACCTGGGGCATCTGTTTTAATACACTTAAAATCATATATACAGCCACATATCTGGGGTGTATATGTTACGGTGCCCCAGCCTGGGCTGACAGAACTACGATAGGCGCGGCACGGCGTCAATTACTCCAAAGTCAACGATTAGCATTAATATTCCTATGTAAAGCATATAGAACAGTTAGTACCGAAGCCTTACCAGTACTTGCAGGTGTACTTACGGTCGACTTGGAGATACAAAGGCGCGCGTCATTGTATTATTCCACCAGAGAAAATATGAACACCAATTTTCTTTTACCGCGCGATCGCATTAAAATTACCAGACTTTTTGCGCCGCAATCCGTCTTGTACTCCTGACCGAATGGCAGAAAAGGTGGGACTCATCAACGAAGGGCCGTCATCTATATCTATTCTTTCCATCTATTCCAGAGCATTTAGAGAAGGTTTGGCTAGTAATTGACCACTATGTAGCACAATTTCTCACAGGCCACGGTAATTTTAGAAGTAAATTATTCTATTTTAAACTAGTGGATTCACCATTTTATCGATGTTCCACACCAAACTGCGATTTTGAATAAACAGCCCATCACATCCTCTGGGAGTGCAGTCTCTGGCAAAACGAGCGCGATCTTATGTTAGACAGTCTGCAAGTCGTGTCGGGGGTTATATATGTATTATACGGACCTTGTAGCAACTCGAGAAAATTTCCGTGCGTTCAGGCGCTTCTGCCATACCTACTATTGTAATCAAACTTAAGGCTCACATATAGGCCCCTTAAGCTCTGTCATATCCGTGGTGCTGTACTGCTACGCTTCACGTGTCAGTACATCCTCTTATCTATTGGCCTATTAGCCAGTTATTGCTTCATGTCTCCCGCTTTGCATAGGAGGGAAGTGGAAATTCTTCAATTCCTCCTGTTTTTCTTTTCTATTATAATTAAATTTGTTGCGGGTCCCAAGACAATTAAAAGCGTTTCGCGGGACTTCCTGGGGGTCAAACCTCACTGTCTTTTATGGAGACCATTGTGGATCCTGGTTTACCGGAGTTACAGTGGTGGGAATGTGTGGTGGGATTAGTCCCATAAAAAAAAAAATAATACCAGAGCTCATGTATGATTATTATAACAATTTCTACCTTTATGTTATTCTCAATCACATTTAGTCTGGTACGATTTTTATAATTAATGCGGTCGAAATGCGATCTCTTCGGAAAATCTGTGGAGTTAGGCTGACCGGCCGCATTCGTAACGACGACGTAAGAGCGAGTAGGTATGAAAGAGAGTATTGGTGTAAAGATGCGAAAGGGAATGCTCCGATGGTTCGGACATGTGGAAAGAATGCCGAACGAACGTCTGGTTAAGAAGATATACAATGCGAAAGTGGAAGGATGTAGGTACCGAGGGAGACCGAGACTAACCTACCTAGACCAGATCGGTCAGGTACTGAAGGAAGGTGGAGTCAAGAGTCTCCGAAACCGGCGAGCGTGTATGAAGAGAATTATGAATGTTGAGGAAGCGAGTGAAGTATGCAGAGATAGAGTTCTCTGGCACTCTGTTCTCTCTGCCTACCCTGCAAGGGATATGGCGTGATGATATGTATGTATGTACGATTTTTATAAGAATATTAATTTTCACAAAGCAACTCCCACAAAGCCTCTGCAATACCAAATTATAAGAATAATCTAATCTTAGAGTACTTATGACCAGAATTAAGGGTATGTTCATAGACTGGTATAATTGTCAGATCACCGTCAGATCTACTCTTAGGCCTTAATTTCATATATATTCCAAAATATTGTATAATGTTTATGGACTTCATTAACAAATAGAATATAAAAAAGTACATTACTGCAGCTGCCAGCAAAAGAGGTATTGATGGACGAACGTGTAAATGTGGGCCGAGGCGTAGCCGAGGCACACATACTAGAAATTGATGGACTTACCATCAATTTCTAGTTATGGCCAAGGCTTGTATAGTGCTTTTCTCAAATAATGCGCGAAAATTAAAACTAAGTAGTACTAAGTAGAACTGTATACATGATGAACAACGAACAACATTTTTCACGTGCTAAAGGGTTCATTTGTTTTCTTTTTCATCATCACACAGGTTTCTTTTTCAAGCCAGTTCGAAATCTAAATAAAACTCTGATAAGTTGCCTATTTGGTGGCCATATTTTGAAGTAACGAATCGTTCCATTTTTAAAATACATGATAGATATGGATTTAGATATATATTTATTGGCAGATATAGATTTTTCATACATTTTTTACCGGCCGCTGCTCGCATGTATTTGGTCAGTACAGCAATGCCGATTTATCTCAAAGAAAGTTGTCAAAATAATGTTTAAATTTCCAAGCATGTTTGAGAAAAATCAATTATCTTATGAAATCAAAAATGTATATATAGCCTCTGCTTCAATAATGTGTTTTGCTTCAAAAATCTTTGAAATTTTAGAGGAATGTTTTTCAAGTTTCAAATAATAATTGAATCGCAACAAATATATTTTTACCGTAAGTCTGATTGAAATCATAGATGTTTTAGTTACAGAATAATTAAATAATTAAAATCATATATTTTTATATCAATTATTTTTTGAAACTTGAAAAACACTCCTCTAAAATTTAAGTTTTCAAGATAACGCAAACTATATTAAAAGTGCACAAGGTCAAGGACACATTCCCATGGTTATGGTACGACTATCGCGGTAAAAATTGATGAACAATGAAGGGGTAATAATTGTTGGTTTACTTGGGATCACTATTTTTAAACACACATAATTTTATATTCATTAATTAATACAAATGGACTTTTACTATAGTGAGCTTGATAATTCGTCTTAACGTAAATTATATAAATAAAAACGGACTGTTTATATGTTTAATGGTCAGTAATATTTTCTTATTTTTAACAATAAGAAGTTTTATACGGTGTGATAAAAATAATTCAAACGATCGTTATACATAATTCACCGAATTGAAACTTATAGTAAACGGTATTCAGAGATTAAGTAATAATGGCGGTGCACCCCTCTGTTATCCAATAAGCATTCCTTCTTCATCATCATCATCATCTCAGCTCATATATGTCCCACTGTTGGGCTCGAGTCTCCTCTGTAATAGGATGGAAAATAACCTACTATACCACGCTGGTCAGACGTGTTGGTATAGGGTTTTGTTTCGAGTTTTCTTTCTCTTGCATAGATGTTATATGCATTTTATATCCCTTAGTCGTCTCTTACGATCACCCACGGGTAAGAGGGTGATGGTGAATTGTATTCTTACTCCGTCACCACACGGAGAACGCATTCCTACTTGACGTATCGATTTTCATATTAATTTTCAATTGATGTACTTTTTTTTTGCGGCGGGCTATGGCACGTCAAACCCCGCTAATTCGTCTAGGGCGACAGGAAGACCGGCGCAAGACCCCGTAAACCCGCCCTACAATATGCCTCTCGACGCCGTGCGGGTGGGTCACTGGTACGCGGTTTTTTTCTTCAGCGGCCCACCTAGCCATCTATCTTCACGGGTATCCTCTCTAATGTCGACGCCCGGACAGTTTGCACCATTAGGGCGTCGTCCTCACGCGGTGGCCTCGCACCCAGGGTGACCAGACTAATCCCCGGTCCGGTCACTTGCTGCTTCGGCTAGGGCGGCATGAGGCGGAGGTATTCACGCCTCCGCCGCCCCAGTGGCCGGCGGCGGCGCGAATCCTCGAAGAGAAGTTCCTCTCGGATTCACTCTGCCGCTTCCTTCTGCGAGATAACGTCCTCGCAGAAGGAGGCGACCACGTCCCTTCCTCTCGCTGTCGACCATCGCTTTCACGACGGCCGCCAGCGAGAGGTCGGCACCGATAGCAGCGACAAGGGCACGACGCTGCTGAGCCCAGGTCACGCAGACCTCGAGCGTATGCTGCGCCGTGTCCCGGTCGCTGCCACACTGATGGCAGGACGGAGTCGTCTCCAACCTTGCGACTGTGTACAGGTGCTTGCCGAAACAACCGTGCCCCGTCAAGACCTGCACCAGCTGGAAAGAGAGAACTCCATGCCGCCTCTCCAGCCACTTCATCAGTACGGACCGGACGGCCTCAATGACTCGTAATCCGTATCGAGGCCGCTCCAGCCTCGTTGCCTAACGGGAAAGAACCTCTCGGCGAGCGTGCTCACGCTAGGTGGCCAATTCGCTAGGCGAAACATCGCCACCTTCTTCGCTTCAATTGATGTACTTAAACACAAGATTTATACACTAGTGGCTCTGTGAGTTGAAGACCTGACGTTCCTGTCTTTGCATAGCTAACTGAATAGTACACAATACACACACTCGAAATAAAATCCTGAGAGATATTAAATGTCCTTTAGCTTTTTGTTTTAAAGATAAAGGCGTAAGATGGACGCTATCGCTGCTATCTCAATAAAAAATGTTTCCTTTTAATAAGGTATATACGGTTTTATTTGCATTTTTAATCTGCATATTAAGGCTATTTTAAAAATTCTCAAAAACTGAAGGGACAAAAACCTTCCACATAATTATTAAACCTAGTCACAAAATTTTATAAGATTTTATCAAAAACGCAATATATCCGGCCAGAAATACGAAAGCATTTGGCCAAGTTGAATCGTTGATGCTTCAGTCGATCCACGCGTTCAGTCGGTCGACTATATTCGCCAACTATGTGATAATAAAGTAAACTGAAATGCATCTCTTTACGAAAGGCCATTTCAACGTCATACGTTCTGTTTAACTAAACCGCAAAAAGTAATGCTGTATGGTAGCGGCTACGAATACTACCAATCCTTATTTTGATTGTAAATGTCGTAAAAGGCGACTAAACTAGCTTTATATCGACCTGGGCCAATTCCACCTGATGATCAACAATTACATTCCCAAAGAGAGTTGATGTCAGGCAGGCGGTCGGTCATAAAACTATTGCCAATAACTTTTGTAATATGTACGATGTAAGAATACATGTTGCGTCGACCCTTAAATAATTGGACAAGACCAGAAGAATAATAAATAAAATAAAATTAAATCTATAATTTGGTTTACGCTCATAATTTCGTTGTCAAAGCTTTATTAAATTTTTAAAAAATTAATAGTGCTGAGTGTGGGGTAACGTCAAACCAATTGAGATGGTAAAAAGTAAGTACTAATAAATGAGAAATATGTATATAATATATTATATGTATATAATATATATATAGTATATTCATAATAATTAAATTCATTAATAAATAATTATATTCTATATTTTATTTATGTCGTGAATATATTCCACTGTAATTAACGTAAAAACACAACCTGCAAGTAAAATATACAAATGTGTTAACTCAAAAATATTGTGTAGTGAAACAATTTTCGGATTACACGGAGTAATCATAAAATAATATGGTATTAAATTAGACTTTCCCAAGGCCAATCAACATTTTTGTGACGTGACTCATATTGAATGAAGTATTTAAGTTCTTAATTCAATTACAAACTCTCACGTAGCAATCATGATTCTTTGTCACCTCAAGATGCTTGCTTTGTTAAACCTTTACCGGACTATATCGCCGTCATTCGGTTTGTATAATAAAGCTATCGAATCGATTCATTATGTTAAAAGCAAATTCTAACGTCACATAGCACTAAGTGACTTGAAGATTTCATTCAAATTCGTGAGAGCGATATGTGCTGACCGACAAGAAGGTTACGAAAAAAAAAGAACTTATTTTTACAAAGACGTTCAGAGCAACGTGTTGTGTAAATAGTCCCAACATGTTTCTATAACAAAGAAATCTTAATAGCCGATGACGGGCAAAAGTCAACATAACAATCTACGGGTTGATTGCTCATAATTTTACGAACACACTTGGATGTAGGTGCTTGGTAATAAAGCCCACTTCGTCGTGATATAACTCAACGTTTACGAAGGCTCTCGAAAATTTGTAAGTTATGTTTCTGTTTATGGGATTAGCATAAAACATGGTTATCTATTGCATACCTGGTTACTAAAGCGTTGTTCGAACGTCGCGATATAGTCTCATTGTATGACAAATATCGCAATCAAATAACAACTTTAATGGCATAGATTTACAGCAGTATTTGAACATTGCACTAAAAGAGAATCCTTGAGGCTGGAATGCCGATTTCGTAGCGGCAACTGCTATGCCATCTAAAATATTGGACATCTCCATCTTGGTTGGTGTTTTGTTCTTTCTGTGGTCACAAACAATGAGTCGGGATCGTCAAGGGAATGTATGCATATTTTAAAATACGTTTAAACTTTTCTGCCACGTGGATCAGCACAATTGCATGTAAGTTACCTGAGTAAAAATAGCCAAGATCTGATAACAGTATTACTCAAGTTATCAGCGGTATTCGGTTTTATTACCATTATTTATGATTCATTCTAAAATTAATTAACTTATTTTTTAACAAAGAGGATAAAAATAAACATAACTAACTTAATAAGTACGTATCAAAGGACTTGACAATAATAAACTTTCTACTCTGTAGAATAAAGTTTTTTCAACTGACATTGAATAGTTATTGCTCAAAATGTTGGTTGTATTATTTATATTGTTCACTGCTTTTTGGTCACTACATTTACAAGGAAACGAGGAGAATCTGTCTTCGATGTTTTATAATAATTTTACCTAAGCAGACTGTTAAATTTAATCTGTTTTAAATGCTATTATATAGATAACGCTATTTCCATATAAGCACTTTGACTAAAGAATGACCATTCTAAAGCATGCCTGCTACAGTAGATATGTTGGCACATTTTTATTAACCATTATTATTAATATTTATGTTTCCGTAATCATTATTAATATTGTTACTTGTAAAATGTTAACACAATAGACAGATAAATTAGAGACAAGTCTTCATATTAACATTTTGTATAAAATCGTCTTTTGCTCTTATCTGAATCGTGATCTGTTAAGGTTGGCAAAATGTGAATCAACTCTATAAAAGATGCATATTTAAAACTTTTATAGTTCCTGTTACATTTATGACTATGTTATCATTTAGTTGTTTTACTTATTTGAAAAATGAATGAATATTAGAACATCACACACATGTGTAGATAAAAAAAAAAGATTAATTAAATTACAATTGATTAATAGTACTATTTCTATATAAGATATGATTGTAAAATAAACATTTTTATATATGAATGGTGATCAAATTTATAAGTAACTATCAAATAGCATTTTGGTACTAAGTTTAACTTCAACCCTAAGGATGAACTAAGCTCCCACCCAATTCTACGGGGCATCTGAATGATGGCTTGTATTATTTTTTGTAAGCATGCCATGTCATCGGAACGATTGTGGTCCGTTCCCTATGATTTATCGATGTCCATATTACAAATACGACACAACATTATGCGATTCTTTATTTCTTCTTTAAGCCATATTAGTATTCCGCCAACAATCCTGTCCAGCGTTGGTTTTGTCATACCGACTAAATGTTATTTTGTTGGAATTTCAAATAAACAATTGTTAGCATGTTTTTTTTTTTTCATAGTTTTGATTCATATAAATTAATGCAGGCTCTCAATCAGCATCGAAATCGACGAATCGCATATTTAGAGCGCTCATGAATTAAATCTGTGGAATAATGTCTCATCTGATTTCTAATACAACTTAATTTGTACGTAATATTTAAAATAATTATATGGTCATCGTCTGTCATTATTTTTTAACTAATCACACAGTAAATGAGTTTGACAACAGCATGCAGTTAATATAAATGAACATCGATCGGTATGTATGTATGTATGTAGAGTGAGAGACGCCTCACAAGTGTTCGCGACAAATCTCTTCGAGCACGCATGGCGATTAATTGACTGATGCTACTTCATAGCCTTACTTCACAGTCTTTAGATATCTGGTCAAGCGGTAATTTTTTGCAGACACTAACGCCAACAAAAAATACTTAAGAGATTAAATAGCTATCCCATATAGATTTATATGTACGTATACGATTTTAGAATTATAATAACATTATTTGTATTGAAAACTTTAACATTTGATTTGTTTATTGTTTTTTAACGCTTGATATATGCGATAATTAACTTTATATTATATATTTTCGCCATCTACTAATGATCTTTCATTATGCTCTCTTTCGCAGTTTCCTCGCACGCTGGAAATAATAATTATAATTATATACTCACTAGGGTCTTTAACATTCCACGAAACTACCCATTGTGAAACATAGGTTTCATTTTTAGACCACCACACAAACGTTATCTCCCTCGTATTATAATAAAATTCAAATTAATGAAATTATCAAGGCAGTTGCCTAATTATACACAACGTATATATTTGAAGATTCGCCAGGTACCCATACTTAGTAAAAGAATAGTTGTTTTCTTAATGAGCTAATGCAGGCAGTAAACAGTTTTATGTCTTTCTTTATAGTTTGCTTGAATTAACTAAGCACTGTAACACATTATTAAAATTTTTAGTTCGTTAGTTACATTATGCGCCAAGAATTTCACGTGTAATTATATGTTAATATATGTATACCACGATAAAACATACAAAACAAAAATATAATCTCGTAATTATGCTAAATCTTTAAACGGGTCCGCGTACAATCAGGGCGTGAAGTTCAAATTTTCATATACCGGCGCACTTGTTGTAATTTGAAAGTGACCCTAAATCCCATCCTCTGTGCAGATAATTCTTAATTTGCATATTAACAAGAAATTTTGCATCGACAATACTAAAAAAAGCCCAGAGGTCGAGTGCGAACGGACAGGTGAGCCCGGCTCGTGGACTTTTTTGGAATTTCTCTAAAATCACTGGGGGTGGTATGGCATCGCGTTGAGCCATTGTACCACGTAATTCTTGAGCTCTATTCTTTGGATTAGATTATAAGTAGTTGCGTCGATGTTTCTGGTGTATCACTTCAAGCATTTTTATTATAGTGTATTTTAACGTGCTGTTACCCAACACATTTGCATTTCAAACGGTTCAATTTAAAGACATTTTCTTTACTCACGTATCAGAAACAATGTATACGTCCATTAAGAAAAATAAAGTCAGTATTTAAAGAAGTTTATATTTTTTATTACAAAGATTTCTAGCCTATGCGTTGAAGTGATACGTTTTATTTTTATTTAGTTTTTTTTAAATAAATTAATAATTAGCTGACTAAGAATTTATCTATTATTTATCTCCTAGAGTCATGGTATATTTTTTCGTGTATATACAAGATCTAATTTCAATGTTACAAAAATACTTCGTAGAATGTCAAGAGTAAAGTAGAGGATAAGGTTATTATTAATATGCGCTGATAATATTAAGCACTCTTAGGCTCTTTTATGTATTTCTTCCGTGTGGTGACGGAGTAAGAATACTATTCACCACCCCATATCTTACCCGTGGGTGATCGTACAAGACGACTAAGGGATATAAAACGCATATAACAATTATGCGAGAGAAAGAAAACTCGAAACAAAACCCTATGCCAACACGTCTGACCAGCGCAGTATAGTAGGTTAATTTCCCTCCGATTACGGAGGAGGCCCAAGCCCAACAGTGGGACGTTTTTGGGCTGTGATGATGATGTATTTCTTATACATATAATTATAAGGATTTTTAAAAAAGTCCTTCATTAATGTAAATAAAAGTAATCTACCTGCAATGTTTCAAGTCTCTAATAACAGTGGTTAGGCGATACGTGGATTAATTAGTCCAATGTCGAATCACACACAATTTAACACACATATATATATATATATACATACTAGTTGTACTTGCGATTTAACACGATTTTTTTTCCCATTAGCTAACCTACAGGCACTGCCATTATTAAAACTATAGGCTTTGTACATATTTATGTATAGCCCCGCTCTATGAATAACGCTTTTTTTAACTATCGAGGCTAACAGAGTTTTTTTTTTAATGGAAACAATGAGGTGGTGGGGTGTTTTCACTTTTCGTTTTAGCGTCATCGTAAAAGGTAAAGAGGGCGCCTGTGAATGATCACAGGCGCATGCTACAGCATATATGTCATAATGTCAGCCTATGCGGGCCTGCGATCGGCTCAAATGGCGGAACTGGATGCATTCATAGACTAATAAATAAAGAAAATTCATTAATTAATTAAACTAGTAAAGAAAATTTAAATCACAAAATTCGAAGATTACATTGCAACTTAGATATAGATATATTTATATATATATATATACATATATATATATATATATATATATATATATATATATATATATATATATAAAAATATATAATAATTTCTTTGATAAAATAAATATATACACATATATATACATGTATATATATATAAAATGCAGGCGAATGGTAAGAGGTTTTCCTCACTTCGGTTGCAACAGACATCATTGATAAAAAGCATGCGGAATTAGCAACATTGGCACATAAATATGTTTTAAATTTAAAATATCGTTATTCTTTTGGGTTACAGAGTTCAGACAGCACTTTAAAAGAAATGCTGTATTTCTATAAAACATACTACAAAATATTTGATATAGAGATTACTAGAGTGATGATCGACTATTAGTTTCAGATAATAGAATCAACAATTTCTTATCCTCATCAATCTCCTATTCTTATCCCAATTGCTTGGGGTCGTTACAATATGTACGCTTCTTTCATAGTACATATTTTAAAAGTTATTGGCAATAGTTTTATGACCGGCCGCCTGCCTGACGTCAACTCTCCTTGGGAATATAATTGTTGACCAAACGGCATCAGATTGCGTTGGCTCAAGTTATATGGCTCTTAGTCGTCTTTTACGACATCCACGAGCAAAGTCAGGGTTGGTAGTATTCGTAGCCACTACTCCACAGCACATCTTATTATCCTGATAATAGTAAAATATATACACAAGTTTAAATAGGTAGGTACCTACTCGTACTCCTTATAGTAATGCTGTTAGCTTCAAAGTTCAAATACTGACTCAGTTATTATTAACACCTTCAGCGCCAGTGTATCAAAAATGATACACCGTGTCCATTGCGTTTTAGTCATTGTGTATCACAAATGCTCGTGATTTTCATACATTTCTTTAAAGATAAAAAAAAAAGCTTTGGCCTGGGCAAATCTTTTGATATATTTGGGTTTGGGATACCATAAAATCAATAAAAAAAAAAACAAAAAAATGTATTATATGATTTTGGAAATCATTCTTGGCGCCGAAGGTGTTAATTTTAAAATCAGTAAAATTTTAGTCATCATAATTATCCTGTTCTTATTCTATTTACTTGCATTCGATGCAATATCTACCCGTGCATATTGCAAAAATTATTGGCAATAGTTTGATGACCGGCCATTTGCTTGACGTTAACTCTCCTTGGGAATGTAATTGTTAATTAAACGACATCAGGCAAAAATGGCCCAGATCGATATTAAGCTCTTAGTCGTCTTTTACAACATCCACGAGCAAAGTAAGGATTGGTAGTATTCGTACCACACATCATGAAAAACTATAAAATTTTAGTATCTAGCTAAATTTGATCCGTGTGGTGACAGAGTAAGAATACAATTTACCACTCCCTATCTTACCTACCTTATATATCTTACCTGTGGGTAAAGGTAAGAGACGACTAAGGGATATAAAACACATATTACATCTATGCAAGAGAAGGAAAACTCAAAACAAAACCCTATACTAACACGCTTGACCAGCGTGTTATAGTAGGTCAATTTTCCTCCCATTACGGAGGAGGCTTGAACCCAACAGTGGGACATATATAAGCTGAGATGATGATGAAAATTTAGAGACACCGAAGATAAAGTTTCAGTAGTAGTTTTCCGTCTAAATATGGATAAAGAAGTACAAAACGACAACACACAACAACAAGCACGGCGTTACTTTTACCATGCCGGATGATTTCGGTAGGTTGTATTCGGATCATTGAATCTTATCTCAACCCACATACGTTCCACTGTTGGAGCTCCTCCAGTGTGGGAGGGAAGTTGATACCATGCTGGTCAGACGGATTGGTATAAGGTTTTATTTCAGGTTTTCTTTCTCTTCAATCTATGTTATATGCATATTAAATCCTTTAGTTGTCATTTACGACGCCCATGGGCTAAATAGATAGGAAATTGTTTTTTCACTGCCACAATTTTTTTTTTAGTGAGAAAACTAGATTAATACGTTTCAAAAAATAAAAAGCATAATATTACGCGAGATTGAAAAAGTTACGTTGTCAAAATAAACTGTACTTCATTTTTATTTGTGGCTTAAGAAATGAGGGCGAATTGTAATAGAAAAATCGTATTGCAATTCTATTAATACCTATACGTATCTTACAGTTGCTCTCTCAAAATTTTCTTCAAATCATCTATCATATCTTGCTATTGAGCACGACTACTTAGCGGTGTTAAGAAAACTGATGTATTCCGGCACTTTTGTTCACTGATTTAAGAATAGTTTAATTTCCAATTTTGCTTTTCTTAAAGAAATTAAATTAAAAACATAGTTATTATTAGATATATAGTATAATAATCATAGTAGCAGAATATTTTATGGCTTATTGTATACTAACTTCGACATCGCAGTACTTAACTCTCAAAATATCGATGATCGAATAAGAACTAGTATATTAATCTATCTTTATACAATATCACTATAGCAATTAAATATAGCCTCCATTACCTTTTCCTGTTGATAATGGATGCGTTAACATCGGAGATACAGGAAGAGGCACCCTGGTGCATGCTATTCGCTGATAACATTGTTCTCGTCGGAGAAGAAGGACTAGAGGTACAGAGCATGCTGGAGAAGTGGCGCTGTAAATTGGAGAATTTTGGCTTGAAAATCAGCAGATCTAAAACGGAGTACATGTTCTGCGATTTCAGCTGTCTCTCCAATTTTACACCCATATCCTTAGATGGAGTACCTATACCAGTATGCTCGGATTTTCGATACCTCGGTTCTCTTATCCAAAGCGATGGCGACCTGGATCGTGCGGTGAAACACAGAATTCATGCGGGATGGATGAAATGGCGGCAGGTCACGGGTACAACATGCGACCCCAAAATACCCCCTAAATTAAAGGTTAAAATATATAAAACCGTAATAAGACCTGCTGTGCCTACTGTATGGATCAGCATTTTGGGCGAAAAAAGTGACGGATGAGAGAAGACTGCATGTAGCGGAGATGCGAATGTTGAGATGGATGTGTGGTGTGACGAGATTGGATAAAATAAGAAATGAGCGTATCAAAGGAAGTTTGAAAGTTGCGCCAGTGACGGAAAAGTTAAGGAGGGAAAAGTTAACATGGTATGGACATGTGATGAGACGGGATGAAAGTAATGTTGTGAGGAAAGTTTTAAATATGAATGTTGAAGGCTTTAGGGGTAAAGGAAGACCAAAGAAAAGATGGAGGAGGATGAAGGATGGACTGCGTGAGGTTTGACATGGATAGACAGGGAGTGACTGCAGAGATGACGTCTGATAGGACTGTATGGAGGAAGATGACATTTTGCGTCGACCCCAAGTAATTGGGATAAGAGCAGGATGATGATGTTGAGTAATTAAATATAGCATTTTTTAACAAATATTGTATACTAGTTTCTGCCCGCGGCTTCGCCCGCGTAAAAGGTTACTTTCCTAAAGTTTTTCATCCCCTATTTTTATTTCACCCCTTAAGGAATTTTTTTTACAAAATTTTTATTTCATATTTATTTACATCTATTCAATAGCCTAAAAATAAGTTTGAAAATAAGTTTGCAAAAATAAGCTTCTGGCTTTAAAAATGACGATACTTCCTTAGAACTTTTTAACCCTCTTTATAACACTTTATTTGCATTTAAAAGTAGCCTATGTCCTTTGTCAGGTTCTAGACTATCTGTGTACCAAATTCTATTTAGATTGGTTCAGTAGTTTTGGTGTGAAAGAACGATAAACAGACATACAAACAGAGTTACTTTCGCATTTATAATATTAGTAAGGATTATAAAATTTTATAAAATTGTATATATTACTATTTTGTAAAAAAATTATACATTTTAAAAGTTTAATACAGCTAAATCTATTGAAGTTAATATATTTTAATATTTAGCCCCCAAATATATATTTTGAAGAACACATAAAAAAGTATTATGTGTATTACTTTTCCAAAAAAAAAAATAACGAAGCAGTTATGCAAGTAAATTAAAAGTAGCATTCGTAGGCACTCTTTGTTTCTTTTATTCTATGTTCTGCATTTTTTTATTGCTTACGGTGGCAAACGAGCGGGCAGCACGTCTGATGGTAAGTGTTACTGCCGCCCATGGACCTTTGCCATACCAAAAGTATAGCTTAGGCCGCTGCCCACCAATAAAATTCCCAAACCCACGCAGTTGGGCTTCCGGCTCTCTCGCTCACCGAACGAACGGTACTCAGACGTCGATCTTCTGCGAGAGTGTGGTACTACCCTTTTTTTTTTTTTTTTTTTATTGGTGGGCTATGGGTGCGTCTCGCCCCGCTGAATCGGTCCGGGGTGACGGAAAGGCGGCGCGTGACCCCATAGACCCACCGTAAAACCTTCTCTCTTCGCCGTGCGAGCGGACCACCGGTACTCGATTTTAACTTCGGTGGCCCGCCCGGCGGTTTACCCTCGCGGGTTCCTCTCGTCGACGCCCCGACAGATTTCGCTGTCGGGGCGTCGCCCTCACGCGGTGGCCTCACGTCGGGTGACCGGACAATTCCCCGGTCCGATCACCCGAGGCCTCGGTTAGGGCGGCATCAGGCGCAGGTATTCGCGCCTGCGCCGCCCCGGCCGCTGACGGCGGCCCGGGTCGCGGGACTCCCCCCGGACTCGTTCCGCCGCCTCCTTCTGCGAGATGACAGCCTCGCAGAAGGCGGCGACCGCGTCCCAGTTCCTGACGCTGTCGACCATCGCTCTCGCGACAGCCGGCAGCGCCAGGTCGGCACCGATAACAGCGACGAGGTCACGGCGCTGCCGGTCAAAGCCCGGATACGCCTCTAGCGTGTGTTGCGCCGTGTCCTCGTCACTGTTGCATTGGTGGCAGAACGAAGTCCACTCCCTATGTGCGACCGTGTGTAGGTACGAGCCGAAGCATCCGTGCCCCGACAACACCTGCACCAGTCGAAAGGAGAGGACTCCGTGCCGCCGCTCCATCCACTCCGTCAGTACGGGCCGGAGAGCCTCGACGGTGACGACACCGTGTCTAGGCCACTCCAGCCGCGTAGCCCAACGGGCGATGACGTCTCGGCGGGCGTCCTCGCGCCAGGTGGCTATCTCGCTCAGCGATGGGGAGCCACCTTCGTCGCGCAGTGAGGTCACCCGCCGGTAGAGGTCGGAGAGCATCTCCGCCTCTAGGTCCCACGGGGGTGTCCCGGCCATTAGGCATGCCGCCTCGGTCGATACCGTGCGGTACCCGCGAATGGCTCTGACCGCCATGACTCTCTGGGGTCTCCACAGAACAGCCCTGAGCTGGGCGTTCAGAGCCCTCGCCCACACGGGTGCGCCGTACATGGCCATAGAACGGATCACCCCCGCATACAGCCGTCGGCCCTCGAAGCTGGGTCCGCCCACGTTCGGCATGAGCTGCGAAAGGGCGGACGCCGCGCCGACCAGCCGGGGAGCAATTTGACGAAAATGCTCCCGGAACCACCATCGCCCGTCGAGCACCAGACCCAAGTACTTCATATGGGCCTGGATGCTGATGTGGACGGAGTTGACGACTAGCGAGACGCCGATTGGCGGCCTTACGCGTGGCCCATGAAACAATAGGGCCTCCGTCTTATTTAGGGCCACCCTGAGCCCCAGCGCATCGATTCGCCCGACCATCTCCTCGGTGCCGAGAGTGGCCAGACTCGCCGCCTCTTCGAGTGTCCTGCCCCGGGCTGTGACGAGCGTATCGTCAGCGTAGCATATCACGCTCAGCCCGGGGGGGAGACTCCCTCTCAACGCCCAGTCGTACCCGATGTCCCACAGAGTCGGCCCCAGAACCGACCCCTGTGGAACGCCGCACGACATGGACGTCCGCACAATGTCCCCTGCGGGACTCGCGCAGAGGACACTGCGCCCCTCCAAATAGTCCGCCACCAGCCGCCTCAGGTACAAGGGCGCCCCATGAAATCGGAGCGCCTCCCTGATGCAGCTGAATGGCAGACTATTGAATGCGTTGGCGATGTCCAGCGACACCGCCAACAGCACTCCCCGCCGGTGACAGCCTCCGCGGCCGTCTGCCTCAGTCGTAGCAGGGCCCCGATGGTCGAACGCCCCCTTCTAAAACCGAATTGAGCGTCCGACAGATCGGGCCCCACCTCCTCCAGGTGCTGGACGATGCGGGCAGCGAGGATGCGCTCCAGCAGCTTACCCACATCGTCGAGGAGCACGATGGGCCTGTAGGCCGACGGCGAATCCGGGGGCCGTCCCGGCTTTGGCAGGAGAACCAACCTCCCCTCCTTCCAGCACTCAGGGAACCGTCCAGACGCCAAACAGGCGTTGTACAGCTGCCTGAGGCGAGGCTCGAGGTGCTCGAGGAGCGACGTCAGCACCCGGACTGGTATTCCGTCCGGGCCAGGGGCCGTGGTCGCGGAACGAATCCGCGCCACAGCTGCTCCCACAGTGTGGTACTACCCCGGACAGACCGGCCAACGGCTATAGACAGAAAACTGTCAACAACGTGATCCTACCACTATTTTTTTTTATATAATAATCATTGCATATAATAATAACGTTAGATCTTTTTTAAGAATGAATCAATACTTCATTTCCGTAAAAGGTTTTTGTAATTATGAACTTATTTAACTTAATTTATGACTATTAGAATATTTTTACATTCTCAACTTTGATAACGTCGTACAACATTTACATGTTAGTTTTTAAAGCCTACATTAGCGTATAATTAATGGATATATAAAATAACTAACTTAAAATATCCTTAAACCCGTTTCACATAAACGACATACAATTTACTTAAGCTGATAGGCAAATGATACTGTTTCTATATTTCTTTAACATCTAGATTAGATATAATTAGCATATGTATCGATGCACGAGTCAAACACTTCGCCTAAGTGTTTAAAGTATGATGTGCCGCGAGTGCCTGCTGTGTGGGGAGGGTAATTACGTCAACAAACGGTGAAAACGAATAATAACTACCATACTATATTAGAAACGGCTCATTAGGTCTTTAAGATGAGATGACAGCTCTATATATAGTAGACATACGGCTTCTGAGAGTATATTATTTTTATTTATTTTCGTATTGTCATGACTAAAAGAGAGATTGTTTGTAATGGGAAGGCGGTGTGATGACAAAACATCTGTTTCGTGTGTGGGAGCCTTCTGTGGATATTCCAGTTAAATCGTTTACCGCGTCTGCGACACCCCGTAAACGAGCTTAATGCGATCTTCGATGACAAATATAATCTTTACTCTAAAGTGAGTTGACTTGACACTGTTGTTATTCTGAGAAACGGAAAGATTTATTTTTACTCAAAGAGCTAAATATTCAGGTGAAAGATATTTGTGAGGACGTTGTTTGGTCGGCTCGTTAAATCTGTCGACGGATCCACGTCTTCTATGTAATCGCGTCAATGATACCGAAAAGACTGCCCGGATTTCATTGCTTTGATATTCTGTCTCAAAGAAGGAATAACAAATCATTAATATCGTTATGTGAAGATAGCTGTTGACGCTGATCACATTTGTGTTGATCTATAGATATAATCGATTATATTAATACGATTAGCCTTCAATGTATTAAGGTACAAAAGTGACGAGAGGCGAAATATGCTCTATTTAGAAACAGACAATAACATGCCCCCCTACCGTGAAGTTAGCTGTATTTCATACACGTTAACAGCTGCTGTAACGCAATTAATACGACGACGTTCACTCATTTAGTTGTACACATAAAGAAATCTCTATTTTTATTATAACGATCTTGCTTACATTACTTCCTTATTATCACGTTTTAGACATTATATTTAATAAACAGCGCTAATTATGAACGAGTTCTTTATTACACAAAGTGAAGGCCCATTCAGAAAATATCTTAGAAGAGGTTAATCGCCATTGTTATATTTTTATTTCTCATTTAGGGTTCTCGAAGCGGAGTGCAAGCAGAACGATATTTATATGAATTAAGGCAGAATTAATGAACCAATAAATGTTAAATTAAATATATTTTAAGCAAAAACCCGTACCGTACCTACCGTTTGTATCTACACCTACGTAATTTATTACAATATGTATTAAGTTATACTATTACTACTACTTATATTAAAATATTTTTCAGTTATTAGAAATTTTCAAATTAATTCCAAGACATATTAACTTTTCACTGCTTAAGTGCAGCAAGCACAACGTTACCATTATTAATTATCATTAAATTCTTTTAAGTTTCACAAACTCAACACATCATTTACCAAAATAAAAATTATATTCCACGTACGGAATCACACACTCATCTAATTGCCTATTACTTGACCAGTGGTAACTAATTTAATTATCATAAATTGTTATGCTAGATAAACGCATTCAGACATGATTTTTTTTTTGTTTCAAGTAAATGACGTGTGAACAGCGGCTTGTTAAATTTTATTTGCTATACAAAAACCTTGCTTTGGTTGGTACCAATTGTCTCTACGGAAGAAGTAATGTCATTGTCCTCATAACCAATACAGTTATTTTCATGTACAAACTAGAAGTTTGGTATGAATTGTGTTGAACAATCTTAGAGTGAGATTTTTATCGTGTTATAAATATATTTAACAATTGTAATTATTTCTTATGTTGCTTTGAGCGTAATCGGTAAAACCGTGCTCAATTTTATCGAATTTAAATAAATCACATTTAAAATTTTAGTATACGCTTTACAGGTACAGTACCTAATAGTTTATTGAATAGTACAACATTACAGTAAGTGGTGCAACTGGAAGTTACATACATACATGTTATCACGCCATATCCCTTGTAGGGTAGGCAGAGAGAACAGAGTGCCAGAGAACTCTATCCTTGCATACTTCACTCGCTTCCTCAACATTCATTATTCTCTTCATACACGCTCGCCGGTTTCGGAGACTTTTGACTCCAACTTCCTTCAGTACGTGACCAATCTGGTCTAGGTAGGTTAGTCTCGGTCTCCCTCGGTACCTACATCCTTCCACTTTCGTATTGTATACCTTCTTAACCAGACGTTCATTCGGCATTCTTTCCACATGTCCGAACCATCCGAACTGGAAGTTATGTTAAATAAAACGTACAAAATAGATATTATAATAGAATAACTAAAGTAAGGTTGTTATAATTTTATAACATATAATATAAATGTTTGTAGGAACATCCAACAGAGAATTAAAGACACCAGCATAACTCACCTAATTAGCATGCTGATTGCAACGGACAATTTGTAATTAAAACATATTAACTTACTTAAACAATGGCATAATTACATATAGATACATATATAGTGACGACTCTACAATTAAAATTATCAAAACACAGTGTCGTATGAAGCAAAAAAAAGAAAAAAATCAAAAAAAAAAATAACACAACCACTGCAAGGAGAACGAAAAGAAAAAAAAGAAAAAAAAAAGGAAATAGATGATTTAAAATTAATGATTCTAGAATTGTTGTAGACTCATTCATCTTTGGAGCATATATATCGTATTTTATCGACGGATCGTTATAATGGACCTTAAATACCTTTCCTGTTAATAAGTCCATGAAGTAAAGCCTCACCAACGGATGATCTACTAAATCGTCTATCACCGTTTGTATTACAAATAGTATACGATACGTCGATTACAAGTTACAACCCTTTATAAGTGAGTTTTGATCTCACACCACATCTGACGACAAAATTAATGTATTCCGCCATAGCTTAAACAATACGGGCTTTATTAAAATGCGTATTAAAACATATCTTGGAACGAAACAAAGGTCATTCACACCGGTTCGGTTCCTACAAAACGTGGTGTGCGACCGTGACCGTTAGCGTTCCCTCAACCATTTTTAAATATTTTCGTGTACAAACAAAAGTATTTCGAACGATAAACATAACGTTTGCTGTACATTTAATTCTATACAAGTTTTAATCAGTCGAATGGAATGTTATAAAAATATTTAATTGCCTTGCACATAATGGTCATATAGAGCATATCTATGCAATTCATTGGTCTTACAATACTTGCTTATGTTCTCCTCCAAGTCCATCTAAATCTGAGCCTCTACTCTCCACTGACAATAACATTAACCGCCTAACGGCACACCGTTGTAAAAAAATGTCTCCGTAAGTAGGTAGTTAAGAATCCACTGTACCATTTATTTACAAGAGTGAATCCATCTAAGAAAAACTAGCATTCAAAATTATTAATGGTTTGTTTGAATGGTGTGTCACGCGGTTCATTGTTGGCGCGCACACCGTCCGGATGCGCCCGCTGACACTAATTATTCCCATAGTGCTTGAATGATAGATTGCTCTGGACAAATCACTTCTAGCCACACTCCCAAAGAGTAATAAAAAAGTCGAGTGATTAGTTTTTTTTTTCTTTTTTAAGTATAAGCCCAGTGATTGTCAAATAACGTGGGTTGACTTGTACCGTTTGTCTAAAATGGTAATATGTTATTGTAAAAGTCGAAATGTCCGCGATGTTATCTAACGTAGACTTCTGTCAGATTGGTAAAGTATAATCCCATTCAAAATTATACACGTCAAACACAGTTACTTATAATGCTGATGTTTTAAATTATATGAATTATTATCATCTGTTTATAATTTCCTTTTAATGATAAAAAAAAATTTGGTGAGGTTTAATATGAATGCACAGTACAAAAGATTACAGTATTATTTATTAAATAGAGCACAGTTGGCATAAAACATAGCGGCAGCAATTGCAACATGTAATTAAGAATTTGCGGCATCCAAAGATGACTAACTATGTACCGCATATGTAAATATATAATTATCTTTAAACAAGGATCTTAACTCCTTTTTAGTTGCATATACTTATTTAACTTACATAAACTTTACAGAAGCTACAAAATAAAAAGTAACATATTTAACATGATTCTTTTTTTATTTTTTTTTTTATTTATTATGTACTAGCTCTTGCCCGCGGCTTCGCCCACGTAAAAGGTTACTTTCCTAAAGTTTTTTATCCCCTTTTTTTATATAACCCCTTAAGGGTAACTTTTTACCAAATTTTAATGCCATATTTATTTATATCTAATCAATAGCCTAAAAATAAGTTTCAAGCTTCTGGCTTTAAAAATGGCGATAATTCCTTACAACAAAGGGGGATGCCCTTTACAACCTTATTTTGCATTAAAAAGGAGCCTATGGCCTTTGTCAGATTCTAGACTATCTGTGTACCAAATTTCATTTAGATTGTTTCAGTAGTTTTGGCGTGAAAAAGCGACAGACAGACAGCGTTACTTTCGCATTTATAATATTATTAAGGATTAATAACACGATTGATGTAAAGATTTTGTATACTTTACCCTAAATGTTACTTTAGTATTATAAAGTAAACAAAATAGTATTAGATATAGAGTAACCTATATAAGTATAGATTTCGTGAATGATACCTTAAAGTTAACCTATCAACCTTAAACAAAGTAACAAAGATAACATAACAAATCGCTTCGGTAACTGCGATATTAACTGAAACGATAGCGTCGAGCGAAGCGGAGGCCCAACTACGCCCAATGAAATATTATCTCTTATGTGACTTACGAGTACCAGTCTCTCGACCGAGCATAATGACATTTTAGTATTACAACATTTTATCTATACGAGACGAAAAGTTCCGAGGTAAGTTAAACGCCAACTGGTATATTGTTTCAGAAAGTTGACAGGCGATGTAATTTGTTAATGTCAAACGGCGTTTGCGGCCGGCGACACGACTACGTATCTGCGCTAGCGCAGAGCCGATCTCTCCTGACCTAAAAATACGCGGCGACATCACGCTAGCTCCTAGACTATCTGTCGTACTCATTTAAATAATGAGATTTATCATTTTTGTGTGGAACGCATAAAATCATTATCTGGCATCGTGCTATTAGTTAAATTATCTAGCGGTGCTACCGAATAATAGTTATAATAATTCACCTGCTCGTTTAATATTCGTTCTGTGTGAGACACTGCTATCAGACTTAACTAAAAATCGGTATGACGCATTATTAATAGATTTAGTGATAAACGTCGAGATGGTACGCCTACACGTTTTATCCTTAATCTTACATAAACCATATTCTCGTTATAAATTATTATAATGATGGATTCACTTGCTTTTAATGCGAATATTCTGCAGAACAAATACAGTAGTGAATATTATTCACTAGTTTATTGTTCGTAGAAATTTATTTCATTTTTTATAACAGAACACGCTACACTAAGAAATTAATCCTTGTACAGCCGGGGATTTTACAAACATTCGGTCCCAAATTACATCCAAACTAGGTACATTTTCTTTTGCATCTCATAAACAATTATGCTCTATGGCAATTGAAACAACAACCTTTGGAGCGAGTAGATCAGTATTTTCACCACTACGCCATCTGTCAACATATTTTAAACTTGTATAGTATGTAAAAGAAAATATATGATTAGATTGGATACACTTTCTCCATGAAAATATTCTTAATCACTGTACTTGTGGACTCTGTTAAAACAGTGTTTGAAGCATGTCATACTCTTTAATTGTGGACATAAATCATGATCAAATAGATTAAAGTTAGGAATAGCAGATAGAAAATCTTCTAGACCGATATAGTTGGCAATATACTTTACCGAAAACGATTGTGCGTATTTTAATGACCTTTATGTTGAGATATTCTAAAAGAGCTGTGTGGTAGTGGTTTTGAATACTACCAACCCTTACTTTGCTCGTGGATATCATAAAGACGACTAAGAGCTTTATAACAACCTGGGACAACTAAATCTGATGCCGTTTGGTCAACAATTACATTCCCAAGGAGGGTTAACATCAGGCAGGTGGCTGGTCATAAAACTATTGCTAAGAACGTTTACAATATGTACTATGAAAGAAGAGTACATATTGTATCGACCCCAAGTAATTGGGCAAGTAGGAGAATGATGATGATGTTGAGATATTCTAAAAGGACATTTCTTATTTCATAACACGGTGTCGTTCAAAATCAACTAGATTCTCAAGAATTATCAAGAATCTTTCATTTTCTGGGGAAGATGGACGGAAGCACCTCGATTGTCTATAGGCTTCCCCATAAATCATAAGAAATGAAGGCCACATCGACCAGCCATCGCAAGCAAATCGACAAGTAGCCGAAATGTTATTGAAACCATTAACGTCCGTTAAGTATCATATCCAAATATGTGAAATACCATGTAGGATTGAATTAACTGTCATATTTCCATTCTATATAACTCCTTGCTATTCAGAACTTTAAAATCACCAATGTATCGATCCGTGGAACCACCTTCTTGGCCTCAATAGTGATAGTTTTTAATATTAAAAAATCTTTATATACCAGACTGCTAACTCAAATTTTCCAATAATATTATGCATATATTTTTTTACATAGTTATCAAATTATGATATTTTATTGTAAAATAGAAAATATTGTCCGTAGTAGCACTTTGATCTACAATATTATGGAAATTAATTCGAGTGTAACCGCTGAGCTGACTAACTTTCAAGGTTAATAGCTAATATTAATTACTCTATCAACTTTTAAAGGCAACGTTTCAAATGATACATACATATCACCAGGCCATATCCCTTGCAGGGTAGGCAGAGAGAACAGATTGCCAGAGAACTCTATCCTTGCATACTTCACTCGCTTCTTCAACATTCATAATTCTCTACATACACGCTCGCCGGTTTCGGAGACTCTTGACTCCACCTTCTTTCAGTACGTGACCAATGTGGTCTAGGTAAGTGAGTCTCGGTCTCCCCCGGTACCTACATCCTTCCACTTTCGCATTGTATATCTTCTTAACCAGACGTTCGTTCGGCACTTTGATATGTATTTATGTATGTGAATTTGAATCAAAATATAGGTCAAAATATAAGTCGATCCTTAGATTCTTTTGACTCGCAATTGCATCTGATCTAATGCTGTGTTTGATATCAAAGTATTTTATTTTTATTATTTTTAATTTTGCAATAGAAAATGCCGGCTGGGTAAGCTGGTATTGTTATAGGTCTAAAATTTGTGAATTTTAAAGATATTTTTTTTTACGGCCAATTGATTTACCGAATTACATTTAGAACAGTTACAGGCCTTACAGACATGCCTCTCTATGCAGAATAAACTTTAAACTGATATCTAAAAATTTTATTTTGAGTCCCGCGTGGCAAGAATTTTGTGGCTTGGGCTATTATTATTTTTTTAAAGACGCTATGGTAATTTTTTTTATTGCGGTGAACTTTACAAAAATATAATTAACGGACAGAAATTACAATCTGATTTAGAACAAAATTTTGTGTATCGCACATAATATTGTCTTGTGTGGGAATCAAATCGGCAGCGCTACGCAATCTGTTCAGTCAAATGAAATTAAATTGTTAAGATAAAAGAAAGATCAACAGCAAATTATCATGAGAAAAATATGGCAAGGAAGTGGTACCAGTGGCTGGCCTAATAGCGATGAGGAGGGAATAAGGTGTGTTATAGGGCTACGCGATGTTGATCTTCTATCGCTCCCGATGGAACGGGCGGCATGTGGACAAAAAAAAATACATACTCCATAAAAGAAGGAAATTTGACCTACTATACCTACTTATACCATATTCATCAGACTTTATATATAATTTTATTTCAACCTTGCCTTCTCTTACGCTGATATTATCTGGTTATATCCCTTTCTAATCTTTTATTATAGCCACAGGAAAGTCAATAATGGTAAATTATACAACCAATCTATCACCACACAGAAAATATTAGTCTATGAAACAACAACATTTTAAAAATGTTCGTTAAACTAGGTACATGACTTAAAATCAAAAGAATTTTCTTCTATACTTACTTTTATACTGTTTATCTAGCAATAGCAATGATAAACAAGCCAAGGTTTACTCTCAAAAGAACTTCCTTTATTATGGCAAAAGAATTCAAATGTGTTTGACCCATAGTCAACAACGTGTTGATTATGGATGAACTACTAAAGGACATAATTAAAACGGGCTGCTTTAAGTGGATTTGGTCTCTGTTAGTAGTCTTCTGTGATGCAAAATACCCATTAAACATTAAGATAACGTTTATAAAAGGACCGACGTGTACTATGGCTGTTAGAACTCATCATGAGAAATAAATATCATGAAATGCATTATCCGTATGGTGATGAAATAAGAATACAATTCACCATCCTTTATCTTGTCCATGGACGTCGTAAAAGACGAATAAAGGATAAATTTACATATAATATCTATCTAAGATAAGGAAAAGTTGAAATAATATCCTATACCAACACGCCTACCTATAGTAGTAGGTTTTTAAAATTTCCTCCTATTGCGGAGGAGGCTCGTGCCTAATGGTGGGACGTATATAACCAGAGATGCATGCAGAATGAAAATGAAAATTCAGACAAGTATTAGTAAAATTTTAAAATGAAAATTTTATCACTTTTTTGTTTCACAGGCTATCTGCTTCCACAGGTCAACCAATCAAACCGTAACTTGGCCGTATTACGTCCTAATCAGCATCTAAAGAAGAAGAATCAGTGTGATGCAGGCAATATTTTTTATATGGGGTTACTAACTCAAGGTCTAAGTCATCGCCAGTTACTATTCTCAGATGCAAGAAGTTACGGGTTTATTGTCTTAATCCACTTAACTCAAACCTTTTGTTGTTTTTTTTTGTGGTGGACTATGGATTCCTCTCGCTCCGCCAAATCGGTCCGCGGTGACGGAAGAGGCGGCGCGTGACCCTATAGATCCACCGTGCAACTCCTCTCTTCACCGTGCGAGCGGGTCACCGGTACCCGATCTTTGTCTTCGGTGGCCACTTAACTCATACCTGCGGATATTCCATTTGATAGTGATATAAGATATTATTTATCAGTAAGAAAAATCCATCCCCTTTAGATATACAAATAAAATAAAATACGCACTCATTGCTGAGTTTATAACAGTTAATTCTTTAGTATTTCTACGGATCTGCACTTTTTTTCCAGATTGTCCTTCGACATAGGCCTTCTCTAAAGATTTCCATTTATCGCTGTCCCTCGCAATTCTTACCCATTCTGGACCAGCAGTTCTTTTTGGGTCATCTTACCAGCGTTTTGCTTGTTGCCTTTTGCTCCTTTCCCCATCTCTGGGGTACCATTCTGATATTGTTTTTGTCCATTTTCCATTCGTCTCTCTTAACATATGTCCTACCCATTGTCATTTTAATATTTTACATATTTTGCCCGCATTTTTTTTTTTAATATTTTTTAACTGTAGATACTCTATCTCGTCTTTTTACCTCAATTACACTTCTCTTAATTCCGTTTTGGCATACATTTATTTTTCTTGTTAGTTCTTCCGTTAATGGCCATGTTTGGCATCCATATGTTAAACATGGCAAAATTGCATGTGTTATAACCTACTTTTCTTTTCTGCTTTATCGCCATGTCCTGATTTTTAATGATTTCGCTTAAGGACCAATATCTTTTCCAAATTTTGGCTGTCCGTATATTAATTTCCTTTTGCATCTTTATATATATATATATATTTACAAATATAAGAAATGCTACAAAGTAAATATTAATAAATTAGATAACATTTTTTTTATTGCTTATGGTGGCAAACGGGCAAACACAACTGATGGTAAGTGTCCCTGACGCCCATGGACCTTTGCAATACTAAAGATATAGCTAGACCGCTGCCACCACCAAATACAAACAACAAACCCACCCCGGTTGGGCTGCCGACTCCCTCGCTCACCGAACGAAGCGCAATAGCACATTGCCATTACTCAAACGTCGATCTTCTGCGAGAGTGTGGTACTACCCAGGATGGACCGGTACGCGGCTGTAGACAGAGAACTGTCAACAGCGTGATCCTACCACTATTAGATTATTATAATTAATGACATAGGTATGTCGTTAAAATTTTCAATATATATAATATAATATGTTGATATACATAAAAGTTTAAAAAAATATATTCACTTGATGCAAAGTTTATAAAAACTAACTTTAGTTGGCATATCACAATTAACAAGTATGACGTTAATATTATTAACAAGATGTTCTTAAAAAAAAAATACAGTATTCTTTGCTAATTGCCATACCGTGAAACTCAAACTGTGAATTCTTAAGTTAAACTAACACCAGTTTTGTGAAATCAAAAATTCAAAATGAAATTAAAATTAATACATTTATTTAAAAAGATTTTAAACTAATTAATCCTATTAGTATTTAATAGAATCACGCTGTCGATTGTTTTTTATCTACACTATAAATGATAGATTTGTCCGAGCATTACGACTCTCTCCCAGAAAATCGACAACGGAGTACCAAATCGCTACTACGCTTCATTCTGTGAGCGAGAGTCGAAGGTCTAAATCTACGTCTAGCGTCTAAACGTAGGTACTAGGTAGCGACCTAACTGTGCTCCTGGTATTACTAAAGTCTATGAAACAAATACCACTTAACATCAAGTGAACTGCCTTATCTAAAATGTCATAAAAACGTTCTACCTAAAATGCATTGCACATCATCATCATCATTCTCCTACTCTTATCCCAACTACTTGGGTTCAATACAATATGTATTCTTCTTTCATAGTACATATTGTAAAAGTTATTGGCAATAGTTTTATGACCAGCCGTCTGCCAGACGTCAACCCTTCTTGGAAATGAAATTGTTGGCCAAACGGCATCAAATGGAGTTGGCACAGATCGTTATATGGATCTTAGTCATCTTTTACGTAGAGTTATTCCGCACTGTTAATAGTTTATTTTCACTAAATATTACATACTTTAAGGCTTTGTACATACATACATATCATCACGCCTTGTAATACTAAGACTTTATAATACACTATTAACCAAAATTAAATGCATCGATTATTATAATCCCATACTCTTCTAAACAATTTAATCGCTACAGCTAATACAGCATTTTTAGTTGCTGAAAAATTCAAATGATTAAACAAAGTTCCTTATTTTACTTATGCCATAAATATACATGTATACATATTATATAAAAATTATTTCACAGAATTCAATGAGCATAAACTTGTAAACCAACATTAAAACTACCGGATGCGCACTAAATCGCGGGAGCTCGCTAGCAACCCATAAAATATTTAATCAAAACCAACATGTAAATTAATTTGAAGTAGCGTTAATTACTTAGTACTATTATAAAAGTACACACGTTGTCATTGTGGCATTAAATAGGGTTCTCATATCGAGATTGATTCGTAAAAAAGATTATCCTGATCATCCAGTAGGCCCTAATTCTCGAGGGGCCCGCCGCCTATCCCTGATAACCCTGTATCGCGGGTGCTCTCGTTTTCAAATAAGTAAATTAACGTGGAATTGAATTAAGTTTCGTCCCAAGTTGAGATTATGGCGATTTAGTGAGATTATCTGAATGTGTTAAACGTCGCCGTTGGGTTGTAATGGAAGGGCGTGGGTCAGGTCCATTGTTTAATTATAGATAGTGCTTCGGTATAAAAGCCACGAAGCGTGGTCAGGTTTTACTACTACTCATACTTGTGTTTATATGTAAGAAGGTACCGTTTTTATGACCATATTGTGGACGGTGGTTTAATTTTATAATACGTTATAATATCAGGTCATTTAGCATTGTTTAATTGTTATTTAGCTTGTAATTTTAGTTACGATGGTTAACGATTTTTACGGAAGTTACTTAATACTTTTTTATGGAATATTTACTTAACTACTTCCTAAAACAGTTAGTAAAATTAATTTAGCGTTTATCATATATACATATATATGTTATGCATATATATATGCATACGTTATGCATAAATGGTAGAAAAAACAATATTTAATATTTTTATAAACTTTAACTCGTAACATTATTTTTCTCAGTTGATCATAGGGTTTCATTATCTTATGAAGTGATTTTTAAGACGAAGTAGGTAGATGACGACCACACAAACAAAATATACTATTTTCAGTTGATAATTTAATAATTACATATACCATGGCAATTAATTTAGGTATGAATGAGAGTATTGGTGTAAAGATGCGAAAGGGAATGCTCCGATGGTTCGGATATGTGGATAGAATGCCGAACGAACGTCTGGTTAAGAAGATATACAATGCGAAAGTAGAAGGATGTTGGTACTGGGGGAGACCGAGACTCACCTACCTAGACCAGATTGGTCACGTATTGAAGGAAGGTGGAGTCAAGAGTCTCCGAAACCGGCGAGCGTGAATGAAGAGAATTATGAATGTTGAGGAAGCGAGTGAAGTATGCAAGGATAGAGTTCTCTGGCACTCTGTTCTCTCTGCCTACCCTGCAAGGGATATGGCGTGATGATATGTATGTATATATGGCAATTAATCGGCCAAGTTGAGGAGTATTACCACCAAATACGTACCTACTGTTACCATCTTTATACATATAATTCTTCTGAACGCTTATATGTTTACTGCAAAATAAATACCTTTTTGCAAATCTGAACTGATTTTCATATTTAATATGATTCTGCGACGGCTTAGATTCAAAATTGAATTAATAAGCGAGACTTCGATGGATTTCTAGGATTTAATTATAGCTCTTAACGGAAATTGATTTTTCTAACTCTAAAAAAAAACTCTATACCGTCCGATCAATGTGGTATTGTAGGTGAATTTCCTTCCTCTCGTGCAAGAGGCTCGAGTTCAGCAACGGGACATATATGAGCTAAAATGATGACTATCCGTTTGGTGATAAAATAAGAATACAACTCACCACCTTTTCCCTCGCCCATCATCATCATTCTTTTACACTTATCCCAATCACTTGGGGTCGATACAATATGTACTATTCTTTAATAGTACATATTGTAAAAGTTGTTGGCAACAGTTTTATGACTGGCCGCCTGCCAGTTTTACCAACAATCAACGATCAACCCTCCTTAGGAATGTAATTGTTCACCAAATGGCATCAAATGGAGTTGGCCCAGGTCGTTATAAGGCTCTTAGTCGTCTTTTACGACATCCACGAGGAAAGCAAGGGTTGGTAGTATTCGTAGCCGCTACCACACACTAAGGATATGATACGCATACAAGATATGTAAGAGAAGGAACACTTGTAATAAAATCAATCTACTTATTAGCTTAAATAAATCCAAAAATTTCACAGTTATCGAAATCTCTATTAAAATAAAAAGAGTCATAGGTGTTTAAATAATTGATACTGAAAATTTTCCAATAGGTTAATTGAAATAGTTTTTAATTTTAAAGCAATTGACTCTGCCTTTTAAATCTAAAAGACGTTTTGATTTAGGCTTTAAAATTATATAGTACTACTACTATGTAATTAATTCCAGTGTGGTGACGTATTATTAATACATTATATACCATTGTTACTTTTCTGGGGAAGTCTTAAAAACTGTCAGAATCCAGAACAGCGAACAGAGGCCGCCGGTCCGTCTTACGCTAATTGCAATCGCCTGTTCGCCTGCTAATTATGGCGATTATGGCACCCAACCAGACTGATGCTTTAAAATTTATATTTAATATTATATTCAAGTTTACTTCTATTCCGACATAATGTAGCATTGTTTTTAATTATTATCACCACTAAACGTATCACAATAAACAAAATTTGCACTTAATTTAGACTTTATATTTGCTAGCAAACCAATAAAGGGCTACGATGAATGTTGACGCGTCCAATGTATAGATATTTGTACTATTCTCCAGCCCATTGGAGTTCGTTGATTAAAAAAAAAAATAACAAGATATATAAAATTTAAAAACAGAAGTTTTTGCAAATAAAATCAATTTTAAACATATATTTTGTTTGTGCAAAAAAGTAACTGACTGTATGAGAGCCAACGCGTAAGTTTTAGGAACACTTTTTCCTTTTAACGGGGCCCCAAGTCTTGGCGTGTTGAGACTCGGTAGCCGTCGTAAGACCGCGTAGAGATCGACACCGATAATTGAAAAAACGTTACGACTGCTGAATCTTAACACCGATTTAAAACTGCGATGGATAAATTAAAAGAATCCAACCCCTGGATTGTTTTTCTTTCCGATTCTTTGCCTCCGATTGTGCCGATAAGCGTGTTCTGAGCGAACTTTATGTTTTGATTGTACTTGTGTACTCTGTGTAGGTGGCACTGCCATCTAAGTTTGTTTTTATTTTAATTAAAAACGAAATGTACAACAATTAATGGACGTTTATCCTGATGCTTTATTTTAAGGCGTTTTTTATTTGAATGCGCGTTGGAGGTGTTTGACATAATAATGTAATGTTTAAATAAATGCTCTTTAAACAAAATGCAATAGATGAAATTATTAAATTTAGAAACTGAAATTAAAGCTTTATTTATGTCTTTGTAAATTAATGTATGCTTACAAAGATGATTAGATTGGACAGATTGATAATAGACAATCAAATGTGACGCTACTAATTGTGCTGACGTAGTTTATTATATACGTAAAATTAGAGCGATATGTTGCTTTTCTCATCACATTTCGATACTATTTTATTTAAATCTAAATTATAGCTTATATCAATTTAAATACAAGACTAGTTTAACATTAACAGCTTTTCGCTTTTTGTTGAAGTGAAAACTTCTTTAGTGACGTTGTGCACTTTTTTGGGATGGGTAAAAATGTTAAACTCGCGTCAGGACACGTGACCTGATCGCAAATTCGTAAGACGGAGGGAGAGTGGACCGTAGGAGAGAAAATTCGTAAGACGAGGTCATTTATGTGAATTTATTGTATGGTCACATCCATACATACGCCGTAGGACACGCTTTTTATTTTGTTGTATTTGTTTTTTTTTCATAGGTTGTTTTCTATGATATCATTGATTTATTCAAGAGACTCTTGATCGCTTAATTTTTCGTATCTTTCAAAACATGTATTATATGATGAGAAGATCCGTACCCCACAATGATAAGTATATGGATTAATGAAGTAATTCCGATAGAGATGCTAATAGTAAATAGCGTTCTATTAACTTTTATTGCCCCAATCATACAATACAGTCAGCTTATTAGATTAATTGGTTTCGCAAGATTTTTTCATGGAATAACTGATATATAATCTAAGCAACCAAAAATAAAAACAGTATTCTTGAAATAGACCAAGTGTCAATAATTTGAGCTAACGAGCTGATATTTCAATTGTCATTGTAGATTACGAAAGCCTGGGTAAATACCTTAACGAAGGCTGAATCATGATAATTACACATTTTTGAAAAATAGTCTTTAGATATTTTAAGATATTTACTACAACGTAATAATTATAATCATAAATAACTTGTTTAATAATATATACATACATAAATCATAAATAATATAAAATTGTATATATAGAATCATTTTCTTTTTTTTACTGGCAATGAATTTGTATTGAAAATGTGGGTCAAAATTTAATAAGTGTTACTGTAGCGGGTAGATATAAATCTCTGTAATAACGATGACTGCTTGGACGTGAGACACCTTAATCCTCTCGTGACCATGCCCGCTGTAAAGTGTGAAACGCCGAGCAATTAAAAAATAAATATAAACACGATAGAATCCGTAAAAATAGTTATATTTCAAATGTAGAACTCAAATAAACATCAGAAATCATACATACATACATAAATATCATCACGCCATATCCCTTGCAGGGTAGGCAGGGAGAACAGAGTGCCAGAGAACTCTATCTCTGCATACTTCACTCGCTTCCTCAACATTCATAATTCTCTTCATACACGCTCGCCGGTTTCGGAGACTCTTGACTCCACCTTCCTTCAGTATATGACCGATCTGGTCTAGGTAGGTTAGTCTCGGTCTCCCTCGGTACCTACATCCTTCCACTTTCGCATTCTATATCTTCTTAACCAGACGTTCGTTCGAAATCGAAATCAGAAATTTCGCATTGTATATCTTCTTAACCAGACGTTCGTTCGAAATCGAATCAGAAATATTTAATATACCCTGTTTTTATATAAATGTGTTTAGAAATATATAAATAGTAATCAAATATATAAATAAATTTACGATTGCATATATATGTATATATTGTATAACTTTAAAAAGTCAGAAATAGTTGCCGTTAGTTAGAGCCCAAAACTCGATATTAACAGAAAGCAAGTTCTGCTGCTTCAAAGACGGCTTGCTGGAGGAATTATGAAAACTAACTGCACTATAACTAAACTAAACTGCAGAAGTGTTAACTGGTTTTATTTCGAATAACTAAGATATTACTATGTATTGACCAATATATTTCTTTTCAAATGAATTCAGCTGATTCTATATCAAGACCTAACTTACGCGTAATGTTGCATTTTCGTGATTGTAAACAGTATGACTGTGTCGGAATTAAAAATTGAGGAATTGCATTTACCACATAACATTAAGTAGTTTGGCCTCTTATTGCAACTGTTCCCTAATTAGTATAAAAACTTTACTTAAATATATAGGTAATATTAGTAATTTATAACAGGAATTTATTATTTTTATTTAATTGCCGTATTGAAAGCAAAGAATATAATGTTCTCTCCATTTTCCATCCATCCATTAATCTCTTGAGATCTACTGTTGGGCTTTGGCCTCTCCAGACTTAATGCTATATCCATCACGATTGCCAATCGGGTCGCAATTCATATTATGGGTTTCTCAGAAGAATGCTTCTGCTCGCCTTTTTGTTGCTTCTTTAGCTGGTTTTAGAGCTCTCATAAGAAAGTAAGGTTGGGCGATACATTTTATTCTTAACCCATCTTGTTTATTTACAGTAATAATAGCCTGTTGGTGATAGCTGAATGTATAATAAAAATAAAATTACGTAAAAATAGTTTTATTTTAAATATTTGCTTGCTTGCTTCAAAATTCTCACGCTTTTGATCTCGTAGAGGTTCGGTGTGATGTAATACAAAACCATTTTAACTCGTAAATATTAGTCTCACGTAATGGGGGGCGAGCCTATTTTCATTACACGGACAGCCAACTGCGAGCTAAAGACCGTTACTGCCACTTCGATTTTAATTTCTTACAACCCAACATTGAGTCAGAATTTGGTTGTAACGTGTTATAAAAGCGAGGGAGTGCCTCTGGAACAATAATTCACAAAAATTGTGAGCGGTTAATGTGCTCAGAGGCCTGAGGGCGACATAATCATCTGCAAAACTAAATTTAATGCTAATAGCACTTTTTAAATAAAACGTCCGCAGGGTTGGGCGCTTAGTGGCATTATTTAAAGTGATTTTAATTATGTTGAAAGCAGATGATACGAAGTACCCTCCTCTTCATTGTCGTAGTCGGCCAACGTGAAATCTCCTTCTAATGTATATTGATATTTCAACCTAACGTAACACATTGTACATTTGAAATATATGCAAGTGATTATATTACACACGTTTTAGACTAAACTACCGATCCATTCCAAATCCCTACAATTATTATTCATTAATGATGAAACAAATATATTTAGGTAGAAAATATTAAACATATATTTCTTCCATATATTTTCATTCCTGCCTTTTGATGTAACTGAAAGACATATATATATATATATATATATATATATATATATATATATATATATATATATATATATATATATATATATATATATATATATATATATATATATATATATATATATATATATATATATCTTACTAGCATTATGTGTAGTTGAATTTTCTTGACATTGTGAAGAAAGACCGCGCCTAATATTTGTGGCTACAAAGCAGAACCCGACTAGAAAAAAAGTATGGTTCAACCAGATCATGTAGCTGGTCCTGATCAGGATAGCCTGATGTGAAATAACATCAAGTATGGTAAGGCATACCGGATCAGGACCAGATCAGGACCAAATAAGGATAGCCTGTTGTGAAATATCATTAAGTATGGTAAGGCATACCGGATCAGGACCAGATCAGGACCAAATAAGGATAGCCTGATGTGAAATATCATTAAGTATGGTAAGGCATACCGGATCAGGACCAGGTCAGGACCAAATAAGGATAGCCTGATGTGTAATATCATCAAGTATGGTAAGGCATACCGGATCAGGACCCGATCAGGACAGAATGAGGCATGCGGATCCGGCTAACCCTATCAGGACCAGGTCTGGTCCTGATCTGGATAGCCTGATGTGAAACAACATCAAGTATGGTAAGGCATACCGGATCAGGACCAGATCAGGACCAAATAAGGATAGCCTGATGTGAAATATCATTAAGTATGGTAAGGCATACCGGATCAGGACCAGATCAGGACCAAATAAGGATAGCCTGATGTGAAATATCATTAAGTATGGTAAGGCATACCGGATCAGGACCAGATAGCCTGATGTGAAATATCATCAAGTATATAGTAGGGCTTGTAGTATATCAGGACCAGAAACAGTTTTCGTAACACAAAAAAAATATCATTCAAAATTCAAAAAAGTGACATGATTGTCATATTTATGCCGCGGCGAAATTGTATTTTCATCAGAGGAGTTAAATCTGAAATCTTTAATTAATCATATGTATTTAATAATAATAATAATGTTTAATTAATAATATAAAAATAATTTATATTTATTGTGGTAGGACCACGCTGTGGACAGTTCTCTGTCTATAGCCGCAGGCTGGTCCGTCCGGGGTAGTACCACACTCTTGCAGAAGATCGACGTCTGAGTAATAGCAATGTGCTATTGCGCTTCGTTCGGTGAGCGAGAGAGCCGGAAGCCTAACTGGGGTGGGTTCAGGGTTGTATTGGTAAGCAGCGGCCTAGCTATACCATTGGCAAAGGTCCATGGGCGGCAGTGACACTTACCATCAGGTGTGCTGTCTGCTCGTTTGCCGCCATAAGCAATAAAAAAAAAAAAAAAAAATTTAAAGTAAAAAACAAAAATAAGTAATATATATATATATATATATATATATTGTATATATATATATATATATATATATATATATATATATATATATATATGTATATATATATATATATATATATATATATATATATATATAAATGTACCTAACATTTGAAAACATAGATAGATAGAAATATTATATTGTAACAACCATTGTAACATTTAATGTTTTGGGTCATAATAAATAGATGGCGTTAGTAAAATGACGTCATTATTTGAATCGCGGTGTTAAGATTCGCCGAAGCGTAATGACATGGCGTAATATTAAATTAGTTGTTATCAAATACAGATGAAAACAGATCGATCAGCTCATGTCATGAATGAGAAATTCAGGCGGCAGTTGCAGTCGTTAGCATCTGGTGGTTGCGCCATAATCGGCACGGCTCACTGGGACTCTCTATGATAAGAATAGAGCACTGCATTCACTGCCTACGTCATATATTAATTTATATTTTTACCTATCGAACATGTTCTTTAAGATATTCATGTTTTTTAAAAGGACCGGACTGGGCATACTCGTTTTGGATCAGGCAAGATATATAACGCAGATGATTGATTTGGTTCCGATCAGTAAAATTTCATCCGGACCCGATCAGGAACGCCTGATCTGGACCCGATCAGGAATGCCTGATCTGGACCCGATACGGTTTTCCTGATCGGGTCCAGATATATCTTCTGCGTTACATACCTTATCTGGTCCAGATCGGGCATGCCCGGCCCGGTCCTGCTAAGGAAGACGAAAAAATTTCTAGTCGGGAAGTATGGTATAGTATATACCTTTCACCTAATAAATGTTATAGGTAACATTTACTTTTATTGCTTTTACTTTTATTACTTTTAATAGCATTAAAATTACACAATGTAATTAATTAATTAAAATAATATATAAAAACGTTCATGGTCATGGCGGGACTGTACTCCCACGACCGCTGTAACGTATTTGTAACGTCAAAATTTAAAAATCGAATATAAACGTAATAGATTCCATAAAAATTGTTTTATTTCTAATGTGTAATACTTGCGTAAACATCAAAAATCAAATTGCAATAAGCCACGTGTTACATGTAATCACAAAAGAACCATAATAGGTATAGGTATAGATTTTACTATATTTGCGCAATAGGTTACGATAAACGCTGATAAAAATCAGGTGATATTACTATTAATTTAAGAGTAGGTAGTATATAAAAAAATAGAAATAGTGATACCCTTTCTTGCCAATCGGTGTTGTAGAGGACGACTAAGGGATTCTTTCATTCACTCATCTCAGCTCATATATGTCCCACTGTTGGGCTCGAGCCTTCTGTAAGATATATAACTTACTGCATATAGCATAATAAGTAAGTATAAGTAATATAAGCATATAAGATCTACGCAAGAGAAGAAAAACTCAAAATAAAAATATATACAAACTCGTCTCACCAGCATAACACAGTAAGTCAATTTTCCTCCTGTTATTGAGGAAGCTTGAAGCCAGCTGTGTGGTAGCTGCTACGAATACTACCAACCCTTATTTTGCTTGTAGATATCGTAAAAGACGACTAAGAGCCTTATAATGACCTAGACTTACCCATCTGATGCCATTTGGTCAACAATTACATTCCCAAGGAGGGTTGTGACTGATCATAAAACTATTGCCAATAACTTTTACGATATGTACTATGAAAGAAGAGTACATATTGTATCGACCCCAAGTAATTAGAAAAGGTTAGGAGAATGATGATCATGATCAGAACATTTTATGGACTTTTTCAGCTCAGATTGGCAGTAAAATGGATCAATTGCACTACGTTAGTCAGATGGGTTTTAATTTCAAGATTTCCTTTTAGTACAATAATGTTATCTTTTACGATACCTGCAGGTTATGAAGGAGGAGCCGGGCGGGCCACCGAAGACAAAGATCGGGTACCTGTGGCCCGCTCGCACGGCGAAGAGAGGTGTTTGCAGGTTGGGTCTATGGGGTTGCGCGCCGCCTCTTGCGTCACCCCGGATTGATTTGGCGGGGCGCGACCACGTCCATAGCCCACGGCAAAAAAAAAAGGTTATGAAGGAGGTGATTAATTGTAATTTTACTTCATTATCACAACGAAGTCATCGAACATCGGTTGTTGTACTAACAGCCGTTGGAAAAGTCTCTCTGGCGACCACGTATCGTACGACGCAACTTAGGATGACTCCCCTTTTTTTTTTTTTTTTTGGCGTTGGTCTATGGACGTCGCACCCCGCCAAATCGGTCCGGAGTGACGGAAGAGGTGGCGCGCAAACCCATTGACCCACCCTGCAAGCACCTCTTCTTCGCCGTGCGAGCGAGCCACCGGTACCCGGTCTTTATCTTCGGTGACTCCCCACTAGGTGGACTGACATCATTTTAAAAGTCACAGAAAACTGTTGGATGCAGTTGGCACAGGACCGTCCTCAGTGGCATTCTCTTAAGGAGGCCTATGTCTACCAGTAGAAGTCTACGGGATGATGGATATATGACCACAACAAAAACAAGCCTTTGATTGTAACGTTACAAATGTAAGACAGAAATTAGCTTTTGTAAAGCTCGCAAAAGATATTTGTGGATTTCACAGATACTTGATTTGATATACTTCTATACTCCGCATGGACGTGAGCTATTCAGTCTAATATCCCATCAATGCAATCAAGTTACAAGTGTTTGATTAACAAATCGATTATAACTACAGTTAATGTCGCAAGCAGGGGTGTATCTAACAGTCACGTAATACAACACCGCGCAGTCCAGACCCCATTGCGTGCCTTTAAATCCACCGAAGCCAATAAATCACACGTAGGCAAACATTACGAGGGCTTTCTATGTATACTGTTACGCATAGTGCCCTGGGTTTGTAGACTGTTTGTGCTCGACCAGTCTTTACAAAAGCTGAGTGATTCACAAATATATAAAACACCGGCTACGCTAAATACGTACCCATCTGCAATGAAGTTCATATCGTTCTACATATATCATACGCTCTATTATAATTAGAACCTTAACTTTATTCAACTATACGCATATATCTATTAAAGTTTGACTGCACAGATGGCGTAGTGGTTACGATACCGAACTTCCGTGCCAGTGCCGTAGGTTCAACTCCTACGCAGGATAATACTCTATGCGATTGACAGGGTTGTTCTGAGTCTGGGTGTAATTTGTTTGCGTTAATTGTATATTTGTAAAGTCCCCTGCAATACAAGGATTATTTTCTTAGTGCAGAGTAGTCTTTTAAAAAAAAAGTCTTTTTTAAAAAAGAGCTAAGGATATCATCATACCTTTTTTGTGAGCGACTTAACAAATTTACATTTCACGGATACAAATTACTATCAAACTCAAAACAACAATCTGTTAATTGCAAAAAGTATTGTTCTGCGCGGTTTTCGTCCCTGCGACATATGGTACTGTAGGTCGTTTTAACCACTACGCCATCTACGAATTTTGATTATTGACTAATTAACCGGGGGCTCAATTGGGTGTGTTTGAGTTTTGTATTGGTAGGCAGCAAGCTAGCTATACCCTTGGTATTGCAAAGATCCATGGGCGGTCACACTTACCATCAATATACTGCTTGCTCGTTTGCCACCATACAAAAAAAAATATCAACATATAAGCCAAACTACTGGGTTTTTACTTTTTCTCATTCCATATAGATCCAGTAGAGCAATCTGTTGCTGGCCAATTACTGAGCCTCTTTTCAGTAAAAGAATTCGTCATCATCTTTAAATATTTCGCCATCCGTTGTTGCAAAGATATCTACAATCTCCCATACTTCGCCAAAAAGTTTGATCTTAAGTCACTCGCAACTTTTCAACAACCTTCAAGTCATCGGTCCACATTATGGGAGAGCGTCATACACTTCGTTGTCCGATACGTGGTGGCCACTCGAGAACCTCATTTCGCCATGGTTTTTGGTTTGACAAGCGATGTGGTCTGCTCAATGCCATTTCAGCGGGATAATTCTTCGTGATATATCGGTTATACCTGTTTTTCAGCGGTTTTTCAGTATTTCAGATCCTATCTCGCTGAAAAATCCCGAGCATAGTCCGCTCAATAATACGCTGAGGGACTTTCGACATTCAGACACATTTAGGATCAACAGAAATTAGCCTACTACAAAATGACTTATTCATTTCATAGAACTATATTACTTTCTTTAAATCCTTCATCGATTTTTCGGTGCTCACCATTTTATTCCCACACTGATACCATGTGGACAAAACTACTAACATCTACTAGGACAGCGAAAATTTGCAGATCAGTTTCTTAGTTTTTCATGAGCACAGAGGAGCGATGTTTTTTAAATTCAATATCCTAACGTGATGAAAATGAAGACGAAAATTTGTATAGGAAATTGTCTTTTGAGTGATTTAACAATTGCGATTTATGGCGTTTTAAAAGTCCTTATTTTTCTTATTTTTGTTTTTCTTTTATTAGTCTTCTGATATGAGCTATTGTCGCCAGCTTTAAGTTACAGTTTTCTTTACAAATTTATAAATTTCCTTATTATCTTAGTTTCAAATTTGTCATTAAGCGTCAGTAAGTCAAATTATGTGTGACGGAGTAAGAATACTATTCACCATCCCCTATCTTACCCGTGGGTACGAGACGACTAAGGGATATCAAACGCATATAACATCTATGCAAGAGAAGGAAAACTCGAAACAAAATCCTATACCAACACGTCTGACCAGCGCAGTATAGTAGATTAATTTCCCTCCCATTACGGAGGAGGCCCGAGCCCAACATTGGGACATTTATGGCCTGTGTTGAAGTCAAATTATCGCCTTGTATTCAAGGCGATGGTTCATATGAGCACACTGTTAATTGATACTTTCTGGACATTTTGATGGCAAATAAAAACACTTGTTAAGCACTTTTATATCATAATCACTAATGCCTAGTAGTTCCTCCGCATTACATTATATAAAAACTCATCATAATTATTATACTTGTTATATTAAACAAGTTAAAACACTAAGCTAAAATTAATTGATAAAATAACAATAAATTAATACTCATTAGTGATGGATACCCATCATTGCCACCGACCACCGCATGACGCTTGAACGTTCCCGTTCTATTTAGATACAATGATGTAAAATAAAAGATCGTCTTTCCTTCTTGACATGTAGTGGATATATGTTATTATTCTTTTGAATTAAAATTGTAATGTAAAAGAAGCTGCAGATATCAACTAATATGTACATTAAAATGAAAATTTGTTGACACATTTTGTACAACTCACAGTTCACACCCTCATACATATTATAATTGGATTGCAAATCACGCTATTGGACACTGATTTCAGTTAACCCATTTCGTCACTGTATTGAATATAAAATCAATTTTTAGTTAACGGTTAGAAAATGTAAATGAAATTCGTAACAATTATTGCTTGAGAACTTTTATGTAACTTAATAACACTTTTTATTAAGTGTATGCAATTTATTTATAAATGCCCAAACATAATTGTTGTTGTAATGGCGAACTTAATTTGCAGTGTATCATCATCCTTGCCTTTATCCCGGGGTATCATATAAAACTAAGAACGTAAGGCAATAAACTATATAATAAGAAAATTACACGATTAGAAAAACTATTTATACGGATTTATTGGCGTTTTTTTTTAATTGCCCGACGTTTCGAACACTTTACATCGTTCAAGGTCACGGGAGACTAAGGTGTTTCACATTCAATAAATCCTCGTGATTACAAAGATTTATATATACCCGCTACAGCATCAGTTTTGGAATTTCTAATTACATTTTTGATACAAACTCATTGCCTGTACAAAAAGATAATGAAAAATGTGGCTCAAAACTTAATAACTAAAACTGTAAGCAGATAGATATAAACCTGTAATAATGATGACTTGTTGGACTTGTTGAGACAGTTTAGTCCTCCCGTGACCCTAAAAGCTGTAAACTATCCGAATTAACGATGTATGGTGATGACGAAAACTACTTAACTTTGTGATAACTGCCAGTGTATTATAAGTAATATAATATGTAGAGTTTTTATTATCCAGGCTGGTGTCGTACCATAATACTCATCATCATTCTCCTACTCTTATCCCAATTACTTGGGGTCGATACAATATATACTCTTCTTTCATAGTACATATTGTAAAAGTTATTGGCAATAGTTTGATGACCGGACGCCTGCCAGACGTCAAACGTCTTTTGGAATGTAATTGTTGACCAAACGGCATCAGATGGAGTTGGCCCAGGTCGTTATAAGGCTATTAGTCGTCTTTTACGATATCCACGAGCAAAGTAAGGATTGGTAGTATTCGTATCCGCTACCACACAGCTAGTAGAAACCATAACACTCATAATAGACTTAAAAAAAAAAGATAATGCATACTCAGCAACGGATCAATATTCTTAGCATTCCTCAAAATATTCACTACCAAAGCAGATTTTAGGGTGATCTCATATTACCTGCGCCTGATACCGCCCTAACCGAGGCTTCGGGTGATCGGACCGGGGAATTGTCCGGTCACCCGACGTGAGGCCACTGCGTGAGGACGACGCCCCGACGGCGAAAGCTGTCAGGGCGTCGACAGGAGAGGAGCCCGAGAGGGCATACCGCCGAGCGGGCCACCGAAGACAAAAATCGGGTACCGGTGGCCCGCTCGCACGGCGAAGAAGAGGTGCTTGCAGGGTGGGTCAATGGGGTTGCGCGCCGCCTCTTCCGTCACCCCGGACCGACTTGGCGGGGTGCGACGTCCATGGCAAACCGCAAAAAAAAAGGGGTGATCTCATATTAAAAATAAAATAACTGACACTGGGGGTTTTTATTTTTTTTTATTACCTATGGTGGCAAATGAGCAAGCAGCACACCTGATGGTAAGTGATACTGCTGCACGTAGACCATAGCAACACCAGAGGTACAGCCAGTCCGTTGCCTACCTTGAAGAAAGTGCTCTTCTTAAACCTCGTTTGAAGAAGGACATGTCATGGGGTCGACGCAGTATACACTTCTATCGTATATATTATAGTCACTATAGCTCATAATAGGAAAATGTACCTACTATACCACGCTGGTCAGACGTGTTGGTATAGGGTTTTGTTTCGAGTTTTCCTTCTCTTGCATAGATGTAATATGCCTTTTATATCTCTTAGTCGTATCTTACGATCACCCATGGGTGAGATAGTGGGTGGTGAATTGTATTCTTACTACGTCACCACACGGATAACATATTGCAATAGTTATTAGCAACGATTTTACGTGCAGCCGCCTGTTAACCCTCCTTGGAAATTTAATTATTGACCAAACCCCATCAAATATTGTTGATCAAGGTAAATATAAAGCTTTTAGTCGTTTTTTACGACAGCCACAAGCATTGTAAGGGTTGGTAGTATTCGTAACCGCTACCACACAGCTCAACTGACATTAATTTAATAAACCTTGGTATCACTGGGGACTTTAAATATACAATTAATGTATTAAATATTATTAATTTCGTTTAAACTTAGAACGATCATGTGAATCACATAAAAATTCCTCGTGTCGGTTATACATAGTTTAACGTGTTTTTTTATCGCTTGTGGTGGCAAACGAGCAAGCAGTACACCTGATGGTAAATGTTCCTGCCGCCCATGGACCTTTGTAATACCAAGGCTATATAGCTAGGCCGCTGCCTACCATTACAATCCCCAAACCTACCCAGTTGGGCTTCAGGCTCTCTCGCTTACCGAACGAAGCGCAATAACACATTGTCATTACTCAGACGTCGATCTTCTGCGAGAGTGTGGTACTACCCTGAATGGATCGGCCCACGGCTGTAGACAACTGTCAACAGCGTGGTCCTACCACTTTTAAATATTATGGCAGAGTACAAAAATATAAAGACCACCACAAAACATTAATAGCATTCAATCAAAATATATTTATTCAACTGCATTGTATTAGTAACAGGGCAGTTACAGTTTAGATAAATTAATATACTGGCAAATATCGTTAAAACTCTGTTAGTTGAAGCTTACCCAATTCAATGTTATATTCACGCGAAACATGATTTGTACATTTTGTTTGTCAAGTCTGATGTCAATTAGTTATAGTGCTGAAGTTATGTCATACAGTCTTTGACGAAAAAAATTCATATAAACTCTAAAATTTTTAGTCTTTAATAAAAAGAAAAGGAATACTTATCTCTTTTTTTTTGTTATTTTAAACTGAATTAATTTAATTAATTTAGCTGTGTGGTAGCGGCTACGAATACTACCAACCCTTACTTTGCTCGTGATGTCGTAAAAGACGACTAAGAGCCTTATAACGAACTAGGCCAACTCCATCTGATGCCGTTTGGTCAACAATTACATACCCAAAGAGGGTTGACGTCTGGCAGACGGCCGGTCATAAAACTATTGCCAATAACTTTTACAATATGTACAATGAAACACGAGTACATATTGTATTGACCCCAAGTAATTGGGATAAGAGTAGGAGAATGATGATGATGTTATTTTAAACTGACTCATTTACATGGCTATTTAATATTTAAACCTGGTTCATCATCATTTCAGCTCATATACATCCCAGTGCTGGGCTAGAGCTTCCTTAATAATGAGAGGAAAATTGACCAGCCTTACTACACTGGTCAGATGTTTTAATATAGCGTTTCATTTTGAATTTTCCTTCTCTCGTATAGATATTATTAAATTATATCCCTTAGCCGTGTTTTGCGACACCCACAGACAAGATAGGAGATGCTGAATTGTATTCTTACTCTGTCATCACACGTATTTTGAAACATTTAGTTTATTCTGGTATGATATTATTATTATAACGTAGAAAATAGTTTTATTTGTTCTTCAACAGGAAGATTCGAAATGATTCTTGGACAATCCCAGTTTACATTACGTTACAATGTTCCTTCTATGTTAACATCTCAGACAGCAACTGTGAATTTTATCTTGACACTGCACTCAGAATTGTTGATACCAAACACATTAGCTTTTTAATACATACATACATAGCTTCACGCCTGTTTCCCAGAGGGGTAAGCAGAGACTACGGATTGCCACAAACCACGATTCGGTTATACCTCCATCGCTTAATTCACACTCATCACAGTCTTCATGCATGCTCTACGTTTACGCGTACTCTTAATCTGACCTTTCGCCAACACATCTTCAACTTGATCCAGAAAAGTGCGACGTGGTCTTCCCCTTGTAATCGTCCCACTCACACTCGCTGTGTATACTTGCTTAATCAACCTTTCTTCTCTCATTCTTTCCACGTGTACAAACTACCTCAGCATACCCTTTTTTATCTTCGTCGCTACATCTTCATTCACAACATAGCGCTCTCTTATAACACTATTCCTAATTTTACCTTTCAGACTTACATCACGCAAACTACGAAGAGCTCTCATCTCTGCAGCATTTATTTATTCTAGTTTTATGTCTTCTCTGCTAAATCTAACTTTCACTGCCATACATAAGCTTCTTAATAAAGTTTATAAATATTATAATAAAATTGTTTGCATTTCATATATATTATGCTACCAATATATATAGTACCCGGCAATAAATATTGCATACCGAAATGGCTCCGCAGTGTTGTCTCTATCGCACACTACCAATGCGAAGTTTGTCAGTATCTACGCAAATACGAAAGAAAAAAATCTATAGAGTTGTTCAAACTGCAACAGTTTAGAAAAAAAAAAGTTTGTAGAATAGATATATTTTATTTAATAACAAAAATTCATAATTGTTTTAACAGCTCATAATAGTGCTTCGTACGACGTCACTCAGGTATTGTGCAAAAGAGACAACGCTCCACAGAGCCAAAATTAGTCAATTAGGTATCTCTTTTCAATGTTCGTTGTGCAATATTTATAGCCGAATGTAGTCTATATAATGTCTGCATGTGGTGAAGGTTAAAGAGTGGAATGTATAGTTACCCCTTATTTTCTCTTAAGAGTCGTAATAAGTGAAAGAATCAGCAGAAAAATTTAAGCAATTGCCTGGGAAACCTGGTGATTATAGAATTATCCTTCCTTGTAAACTTACACTAACAATGAATATCGAAATGCTGATGAACATAACATATAATACTCACCTACACATACATCGTGAAAATAGTATGTCTCAAGACTAACGATTTTTTTTTAATTTTATTATCATTTAATATTATTATATATTTAATAGTATATAAATGATATGGAGTAAGAATAACAATTCACCACTCTTTTCTTGTCTTTTTTTTTATTGGTGGGCTATGGATGCGTCTCGCCCCGCCGAATCGGTCCGGGGTGACGGCAAGGCGGCGCGTGACCCCATAGACCCACCGTAAAATCCTCTCTCATCGCCGTGCGAGCGGGCCACCGGTACCCGATTTTTGACTTCAGTGGCCCGCCCGGCGGTTTACCCTCGCGGGTTCCTCTCGTCGACGCCCCGACAGATTTCGCCGTCTGGGCGTCGCCCTCACGCGGTGGCCTCACGTCGGGTGACCGGACAATTCCCCGGTCCGATCACCCGAGGCCTCGGTTAGGGCGGCATCAGGCGCAGATATTCGCGCCTGCGCCGCCCCGGCCGCTGACGGCGGTCCGGGTCGCGGGAATCCTCCCGGACTCGTTCCGCTGCCTCCTTCCGCGAGATGACAGCCTCGCAGAAGGCGGCGACCGCGTCCCAGCTCCTGACGCTGTCGACCATCGCCCTCGCGACAGCCGGCAGCGTCAGGTTTTCTTGCCTGTGAATGTCGTAAAAAGCGACGAGAGAAGGAAACCTCTAAATGAAACAGGGGTTTATTTAGAGGTTTGCTAACCTAATACTAAACTAAGACTAATCTATTTGACCAACGTAGATAGATAGGTCAATTACCGTCCTATTGTTGAGGAGTATTCAGCCCAGTGAAGCGTATATGAGCTGAGACGATAACGTACCGCAACATTAAACCAAACACTGTGAGACTAGATGCATTTAAATTTATTCACAGATGTATTATGAGTTTATGACTGAGTCCGTGAGGTGATAGAATTTAAATATAGCGCGTTGCCGTCCTTTCAATTTGTCGCAGCATTTATAAAAAAGAACTAGAGTAGGCTGGAGAACTAAGAAACAACTAGGATCAAAATAGGGCACACATAAGTAAGCAAATATCATCACTATAAGAGAGTATTTGATCAGTTTGATACTTATAATAAACCAATTTATAGGGTTGAGATAAATAAGAAGATGTCACGAATAAACTATATGTATAAAATTATATGCTCATAGAACAAAATCACTAAAAGTTTAACTTATCGAACACAAACATTAAAATGTTCAAACATATCAAATGTGGTTTCGAACGGTCTCGAAATGCAATATCGTACAATGTTGATACAGGGTGTTTAATTATGGGATCATCTAAAAGCTTGACGGCCCTGATCCACACGCGTTGATAAATCACACGAATATAAACACAGAGGTGGGATTTACGTTTGTCCTTCAAACACGAGGCCCATGAATACATCTTAAAATGTACCGCTTGACGTCAATCACCGTATTTGAATCTCGTACATCGTAACAAAATTCCTTTCGGTTCTTTACTATCTAAATTAAGGCTAATTAAACTGTAAACAAAATTAAATTAAAGAATCTCGAGTTATATTCATCATTTTCATTCTTTATAAATTTTATTTTGGAAAGCAGCGCATACATTATATGCATAAGAATAATATAATTATATGAATTTTAACAGAGGTGTGACTGATAAAAAAAAACGCATTGTGCACTTTTAGGCAAATTTATATTACATTTAACGTGCGCGCTTACCATACATAATGTTTTAGTGGATATTTTAGTAGTAAATAACGGATTTTATCTATTAGCATTTTCACGTCCACTATTATACTTAATATGCCGTGTTTCTATGTAATAGATACTTAGCCACATTAGAATATTCATCAAATTAGTATCGTTTATTAATAGTTACTGTTAGACCTTTTTTTTTTTTTTTTTTTTTGGTGGACTATGGATTAGCCTCGCCCCGCCAAATCGGCCCGGGGTGACGGAGAAGGCGGCGCGTGACCCCATAGACCCACCGTAAAACTCCTCTCTCTTCGCCGTGCGAGCGGGTCACCGGGACCCGATTTTTAACTTCGGTGGCCTAGTTACTGTTAGTCCTCAAGATGGAGTAATGTTTTAATCGCCACGTTTAACAAGTGACTACCAAAACGGGCTGTTAGATCCCAGAATTCGGGAGTTATAATAAACCAATTTTGAGGATTGCACAAACTATATTTTTATTTCCTTCCGTATGGTGACGGATTAGACGACTGCATGTAGCGGAGATGCGAATGTTGAGATGGATGTGTGGTGTGACGAGATTAGATAAAATAAGAAATGAGCATATAAGAGGAAGTTTGAAAGTTGCGCCAGTGACGGAAAAGTTAAGGAGTGAAAGGTTAACATGGTATGGACATGTGATGAGACGGGATGAAAGAAATGTTGTGAGGAAAGTTTTAAATATGAATGTTGAAGGCTTTAGGGGTAAAGGAAGACCAAAGAAAAGATGGATGGACTGCGTGAGGTAGGACATGGATAGACAGGCAGTGACTGCAGAGATGACGTCTGATAGGACTGTATGGAGGAAGATGACATATTGCGTCGACCCCAAGTAATTGGGATAAGAGCAAGATGATGATGTATGGTGACGGATTAAGAATACAATTCACCACCCCCTATCTTACTCGTGGATGATCGTAAGAGGCGGCTAAGAGATATAAAATGCATATAACATCTAGGTATGCAAGAGACGGAAAACTCGAAACAAAACCCTATACCAACACCTCTGACCAGCGTGGTATAGTAGGTAAATTTCCCTCCCATTATGGAGGAGGCTCGAGCCCAACAGTGAGACATATGAGCTGAGATAATGATGATATTTTTATTATTAAATGTTTTATTATTATTATAAAATTTATCACAACTTTTGGTTACGCTGGCGACTCTAATAAAGAGTAGAAAAGTCTGGGAGACTGTGACTCTATTGTCCTTACCTTAGGCCAGACCGGCAGACAGAAATCACATCCATTGCTGCCTACAATTAGGTGGAGAATTATACTCTAATGTTTTTTTTATTGCTTTTGGTGGCAAACGAGCAAGCATTACACCTGATCGTAAGTGTTACTGCCGCCCATGGGTAGGCTTAGGCCGCTGCCTGCCAATAAAATCCCCACACCTACCAGTTGGGCTGCCGGCTCTCTCGCTCACCGAACAAAGCGCAATAGCACATTGCCATAGACCTGTACAATACTAGCGGTACAGCCGCCGCTGCCTGCCAATTAATATCCCAAGCTCAACCAGAAAAATAAGCTATTGGCTCTTTCACTCATCGAACGAAGCACTTTGCCAATGCTCAGACGTCGATTTTCTGCGAAAGTGTGATATTTACTAACCATCACGGACCGGCCTGCGATTTTAGATAGAAAACTGTCAACAATCCTGGTCCTGCCACTACGATTATTGAAATATGATTCAAAAAGCTAGTGATTGCTGATCTGCTTATTCGTATTGACCTTAATCTGTGAATATAGTAGGTCAAGAAAATACTATTAGAAATAGATATGTAATTGGTGTTACAAATATCGGAAAAGTGAGTTTTTTTTTTGTTCCTTATGATGGCAAACGAGCAGGCAGCACACCTGATGGTAAGTGTCACTACCGCCTATGGACCTTTGCAATAACAAGGGTAGTAGAGCTTAGGCCGCTGCCTACCAATAAAATCCCCAAACCCACCCAGTTGGGCTTCCGGCTCTCTCGCTCACCGAACAAAGCGCAATAGCACATTGTCATTATTCAGACGTCGATCTTCTGCGAGAGTGTGATACTACCCCGGACGGACCGGCCCGCGACTGCATACAGGAAACTGTCAACAGCGTGGTCCTACCACTATTGAAAGTGAGTATTGTCAATGGATCAAAAACTGCATGAAGGATCATTATCGTCATTAACCTTTACCATAGAACGCCACATGATCATTAATTGGAGGGTTTATTGCTATAATCAACATATTTGACAAGCGTATAGGCGATCATAGTAAGGTGTTATATGCTTCCCAGGAAAACGCTCCTACTCATTCCCTTTATGATGCCTCAGACGATTTTTACGATTCCCTCGAGCAAATAAGAGGTACCTAGATACAATTAGAATAGTATTTTTGTTCCATGTTTCATGCGTCCAATTTGGAACGATAGGTTTCTTCAAAATAGATAGTAGTTAACCCATTACAATATGTTGTCAAAATAATATATACCTAAAAATAATTTCCGTGTGGTAACAGAGTAGGAATACAATTCATCACCCCCTATCTTACCTGTAAGTGATCGTAAGAGACGACTAAGGGATATAAAACGCATATAACATCTATGTGAGAGAAGGAAACCTCGAAACATAACCCTATACCAACACTTCTGACCAGCGCGTTATAGTAGGTCAATTACCCTCCCATTATGGAGGAGGCTTCAGCCCAACAGTGGGATATATATGAGCTGAGATGATGATGACGATATAGATTTATTTTGATATATCCGTCTCTAATTTAGTTAGGTATCTTGTCTGTCTTTTAAGGCACACGTAAGATTTTGAAGCGTTTTTTTCTCACCATTATATGATTAATACATAGCATAAAGTTATTTAAAAAGCAGTACGTAATCGATCGACTTAAGTTATATTATGCAGTAAGTAAATCGGTCGGACAGTTATTTTTTTTTTTGTAGACAATATGAATTATATAGGTACTAAAGTTAAACTTTACAAACGTCTACCAAACCATCATCATCATTTTTATATCAGCTTCTATGCGTCCCAATACCGGGCTCGAGCCTCCTCCACAATAACATGGAATTTGACCTCCTCTATGCCACACCGGTCAAGCAGACTGATGATGGTTTTATTTTGAGGAGGATAATATATACATATCGTAATCCTAAGTCGTCTTTTACTATACGCACAAATAAAATATTGGACGGTGAATTGTATTATTACTCCATCATTACACCAAACATTTCTCACCGTGCTATTTTTTTTTTACAAACGAACAAGCAGCACACTAGATCTTAAGTGTCACTGCCGCCTTACGACCTTTTCAATACTACAGCTAGGCCGCTGTCTATCAATAAAAACCCTAGAGCCATCCAGAAAATTTGGGCTGCCAGCTCTCTCGCTCGCAGAACAAAGCGCAACAACACGCTGCTACTGCTAAGACGTGAATTTCTGTAAGGGTGTAGTACTACCTCGGCAGGACCAGCCCGCGGTTACAAACAGCAAACTGACAAAAGTTTGGCCCTTCTTTTATTTTCTTGCGGTGGACTATGGAGGTGCTCGTGCCCCGCCAAATTGGTCCGGGGCGATGGAAAAGGCGACGCGCAACCCCATAGAACCACCCTACAAGCATTTCTCTTCGCCGTGCGAGCGGCCCGCCGGTACCCGATCTTTGTCTTCGGTGGCACAACAGTGGGGCCCTGCCATTATTATTCATATAACTGAATTTATATAACTAAAGATGACTCATAACTTACTCAAGATTTCTCACAGCGTATGGTATCTATTATCTCTTAACATTTTTGCATTTAGCCTTTAATAAACGTAGTGCAAGCAGAGCCTAAATCGTTAGTTGCTCATTATTCCCGCGACAATGGTAGGCGGTGCGCAGTTAGGCATTAGAAAGCCTGAGCTTTCGCTAATGACATCCCGGCGCGCCTTATGTATACCGACACGGCGCATTTTACCGAATAACTCTTTGTTCACGAAACGCGCCGTTTAATTTACCTTTTTAAATGTACCAAGTTCTATAGATAATATACATATATACGATGCTACTATTGCGAGTATTTTGTGACAGTGAATGGGTAAATTTAACAAAAGCTTTTACTTAAAAATTACTATTTATATGTTCTTTACGTAGATTATTCGGCCAGTGGAATATAAAATTTAGCTACGAACATATTATTAAGGAATAAAAATATAATTTACTAATCTATATCTCGACCTTGGATATAAAATACGAGTAAGGGCATATAATATACATATATAACATTTATGCAAGAGTAGGAAAAAAACGAAATATAACTCTATAGGAACCGGTCTGACCAGCGTCATTTAGTAAATCAATTTCATTTCTATATTAAGATTTCTATTTTCACAGGTTTCTTTGAATCCTAGTAAGGAGAACAGAACTGCACCCATTCAAATTGAAAAAAACTGTAGTTATTTTACCATATTATACAAACTGTACTACATACATAAAAAGCAATGAAGTTTTATTTTATTTTTTTATTAAAAGAGGATCGAGCCCTGCAGTGGGACGTAGGAGTACCTACCTACTATATTTATTGTATAAATTTATGAAGTGATCTAAATGTTTACCTTATAAAGGGCTCAAAGTCGCTCAGCGTGCTAATGTAACAGCCTGACAGCTATATCTACTTAATATTTCTCTACATATCAAGAGAAATATTGAGTATCGAGAAGGTATAAGAAATATGTAGTAATACGAGAATGAGGAAAGCTATAGAAGGACGGGTGTAATCAACAGAGCCCGAGGAATTGTCAGGTTGAAACAATATTGGAAAAGAAAGGTTCTCCAGTGATGACCACAAATGTAGGACGATGTAGTGCAAGACTACCTCCCACTAGGTGAAATGATTACATCATAAAAATCCCTGGTAGTGATTGGCTAGTAGCACGGGACCGTTCTCAGTAGTACTTATTTACGTGGACATAGGTCCAACAGAGGATGTCTACGGGCTGATAAATTAATGAATGAGTAGATCCTATTATAGTCCTGACATTCATTCGCTAATTTTGGTTTTCATATTTTATTTACTTATCTTTTCATTTAATTTATCTGATTTATGTTGTTAAATATAGTAACACGAAAAAAAAAGCATAAAACTTATGGGAAGAATAGGTAATTTTAAAATATTTCATCTTTATATTAATTAGACGATTTTAATATTGAGAAAATCACAAGCTCCTAATTAAGAGAGTCTAGGTATTTCATTAGACAAAATTACTCATTCGATGTGCTTATTGTTACCTAAATATTTCGTCATAAAATATTATTTAGTAGATAGTACATTAAAAATATAAAACATCGCTAATCTGTTTATGCTAGCTTACTAAAAAATATTAGTTACAAATAATAACGTAAAAAATTGATTGATGAGTTTGAAATTGATTTTATTACTTACGTTACATTACGCATATCTATGTATAACTAAATTTATGTAAAAAAACAAAACTTTTAATAATATCGGTAATCTGATAAAGGTTCATAGTATACAAACTATAAATTACCAATTCATTACTAATGGGTCATTACTTTAAAAAGGATATATTATTAATATAGGAATGAAAATTGTAGATACAAGTAAATAAAAAGAATTGCATTTAATATAAAAAATGAGGGCGTAATAAATTAAAACCTTTAACGGCAGAAACATTTACGGCAGCTGAGAGCAGTCATTATAAACCGTGCAACGCCATCTATCAATCTATTGGAGTACTACATTTGCTGCGTTTATCTGTACCAGTGGGACGTGTTAAATGCAACGGCCGACAAAACCGAACTCGCGTCAATATTGACACAAAATCCCATAATTTCGACCGCAACGCACACAATAGATTTATAAGATAAACACGGAGTAAAATGTCTGTAAATAGGATTGACAACATTTTAATATATGGTCTTGTATTTACTTTGGGTTGGTTCGTTCTCTGTTATGCCTACATGCGTTAATGCTGTACCGTGAAATCATTGTTTTTTATAGCTTGAGGAGATTAAATATGAATAAAGGACAAAGCGCCTGTGATCATATTGTATTTTTTTTCCTGCGCAGTTGACTTAGTAGGTAAGCTTGTGGGATTTTGGCGTTACAATTTCATGCCAAGTTAAGTAGGTAGATACTTTTAACGTATTCACGTTAAAATAAAGCTTTACTTTTTTACTTCCTCATTATTTTGTAGTTTAATACGTAGGTATAGATTACCAATTTATAATTATGTTATTTAATTTAATTACCTCATAAACCAAAACGATATTACAAAATGACCAATTGACGATATTGCCAAACTTGTAGAAAATCCATGAATACAGATGGCAGGAGGTCGTTCAATACATGAGATTATTATATTGATGAATGAATGATAACACAATATATAAATATATATTAATAGGTACTATCTTATATTTACGAAAGACATACATACATACATATCATCACGCCATATCCCTTGCAGGGTAGGCAGAGAGAACAGAGTGCCAGAGAACTCTATCCTTGCATACTTCACTCGCTTCCTCAACATTCATAATTCTCTTCATACACGCTTGCCGGTTTCGGAGACTCTTGAATCCATATATACAAAAATATATATATATATATATATATATATATATACGAAAGATATGCCATTTAATGACCAACGATAGCATTCCAAAAAAGTTTGATATCACGTTTGGACTTAAACTTAGCCAAGATCTTTGCAGTATGCTCGGGGTCTCTTTCTCTAAGTACAATTGTATAAAGAAGTAAAATAAAGCACCGATCCCATTGAATAATATATTAGAATATATATGTTTCAATCATTGCTACCTTCGGTCACGCAACAGATGCCGCAGCGCAATAATAAAATGACCGTCATGAAGATAACATACTACCGTCATTTGTCGGTCCATTTAATTAATTGTAAGCATTGCTAGGAAAGTTTTAAGTATAAATGTCTTTAGAGGCAGAGGTAATTCAAAGTATCTATGGATTGTATGAATTTTTAAAATTGTTAAAAAAATCAATAGATACAGAGATAATTATGTACTTTTGTTAAAAATATATTGAACAATATTTTATATAGTAACAGGTGGACTATGTTAAGTAGAGTTTATATTAAAGGTGAAGATAAGTCACCTGGTTAATTATTTATATATTTTTCGTGCGGTGACGGAGTAAGAATACAATTCACCACCCCCTATCTTACCCGTGGGTATCGTAAAAGACGATTAAGGGATATAAGACGCATATGGCATCAGTGCAAGAATAGGAAAACGCGAAACAAAACCCTATACCAACACGTCTGACCAGCGTGGTATAGTTGGTCAATTTCTCTCGCATTGTGAAGGAGGCCCGAGTCTAACAGTGGGACGTATGTGGGCTGAGGTACCGTGATGGTGATGATAATTATCTAAGTAAGTCATATCGAAAACGATTTATTTCGGGTTTTAGTATCGTAAATATTTAGTAATCTCCCATCGGCCATTCCCTTCCTATGAGGCTAAATAACAATCATTACGCTGGTCAGGCGTATTGATGAAAGCAGTTGATAGATAACAAGTCTCCAAGAGAGGCCTTCTATCCATTCTCATGGATGGTTCTTAGGAGAATGGATATTAACTCTAGATATTTGGAACTCTGCAGATTTTTAGAAAGGAAAACCAAGTTTTTTGACTCCCAAGTTTAAGTAGTGGTGACACATTGTATTAACTCATCATCGCACTTAAGTATATGCAACACTAAGATCAATTCAAAATCTTCGAAATAAATAAGTAGGTATATTCTACCATATGGTTGAATATTGTAACATATAATTGGATAGCAAAATGTCAATTATTAATTATTTTAAATCATTGGCGATAATTCATACAAAATAAAAACACTTTCAAAGAAATTTATAAAAAAAAAACGTTAAAAACTATATCGTTCAATACTAAAAATAATAAGGCAAATAAATATAATCTATTTTATACAATAATATGCTGATTTAATTGTGGACAACGTGTATATTTAGCATCTATTTCAAAACTGTCATCGCTCAAAGGATTGGGGTAAAAATGTCATTCAAGAGGCTTAGCAAGCTGGTTGTTGTCAAAAGAGTACACCTGAGTAAACCCGGTCAACATCAAAAATCAGATTTTGACAGTTTGTATTTACACAAGAATATTGACAAACATTTGAATGCAGGTAATCTTCAATAGGATATTAATGCATCTAATCCCGTAAAATGTACATGAAGCGCGTAACATTTGTAACAAAAAGCTATAAAGATTTTGTCATCGAACGTATTATGGTTAATAATTATTTCAGTTAATTTAATTTTGTGAATTTTGGAAGCGTGAGTTGGGTATGCAGAATAGAGCATGAAAGTAAAATTAATGCGGTCGAAATGCAATCTCTACGGCAAATCTGTGGAGTTAGGCTGACCGACCGCATTCGCAATGACGACGTAAGAGAGCGAGTAGGTATGTAAGAGAGTATTGGGTGTAAAGATGCGAAAGGGAATGCTCCGATGGTTCGGGCATGTGGAAAGAATGCCGAACGAACGTCTGGTTAAGAAGATATACAATGCGAAAGTGGAAGGATGTAGGTACCGGCGGAGACCGAGACTCACCTATCTAGACCAGATTGGTCACGCACTGAAAGAAGGTGGAATCAAGAGTCTCCGAAACCGACGAGCGTGTATGAAGAGAATTATGAATATTATTGAGTAAGCGAGTGAAGTATGCAAGGATAAAGTTCTCTGGCACTCTGTTCTCTCTGCCTACCCTGCAAGGGATATGGCGTGATGATATGTATATATATAATTTAATTTTGCAAAATTATATTCACTCATAACTGTTTAATAAATACATATTTCATATAAGTATGTTATATATATTATATGACAGCATTGACTCAGTTGGCTTTGACTGAGACCGCGTGAAAAATAATTAATTTGCATTATGTTAGTCTATGTAATGTAAATGTATTAAAATACCGTTTTAAAAGACGTTAAAATTATGATGTTTGCCACCTATTAAAATTCATTATAATTTTTATATCCATATTTGCTTAGAAATTAAAAAAAAGGTATACTTAAAATTATAATAAATTTAGTATATATATATATGTATATATATATGTATTTTTTTATATTTTTTATGGAAAGGTTTTGAAATTTGCTTATTATCATGGCCTACTATACCGTATTAATCCGACAGTATAATTATTTACTTTATTTCATATTTTTATTTCACATTTTAATATAATAGCCGTCTCTTAAGACTTTTTTGTTATATAGTAAGGTAAACGCTCAGTTCTTCATTACACGCACAAATTAAACATTAAAAAATTAAAAATAAATTATTTTCACCTTTTTCTTTTCGGTCCACGTACAGAAGATCCACTAATCGAGTCTTTTTCGAAATAAAAAGGTATTTGGCTTAATTATACCAAGTTGACTTTTTTCGTAACGAAAACGACGTAAGGAAACCCTTTATTGATATCCCCATCGGACAGACAATTGGATAGTGCCAGACTCACAGAGCAATCCCTATAGGGTGGCTGGTTCTGTAAGTCTATAGAGAGGTATACCTGGTCGCCCCGGTGGTCTGGCGAGATGATAGATTTGTTGAGTTTGGAAGAGCTGGAATATATCGAGATATACATAGAATTATCCTAAACCATGTCAAATTCATGATCTGTCAGCTCAAGTTTCAGTTTGTTTCTTCTTCTTCTTATATATTGGCAATCAGCTACATATACGAGCTATTGGTGCCAGTGTCAAGTTATAATTATTTTCACGTTTTTAGTCTTTCAAGTTAGTCATTGTCTAAGTCAAATTGTCGCCATCAACAGTGCTATGGCCACACTGTTAATGGTACCTATCTTGTGGGAATTTTGATGGAAAACGAAAACATTGTAAAGCACTTTTATATGATATTCACTACATCCCAGTAGTTCCGCCGCTTCATATTACATAAAATGCCATCAATATTGTCCAATGTAACACGTTAAAACACTAAGATATCGAATATAATACAAGAGCACCACATGACGTTTTCAAATGCCCGTCAAAAGTCGTTTCAGTTTGTTTTTACAAAAAGTATATAGTTTGTCAGTCATATCATAATTTAGAATTGTAAATAAAAATTTAGAATAGGTACGGAATAGGAATAATGTGTGACATTATCCATATATTATAGCACACTAGCTTTAAATTAGATGGATTGATACAGTCCTCCCCGTGAACGTTGTAAAGTGTTCGAAACGTCAGATATTAAAAAAACAAATACAAACGCTATAGAATCCGTAAAAATAGTTTTTATTTCAAATGTTTAATACTCGCTTTCCGTGTGGTGACGGAGTAAGAATATTATTCACCACCCCATATCTTACCCGTGGGTGATCGTACGAGACGACTAAGGGATATAAAACATATATAACATCTATGCGAGAGAAGAAAAACTCGAAACAAAACCCTATACCAACACATCTGACCAGCGCCGTATAGTAGGTTTATTTCCCTCCCATTACGGAGGAGGCCCGAGCCTCACAGTGGGACATTTATGGGCTGTGATGATATGATGATGAATACTCGCTTAAACATCAGAAATCATTATGGTACAGGCAGTTTCTGTAAATGAGGCATCAAATCCATTTTTGTCTGTTCAGAAATGAGTTTTTATGAATATAATACTTGGATTTTGGTGATTATAGATATTTTAAAGTAAAACAGTTGCATTTTATAACTACTTGAAGCCGGCATAGAAACAAATTTGAAGATCCAATTACGCTTGCCAAGTGCTTGCCAAGCACGATTGGGCCGGACTCCCAATACGTGCGGGTTCGAATCCCGCTTGTGACATCATTTTTTGCTTCGTAATCAGGTTTTTATAAATAATTAATCATATTAAATGCTAAATTTCAGTAATTTGAAATTTGAAGATAATTAATAAATCTAACACATTTACCTAAAAAGTGGTCAAATTGGTAACGCTTTGAATATTGATCAACATCATTCTCTTACTTTTATCCCAATTACTTGGGGTCGATACAATATGTACTCTATTTTCATAGTACATATTGTAAAAGTTATTGTCAATAGTTTTATGATCGGCCGCCTGCCAAACGTCAACCCTCATTGGGAATGTAATTGTTGACCAAACGGCATCAGATGGAGTTCGCTCAGGTTGTTATAAGACTCTTAGTCGTCTTTTACATCATCCACGAGCAAAGTAAGGTTTGGTAGTATTCGTAGGCTTTGAATATTGGTAATTATTTAAATATCACAATTGTAAGTATATAGCATTATTTGGACCCGTGGCTTATTTTTTATTGAAGTTTCGCGTTTTTAAATAATATAACTAATATTAACATTAGTTATGTAACGTATATTCTTTAACTGATTATTGAATACAATGAATGAGACGAAATAACCAGTTACAATAATTCATGTCACTGTGTTTGTACACGTTCAATGTTCAACAATGCACCGCGGCAAAGGGGTGATATTAAACTCAAAATCAATGCCAACTCCATTGTATGCACACCACGTCTGCCAGCAGGGGGAACTTTATGTCTTTTGCTTATACTAATAACACCACCCCTTAAAGGGTGGTCCTTTCGAATAGGGAGCATCCTAACTTTGTATGTTAATATAAACACTCGTGTAGGCCTTCCTTGCGAACATCACAGAATTCAATGTACTAAAAGCGTTATTATTACATAAGCAACCCCGCTGAAGGGTATTATTTAGTAAGGGCATGTTATGGTAGTCACTAAGCGGGTTATTATAACTAAGTAAGAATGTCTTTGTTGTAATTACAATATTAGAACTAGTCAAATTTCATAGCTTTGGAACGATATTTTTATTCAATTGCGACAGGCTTCTATCATCATCATCATTTCAGCTTATATATCTCCCACTGTTGGGCTCGAGCCTCCTCCTTAATGGGAGGGTAATTGACCTACTATACCACGCTGGTCAGACGTGTTGGTACAGGGTTTTGTTTCGAGATTTGCTTCTCTCGCATAGATGTTATTTGCGTTTAATATCTCTTAATCGTCTCGTACGATCACCCACGGGTAAGATAGGGGGTGGTGAATTGTATTCTTACTCCGTCACCACACGGAAAGGCTTCCATAATTATTATAAATTTAATTTTGTTGATACGCGATTGTTACGGACGTGAATTTATAAATAATTTATATTTTTAATAAATATAGTAAAGTATAGTATATTAGATAATAGTAGTAAAGTATAGTATTTATAATAAAGTATAACGAATATTGTAATTTTATAAATTTTGTATTACATTACTGAAATTTTTAGCATTTAATATGCTTAATTATTTATAAATACCCGATTACGAAACGAAAAATGAGCACGATTGGGCCGGATTCCCAATAGGTGCGGGTTCGAACCCCGCTTGTGACATCATTTTTCGTTTCGTAATCGGGTATTTTGTATTACATTTTTATTTTACAAGTGTGCATCTTTTAATAAATTTTCGAGAAAGCCGGAAGTCCAACTGAGGAGAGTTTGGGGTTTGTATTGGTAGGCAGCTGCCTAGCAATGCCCTTGGTAATCCAAAGGTCCATGAGCGGCAGTGACACTTACAATCAGATGTACTGTCTGCTCGTTTGCCACCATAAGCAATAAAAAAAAATAAGTTATACACTAACTATTAATATTATCCATGCTGCGTGGTAGCGGCTACGAATACTACTAACTCTTACTTTGCTCGTGGATGTCGTAAAAGACGAGTAAGAGCTTTATATCGACCTGGGCTAACTTCATCTGATGCCGTTTGGTCAACAATTATATTCCCAAGGAGGGTTGACGTCAGGCAGGTGGCCCGTTATAAAACCATTGCCAATAACTTTTACAATATGTAAGTATTATGAAAGAATAGTACATATTGTATCGACTCCAAGTAATTGGGATAAAATTAAGAGAATGATGTTGACCAATATTCAAAGCGTTACCAATTTGACCGCATTGCTTCACTTTTTAGATAAATGTGTTAGCTTTATTAATTAGCTTCAAATTAGTTTCCACACCGGCTTCAAGAGGTATAAAAGTCAAATTACTTGAAAATATCTATGATCATCAAATATAATAAAACTATTGCCGATAACTTTTGTAATATGTATGTACTCCTCGTACATATTGCGTCGACCCCAAGTAATTGGAATAAAAACAGAAGAATGATGATATTTTTATTATACATGTTGAGCAATCTTTTTCTTCTCTTCGTGGCTCATAATTATTCATCTAACTACATATCACTAATTAACGCTTCCTCTGTATTAGGAAGAGAATTTAACTTAGGTACTGTTACTCTAATACGTGACCAATCACTTATTGGTCACGTGCTGAAGAAAGGTGGAGTCAAGAATCACCGAAACCGTCGAGCGTGTATGAAGAGAATTATGAATGTTGAGGAAGCGAGTGAAGTATGCAAGGATAGAGTTCTCTGGTACTCTGTTCTCTCTGCCTACCCTGAAAGGGATATGGCGTGATGATATGTATGTATATATTACTCTAATGATTTCTGATGTTTTCGCGAGTATTACAAATTTGAAAATAAAACTATTTTTACGTATTCTATCGCGGACAAGAGTTCTTAGAACTAGAGGTCCTCCCGTGACCACCAAAGCTGTAGTGTTCGAAAAGTTGGCAAATTAAAAATCAAATACAAACGCGATAGAATCTGTAATAGTTTTATTTCAAATACTATTAGGGGAGAGGTGGCATGAAGAGGACATTTTTGTTGTAGTGGCTCTTGTGAATGCTCATTACAATATTTTAAACACTTTGAACCTGATTGAGAAACTTATATTCATCTTCTAATGAAATAAAAGTATATAATTGATATATCTTTATTCTTAGATACAAATTGACCCAATTTTTAAAAATGTATATATTGTCTCTTTCATAAATTAACGGTATTGAACGGAACACGATAATTTATGAATGGGACCGTACGTAATATTTATATAAAATCACATTATAACATATATAGCTAGTTCATGTTCATGTTTAAAAGTATTTTTAAGTCTTAAAGCCTGGTTATTTGATTACTTTAAAATATATCTCCCCAGGTATTATTCGTAAAATAAGTAATAGTGGCGCAACCAACGAAAACATAAAATAACGAATAATAAAAAAATTTAGAAGAATCACTTAAACATTATTAGTAGGTATATAATAATTTGCTGTTTTATAATTCTTCTCTTAAAGTAAATTATATATATTTTTGTCCAGCTACAATATTTCAATTTCGGAGTAAATTCTTCGTTCTCTAACGTACCTATCATTAATTGAAGCCGAATCAGTAACTACATTCGATATAGAATTTATTACATTACTACTATTTATACATTACTGCTTGCCAATTTCTGGTGAGTGTTCTTCTTTTATTGAGTCATTTTTTTTTTATTCTGTTGTCTTCTTTTTACTCTCTTCACTTTAGTCTTGTTTGGTCCCATACCTGTTAAAGAGCATTTAAAAGTTTGTTTTATATTTTAAATTGAGTTTAAATATATATAAAAATATTTAGTAATTACGAACTAGATTAGTGTAGACCTACTTATTTTACTTTTTCCTGAGGAATTAAAATACATGTTTATGAAAGGAACAGCTAAAAAGAGGATGTCCCATCTATAACCGTTTGTAGTGTCCCTTTCATAAATATCATATAAAAATTAAAACAACATTACAACCGATTACCAATAAATAAAAGTTTACTAACCTTTTGTTCTCGTATCTGCAGATAATTAATAGATTACAATCACCGGTAAAACAATACTTGTTGATTTATAACGTTTTACAAAGCATTTGCAAAGAATAATGAAAAAATTACCTTTGTGTGCTATTATAAACACTTGCATGCTGTCGCCATCCTTATAATGACAGGAGTGTGATGTTAGGTACAAATGGTTACCTTTCGGGGTTATCACAAATTAAAAATATTCTCGCCTCAGAACGTTTCTTAGTTCACGGAATATTTGACTTATCCCTTTCAATACGTGTCCCTTTCATGCCACCTCTCCCCTACTTTCTTCTTTCTTTGTTCTTCTTATTCCGTGTGGTGCCGGAGTAAGAATACTATTCACCACCCCATATCTTACCCGTGGGTGATCGTATGAGACGACTAAGGGATATAAAACGCATATAACATATATGCGAGAGAAGGAAAACTCGAAGCAAAACTCTATACCAACACGTCTGACCAGCGCGGTATAGTAGATTAATTTCTCTCCAATTACGGAGGAAGCCCGAGCCCAACAATGGGACATATATGGGCTGTGATGATGTTGATGATGATTACTTTCTTAATCGAATGGACGTGCTATTCCATATTTATCATACTGTTTTGTCATTAATTTTAATATCAGTTTTCCTTCTCATAGAAATATACTTTTTCTATAATATATTTATATACCAAAGGAAGCAGTGAAGACGGATTGAATATATAATTTAGATATACCTATTATTTCAATATAATATAATGTTATATGTAAATTAAGAATTTTCAGTATAATATAATTAGATTTTGCCGTATGATGACGCAGTAATAATGCAATTTAACAACTTATATGTTCCCCGTGACACCTAGTCATAAAAGATGTCTAAGACATACCTATAATATGCATAAACCTCGGCAAGAGAAGGAATAGAATCAAATCCTATACTATTCCGTCTAGATTAGGGCGTTATACAAATCTACTAGCTAGAGTATAGCGATCTAGAGTCCAGAGTAGGGCGGTTCACCGAAGACAAAGATCGGGTACCGGTGGCCCGCTCGCACGGCGAAGAGAGGAGTTAGCATGGTGGGTCTATGGGGTCACGCGCCGTCTCTTCCGTCACCCCGGACCGATTTGGCGGGGCGAGCCGCATCCATAGTCCACGGCAAAAAAAGAGTAGGGCGGTTAAGAGTAGGTCGATGTCGCTCATATTATGAAGCAGACCCCAGCCCAGTAATGGGACGTATATCAGTTGGGACGAGGATATTTTTTTTACATATATGGAAAGAAAATGTGATATAACACCCAATCCATCTGAGTAGTGCAAGATTTTTAAGCATTTTTGGACCCCTTAAAGATGACGTAGACTGGATCTATAAATCGGTTATATTAACATTTGCTCAGCTCATCATCATCATCGTCTCTGCTCATATATATCCCACTACTCAGCTTATGCTCAAGAAAATATGTATTTTTATCTACAATTTTTATTAAAGATTAAGAATAAAAATGATATGATTTAAACAATAGGACGTCTTACTAAAAGTGCTAACTCTGACGTATTATAAAAATGCTATAAGTACATTAAACGTTAAATAAAAACAAAGAGAAAAGTCATAAATGAAACTAAAGTAAGACGAGCGAATGAAAATATTCCTTGTTCTAACGCGGAACGGAAACTGGTTTTGTCTACATCGAATACAAAATTCTTTTTCGTTTCATGTAAATATAGAGCGGAACAAACTCGAAACGACGACGAATTCGTAGTCAGCTTGGTAGAAGAACGTTGCGAGCAAGATTCACCGTTCACTTACATGTGTCCGGGGCGGAGAGGGAGGGGGCGTCGCGACGCTGGGTGGACACGTGTCTTGTAACCTCCTCCTCGCTCCTTTCTTGTGATAAGGATGTCCTAGTTGAGCCGTCAGTGTTATATTTGACTACCCACCCAGCACCCACTTAAATTTGTATGCACATTATACATGAGACGTGTCAACCGATCATCTTTACGTCGCTAACACTTCAAAGCGAGACTGTAAACACAACTAAGTCATAGGCCGTATTTGTCGGGTGACCTTGCGGAAATTTATTTCATACTATAAATTGATCGATAACTACTTATGAATACTTCTTTTTTCTTTCTAATAACTAGCTTAGTAAAGAGACTAACATCTTATGAGACAGTGATCTCGCATTCGGTAGTTTCTAACTTAAATATGTATGAAATTATGTATGAAAAAAAAATGTTTTAATGGAACTTGCATGTGTGAAAGTGTTATAAAAAATATACCTACTAGAATATATATGAAATCCGTGACTCGAAAGGTCTTTGAGCCGCCATGACCATTTAAGACGATCAAAATGAAGATATAGGTATTATTCTATAATCTAAACTCATCCAAGAATGTAGGAAAAAGAGGTTGAATATAGTCTACCCGCAATGGAATAAAATCAAAATAGTTCAAATTAATTTCAAAATTCCTCATTTTGAGAATGGTATTATCTGTCTAATTGTTTTAGTCGTATTAATATGTAACTATCCGTGTGGTGACGGAGTTAGAATACTATTCACCACCCCATATCTTACCCGTGGGTGATCGTACGAGACGACTAAGGGATATAAAACGCGTATAACATCTATGCGAGAGAAGGAAAACTCGGCACAAAACCCTATACCAACACGTCTGACCAGCGTGGTATAGTAGGTTAATTTTCCTTCCATTACGGAGGAGGCACGAGCCCAACAGTGGGACATTTATGGGCTGTGATGATGATGATGAATATGTAACTGTTGATTCAAAAATCGAAATTAGATATTTTGTCAAGAGACAATTTCAGAGAGAGAAGATGTTGACTGGAACAATGGCTATCGCGGCTCTATTACGTAATAATATACCTATATAATATTGCGATATGTGGGTTTATTGCACATCTGTCGACCCCTTTTAGGATGCAGGAAATTCAGGCCGGCTACCTACTTTAGTAGTTTTTTTATGCTGTTGAATAATATAATAGGTATAAGCTATAATTAAATGGTTCCCATTTCATGATATTTTTATAGTCAATATATGACTGATCGGATGCTGGTAGAGAAGATTCTCTTCGACTAAGAGAGGGAATTTGGTCTATTATACTGTTTATCAATTGAGTTGATATGGACTATTAATCTGAGCTTTCACTCCTTTATTAGGGCGATGCTATTTGTCGTTATCCAATTACATTCACTCTTCTTTGTCTTATCATCATCATCATCATCACAGCCTATATATGTCCCACTGTTGGGCTCGGGCCGCCTCCGTAATGGTAGGGAAATTATTCTACTATACCACGCTGTCAGACGTCTTAGTATAGTGTTTTGTTTCAAGCTTTCCTTCTCGGGCATAGATGTTATATGCGTTTTATATTCCTTTGTCGTCTCTTACGATCACCCACGGGTAAGATAGGGGGTGGTGAATTGTATTCTTACTCCGTCACCACACGGATAGTCTCTGTCTCTATCTCATCATATTATATTCTTATTTAAAAATACAACTAAAAAAAAGCCTTTAATAATAATACAGACACCTTCATCATTAAATTATCTTTTGATTTGTTCAGAACATTCGATACGCATTCATCATCATTATCAACTTGCTCTTATCCCAATTTATTTGGGGTCAACGCAATATGTCTTCTCCTGCCATACAACTCTATCAGACGTCATCTCTGTGGTCACTCCTTGTCTATCCATCTCATGCCTTGTCTATCCATGTCTGTTTCTAATATTTAAATTATAGTTAGTATTATTTATACATACAGAAACATATCGTTCATTCATCACACGTCAACATTTACAGAAATCTTTTCGATAACTCTTTCCAGTAGCTATTAATTTAGCTTTATTAGATTAAAGATATATTTTAATGAAATGGGTAAGTAAATTAAGTTCATTATTAGCCTGGCGCTAAAGCAACACTCGTAAAAATGAAAAAGGGAGAAAAGGGATTTCACAAAGCCGAGCTCAATTTGGATTCAATGACCCGCAAATTGGTAATACTAAGCGTTCGAAGAGGGTTTAGATATCCCTACTAAATACAGATAAACTTGCTTAGCTATACTTTTGCGTGTTTTGATATAATTACAATTGAATAGTGGAAATAAAATTCATTAACAAACTGTATCATCCGTTACGTATAAGGAAAACTCGAAATAGCATTAAATTACATACACCTTGTATGTATATAATAGTCTAGTATAGTAGTCTTCTGAACTAGTCAGCCAATTGCCCTTTCTTTCTGAAGAGGCTGGTGATCAAACAGTGGAATGCATATTAGTTGTAGAGAAAAGAATGGAAAATTTACGGCACCGGTAAATAATTACTACATTTCTAATTACGCCAGAATTATTTTTCTACATTGAAATCATCATCATCATCATCATCACAGCCCATAAATGTCCCACTGTTGGGCTCGGGCCTCCTCCGTAATGGGAGAGAAATTAACATTGAAATAATAATTAGAAATAAAAATATGTAGATATTACAAATACGAATTGTAATGATAACATTTCATTTAGATTTTTTTTATTGCTTTTGGTGGCAAACGAGCAAGCAGCACAGCTGATGGTAAGTGTTAATGCTGCCTGTTGGGGCTGTTGACTTTATGTAGTCCCAGGATTTTGGAAGTAAACTCATATATTTTCTGATCATTATGTTTTAATGCTACAATCAACAGTTGATATAATTTATAATAGCGAACGTTTTGCGTGGTGTTGACAGCTTATATCGAGTTAGTACGCCTTCCCTCCGCCGCCGCGCCGCGCGCTGTTTCGTCGCCTCGCTGCAACTCGCGAGCTATCGTGTATCATCGTAAACATCCTTCCCCCCTTGAAATCTCTTGCTTTCAAGTTCTTTGTTGATAGGAAGAAGACAAACTCTGTTTAATGCTCGACGGGTAGTTCCCTTTGAGGTAATGAAGTCTGCAACTCTGCATACACCATCCGTACCAGTAAATAAGCGTTGGACTCTTCCCATTCGCCACTTCAGTGGGGGAATGTTGTCTTCCTTAAACACCACGAGATCTCCAACCTTGATGTTCCTATTTTTAAGTGCCATTTTGATCCTTGTTGTAACTCTGCCAAATATTCTTTATGCCATCTCTGTCAGAAATGCTGCCGCATCTGCTCGATTTTCTGGTATATGTTTGGACTCTTAGAGCTTATTGGTGGCGAAGGCAACGATGTTAAAGGCCGTCCCACAGGAAAGTGCCCTGGTGTTAAAGGAGAAAGATCTGCAGGATCGGATGACAGAGGAGAAAGAGGACGTGAATTGAGGATTGCCTCAATATACGCGAATAACGTGGAGAGTTCCTCAAACGTCAGACTTGCGTTGTCCATAATGCGTTTTAGATGAAATTTAGCAGATTTAAGCCCGGCTGCCCAGATTCCGCCAAATGTTGGAGAATATGGAGGATTAAAGACAATAGTAATACCTTCCTCGTTAGTGAAGTCATAAATAGAATTAAGACTAGATTTTAGTCCCCTACCTAACTCGTTACTTGCTCCAACAAAATTAGTACCATTGTCGCAATAAATAGTATGAGGTTTACCTCTTAGTGAAATAAAACGACGAAGGCTAAGAAGAAATCCGTTGGTACTAAGATCACTTACGGTCTCTAGATGAATACATTTGGTAGAAAAACAAATAATAATATTAAGATAGCATTTACTAATTCTGTTACCTCTACCTTTCTTGCTAGAAATTAGAAAAGGTCCAGCAAAATCTATACCACACACCTGAAACGGGTAACAAGAAGTCACTTTATGTGCAGGTAAGTTGCCCATCAGAAGCTCCATAGTTTTGCCGCGTAATCGAGTACATGTACCTAATACATTTTCTAACCACACTACGAGCTAAAGCTCTGCCTCCTATAGGCCAGTAATGCTCACGTAATGAACTAAGGAGCAACTGAGGACCGGCGTGCATTAGACGTAAGTGCTCGCCTTCCATCAAGAGCCGAGTAAGATGATGCTTACCATCCAGGATTACTTGGTGTTTTTTACTATATTCATAAGCAGCATTTTCAAGACGACCACCTACTATACACACCATTGTTATCAAGAAAAGGGGATAACTGCAGAAGATGCGATTTAGGTTTAAGATGTTTACCTTGTTTAAGCATGGTAAGTACCGTTGAGTAAGATTCTGTTTGAGCAAGTTTTATAAGATAAGTTAATGCATTTTCTAATTCCTTGTACTGTAAATAATCTACTATTTTATTTTTTGGATGTTTAGAATTGTATATAAAACGTAATACATAAGCAGTAATTCTTTTAAGCTTATTTAATTTAGAATAATTGTGGAAATTTATTATTTGTGATTGTTTAATGTAAGTCGCGTTTAAGGTTAAATAATCATTGTTATGAATTTCTAATTTTGGTTCAGGTAAAACACTATTTACGTTACCTATATTTGGAGGCCAGTAAGATTCATCTTGTAAAATAAACTGAGGGCCGTTCCACCATAAATTAAGGTCTTGAAGTTTATCGGGATCGACACCTCGAGAAGTTAGATCAGCAGGATTTAATGTAGTAGGTACGTGCCTCCAAGAGTCTCTAGTTGTAAGTTCATGTAATTCATTAATGCGGTTGCAAACAAATGCCTTAAGTAATTTTGGTTGCGTTCGAATCCACCCTAATACTACTGAAGAATCACTCCAAAAGATTTTACGAACTATAGTACAACGTAAAGCACTATTCACCTTAATCGCTAGTCTAGCACCCAATAACGCTCCGCACAGTTCAAGACGCGGAATCGTCATCGGTTTAAGTGGCGCTACGCGAGTTTTAGAACATAATAAACGAATATACACATTATTAAAACTATCTAATGATCGTAAATACACACAAGTGCCCTATGCTTCTTGGGAGGTGTCTACGAAACAATGGAGCTCTATTAGTACTGGTGAAGAACATAATGCGTGTCTAGGTACCTTAACGTTGGCTAGTATTTGTATGTTAGATAGAAATTTCTTCCAAATTTTCTTAATGTTTTGAGGCACCGGTTCATCCCAGCCTAATTTTAAAACCCATAGTTTTTGTAATAATATTTTAAGTTTAATTGTATATACACTAAGCATGCCTAACGGATCAAAAATCTTACAAGTATTGGATAAATCCACAGCGCATCGTCGCCTCGCAGCAACTCGCGAGCTATCGTGTATCATCGTAAACACTGCCCATGGACCTTTGCAATACCAAAGGTATAGCTAGGCCGCTGCTTATCAATATAAACCCCAAACCCAGTTGGACTGCCGACTCTCTTACCCACCGAACGAAGCGCAATAGCACATTGCCATTACTCGAGGTCAATCTTCTGCGAGAGTTTGGTACTACCCCGGACAAACCGGCACGCGTCTGTAGACAGAGAACTGTCAACAGTGTTCTCCTACCACTATTATGACTTGATTTGTATTTGTTGCCTCGTATCAGTTCCTATTCTCAAACAAAACTCATGATATGAACTAAGATCATTGCACTAAATGTGAAAATCATGAATAAGGACAAAAAAAAGAGAAGATGCCTATCTTTTTTTTTCTTGATGCCTGTCTATAATATGGTTTTTTATTAACCTAATTTTACAATCGGAATATTAGCATAAGCTTAAAATCTACGTATACAAAATTATCTACTCCCATGAAGAGCTTGCTTGACGCAATGAAGTGTATTTACTATTGACAAAAACTGATTGTCCACCTCCACTTAAAAAAAAATATTAAAACACCCGACGGTAATAAATTGACAACGTAATTATTCTTATAGTCGTGAGAGTTTAATAAAATCAGTGTAGGACTGTAGGTACCTACGTATCTATATATAATTGGATCTACCTATATGGGTATTGACAAACACTCAGTTTAAGCAATTCATACTGTCATAATTGATCAATAGGCATGTCGTTATAAAATGATTTGCGAATATGCCATGAAAATTGAGTGTTCAATAGAAAAATACCAGTTCGATGAATTTGAAAGGATTATAAAGCAATAAAAGTTGTCAGCGGTGAGTACAAAGCAAAAATGTAGGTACAGACTTATAAAAGGATTGTGTGGTTGAAATTATAGTTAAATATCCAATTCAATAATCGCTTAATATAATAATTTGAAGTAATTACCCCAGCATAGCAATGAATTTTTTAGAATATATAACTTTCTTTCAATTTTCTATATCAATGTTTCGCTTTAAAGACAGATAATTCTGGTATAGGTAGATCTCTCTTTATTTATCTGTTTCTTAAGGGGCCATTCATAAATTATGTAAGGCGTTTTGGGGTGTTGACAGAATATTATAACTTCTTACTATAAGCAGTAGTCAGTGAACCTGACATTAAATAATTTATTAAATTGAAAATTACTAATTTTGATCAAAATTGTGATAGATTATTAATAACATTAATGCTATTGCAGTGAGTTAATGATAATTGTAGTAAGAACATACATACATACATAGCATCACGCCATATCCCTTGCAGGGTAGACAGAGAGAACAGAGTGCCAGAGAACTCTATCTCTGCATACTTCACTCGCTTCTTCAACATTCATAATTCTCTTCATACATGCTCGCCAGTTTCGGAGACTCTTGACTCCACCTTCCTTGTAGTAAGAAGATTATAATAAAAGATATTTTCAGAATAAACAGACTTATATTTGATCAATAGGGCCTTTTCTTACAAAAATTCTTATTAAGGGTCAGGAGGGAGAAGTCGTAATCTTATAGTGTCTTACGGTTGGGCAAATCAAAATCCCTTACGTAATTTATGAAAGGCCCCTAAGATATAGATCTTTCTCTGTCTATTTTTTAAGATATACCTAGATAGAGAGATAGATACGTTTTGATTATTATATGTACATACACATATGTACTTGTACCTTATTCATTTTCATTTATAGTATAGTATAAATACATAATACTAATTAGGTACATATTTTTTATATTATCTGACTGACAATTTTCTAAATTCCTTGTTACAGTATTTACCATTGCTATTCAGAAAGACAACTGAACAGAAATTAAAAACTAACATATTTAGTTTCTAAGCGTTTGAAAATTTATAAGTTTTCTATCACTAAAAATACGTACGAATGCGAGTTTTAATTCGAATTCTCTTTTTTTAAATCAAACATTTATTTAACGATATACCTACATAAATTTTGACTGCTATATGTAATTATATAACAGACTAGTGAGAATTCAATTAGTTATAATTTGTATAATAATTACCACTAACTACTAATTAAATTTTATTTCTAGTGCACAATTATTATTTGCCATCTTAACCTTAAAATTTAATGAGGTGCTATTCATTTCAAAAAGCATTGAAGATATAATCTAATACGTGTACGTACATAATATTTAAAGGTTGTTTAAAGAAATCGAGTGAAAGTTATAATTCATATGAATTTGTTTTTTTTTGTCAATATACACCGCCATCTTTGAATTGTTGACGTCAGATCTGCGTGCTTAAAGTTTAAATTAAATATGTGATATCATATAACAGAAACAGTAAACTGTTTAAAGATTATCACTGTTTATAAATAATATAAAAAAATGTTTTTACTATAATATATATAAAAAAAATATTTTCCCCATAATATATATGATATAAAAAAATATTTTTGCTGTGTGGTAGCGGCTACGAATACTACCAACCCTTACTTTGCTTGTGGATGTCGTAAAATTCGACTGAGAGCCTTATAACGACTTGGGCAAACTCCATCTGATGCCGTTTGGTCAACAATTACATTCCCAAGGAGGGTTGACGTCTGGCAGGCGGCCGGTCATAAAACGATTGCCATTAACTTTTACAATATGTACTATGAAAGAAGAGTATACATATTGTATCGACCCCAAGTAATTGGGATAAGAGTAGGAGAATGATGATGGTGAAAGAAAAATATATTTAATAGATTAAATCATAAGATGTGTAATGCTTTATAAAAACATGCTATCTTGAAACGCCCATTTAAGAGTTCTTATAGCCGTTGATATTTTTTTATCAGAATAGCTAATTGAAGACTTGAATTTTTTTTCACATATTTTGCTTATTTATAATTAATCGCCACGCGAGTAGGATTTACATTGTCATTTTGATTAGATACTTATTTAATATACTTAATTATATTATATTTTTTGTAGCCGATTATCGAAAAGTATTTAAAATTTTGTATTACCTACTTTAAACTTTTACTTGCTGGTGATTATAACATTTATCTTAAAACTTGTATAATTTAAGTGCATTACAAAGCACATTATAGCAAGAAATGCTATTTAAGTAAATAAATATATGTTTAATTTGACTTTTTTTTTAAAATAACACCACTCTGCACTAAGTATATAATCCTTGTATTGCGGGGGACTTTACAAACATGCAAATAACGCAGATATATTACACCCAGAGTCAGAATATACTTTGTGTATCGCACAAAGTATTGTCTTGCGTAGGAATCGAACCCATGGCACTGGCACGGTTATCTTAACCACTACGCCATCTGTGCATTAAAAGAATTCTACCATCGTCGAAATTCCAAACCCTTACTATACTTTAAAATAAAATGTATCTAAGCGTCAATTAAACATGACATTACATTGTATTAAACATTATTTTAGGTTCAATAAGGAGTGTTCGTAATGCAAGCGATATTGTCGGAACACGACGCGTGACGAATGGGACCGTTGTCGCTGACACATTACCACTGCAAGGGGAACTTTTAATATTTTGTAGTCTGTTTCTAATTGCTCGACAATACATTAAAAATTTCAAGCCTTTCATTATAATTTTAATGGAAAAATTGCGAGGGTCCAAATGAATGGTAGGTGTAATAAGTCGTCCAAGTAGACTTAAATCTTTAAGAGGATTTAAGGGGAGAGTGTCCCATACTTTATAAACCCGTACTTTAAATGATTTGTCATGCAAAATAATTTGCATTGTATTATATTTTTAGCCAATATTTTAGATTGCAAACCATTGTAGTTATATACATACATAAATATCATCACGACATATCCCTTGCAGGGTAGTTAGAGATAACAGAGTGCCAGAGAATTCTATCCTTGCATACTTCACTCGCTTCCTCAACATCCATAATTCTCTTCATAAACGCTCGCCGGTTTCGGAGACTCTTGACTCCACCTTCCTTCAGTACGTGAGCAATCTGGTCTAGATAGGTTAGTCTCGGTCTCCCCCGGTATCTACGTCCTTCCACTTTCGCATTGTATATCTTCTTAACCAGACATTCGTTCGGCATTCTTTCCACATGTCCGAACCATCGGAGCATTCCCTTTCGCATCTTTACACCAATACTCTCTTTCATACCTACTCGTTCTCTTACGTCGTCGTTACGAATACGATCGGTCAGCCTAACTCCACAGATTTTCCGTAGAGATCGCATTTCAACCGCATATCGCAACTTGTAGTTATATAATATTATTTAATAAATAATTTTGAACTAATATCTATTATCTACTTTTTCTCAGCTCCAATACTAGGCAGGGACGTTCGCCTTAATGGAGGACTCAGATTATCTACTACTACTACTACTAATTAGTCTGGTTGGTATAGGAATATTTGAAATATTCCTTCTGCCGCATTGATGGTGTCTGCTCTTATAGTCTTCTTTCGTTACGAAAGGAAGGAGTGTTACTTCGTTACTACAAGGATAACTTATGACTGTAAGTTTGATAGAAAAGATAAGAATTACTACATTTACGTTTTGATTAACTTCTGAAATAAAACTACTTAGGGGGGCATAGTCCGGAGCGTGCTCGTTCGCGTCACCTGCCAGTCTATTTAGACTGCTAATCCGGCTCGAAAAATGCGTACCGCAATGCGGGTTAGGGCGTCCCCCGGAGGCGACGCGTACCGACCCGCCCCCGTCGGTACGAACTTCGGCAGTTGCGGCGATGGGGGCCGCCACCCATCACGCCTTGCCCAGTCAGGCGAGTCGAGGAGAGCAGAGTGCCGGGTGGGCACGTGGAATGTAAAAGGTTGTGTGGAAGGTAAGTTGCACGAGCTGATATTCGTAATGGCGGACAAACAGCTAGACGTGCTCTGTGTAACAGAGACCAAGCGAAGGGGCAGCGACGCCTGCGATCTTCCTGGTGGCGGGATGGCTCTGTGGTCTGGTGTACCACAGAGCGATCGAGCCAGCATGGGGGTAGGAGTACTGCTGTCCTCTCGCTTGGCCTCAGGTGTGAAGGATTACGGAATGTATGATCCAGACTTCTTTGGGTCCGTATAAAACTTGGTGTCACCAAGGTATTCATGGTTGTAGCATATGCTCCCGTAGGATCCTCGGTGGCATCAGACCTAGAGAAGTTTTGGGATAATGTTAGGGAAGTTCTGGATATGGCAGAAACCAGTGAACGCGTGATTGTATGCGGAGATTTGAACGGATGGGTGGGGACCAAGCGTCCCGACTATGAGGACGTACTTGGTCCATTTGGTGATAAGAGAGTGAACGACGCAGGTAGGCTCATAGCGGATGTATGCATGGAGAGAAACCTTATTGTGTCAAACACATTTTTCCAACATAAGGACATCCATATGTATACGTGGAGAAGGAATGAACAGAAAAGTATAATAGATTTAATTTTGGTAGACAGTCGCCTCCGAAGCAAAATATTGGACGCAAGAGCCTACAGGGGCCCCACAGTCGATACGGACCACTATCTCGTTATTGCGAGATTTAGTGGTCTGTTCAGAAAGTGGAGGCACTGGCGAGAGCATGTCCACTTCGGAGGGCTTGAAAGAATAAAGGTTGAAAGGTTGCAAGAAGAGTGTGTAAGAGAAAAGTATGCAGAGGGTGTCCGAGAACGGCTGACGATGGCAAGCCAGCCGCAATCGGACATTGAAGAATGCTGGAGAGTATTGAAAGAGAGTATGGTAGACACAGCGAAAGAAGTATGTGGAAGTTCGAAGAAGCATAGAAACACAAATGGTGATGCATGGTGGGATGCGGAAGTGGCAGCTTCCGTAGAGCAAAAGAAGAAAGCGTGGCTGGACTATGTCTCTTCTTTGAATCTGAATGACAGTATGACTGAACAGAAGAAAGAAATATATCGGCAATGTAAGAATGACACCAAGGCCTTAGTGAAAGAGAAACATGATAGAGCAAGTATGAGTGCAGAAGATAGGCTGACTAAAAACTTCGAGGGCAACACCAAACTCTTTTGGAGGGAGGTGAAGAAGTCTCGGGGTGGTTGGTCAGCCTTCAGAATGAATAAAATAAGGTCTAAAGGTGGAGACATTCTTACACAAACACAAGACGTGTTAAGCCGATGGAGTGAATATTTTGGCGATATGTATGCGGATGCTACGGTTGGCGCCGGTGTCGCATGTGGTCTAGTAGATCAACATTCGGCGACGGCGTCCTCCGATGGCATCAGTATGGATGAAGTTGAATGGGCAATAAGAAGCTTGAAAAATGGTAAGGCAGCGGGCATTGATATGGTGTCTTTTTTTTTTTTGGGACTAATCCCACCACACATTCCCACCATTGTAACTCCTGTAAGCCAGGATCCACAATGGTCACTATAAATGACACCGAGGTTTGACCCTCAGGCAGTCCCGGGAAATGATTTTAATTGTCTTGGAACCCGCAACAAATTTAATTAGAAAAGTTAAAGAGGAGGAGTTGGAAAAGAGTGATTCCACTTCCCTCCCAGGCAAAGCGGGGACAGAAAGCAATATTGACTAGTCAGCCAATAAGTAAAGGGTTGTACAGCTACGATAAGCGCAGCAGTACGGCACCACGGATACGGGATAACTTAACGGGGCCTATATGTGAGCCTTAAGATTGGTTGCAGTAGTAGGTATGGCAGAAACGCCTAAACGCACGGAAATTTTCTCGAGTTGCTACAAGATCCGTGTAGTATACTACTCCAGATGTTACTTGCAAACTGTCTAACATAAGGTCGCGCTCGTTACGCCAGAGATCGCACTCCCAGAGAATGTGATGTGCTGATTGTTCATACTCGCGGTTATTTGTAGAACATTGACATAGTGGTGAAGGTACGAGTTTAAAAGAAAATAATTTACTTTTAAAGTTGCCATGGCCAGTTAGAAATTGGGCTACAAAATGGTCAACCTCCAGCCACACTCTCTCTAGGCGCTCGCGGACGCATGGGAAAAATAGATAGAGGTGACGGCCCTTCGATGATGAATCCCATCTTTCTTGCCATTCAATTAAAAGTTTTTCATAGACAACGGACTGCGGTGCAAACAATCGAGCGATTTTATTACGGTCGCGCGGTAGAAGGAAATCTGTGTTCATATTTTCCCTTGTCGTGTAATACATTGATGCCCGTCTCTGAATCTCCAAGTCAACCGGAAGTACACCCGCGAGTACTGGCAAGGCCTCGGTACTGACCGTCCTGTAGGCTTTACACAAGAATATTAAGGCCAATCGTTGGCTTTGTAATAATTTAAGGCGAGCTGCCCCTATGGTAGCCCTATCAGCCCAAACGGGTGCAGCGTAACAAATACACCCCAAATATGTGGCCATATATATAGTTTTCAGTGTATTAAAACGAAGGCCCCAGGTAGACGTTGATATTCTAGTAAGCGCATAGAAATTTCGTTTCGCTTTTTCACCTACAGTTTTAATATGCTCGACAAATGAAAAATTTTTTTCTAAGAGTAGACCAAGATAGCAAACTGAATCTTTCTTTTTGACTGTCATATTATTGAATTTTATACGCGGCAACGATTGTAAATTTCCTTTTAATAAAAGGTGATACGTTTTATGTGGGGCAAATGTAAGCCGATTTCGTGTGCCCCATTCGAATATATTATTGAGACAAATTTCTGCTAATTTCTCTAAACCGTCTCTAGTGTTGGATTCTACGAGTAGAAGACCGTCGTCGGCATAACCGATCAATTGACAGTGTTTCGGCAGAGGTAATTCGAGGAAATCGTCAAAACCTAAATTCCATAAATATGGACTTAGCACCGAACCTTGGGGGCAGCCCATCGTCAGTGGCTTCGACACAGCATGGTGACCAAGTTTCAGTTTAGTCGAGCTTTGTGAAAAGTATGACTGTATAATTAGGTAGATGTTCCTGTAGCACCCACGAGTCTTTAATTTAAGAAGTAGCATTGGCCACCAGGCGTTGTCGAAGGCACCTGAGATATCCAGGAAAACGCCTAGCACGTATTTAAAAGCGGATGTATTAATAACTTTTCTCACCGCAATGGCTGCGTCGATTGTTGATTTACCGCGAGTGAAGCCGAATTGCTTATGGTTGAATGTTGGTCCACCCGGCAATAAACGAGGAACAATTAGCCGTTCTAAGAGTTTGCCTAGTGAGGGCAATAAGGTGATTGGTCGATATGATTTCGGGTCATCTGGTGGCTTATCACCGCCTTTAGGAATTATCCGTATATATCCGCGACGCCATGACCGAGGAAAAATACCTTCAGATATACAACGATTAAAAACCATTAACATTGAGCTGCCCGATGCTCGACTAGCTTCTTTGATCATTTTATTTGATATTTTGTCTTCACCAGCAGCTTTGTTGAGGGGAAGAGCTCTAACGGTATTCATAAACTCGGCAAAAGACGGAAGGTCAGACATAGGCGAGAGAGGTGGGTCAGCGGCCCACGCGCATATTTGTTTATGGTGTTCGCTGTCGACTGATATGTTATCGTCTGGAATTAACGTATTCAATAAAACTTCCGTGGTCTCCTCAATACCCGTAGTGTGTTTATCATTCACTTTGATATTTTGTACGTAAGCTAGGTCGATTGAGCGATTTGCTTTAAACTCATGATATAGTGGAGACCACGGACCTTCACTTTCTAATTTTTCAACAATCCTATTTAATAAAGCGTCTTTCGACTTTTCCACCGCAGTTCGGTAGCAAGACCGGGCAGCCTTCAGTAAAGATAGAGATTCATCAAAGGCCGCTCCCATCCTGCATGTCTTTTTGAGTTTATTGTGTTTCCTGCGCGCCCTTCGGAAGCGTTTGCGGAGCTCTACTAAGTGATTATTCCACCAATCACACCTCTTAGTGTTAGGCAGGGGTGTTCGACCCAAAGCTATATCAGCACAGTATATTAGAGAGTTTGACATTATTTCAGCACTTTCTTCTGCGGTTAATTGACTGCGAGTGAAATCCCTAGCACATGAGGAAAAGAGCGAGCTGAAAAAATCCCAGTTAGCCCCTTTAGATTTATATCTAAAATTGTAGCTTTGTCTAGTAGGATCCTGCGACAGACTCGATCCAAATTCGTACACGATCAGACGGTGATCACTACACGACGCGTCAGGGAGAACGCGCCATCTATTTAAGCGGACGTCTGCGCTTGAAAGCGTGACGTCAATAGAAGATTCACCCATAGGGCTGCAAAATGTTGGTGGTGCATCAGCTGTATTGTGGATGGACAGATTCATCTCAGCGATGAAATCTTCTATCGCACACCGTCGATCAGTGTCGGTGTATCTAAACTTGCCATACCAGAGAGTAGATGACGCATTCACGTCAGCACCTATTATGATTTTACGGCCCGTGAGAGACCGCAAAACATGGCGAAGATGGTGTAAATGTGGATTTACGGGGTCTGAATATTGAAAATAATAGCTCACAACGTAAACCCTACAGGATGAGGATGTAATCTCAGCGACAGCACAGTGTGACGTCATAAGATTTTGTAGTGACGTAACCGTAAATTTGGCACTTGCAACATAGATGCCGGCTCGTGCTTTGTTGTCCAATTGTACAACCCTATTACGTAAGCGAGTACTATGGTATTGTTCTTGTATAAGTACGATATCTAGATTATATTCCATAACTAGACGGTCTAGCTCTGATGTCGCTACCCTATCATTATGGAGATTTAATTGCCCTATATTTAAACTATCCATTATTTTTTTTTTAATAATTTGTATTGAGTACTAATTGTTCTAACTTTAACTTGTAGGTGGGGCAGTCCGATGCGCCACATAGATGATCATAAGGTTTTTTGAAACGTTTACACGACGCACATTTTGGTTTAAGATCTGATTTGTCTTTATTTGGGCAGGACTTCGTGATATGTCCCTCGGTACAGTGACCACACGTAGGTGTTTTTTCTGTACAGTACTTCGCGACATGACCGTGAACCTGGCAGTTTGAGCAACGTACTACTTCTAAATCATCGTAGAAGCGGCAGTTGGCCCAGTCTATAAATAGTTTTTCTTTTGTGGTTAACAGATGGACGCGCACTTCGCGATCAAGTTCGATGCCGATCCACTTCCGCCCATTCTGTAATTTTCTATTACGGATAATTTTCGTAGATTTAATGAATTCGTCCTCTTTAAGTGACATTTCGTCTTTAATATTTTGACGGTACAGTGCGACAAGGAACGCGTCGTCTTCCATAGAAATCGGCACGTCTTTAATTATTAAGCGAGGACGTCTACCTTTCGGTTTTTCGAAACGCAGGCCAGCGGCCTTTATAGCGTCGACTGATTCCAGTTTTTTAATCTGTCTCTCATTAGTAACGCGAAGGACGACACCCGATTTCGCGGCTTTTTTGACGCCTACTATTTGGAAACCATCATCGATAGGTTTGATTGCCTTCAGTAACGCTTGTTTGGTAGCTGAAGATGACGCGTAATCAGCTGTACGTTCGGCCGTGGGATATGCAATTACACAGGGAGCGCGCGACGAGCGAACCTCGAACTGTGGCACCACATTTAACAGTTTTAATTTTTCGGCGTAAGATGGTTTTTTAATATCGTTTATAGGGAGTTTAGTTTGAACTTGGCTTAATTCTCGTTCGACGTTGGCCAGTTTAGTCTCATTACAAGATGATTTTAATGCTAAAATCGATACAATGGCCGTAATGCGTTGGGTGTAATCCATAATGGTAGTTTTATTTGCGTTATTCATACGTGAACCCTGATCATTTACGAGCTCATTTATTTTTGACAAAAAAGTTGACGCCTCGGAAACCAGCTCGCAATAATCGGCTTTTCCCGTGTCACTAACACTAAGTGGAGACGAGTTATTCGCAATAGGTACCGGTATGGATTTCGTCTCGGGTGTAAAGTATGCCGGAGACGGCTCATTGTAAAGGGCACGTCTGCTGTTACCGGCTGGTGGTGAGCGAGGTGTTAACTGACTCAAACGAAATACGTCGGCGCCACGATCAGGCGGTTCGCTATCATTATAACATTTAGGCATTCTAAGAACAACGATATAAATTAAACGAAGAAAATAAAATTAAATCCCAATATTAATAATAACATAAACCTACCCACTACTTAAGAAAAATAAAAACTTACCGATTTTAACACTATTAAAGCATAAACAAGAACAATACTTATCGTAATACACGTAATCGCGAACAAAACACAACAAATCACAATTGGAAACACTGCACAAGCCGATAGAATATCCTTAAAAGGACAAAACTATTTTTATTCTACGCGCGAATCAACTTCGCACTGTACTAGGCTAAGGCGGGGAGGGGAATGATATGGTGTCTGCCGAGATGATCAAGCTTGGTGGCTCCTGTGTCCGGGAGGCGTTCCTGTTGCTCCTCAATATATGTTGGAGCTCGGGAATTGTTCCCGGGGACTGGAATAGCGCAGTCGTCGTGCCTTTGTTTAAAAACAAGGGTTCACGTTATGACTGCGCAAATTACAGAGCCATAAGCTTGACCAGTTTGGCAGCAAAAGAGTATGGTAAAATTATTGAAAGGAGAATGAGGATGGTGTCCGATGGTTTACTGTGTGAGACACAAGGAGGTTTCAGGTGTGGAAGGGGATGCATGGATCAAGTGTTCTCTCTGCGCAACATTGTGGAGAAGCATCTGGCCCTAGGTCAGAGGGTTTTCTGCAGTTTTGTGGATCTGGAGAGAGCATTTGACACGGTTGTACGAAAGGAACTTTGGGACATTTTACCGGAGTATGGTATTAACGGTAAACTGCTGCAGGCTGTGCAATCCAGTTACATGGGCTGTAGAGCCTGTGTGCGGCTGGATGATGGAATGTCGCCTTGGTTTGACGTCAATATCGGCGTTAAGCAGGGCTGCGTTCTATCAGCCAGGCTGTTTATCATATATCTGGATAAATGTCTCCAAAGGTTGAACGATATGAATGTGGGAGTCCAGATGGGTGACTCAGTGGTCTCTGCTCTGCTTTATGCAGATGATGCAGTCCTGCTGGCACAGTCAGCGACTGACCTGCAGACCCTAGTCCACACAATGATAGAAGATTGTAAGAAAAGGGGTCTACGCGTGAATGTGAGCAAAACCAAAATAATGGTCTTTGAAAGAGATGAAGCCAGAACAGATGTAAGAGTAACAATAGGTAATGATGTACTAGAGCAAGTGGATGAATTTGTATATCTTGGATGTGGATTTAGCCGAGATGGAAGGTACACCACTGATATAGAGCGAAGAGTGAATGCGGGAAATAGAGTGAACGGAGCGTTGGGGCAACTTCTCGGCAGCCACCACCTCAGTCAGAAGGCACGTGTAGCAATACATAACGCAGTGCTTGTCCCAACATTACTGTATGGAAGCGAGAGTTGGGTATGTAGAAAAGAGTACGAAAGTAAAATTAATGCGGTCGAAATGCGATCTCTTCGGAAAATCTGTGGAGTTAGGCTGACCGACCGCATTCGTAACGACGACATAAGAGAGCGAGTAGGTATGAAAGAGAGTATTGGTGTAAAGATGCGAAAGGGAATGCTCCGATGGTTCGGACATGTGGAAAGAATGCCGAACGAACGTCTGGTTAAGAAGATATACAATGCGAAAGTGGAAGGATGTAGGTACCGAGGGAGACCGAGACTAACCTACCAAGACCAGATCGGTCAGGTACTGAAGGAAGGTGGAGTCAAGAGTCTCCGAAACCGGCGAGCGTGTATGAAGAGAATTATGAATGTTGAGGAAGCGAGTGAAGTATGCAGAGATAGAGCTCTCTGGCACTCTGTTGTCTCTGCCTACCCTGCAAGGGATATGGCGTGATGATATGTATGTGTATGTATGTATAAAACTACTTTTACAGATTCTATCGCGTTTGTATTTGATTTTTAATTTCCCGATGTTTCGAACATTTTATAGTGATCATGGTCAAGGGAGGACTGACACAAATGATCACTGTAAAATGTTCGAAACGTCGGGAAATTAAAAATTAAATACAAACGCGATAGAATCCGTAAAAGTAGTTTTATTTCAAATGATTAACACTCGTGTAAACATTAGAAATCATTACTTTTGATTAACTTAAATAAAACACTCACCATAATTACTTTTACAAATATTCATGCTTGCAACCTCGACGACGACGCAGTAACAACTCAATATCCTAAGAAAAGTCTAACTATCATTCGGATTGTACCCAAGAAGTGTGTCGGAACCTCCCCCTTCGCCGTAGCTATGGAACAGCTTCACATGCAAATTTCTTGTAATTATGACAAATAAAATTAAATGTAACGAAATCAAAGGACGACTTTATACTTAGGTATAAAGCATTTATTGAAATAATTAATAGCGCTTATTAAAAAAAAAGTATAGAAAACAATTTCAAAGTTGCTGAAGCATTATTTATAGTTTATCTTTACTTATAATCTTATTATTTTACAACTATTTATTTTCTTTACTTTACAGCTTATTGCCTCGCATCCCACTGTTGTATGTGAACTTGCTTAACGATAAAAGGGTAATCTGCTTTTTTCCCCGCTAGGCAAATATTTTTTTTTCTAATTCATCTTCGCCTGCATTTACGGCAGTAGTTTACTCTCTTTGTTTTAATGTACTATTTTAAGAATTGTATTTTAACGTGACAGCTACAATGTCCTTCTAATCTGTCATTATTGTTTTACGTAGTCTCCGTTAATGAATGTGTTAACGAGTATGTACATAAAACTTTTTATTTTATATTTTTTCTGTTTGTCATTTTCCATATATTCAAAGCGCACCTTGCTTTTTGAGTCTGCTGTCAATCTCCACATCCTACAGGACGCTACGGAAGAACAGCGTTGTGGGGCACTCCTCGCACCACTCTGTCCGGGGTAACAGAGGGGCGTAAGCACGCACGCGCTCCGCCGCCTCCTTCTGTGAGACTACTGCCTCGCAGAAGTTTGCGACGGCGTCCCAGTTCCTGGTGCTGTCGAGCATCGCCCTGGCGATGGTCGGCAGCGTCAGGTCGGCACCGATGATTGCGACGAGTTCACGACGCTGCTGTGCCCAAGCGGCACAAATCTCGAGCGTATGCGGCGCCGTGTCTTCGTCGCAATCGCAGTGGTGGCTGGACGGTGTACTCTCCCTCCTGGACGACCTTGTGCAGGTATTTGGCGAAGCATCCATGCCCCGTCAAAACCTGCACTAGTCGGAAGGAGAGCACCCCGTGCCACCGTTCCAACCACTGCATCAGCACCGGCCGGAAGGCCTCCACGGTCCGCACACCGAACCGAGAACTCTCCAGCCATATGAGCTACCATAACATTATGCTAAATAGCGATCCTTTTCACTTGCTCGCGATTGGGACACTAGCTCTTATGTGTTGCGTTTTACATATCTCTCGTGTTATCTACTACTAATACCAACTATGTTATATACTTATGTGTCCCTCTGCGAGGGAGAAATAAATCATTTTTCTTTCTTTCTTAGAAATTTGTTGCTGCGAAAATAATAAAAAAGCAATGATACAACTATATTCTTTCAACTTTATCACATTGATAATGATTAAGGCTGTTTAAAATATAAAAAACTTACCTCGTGTATACATTTTTGAATCATTTACTATTTAAACGATTTAAATCATTTATTTTTTATGTGACTCTCACTGCAAGTAATTTATTCATTTTCTTTTTATATTAAGTTCAGAGCATACTTACTTAATATTCTTTTTATATTTAACATTCTATTTATTATTCCGTTTGATAACAAATGAGAATACTAGGGATGTAAGAGAAGTGAATTATTGAAAGGAGAATGAGGATGGTGTCCGATGGTTTACTGTGTGAGACACAAGGAGGTTTCAGGAGTGGAAGGGGATGCATGGATCAAGTGTTCTCTCTGCGCAACATTGTGGTTCTCCACAATGTTGCGCAGAGAGAACACTGATGCTTCTGCATCTGGCCCTAGGTCAGAGGGTTTTCTGCAGTTTTGTGGATCTGGAGAGAGCATTTGACACGGTTGTACGAAAGGAACTTTGGGACATTTTACCGGAGTATGGTATTAACGGTAAACTGCTGCAGGCTGTGCAATCCAGTTACATGGGCTGTAGAGCCTGTGTGCGGCTGGATGATGGAATGTCGCCTTGGTTTGACGTCAGTATCGGCGTTAAGCAGGGCTGCGTTCTATCAGCCAGGCTGTTTATCATATATCTGGATAAATGTCTCCAAAGGTTGAACGATATGAATGTGGGAGTCCAGATGGGTGACTCAGTGGTCTCTGCTCTGCTTTATGCAGATAATGCAGTCCTGCTGGCACAGTCAGCGACTGACCTGCAGACCCTAGTCGACACAATGACAGAAGATTGTAAGAAAAGGGGTCTACGCGTGAATGTGAGCAAAACCAAAATAATGGTCTTTGAAAGAGATGAAGCCAGAACAGATGTAAGAGTAACAATAGGTAATGATGTACTAGAGCAAGTGAATGAATTTGTATATCTTGGATGTGGATTTAGCCGAGATGGAAGGTACACCACTGATATAGAGCGAAGAGTGAATGCGGGAAATAAAGTGAACGGAGCGTTGGGGCAACTTCTCGGCAGCCACCACCTCAGCCAGAAGGCACGTGTAGCAATACATAACGCAGTGCTTGTCCCAACATTACTGTATGGAAGCGAGAGTTGGGTATGCAGAAAAGAGTATGAAAGTAAAATTAATGCGGTCGAAATGCGATCTCTTCGGAAAATCTGTGGAGTTAGGCTGACCGACCGCATTCGTAACGACGACGTAAGAGAGCGAGTAGGTATGAAAGAGAGTATTGGTGTAAAGATGCGAAAGGGAATGCTCCGATGGTTCGGACATGTGGAAAGAATGCCGAACGAACGTCTGGTTAAGAAGATATACAATGCGAAAGTGGAAGGATGTAGGTACCGGGGGAGACCGAGACTAACCTACCTGGACCAGATCGGTCATGTACTGAAGGAAGGTGGAGTCAAGAGTCTCCGAAACCGGCGAGCGTTTATGAAGAGAATTATGAATGTTGAGGAAGCGAGTGAAGTATGCAGAGATAGAGTTCTCTGGCACTCTGTTCTCTCTGCCTACCCTGCAAGGGGTATGGCGTGATGATATGTATGTATGTAAGAGAAGTGCCACCGAAGACAAAGATCGGGTACTGGTGGCCCGCTCGCATGGCGAAGAGAGGTGTTTGCGTGGTGGGTCCATGGGTTTGCGCGCCCCCTCTTCTGTCGCCCCGGACCGATTTGTCGCGGCGCGACCACATACATGGTCCACCTAGCGGAGAAAAAAAATAAAATAAAGGGATGTAAGAGAAGGAAAAGTCGAAATGAAAACCACCAATCCATTTATGCAGCGTGAGGTAGCAGGCAATTTTCTATCCCTTTGTATAAAAGGTTTAAGGCCCGCAGTAAAACATATGAACCGAGATCATCATCATCACAGCCCATATAGGTCCTACTGTTGGGCTCGGGCCTCCTCCGTAATAGGAGGGAAATTAATCAACTATTTCACGCTAGTCAGACGTATTGGTATTGGGTTTGGTTTCGAGTTTTCCTTTTTTGCATAGATGTTATATGCGGTTTATAGCCCTTAGTCGTCATTTACGATCACCCATGGGTAAGGTAAGGGGTGGTGAATTGTATTCTTACACCATCACACCACATAAAAAAAAATAGGTTAATAAAACAAGACTCTTAATAATGATTTCTAATGCTTACGCCTTTATCCAACAGTGGGTTTACGTTTACGGCCTGATGGATGGAATGTTTACGCGAGTATTACACATTTAAAATAAAACTACTTTTACGGATTCTATCGCGTTTGCATTTTTTTTTTCGGGAAATTAAAAATCAAATACAGACGCGATAAAATCTGTAAAAGTAGTTTAATTTCAAAACTCTTAATGTATGTAGTTATACGAAAGTATGGGGTAAATTATTAACAGCCGCTGACTGGTAGGTTAATAGGAAATGATAATGCAACGCAACATTGAATGTTAATATTTGCTTTTATTGTCAAATGATTATATGTGAACCCGAGGACTTTATCAAAATTTGACACGCGTTTGCGTTAGCGACGCTGCTGATAACTGTTTGCAAACCGCGCTTTCATCTGCCATACTCAGATAGAGCCGTCAATATGTCAGCTCACGAGAATCCTGACTGATTACTTGATAAACAGATTTATTTTTGTTTTAAGATGAGTTGCATGCAATATAAAATATGATAAGAAATATATTTAAGATGAACACATTAAGTGTTATTGTGCATTTTTTATCCGTTTGGTGATGGAATAAGATTACAATTCACCACGTATATATCTTACCCGTGGGTGATCGTAAAATACGACTAAGGCATATAAAACGCAGTTAAAATCTATGCAAGAGAAGGAAAACTCGATATAAGACACTATACCAAACGTCTTTTTTTTTTTGGTTGTACTATGGATGCGTCTCGCCCCGCCAAATCGGTCCGGGGTGACGGAAGAGACGGCGCGTGGTATAGTACGTGTCACCACCCCTCAGATGCCGACAAGAATAGCAAAAACTGATTTATGGGCAATCAGGAGACTGGCAGCATCAAGTTTATTATGAAAACTTAATTGCAAGTACAATTAACAATCCGATGGACTAACGTAAAGTTTTTGGCATTGTTCCCCCCTGAGAAGGCGATACAAACATCCAGTACACGTTGATATAGTGATGGATAGATCAACGATTTGGTGAAAATCATTATTCTTGATTATAGTCTTATTCTTTTCTTATTTTCGTAATTTTTTAGAATTAAATTATATAATATAACATAAGAATTCTTCAATGAATTTTATTTACAATATTGTCTTATATTTACTAACTTAAACGTACCTATGTATTTGTTTTTTTAAAGACCACCCTGCACTGAGGAGGGCCTGTCCCTGACTGATTGCTGTGTGGTAGCGGCTAAAAATACTACCAACCCTTTCTTAGCTCGTGTATGCCGTAAAAGACGACTAAGAACCTTACAACGACCTGGGCTAACTTCATCTCATGCCGTTTGGTCAACAATTACATTCCCAAGGAGGGTTGACGTCTGGCAGGCGGCCGGTCATAAAACTATTGCCAATAACTTTTACAATATGTACTATAAAATAAGAGTACATATTGTATCGACCCCAAGTAATTGGGATAAGAGTAGGAGAATGATGACCCTGCACTGAGTATATAATCCTTGTATTGTGAGGAACTTTATAAACATATATCTAATTGACGCAGACAAATTACACCCAGCCTCGGAACAACACTGAGTAGAGCGCACAAAGTATAAGCCTGCGTAGGAATCGAACCTACGACACTGGCACAGAATTTCGGTATCTTAACCCCTACGCCCCACTACGCAGTCAATGATTTAAATTGGAAAATTCTGAATTATCTTAACCAATAGTTACTGCTATGTAACTCAGAAGAGTATTTATATTATAGGTACTATAGGCAGGTATATTGAATGGATTTAAATCTGTCTAATTTGATCATTACATATTTTTGTTTACTCATATAACAAATATCAACATAATTAACAAAATATCAAAGTAGGCAAGTTTCGTATGTTGTTGTGGTGGTTGGACCGCGCAAGATGCGGTCCCCTTCGCCATCCGTCAGACTGTCGGGCGAGTACCGCTACACGGCTCTGCACTTAACTTCCCACCAAACGTACATGTGTCTATTGCGATGAGGGGCTAACTTGCTACTTGTTAATAGTTATGAAGGGCCACTAGTGGTCATCCCGCAGACATAATTATGAGCGACTTGACAGATAACAGTGAATTTAGGCGACGTCAACTTAATGTTGAATGCGATTCGTGTTGCGGTTAATTTTGATGCTATAAATTCGTCAGTATAATGAATTATTGCACTAATATAATGCATAAAATGTGTCCAAAATATACAATTCAGTTTCTATTTATTATCCTATGAATGATATATGTAACTATTCTTAGAATGATATCTGGATGATCAAGCTGTCAACGTTTTTTTTTCGTTAGCTGAAAATAATGATATTTATGAACCTTAAAACCTCCTGCATACTGAATTTCATTGAAATCACTGGTGTCATTGCCGAAATTATAAAAATGATATAAAAATTTACAAGAAATGCTTGTTTAAAAATATTATGTATAGATAGTTTAATATCAAAATTGCTGTGTGGTAGTATACTACCAACCCTTATGTTGGTCATGGATGTCGTAAAAGACGTCTAACAGCCTTATAACGACCTGGCCCAACACCATCTGATGCTGTTTGGTCAACAATTCCATTCCCAAAAATGGTTGACGTCTGGCAAGCGTCCGGAAAACTATTGCCAATAACTTTTACAATATGTACCATGAAAGAAGAACACATATTGTATCGACCCCAAGCAACTGCGATAGGAGTAGGAGAATGATGAATAATGAGTTTAATGTCAAAATTAATATGATTTCTATAGTGGTGCGGTTTGATATAAAATGTAATTTTTCATTAATTACCAGAAGAGAAGTGCAAAACAGAATTCATGTAATCAAGTCTCGTATTTGGGTCTTCTTTAATGTTTTTAAAGAAATAGTCCCAATGTTGTAGGAGACTTCCATTATCATCTCAAGTCCTACATGTCTCACCGCTGAGCTCGAACAAGCGGGGTATAGTGGGTATAGGATTATAGGGTTTTATGTCAAGTTTTCCTGCTCTTGCATAGCTGTTATAAACATATGTCCCTTGCACACAGACTATTAACAACAATTCGTGTAAGCGTCGAGCTTACGTGATTGGCACGGTAGGTCTGTATCTTAACCACTACGCCATTTGTATGTCCATACATACCTAATTGTGTATAATTTGTAAGAGGATTTTTTCCGTGTCTTGAGATTTTTTTTTATTACTGATGGTGGCAAACAAGCAAGAAGCAAACCTGACGGTACAGCTAGGCCGCTACCTACGAGTATTAATGAAAATCCCAAATCCAGCTGCTGGCTCTCTCGGTCACCAAACGAATGACATCAGCACATTGCAACTGCTCAGACGGCGATTTTCTGCGAAAGTATGGTACCTCCCAGATAGACCAACAACGAAGAGGTACAAAGGTAAGACGGATATAAAGAGGTATATATATTAGGTACATAATACATTGGAAACCGCGTGTCTACAAATTTCAACATCAATTTATCAAGTTATGAGTGTGGGCGATAACTAAGTAAAGAGCCACATTTTTTTGCTAATCTCCAATCCTATCATACTGATTTTTCACAGTTTCCTTGAATAGAATAAGCTCGCCTTGGAACAATATTTAAAATTTGCGTCATTGAAATCTGAATTTAAAAAAATGTGATCATTTAAATATGATTATGAACCAAGAATTATAGAAGGAAGGATGGAGGATGATATAATTGTGGAAGGATGTAGGTACCGAGGGAGACCTATACTAACCTACCTAGACCAGATCGATCATGTACTGAAGGAAGGTGGAGTCAAGTCTCCGAAACCGGCGAGCGTGTATGAAGAGAATTATGAATGTTGAGGAAGCGAGTGAAGTATGCAAAGATAGAGTTCTCTGGCACTCTGTTCTCTCTGCCTACCCTGCAAAGGATATGGCGTGATGATATATAGATATGTACCTATGTAACCAAGAATTAGTGCAATTATTATACGTGTGGTGACGGAGTAAGAATACAATTCTCCACCCCCTATGTTACCCGTGGGTGATCATAAGTGAGATCTAAGGGATATAAAGCGCATATAACATCTATGCAAGAGAAAGAAAACTTGAAATAAAATCCTATACCAACACGCCACGCGACCATCGTGGTCTTATTTCCTCCCATTGTGGAGGAGGTTCGAGCCCAAATGGTACACATATATATATATATATATAGGTATATATATATATATTTTATTTATTGCTTTTGGTGGCAAACGAACAAGCAGCACACCTGATGGTAAGTGTTACTGCCGCCCATGGACCTTTGCAATACCAGGGCAAGGCCGCTGCCTACCAATACAAACCCCAAACTCACCCAGTTGGGCTTTCGGCTCTCTCGCTCACCGGACGAAGCCCAACAGCACATTGCCATTGCTCAGACGCCGATCTTCTGCGAGAGTGTAGTACTACCCCGCTCGGACCGGCCCACGGCTGAAGACAGAAAACTGTCAACAGCGTGGTCCTAACACTAATATGAGCTTAGATGATGAAAACAAAATATACAGAGCCCTATTCTCGTTTTCTTCGAAGTATTCTGTAGTTAGATTTTTTTTGCAAGTGCTTATTTAAATTTAATAAGTATATGATAAAATAAAACTCTAAACTACACCCATGGTAAAATAAAATTCTTAAAAGGAACTTCAAAAAGTGAAAAATAAGACGTAACGGTTTTGGAATTAGCGTATATGCGAATACAAATTAATTTCTCTCAAAATTACTGGATAGTCAGAGTCAGGACTGTCCATAAATTACGTAAGGGATTTTGAAGATATATTTGGCCCCCTCCCTACCGTAAAACATTATAAGATTGCAACTACTCCCCCCTGCCCTTTAATAAGATTTTTTGTAAGAAAAGGCCCTATTAATCAAATAGGTATAACTCCGTTTATTCTGAAAATATCTTTTATTACAATCTTTTTACTACAAGTAGGTATCATTAACTCACTGCAATAACATTAATTTTATCAACCTATCATAGTTTCGACCAAAATTAGTAATTTTTAATTTAATATCTTTCGTAATGTAAGGTCCATTACCCCTCTCCATGCCTATAGTGAGAAGTTATAATATACAGTGGATCCCCTAAACGCCTTACATAATTTATGGATGGCCCCAGAACTATAAGTTTGGAGCGAGAATAGGTACTAATTCAATCTCGAAGAAAACTATAATTGGGCAACGTATACCTATATTGATTTGCAATTGTGAATAATTTAAATTCGATTTCTTTGTTTCAATTTCGTGGTCTGTCTCCGATACTGTAAACTAAATAACTTGTTAAAAATACAATGTGTGACCACTTCTTAATTTGTCGTGGTAGTCGTATAAGGCCGACAGTATACCAGATATTGGGTAGCAGCGTTCACCTGGTAAACGTACCACGTATAACCAGCAGACATATGTAGGTTTTTTCATGAATAGATGACTTCTATTAGTATGGTGGCAGCATAATACTATTTACCTAACGCTTTCTTCAATGGACGTAAGCAGATGAAATGACTGTAAGAACTTAAAATAAAACCCTTTATCAATATTTTTAACTAGCGTAGTATATTTATTTAATAAATTGTTATATTATGACGTTATGCACAATGCAATTAATGCATCATATATATACAATGAATTTCTTTTCTTACACTGCAAATTAACGATTAAGTACTACTTAATTTGTGGCCCCAAAGTGGAAAATAAAAAGAAATTACAAATCTCTTTGCTACTCTATAAACTCAAAGAGTTATTTTAATTATAACGAAAAAAAATCAAATCTCACATTTTATTTCGCTACTCAGATACTTCCAAAAAATGGTAAGTTTTTTATTGATGCTAGTAAATTGATGTATGCCTATATTAAATCAGCGCCATCTAGAATACATTGTATGAAACATAGCGCCATTTAAACTCGTTCGAGTACGTTAAAAATCCGCATTTTAACCTCTAGTTGGGTATAAGTCAAGCTATAAATACAATAAGGTCAAAATAAAAACAACGTATACGTATAAAACTAAAGGTTTTTTATTAAAAAGATCCAAATAAAACTAATAACAAGACAAAATCGTCATATAACACCCTCTATTCTAACTAAGCAGTAGTTAACAATGTTTTAAATGATTATCAAATTTGCTCAAAAAAGTACGTCTATTACTAATAATAATCTTAATTATATATTTATATGAAAACAGTTTTTATGCAACTGGTGACAGGCGATAAATACAATGTCACCCGTGTTATCCTATTAGTATTGTATTATTATATTTGAGATGCGTAATGTCACTGCAAAAATAAAGAATTTCTCTGCCATTTTGGAGAAGTCTTGTGACTAACGATGAACAAAAAAAAATTAAAATCCCCAAAATTGATTTAGACTATAACACTAAGTTTTATTTATATATAAATAATAAATTCATATTTTATACGTGTTATATCATATAATGAACACATATTTTAGTTTGGCCTAATAATGTACTTTTTTTCTTTATCATAATGTTCTTTTTTTTTTGGCGACGGGCTGCGGTGCGTCACTCCCCGCTAAATCTGAGTGTTGCTATAGGTAAATTATACTTCTTATATTTATCAAAAACGATTACTCTATGCAGATTAGTTGCCAATTTTTCAATTTTAAGTCGTATAGAATCAAAACCAACAATTTGTCCAAAATGAGATTATGATAAGTCACTTAAGAAATTTAAAATAACTGTATTTGCATTTTCTATTTGTCTTCAAAGTTTTTATTAATATCACGTTAAAAATCCAGTTACAATAGTAGTTCAAATACCAACAATTATTAGTTTTATTTAGATTGTCGGTTTTGTTTTTATACGATTCAGTTAATATATAAAAAATCAAACCTGAAATATAAAATATTATTGATAATAGTAAATAATTATTACTTTACACTGTACTAAATGATAAACAAGTTACAATAGAACACTTCGAATAGTATAACCATAATTTATATGCCAAGGAATTTGATACAAACCACGCGGGAATATTTACAATTAGTATTCACTTATTAAGAAGAAGAATTCATTTATTCTAATTTTATCACAACATCACCACACCCTACAATGATATTCGTAGCTTAAAGCATAATAATTAATACCACTAAATAAAGACATTTGAATTGGTTATATTATTTATTTCATTAAATAATTTTAGTCAAACTTTAAATACTTATTTTTTTTTTAATACCCTGCACTAAGGCTGGCTTAAAATCCTTGCATCGCGGAGACTTTACAAACATATGAAAAGGAAAAAGATACGCCCAGACTCGGAACAACAATTGGTGAATAAAACAAAGCATTACCTACATAGGATATCTTAACCGCCGCGCCATCTGCGCAGTCTAAACACTTTAATTAAATTGTTAATAAGTCTAACTATATGCAAGAATGTCTATAACACAACGAAAGAAATTAACTTATCGTCATAAATACCCACACACACATTTTAATACAAATTCATTGCCAGTACAAAAAGAAAATGATTCGATATCTAAACATTTTTATATTGCGGCATTTTCATCCATCCATCAGCCCGTAAACGTCCACTGTTGGACATATGCCTCCCCACGAGAATGTCATCTGTAACGGTCCTGTGCCACCTGCATCCAACGGTTTCCTGCGACCTTGATGAGGTCACCAGTCCACCGAGTGGGGGGTCGTCCTACGCTGCGTCGTCCGATTCGTGGTCGCCACTCGAGAACCTTTTATCCCCAACGGGTGTCGGTTCGTCGAGCGATGTGGCCTGCCCATTGCCACTTCAACGTGCTAATTCTTCGGGCTATGTCGGTTACACTCGTTCTTCTACGGATTTCCGTATTCCGGATTTTATCACGTAGAGAAATACCGAGCATAGCCCTCTTCATAGCACGGTGAGCGACTTTGAGCCTTTTATGAGGCCGACATTTAGAGACCACGTTTCAGTGCCGTAAGTCAAGTCCTTTTTTTTCAGACACTGCGGAATATTAGACCCTCCTAAGTTTCACGAACGCTGCCCAGCCAGCTCGATTCGTCGGCTGACCTCATTCTCGAAATTGGATCTACCTAATTGGACTGTTTGTCCTAGGTAAACATAGTGATCGACAACTTCGAGAATCGTATTCCCAACCAGGACCGGTACAGAAATGACATGGGCATAAGACATGATTTTCGTCTTGTCCATGTTCATTTGCAGCCCTACTAGTTGGGAGAACTTGCTGAGGTCATTGAGCATGATGCCAAGGTCCTCCAGGGATTCTGTCATGACTATGATATCATCTGCGAATCGAAGGTGAGTGATGTATTCGCCATTGATGTTGATGCCGAGTCCGGTCCAGTCTAAGAGCTTGAAGACATCTTCCAGTGCAGTGGTGAACAGTTTTGGAGAGATAACGTCTCCCTGTCTCACACCTTTCTACAACTGATTAGGTTTCGTACTTTTATCTCGGATGCGGACCGACATAGTAGCGTTTTTATATAAACACTTCAGCAGTTCGATATATCGATAGTCAATTTGGCACCTCCAATTAGGATAGGCAATTTGGCAGTGGAAAGGACTGCAACACTGCCCAAGTTTCGACAGAATCAAAGGCTTTCTCATAGTCCACAAACGCTAGAAACAGAGGCCCATTATACTCTTCGGTCTTCTGTATAATCTGGCGTAGCGTGTGGATGTGGTCTATGGTACTATAACCTTTTCGGTAACCGGCTTATTCGGGCGGCTGGAAGTCTAGCTTGCGCACGAGTCGGTTCGTAATGACTCTTGAAAACAATTTGAACACGTGGCTCAGGAGTGAGATGGGTCTGTAATTCTTTAAGAGCGTCTTATCGCCCTTCTTGAAAAACAGCATCACCACACTCCTTGTCCACGACTCTGAAACGTCGCCCCCGAGAATGAAAGAATTAAACAGCTTCTGTAGGGCTTTTAAAACTGGCTTGTCGCCTGCCTCAGGAGCTCTGTGGTAATTCCGTCATCTCCCGGTGCTCTTCCGTTCTTTAATTGTTTTAGAGCCATTCTGATCTCGTACAAGCTGACGTCCGGGATTTCTTTGGTATAGTGCCGAGTTAAGTTGGATATGGGGTCTTGGACCAAGCCAACAACAGGATTCAGGGATGATTTGTACAACTGCCCATAGAACCTTTCGACCTATCCCAAGGTCCCACTTTGGGATGAAATGACAGCACCGTTATCGGTCTTCAGCTTAGTCATTTGGCTCTGCCTAATAGACAAATCTCGTGCGAACACTTTGGAGCCTCGATTTCGCTCTATCGCCTCTTCAATACGCAGTGTATTGAAACGGCGAATATCGCGTCGCGTCGTAGATTTAGGGATTTGTCTATTAAGCTGCCTGAGTTCGGACCAATCGGCTGAATACTGTACCGTCATTTCCTTTCTCCTCTCCATGAGTTGAAGAGTCTGGTCAGAAAGCTTTTTTGTTCTAGTAGCGCGACGGGCCTTAAAGAATTTTGGCCCAACCGCGTGGACAGTTTCCACGAACCTGTTGTTCATATCGTTCGAAGATTCGCACTATTCCAGGCATTGGAAGCGATTATGTAATTCGAGTTGAAATCTATCGGGGTTCTGGTATTGGACAGGTGTAGGTTGGAGTGTAGACTTCATCAAGCGGGACCGCTCGACTTTCGTACGAAGATTCAATGTGCCTCGAACCATTCGGTGTTCACTCCCAGTTTTAATCCTGCTGATCACAGAGACATCATTGAATATTTGTCGTTTGTCCATCAAGATGAAGTCTATCTCATTTTTAGTGGATCCATCAGGGCTAATCCAGGTCCACTTCCTTTGTGACCGCTTCATGAAGAAGAAATTCATCATGAAGAGGCCTTCCCTCTCCAAAAAGACGGCCAGTTTTTCGCCCCTTTGGTTTCTCTGTCCAAATCCAAATTGCCCCACTCTCAACTCATCGTCTGTCCTTTTGCCTAGTTTTGCGTTGAAGTCTCCCATAACTACCGTGAAGTGGGTTTGGACGTGTGGATGGCTTTCGAGATATCCTCGTATAAGGCCTCCACTACGTCGTCGGAGTATGTCGAAGTCGGTGCGTAAACCTGTATGACCTTCAACGAATACCGTTTGGTAATTCTGAGTATAAGGTACGCTACCCTTGTTGACACACTTTCGATCCTCTCCACGTTTTCTACGAGAGACTTACGAACGATAAACCCTACACCGCCTTGGGATGGGTGATCTCCCTCCCGGTAGAAGAGCAAATTTCCAGACTGGAGAATTATCGTGCCCTCCCCCTCTCTTCGCACTTCTGATAATCCCACAATGTCCCATCGGATTTTGCTCAATTCCTCTTCCAGCTCAATGACCCTCTCGTCGGTCCTAAGCGTCTGAACGTTGTGTGTTACCAGGGCCAAGGGTCGATTTTTTTGGTAGCCGGATCGCGGCCGGAGATTCCTAGCACCCCCTGCCCCGACACCAACAGGAGCGCTACCAAAATGAGCCCGTGGAACAGCAGAACTGCCGTGAATGGGGGCCGTGACTATTTTTACATTCATATTTATTTTGGAGGGTAGTAATGCCATAATCGCCACGCTTGGCGAGCGATTGGCGATCACGGTAGATGTTATTAAGTTTCCCGGGAGATAGCCGCTGCCCAATCTCTCAGTGAGACCCTTAGCCGATTTTTACGACTCCCACGGGCAAGTAAGGGGTGACGACTTTTGTATTCTATTCCCGCCACACGGGGAAATTTACTAGTTTAAAAATCTAACAAGAAGCTAAAAACATTGCACTTACTAAATTACCTATCACTTCTAAAGCTAGAGTTTACTTTATTCGTTTACTTATATTACTTCATTCTTCCCTTTAATTAGTATTGTACGTATTTGTATGTATTCTTCCCTTTATTTAATACTAGCTTCTGTCCGCGACCTCGTCCGCGTGGAATAGTCGCAAGTTAGCGTTAGCCCAAAGTAACTATTCCACGTGGACGAAGTCCCGAACAGAACAGTAAGATGTTCATAGAAATAAAAAAAAACAAGTTTGTAATGGATCCGTAAATGTGTATTTTACACCCTATCTTTATTTTACACCCTTTTAAGGGTAGATTTTTTTAGAAAGTTTGAATGCCATATTTATTTATATCTAATCAATAGCCTAAAATATAATTTTTATACTTCTAGCCCTGAAAATGATAATGCTTTCATACACTCTTTCCTCCCCCTTTTCAACCCTTTAGAACGCTTTTGCCAATTAAAAAGTAGACTATGTCCTTTTTCAGACTTAAGACTATCTATATACCAAATTTCATTTAATTCGGTTGAGTAGTTTTGCCGTGAAAGCAAGACAGACAGTTACTTTCGCATTTGTAATATTAGTAAGTATTGCACATATTTCACTTTGTATTCTCTTAATTTAGTATTTTAAATATTTCTCTTTATTTAATTTATATATTTTTTTCTTCATTTTCATTTAAATGTCTCCTACATTAATCTAAGATTTCATTATATCTTAAGATATAGAAATTATACTATAAGAGTTCCTATTAAAAAAAAATTAATATATATTCCCGTGTGGTCACACATTTCGAGTACAATATATCCCGATCACTTACTTTCCTTTGGGAGACGTAAAGACCGGCCGAATTTCAACCAGAAATACACGCAGCAGCATTTTCCCTGGGAACTACTAATAATGTAATTAGTGTAAAGGTAGCGATCGTGGTATTATCCTTGGCGAAGCCTATGTCCAACAGTGTATGTCCATAGGCTGAAATACCCAGTGATAAATATTGCACATCGATTTTTGGAAAGAGACAAGCGACTAATATCAGCTCCGTAGAGCGTTGTCTCCGTCGCACACTATCTGTATGACGTCAAAGCACTAACAGTCTGATATCTACTAGGAGCTGTTAAAGCAATTATGACGTTTTGCTACTAAATAAAATACACTTACTCTACAAACTGTTTTTTTTTTTATCGTATTACCAACTCTGCATATATATTTACGACTGGATGTAACTACACTCTCTCGTATTTGTACAGCAACTGACAAACATGACAAAGATAAAGTGCAAAAAGGAACTCTAAGAAACCGAAATGAACCGATTGACTCTTCCCACGGGTCGATGTGCAGTATTTATTGCCGAGAGTTGTATTTGAATATATTAGGTACATATATACTTTTAGTATTATTCAAGTAATTATGGATTACTAAATTTAGTGACAACAAATACTTGTTCTGAAGTAAAATATGTCTTAAATTTTGTTTCTTAATTAATATGAGACAGATTAATTGGAAACATTATCTTACTTTAATACCTACATATTTGTACTTGTCATTGCTGAACTATACAGGGTGGAAGTGGACCGCTCCCGAAAACAAAGATAGGTGACCCTACTAGTACTACTTGTAATGATAAGCTAGAAAAAAAATCGATTCGGATATATTTTTTACGCAACGAATTTTAAGTTTTTCCCCATTCCATCGTATTAGGACAGTGCCATGTAACGATAATTCCATAAAAAAATACGTAAATTTACTCAGATGAGAAAAGACGCAATCTATTTAAAACTCACGATCATATGTTCAAGAGTTCAACGACCTCGCGTGGAGAAAAAAAATATATTATTTTTCATACATACATTTTCAACAACATTGATTTTTTTTCTAGCCTATCATTATAAGTAGAACTAGTAGGGTTACCTGTCTTTGTTTTCGGGAGCGGTCCACTTCCATCCTATATACATTAATTGACAATCTAATGCACTACACTTGTAATTAAATTTTGTAAATACTTTAATATATAAATTCATAAATATGCCCATGTAGGCACACGACTATCTCCCAGAAGGGTAGACAGAGAATACTAACATTACTTATATTTGAATCAAAATATTGCAAATATGTTATAACAAAAAAAAAATTCAATGCGTAATTTAAAAATACAATCTGAATTATCAAATTTTTAGGCTTATTATATATTGTCTTTTATAGGCGTTGTATTTCTAGACAACTTACAACAAAACACAGTTTCTTTGTGTTGAACAATTTATCAACAAGCATTATTAATTAAAACTATATATTCTCTTAATACACACTCATAGGAACGTACTCATACTCATGACTCATTCAGGATTCTACAGATTTCGTTCTTCAAATTTGTTCCGATTTTGAATTTAAAATACTACGTTTGGTCACAAAGGCGTTGAAGGGTTTTTAGGTTACGTCACAAAATCGTAAACATTAACTCAAAAATGGCAACACTGACGAACATACGTCAGTTGATTTAAAACTGATATAATTGTATTTATAGGTATACACTCACAACAAGCACCGTAATAATAAAGACAGGTAGGAACTACTTTTTTTACAGTGTAAAAAATTACTAATTACATATTTATAAGTTACTATGAAGATATGGAGGAGAGAGAGGTCCTGCCATATAACTGGTGGTCACCAATGACGAAATGGGGTAAAAAAAAAGGACAAGATGGAGATATATATAGATGGGTGCGTTCCATTCATGTGCGGTATATAGGTACCCAAGTGCGAAGATATGTCACGCATAAAAAAAAACATAACGATTAAGAAAAATAATGCTAACAAATATAAACTTAAATACCATATTTAAAATGTATGGCCTTACTGCATACATTGATTGTATAGGCATAAAAATTGGAACATATGCGGATAATATGTGGTTGTGGTCAGCGTCAGTTTTGCTCCCATCCTAAAGATCTCTCAACTGCCATTTTCCATTGCTTATATCTCATATCTCTTTCTTCATCGGTGATTTTTGGCGTGTATGTTGTACCGCTAGCCATCGGTATAGAAGTACCCCGTTTAGAAGGTTCTACACCCCAGTATGCGACTAGAGCCGCTCCCAAAGCAGTACTTTCTGTAAAACCTGCTTTTTCCACATTGATGCCGATCAAATCTGTTTGCATCTGCATTACTAATGCGTTAGAGGTCATTCCACCATCAACCTGAAGAAAACAAACGTAAAATGACGACATCTCTGGATTTATTACAGTACTAAACACATATTAAAATAAAGGGAATACTACGAATCTTAAAACAACGCCATCTATTGAAATAAAAGTTATAAAAATTTATTTTACAATTCCTTTTACACTATTGTAGTGCCGATAGATATTAACAGATGGCACAAATATCAAACTTTTTTAACAGCAACAAAAGTTCACTGCTTAAGACATATTTATTTAACTCTATACATATAAAATAATACGGAGAATCCCATAACACATTCTCATCCATTGAATAAAGAAATAATTAAGCAAAATTACAATGAGACAACAATATACAAAGTTCGAATAACCATGGTCATATCCATTAGCTGATTTTTACAACTCCCATAGGGAAGTAAAGAGTATCGGCTTATACTCATAACCTGTCTATTATATTCATATTTCATCATTATCATCATCACTATATTATTCTCCTCTTATTGAAATTACTTGGTCGACTCAATATGTAATCGTCTTCCATTGTACATATTATAAAAGTTATTGGCAATAGTTTTATAACCTGACAACAACCCTCCTTGGGTAGGTAATCGTTAACCAGACAGCATCAGGGGGAGTTGGCCGAGGTCTATATAAAGCTTCTAGTCGTCTTTTACGACATCCACGAGCAAAGTAAGGGTTGGTAGTATTTATAGCTGCTATCACACAGCATCTTTATTATTAAAATTTCTTCATTATTTAAAATCTAATAAGCCAAGAATTTAAATACTACTATGTGACTAAGACTTTTCGAACTAAGACTGGCACCCACCCATTTTACTTTCTAATGTATGTAGAAGAGGCGCTACGTTCCACTAGGCCAGTGCTGCTTAAACTTTTTTAAACATTTTTGATAAACCAATAAAGATTGGCTATGCCTATCGTTGCCCTATCTTTTTTTCTCTTGGCATTTATGGCTTGGTTACTAAGGACCTTTAATCCAAATCTTTGTGTATATATTAACTTCATTTAAACTCAACGTCCATCAGTGGGTCAGATCGTAGCTTTCAACAATGCCATGGCAACACTGTTAAATGTATCTTTTGGGCATTTTAATGGAAAACGAAGACGTATGTAAGGCACTGTTATATCATATTCACTACACCTCAGTACTTTCTGCGCATAAAAGTACTTAAAATGCCATCAAAATTAGTTAATATAGCACTGAAACACTAAGATATTGAATATAATACAAGAGCACCATATGACACTTTTCATTTCCCGCTAAAACTCGTTGCCCTACTTGCCTGTTAACTACCACAGATAATAAAAAATAAGGAATTTAATATTATGTTCACGAAGTATAGATACAAGGAGCCCGAACGGTATAGGCTTTTCCATAGTATTCATGGACACAATAATAAACCCAGATCTTAGTTTTCTTTTCTACCACTGGCTGCGCTAGAATTTAGGACGTACCGATATTATTATTATTATTACACGTAAACACGCGTTGGCTCGCGGAAGTTGAATTTAGTTAATCTATATCTATACATATAATAAAAATGTAACGGATCGCTGTCTGTACATGGAAGATATATGAGAAAAATATTACTGGGACCTTTATTAACACAAATAGAACTCAAAACAATTATTGTTAAAATGTTTGTCTGTGCGTTTGTGCACGCTAATCTCAGAAACGGCTTATCGGATTAAGACGCGGTTTTCGCTAATATATTGTGGTAAGTTTCACTTAACATGGGCTTAGGCATGGCATTAGGCTTTATTTCATGACAATTGGTTTATAAATAAAAAAGTTATGTCAATTTAAAAAATGTTCAGAGAAAAATATCTTTATCGATTTGTTTTGAAATTACGTACAAATTATCTTCAGTAAAAATAAATAAACACGTGTTTCAGCATTTGTTAATATTTACCCTCTGGGGGTGTAAATTAGGCCTGCGAAGCGGCTTGGACGACTCATTAAGTCATTAGCGCCAAGTCGATATTATTGAAGCTGGCAACTTGAAATTTTGACAGAGTTTTCTTTCTATGGCGTAGAGATTTACTAAGAAAGGATTTTACGAAACTACACCCCTAAGGGGGTGGAACAGAGTGGCCAAGTTTGTATGGGAAAAAAAAACTTTATTGATTCTTTTCAAATTACGAGTCTAATAAAATTTCTAGGGTAATATCCGGCATACATTCGGACTCCTTGTATCTATACTTTGTGATCATGTTGGTGCGCTATATTAGGCAGTAATATTTCACTTACCTTCAATATTTGAAGTGGTATACCGCAATCTTCATTCATTGCATCCAATATATCTCTCACTTGGTAACATACAGCCTCTAGAGCTGCTTTTACTATATGTGATGTATTTGTATCTTCTGTGATACCGCAAATAACACTAGAATTTATAATATATATATTTTTATGTGGTTCTCCGTGTGTGATGGAGTAAGAATACAAATCACCACCCTCTATGGGTGGTGACCCCCCATGGGTATCGTAAAAGCCTAAAAGATCTAAGAGAACGTACCCTCGATAATCCATTTTTCCCCTCAGTTACCATTCGTAATATACGCCAAGATACCCCTCCCGCCCCAGCTAGTTTTCACGTAGTAATTAATATGATTTCAAATCATTTCTTTTGCATACATAAAGATAAAAAAGGCTTGGTGATAAATTAATTTAGTTGGACTACGTGACTAACACCTAACACTCTCTCCTGATCTTGTGACTGAATACGGACGGTAATTTTAAAGAATACCTCGCCCTGAACTAGCTGTGTGGTAGCGGCTACGAATACTACCAGCCCTTACTTTGCTCGTGGATGTCGTAAAAGCCGACTAAGAGCCATATAACGACCTGGGTCAACTCCATCTGATGCCATTTGGTCAATAATTACATTCCCAAGGAGGGTTGACGTCTGGCAGGCGGCCGGTCATAAAATTATTGCCAATAACTTTTACCAATATGTGCTATGAAAGAAGAGTACATATTGTATCGACCCCAAGCAATTGGGATAAGAGTAGGAGAATGATGACCTCGCCCTGAACTGGTCATGTAATTTGGGTACATTGCCTAATATGCATATAACATCCATACAGAAAGAAAATTCAAAATAAATGCATGTTCTCTAATAAGCATATGGTATTTATGCAAAAGAAGGAAAACTCGAAATGAAACCTCTATACCGACCTGTGTGACCGGTGCAGTATAGTAAATCAATTTCCTTTCTATTGTGGAGGAGGCTCGGGCCAGCAGTGAGACAAGTAGAAATTTATTTTTAGAAGCTTGCAAAATAACAACATTAATTAATAAAACTAACCGCCATCTCGAACTTTCCCGTTTTTTTTTTTTTGCGCTTACGCTGTGGAAACGCGTTTACCAACCCCGGGGGTGTCAAAACGGGAGGGAGTGTGGGACTCGCCGGTTGGCTGTTCCACTGGAATACCCACTAAAACCACAGCGGCCCCCTTCTGTGCTTCTACGGGACGCCGGAGAGATCGTCTACTAACATTCGATCCCCGACGCCCTAAAATCTCGAACTTTCCCGTTGGAGTTATAAAAATCGGCTGATAGATTACTAGAAGGGAGGGGAAGCAGCACTCTTCTTGAGAGATTTATTACACCAACTGCGATCACTAAATCGCCTGTTAAGTGCGACTATTATGGTATTATTATCTTCTTGGCGATGCTGACTTTGATGCCCTGATGAAGGATGGATGAATTGTGTATATATATATATTTTAGATACTCTTTTATATTTAAGTAAGAGAGCGAGTAGGTATGAAAGAGAGTATTGGTGTAAAGATGCGAAAGGGAATGCTCCAATGGTTCGGACATGTGGAAAGAATGCCGTACGAACGTCTGGTTAAGAAGATATACAATGCGAAAGTGGAAGGATGTAGGTACCGGGGGAGACCGAGACTAACCTACCTAGACCAGATCGGTCATGTACTGAAGGAAGGTGGAGTCAAGAGTCTCCGAAACTGGCGAGCGTGTATGAAGAGAATTATGAATGTTGAGGAAGCGAGTGAAGTATGCAAGGATAGAGTTCTCTGGCAATTTGTACTCTCTGCCTACCCTGCAAAGGACATGGCGTGATGGAATGTATGTATATTTAAGATACCCCGTGAATTTAGAACGTGAGTTTTTTTTAAAACTGCACTAAACAACTAATCCTTATATTGAGGGAAATTTACAAATATAATTAGCAGACACAAATTAAACCGAGACAAATAACAATAACTTATAGTTTGCATAAAATATTGTGCTGCGGGGGAATCGAAACCACTATGCTGGGTAGGTTGCTATCTTAATCACTAACCCATCTATGCAGTCATATTGTGAGTCAGATCAGTCAGATTCAAATCATATTTCTATTTTCTGCTGTCCGTAAGCAATTCTTACGGTACCTACGAGAAAATGTAGTTAGGGATGAATAAATTGGTACAACGTTACCTCATAAACAGTAACTTACCCTCTGGCATCTTGACGCCAATATGGCGCATATAAGCCACTGAAAGCAGGCACGAATACAACACCACCATTATCCGTAGCCTTTTCTGCAATTTCTTGGGAATCTTTAGCAGTTTCCAGCAGACCGATATTATCTTTGAGCCAGCCTAATGCAGCTCCAGCAACTGCAACCTATAAACATTTAATTATAAATGTATTTTTGTTACCAAAATATTTATAATTGTTTAGTATAAAACATACATACATACATACATACATACATATCATCACGCCATATCCCTTGCAGGGTAGGCAGAGAGAACAGAGTGCCAGAGAACTCTATCTCTGCATACTTCACTCGCTTCCTCAACATTCATAATTCTCTTCATACACGCTCGCCGGTTTCGGAGACTCTTGACTCCACCTTCCTTCAGTACATGACCGATCTGGTCTAGGTAGGTTAGTCTCGGTCTCCCTCGGTACCTACATCCTTCCACTTTCGCATTGTATATCTTCTTAACCAGGCGTTCGTTCGGCATTCTTTCCACATGTCCGAACCATCGGAGCATTCCCTTTCGCATCTTTACACCAATACTCTCTTTCATACCTACTCGCTCTCTTACGTCGTCGTTACGAATGCGGTCGGTCAGCCTAACTCCACAGATTTTTCGCAGAGATCGCATTTCGACCGCATTAATTTTACTATCATACTCTTTTCTGCATACCCAACTCTCGCTTCCATACAGTAATGTTGGGACAAGCACTGCGTTATGTATTGCTACACGTGCCTTCTGGCTGAGGTGGTGGCTGCCGAAAAGTTGCCCCAACGCTCCGTTCACTCTATTTCCCGCATTCACTCTTCGCTCTATATCAGTGGTGTACCTTCCATCTCGGCTAAATCCACATCCAAGATATACAAATTCATCCACTTGCTCTAGTACATCATTACCTATTGTTACTCTTACATCTGTTCTGGTTTTATCTCTTTCAAAGACCATTATTTTGGTTTTGCTCACATTCACGCGTAGACCCCTTTAGTATAAAACGTAGGAATAAATAGTTGAATCGCATGTTAGAGAAGGTATCCAAAATGACTTATTACATACATACATACGTATCATCACGCCACATCCCCTGCAGGATAGGCAGAGAGAACAGAGTGCCAGAGAACTCTATCTTTGCATACTTCACTCGCTTCCCCAACATTCATAATTTTCTTCATACACGCTCGCCGGTTTCGGAGACTCTTGACTCCACCTTCTTTCAGTGCGTAACCAATCTGGTCTAGGTAGGTTAGTCTTAGTCTCCCCCGGTACCTACATCCTTCCACTTTTGCATTGTGTATCTTCTTAACCAGACGTTCGTTTGGCATTCTTTCCACATTTGGCTTTCTTTCTGACTTATTCATATCTTCAAAAATGCCATGCTTCGTCACAAGGGTGGAGAAGGGAATTAGATTTTCGTCATGCAGCCGAAATAAATTCATTCATTCGAGTTAGCGCTGTTTATACTCACGAGAGAATGATGCACAAATACCGAAACATCGGTTGACTCAAAATAAAAATTCTAAATTTCTAATTATAGGTACACACGCACATACACGCACTCTTGTTGTACATACATACATACATATCATCACGCCATATCCCTTGCAGGGTAGGCAGAGAGTTCAGCTGCATCAGGGAGGCGCTCCGGTTCCATGGAGTGCCCCTGTACCTCAGGCGGCTGGTGGCAGACTATTTGGAGGGGCGCAGTGTTCTCAACGCGAGCCCCGCAGGGGACATTGTGCGGACGCCCATGTCGTGCGGTGTTCCGCAGGGGTCGGTTCTGGGGCCGACTCTGTAGGACATCGGGTACGACTGGGCGTTGAGAGGGAGTCCCCCCCCCCCGGGCTGAGCGTTATTTGCTATGCTGACGACACGCTCGTCACAGCCCGGGGCAGGACATTCGAAGAGGCGGCGAGCCTGGCCACTCTCGGCACCGAGGAGATGGTCAGGCGAATCGAGGCGCTGGGGCACAGGGTGGCCCTAAACAAGACGGAGGCCCTGCTATTCCATGGGCCCCGTGTGAGGCTGCCCATCGGCGCCTCGTTAGTCGTCAACTCCATCCACATCAGTATCCAGGCCCATATGAGGTACTTGGGTCTGGTGATCGACGGGCGATGGTGGTTCCGGTAGCATTTTCGCCAAATTGCTCCCCGGCTGGTCGGCGCGGCGTCCGCCCTTTCTCGGCTCATGCCGAATGTGGGCGGACCCAGTTTCGAGGGCCGACGGCTGTATGCGGGGGTGATCCGCTCAATGGCCATGTACGGCGCACCCGTGTGGGCGAGGGCTCTGAACGCCCAGCTCAGGGCGGTGCTGTGGAGGCCACAGCGAGCCATGGCGGTCAGAGCCATTCGCGGGTACCGCACGGTGTCGACAGAGGCGGCGTGCCTATTGGCCGGGACACCCCCGTGGGACCTAGAGGCGGAGATGCTCTCCGACCTCTACCGGCGGGTTGCCTCAATGCGCGAAGAGGGTGGCTCCCCATCGTTTAACGAGATAGCCACCTGGCGCGAGGACGCCCGCCGAGAAGTCATCGCCCGTTGGGCTACGCGGCTGGAGAGGCCTAGACACGGTGTCACTACCGTCGAGGCCCTCCGGCCCGTACTGATGGAATGGATGGAGCGGCGGCACGGGGTCCTCACCTTCCGACTGGTGCAGGTGTTAACGGGGCACGGGTGTTTCGGGAAATACCTGCACACGGTCGTGTACAGGGAATGGACTCCGGGCTGCCATCATTGCAGTAGTGACGAGGACACGGCGCAACATACGCTCGAGGAATGCTCGGGCTGGGACGGGCAGCGCCGCGACCTCGTCGCTATTATCGGTGCCGACCTGACGCTGCCGGCTGTCGCGAGGGCGATGGTCGACAGCGTCAGGAATTGGGACGCGGTCGCCGCCTTCTGCGAGGCTGTCATCTCGCAGAAGAAGGCGGCGGAACGGGCCCGGGAGGATTCCCGTGACCCGGGCCGCCGCCCGCGGCCGGGGCGGCGCAGGCGCGAATACCTGCGCCTGATGCCGCCCTAACCGAGGCTTCGGGTGATCGGACCGGGGAATTGTCCGGTCACCCGACGCGAGGCCACCGCGTGAGTACGACGCCTCGACGGCGAAATCTGTCGGGGCGTCGACAGGAGAGGAGCCCGAGAGGGCATACCGCCGAGCGGGCCACCGAAGACAAAGATCGGGTACCGGTGGCCCGCTCGCACGCCGAAGAAGAGGTGCTTGCAGGGTGGGTCAATGGGGTTGCGCGCCGCCTCTTCCGTCACCCCGGACCGATTTGGCGGGGTGCGACGTCCATGGCCCACCACAAAAAAAAAAAAAAAAAAGGGTAGGCAGAGAGAACAGAGTGCCAGAGAGCTCTATCTCTGCATACTTCACTCGCTTCCTCAACATTCATAATTCTCTTCATACACGCTCGCCGGTTTCGGAGACTCTTGACTCCACCTTCCTTCAGTACCTGACCGATCTGGTCTAGGTAGGTTAGTCTCGGTCTCCCTCGGTACCTACATCCTTCCACTTTCGCATTGTATATCTTCTTAACCAGACGTTCGTTCGGCATTCTTTCCACATGTCCGAACCATCGGAGCATTCCCTTTCGCATCTTTACACCAATACTCTCTTTCATACCTACTCCCTCTCTTACGTCGTCGTTACGAATGCGGTCGGTCAGCCTAACTCCACAGATTTTCCGCAGAGATCGCATTTCGACCGCATTAATTTTACTTTCATACTCTTTTCTGCATACCCAACTCTCGCTTCCATACAGTAATGTTGGGACAAGCACTGTGTTATGTATTGCTACACGTGCCTTCTGGCTGAGGTGGTGGCTGCCGAGAAGTTGCCCCAACGCTCCGTTCACTCTATTTCCCGCATTCACTCTTCGCTCTATATCAGTGGTGTACCTTCCATCTCGGCTAAATCCACATCCAAGATATACAAATTCATCCACTTGCTCTAGTACATCATTACCTATTGTTACTCTTACATCTGTTCTGGCTTCATCTCTTTCAAAGACCATTATTTTGGTTTTGCTCACATTCACGCGTAGACCACTCTTGTCGTCACGCGGCAAATACCTTATTAATAATAATTTGAACCAAATTAATTCTTTTTTTTTAACTGACTGTTTGCAAAAGTAAAATATTACAAACCATATTAATTACTTACTTAGTAAAATCTAAAGGCGAGGCGAACTAGTCATAGTATAAATAAATAATAATTTACTTTTTCTGCCATATTGAAATGATCTTTCGAACCACATTTTTTTTTAAATTTCAACATGTATACGGAGGCAGACGATTAGTTCCGATTCATCAATCTTCAGTCTTTTCCCCACTTATATTTAGGCATTGTTATATTACTGCACTTGAAAGAAATCTGTATTTTTTTTCCTTCATACATAACTAACGCACCCTAATGCATATATTATGTAAAAAGATATATTTTTGTAACTTACCGATCCTTCCAAAGCATAAGCGGCTTGATTTTTGCTTCCTAATTGGTAAGCAACAGTAGTCAGTAATCCTCTACTAGAGTTCACTTGAATATCTCCTGTATTATACAGCACGAAACAACCAGTGCCATAAGTTGCTTTAGCTTGGCCTTTTTGTAAGCACATTTGACCAACTAAAGCCGCTTGTTGGTCTCCTAAGCAGCCAGATATGGGAATACCAATAAGTGGTCCATCAGCTATGTATCCATATACCTATAAAAAAATTAACATGGTGTGACTCCCTTGTATCTATGCATTCCTATTTTTCACTGAGGCTGATAATAAGATTTATGCTGTAAAGATAGGTCTTCAATATTTAATACCACTGCTGGGTGTGAACCTCCTTCACAATAAGGAGAAAGTTGGCCTACTACACCACAATCCTACTATACAATCTCACATTTTGGATCAAACTGCAAGTGCGTTCAATAAACATATATTCCCATTTAAGCCGCCTAGGAGTGAGAACGACTTTCTTATGTATACATATAACAGAAGAAAACACACACACACAAATATCATCACGCCATATCCCTTGCAGGGTAGGCAGAGATAACAGAGTGCCAGAGAACTCTATCTTTGCATACTTCACTCGCTTCCTCAACATTCATAATTCTCTTCATACACGCTCGCCGGTTTCGGAGACTCTTGACTCCACCTTCCTTCAGTACATGACCGATCTGGTCAAGGTAGGTTAGTCTCGGTCTCCCCCAGTACCTACATGCTTCCACTTTCGCATTGTATGTCTTCTTATCCAGACGTTCGTTCGGCATTCTTTCCACATGTCCGAACCATCGGAGCATAGAAGAAAGCCATTTTAGAAAAATATTAAAGTAAAAGTTGGTCTATATCATAAGGTCAAAGTCATTTGAATATAAGTCAAAGATTTAAAATATGTAATCCGACGTGCCCCATCTGATGATGGAAGGCATTAGGCTTATAACATCAATTGCGATCGCCAATCCGCTTCACAAGCGTGGCGATACGGAAATACTTTTACTTCGTGGTTAAACTATGTCCAAAAATCTACGTTGATAGGTTGATAAACAGCGTTGCCTGGCTGGATGTGTAGTAATCAAAGTGAATAAGATTTTCATACATAGTAAGAGTTATTTTAATTTACCTCAGAACTGGATTTTATTTCAGGTAAAACTGATTTTGGCACTTCGAAGAACTTTAATAGCAACGGGTCCCAATCAAGATTCTCTATATTCATAATCATTGTTCTTGATGCATTTGAAACATCAGTGACATGCTTTCCACCATTAGGGCCACCTGCAATATAAAATATCCATCTTATGATCTATACAAAGCACTTAAATAATTATTTTCAAACGAATTAAAAGAAAACATAAGACAACTCACAAAGAGGATTAAAATTTGTAATCGTCTCTGAGCAATGCAAAATTATTAATATCGAATCGGTCCAAGTAAGAAACCGCAGAAATTATTTTTAAACAAAGTTCAGGTTTCCAAATATTTAATTTCGTTTTTTATCTACATTGGCTAGCTAGCTGATATAATTTGGATGTAGTTCTCTGAAGAACTAATGAACTTAACCCATCTAATATTGTTTACCCTTAATAAAGCTATTAAATAAAAGAGAATAGGCAATAATAGCATTCATGGAGAATACATGTTCGTATGAAGGCAATACCCAGGTGGCGATGGAGTAAGAATACAATTCACCAACCCTTATCTTACCCGTGGCTGATCGATCTGAAGAGACGACTAAGGGATATAAAACTCATATAACATCCATGCAAGAGAAGGAAAACTCGAAACAAAACCATAGGGTTTTGTTTCGAGTTTGGTATAGACCAACACGTCTGACCAGCTAGTAGGTAAATTTCCCTCCCATTACGGAGGAGGCCCGAGTGCAACAGTGGGACATTTATGGGCTGTGACGATGATGATGAAGGAAATTATTGCCATGGTTTGAACTTGGAAAGTACCTGTTAGATTCCATATAATCCAAGTATCAACAGTTCCAAAACAGCAAGTCCCTTTTTTCATTGCATTTTTTATTGCATCAACATTATCACTCAGCCATCTCAATTTAACAGCACTGAAGTAAGGTGATAAAGGAAGGCCGCATAATGGCTGCCAACATATTTATATAACAATTACAGTATCTATAGCTATCCAATGATTAATCATATAATAAATTTATAAAAATAACATCCCTTGAAGTATATGTTACAATTTTTGGTATCCTTTCCAATACAATTAAATATTTATTTATATTTGCTTGAATGCTGTGTGGTGGCGGCTACGAATACTACCAACCCTTACTTTGCTTGTGGATGTTGTAAAAGACGACTAAGAGCCGTCTAACGACCTGGGCCAACTTCATCTGATGCCGTTTGGTCAGCAATTACATTCCCAAGTAGGGTTGACGTCTGGCAGGCGGCCGGTCATAAAACTATTGCCAATAACTTTTACAATATGTACTATGAAAGAAGAGAAGAGTACAATTATATCGACCCCAAGCAATTGGGATAAGAGTAGGAGAATGAAATTTAGAATTACAAATATGGGACTTATTTATTTAGGAGTTCAGAGATCTGATTGGGAAACGAGTTCAAGCAAGCACTACTATAAATACATTAAGTACACAATGCTGTACCTAATGTCATCCTAATCCCACCGAGTTGGATATAATCCATTGGGAATTTTTTACTTGAAGCATGAAGTCCAGAATAATTTCTTGTGAAAGCCAAAAGTGAAATAAAGTAATAAAGAGGTAAATAAGCAAAAAAAAAACCAATAAAACTAGTTTTGTCAAGGACTAACTCTATCACATATCCGCAATAGAAAATATAGATACTGAAAATAAAATTTTATCTCAACCCATCTTACATATGTAAAATATCATGGCAATTTCTTGCGCATCACATTTATTCTGATAATTGCTTGGAGCTAGGACGGATTGTAGAGGATCAGTCTTCACATGTCCGAACCATCGGAGCATTCCCTTTCGCATCTTTACACCAATACTCTCTTTCATACCTACTCGCTCTCTTACATCGTCGTTACGAATGCGGTCGGTCAGCCTAACTCCACAGATTTTCCGCAGAGATCGCATTTCGACCGCATTAATTTTACTTTCATACTCTTTTCTGCATACCCAACTCTCGCTTCCATAGAGTAATGTTGGGACAAGCACTGTGTTATGTATTGCTACACGTGCCTTCTGGCTGAGGTGGTGGCTGCCGAGAAGTTGCCCCAACGCTCCGTTCACTCTATTTCCCGCATTCACTCTTCGCTCTATATCAGTGGTGTACCTTCCATCTCGGCTAAATCCACATCCAAGATATACAAATTCATCCACTTGCTCTAGTACATCATTACCTATTGTTACTCTTACATCTGTTCTGGTTTCATCTCTTTCAAAGACCATTATTTTGGTTTTGCTCACATTCACGCGTAGACCCCTTTTCTTACAATCTTCTGTCATTGTGTCGACTAGGGTCTGCAGGTCAGTCGCTGACTGTGCCAGCAGGACTGCATCATCTGCATATAGCAGAGCAGTGACCACTGAGTCGCCCATCTGGACTCCCACATTCATATCGTTCAACCTTTGGAGACATTTATCCAGATATATGATAAACAGCCTGGCTGACAGAATGCACCCCTGCTTAACGCCGATATTGACGTCAAACCAAGGCGACATTCCATCATCCAGCCGCACACAGGCTCTACAGCCCATGTAACTGGACTGCACAGCCTGTAGCAGTTTACCGTTAATACCATACTCCGGTAAAATGTCCCAAAGTTCCTTTCGTACAACTGTGTCAAATGCTCTCTCCAGATCCACAAAACTGCAAAAATCCCTCTGACTTAGAGCCAGATGCTTCTCCACAATGTTGCGCAGAGAGAACACTTGATCCATGCATCCCCTTCCACTCCTGAAACCTCCTTATTATTAACTAATAGTATGTTATTAGACAGATAAGTAAAAAAATAATCAGGGATGCCTTCTGCGTGTTGGCGCTCAAGACCTGTACAACCATCTGTTTGTTTCTAAATTAACAATAAGACAGTGATGCAGTTCACAAGTAACATACATAATTAATGGACACTTACCTTCAAATAATTCTTATTCCTTGTTTTATTAGGCACTGTGTCTAAGAGTTTATCTATGGTTGAAGTTGTTCTCATATCCAACCAAACAATAGCATTGTGCAATGGTTTCCCTGTGTTTCGGTCCCACACTATAGTTGTCTCTCTCTGGTTGGTTACACCTACTGCTATAATATCCTATAATAATTTTAAATATATTATTGATAATAATTGATAATAATGATTGATGAATGATTGATGAATGATTGATGATGATAATGATTGATGAATTGATATAAGATTTATTGGCACAAACATCTCAACTCTGTTACTAAAATAATAGAAATAGCAATTCAGCAGACAGCAATTAGTGCTCACAAATTAAAGAATAAGGTCTAACTAGAATCACTACAAAAATATTTATCAAGGAAAAGTATGCTCTTTATACATATATCATGATATATACTATGTTTTGATATCTATAATCATCATTCTCCTACTCTTATCCCAATTACTTGGGGTCGATCCAATATGTACACTTCGTTCATAGTACATATTGTAAAAGTTTTTGGCAATAGTTTTATGACCGGCCGCCTGCCAGATATCAACCCTCCTTGGGAATGTAATTGTTGACCAAACGACAAAAGATGGAGCTGGCCCAGGTGGTTATAAGGCTCTTAGTCGGCTTTTACGACATCCACGAGCAAAGTAAGGGTTGGTAGTATTCGTAGCCGCTATCACACAGTTTTGATATCTATAATACTATATTAAAATTAATTGAAATTTAATGTCTGAACCACTAATTTAACCAGATGTGTATTGGCAAGATTTAAGGGAAAACTACAATTGAGAGTCTATCCTAACTGCATAAGTCTAATCGCACCTTTAGACCAACTGAAATCTCCTCCATATAAGGAAAGTTAGCCCAGTACATCACCCTGGTTGAATAGTTCTTGGCAATAGATTTTATTTCGGAACCATGATTTTATCTGCTTAGGAAATAAACCCATACTATGTAAAACATTTTTAATCCCGTCTCCCTTTTCGGTAACTATTGATACCACAAAATTAGACTCATTTTTATTCATGTAGTATTTTTGAAACACTTCCCTACTAAACTGGTCAAGTAGTATGGATATTTTTCCTTACAACTGTTTATCAATTTTAACAATATCCACAAACTGGTGAATATTGAAAAAAAAGAAAGAAAGAAAAACATTTATTTTATTCTCGTTAAAAACTAATGAAAATAAACATAACTAAAGAAAACAACTTCTGGTATAAAATATTGATACTTAATCCTTCAATATCGTATAGAATTCTGAGCTGATTTGTGGAAATTGCAAAATTATTCATTTTTTAGCAAAGTCTAGCTGATTTCTGATAGGTATTTACGGATGGATTTATTTCCTAAGCAAATAAAAACATGGGTCCGGATTTTCAAAGAACTATTCAACCAGGGTGATGTACTGGGCTAACTTTTACATATTTGAAAAAAAAAAAACTATTGCCGTAACTACTATATCGCATTTGTATTTGATTTTTAATTTTTTAATGAATGGAACACTTTACAGTGTTCATGGTCATGGGAGAGGGATAAGGTGTTTCATGTTCAACAAGTCATTGTTATTACAGCGATATATATCTACGCTCTACAGTATTGATTGTTAAATTTTGTATTCCATTTATTGATATAAATTTATTGTCAGTACAAAAAGAAAACAGGGACTATATATAGTCCATGTTTTCCCTTCCAATTTATCACCTAAAATCTATGAATATAACTCTTTCTTAAAGTCACTGATCTATTAAACTTCAACTAAAAAAATGATAAACCAATGCCCATTATGTCATTTGTAGTGTGTAAATAAGATAGAGTAATTATATACATATATCTGAAATACAAGGTACATCCCCGCTTCACTTTGTCTCTTTGAATAACATTACATGAGCAATTTTTTCTTAAGAGTAATTCAAGTACAATAAACTTAATATCTTTTTATGGGCAGTGCAATAAAAGTTGGATTGACCACGCTGTTGATAGTGCTCTGTCTACAGCCGTGGGCTGGTCTGTCCGGGTTAGTATCACACTCTCGCAGAGATCGACGTCTGAGTAATAGGAATGTGCAATTACGTTTCCTTTGGTGAGCGAGAGAGCCGGAAGCCCAACTGGGTGGGTTTGGGTTTAGTAGTAGTTGGCAGCAGCCTAGCTATACCTTTGGTATTGCAAAGGTCAATGGGCGGCTGTAACACAGGTGTGCTGCTTGCTCGTTTGCCACCATTAGCAATAAAAAAAAAATATGGGCTTTGGTAGCAGATAAGCAAGTAGGCTATCTGATAATAAAAAGTAGGTATTGCTCGTGTAATTCGTGCAATACATATATTATTTCTGTATGCTAAATCCTGTCAGCAGTATAAACTATATCATATATTTATAACATGTGCTTGCAATAACCTCTTTATATTTGAAATTTCAAAATATAGCACTGAACAAGTTAATGAAAGCAACTTGGCTTCTTGTGCCAGTGTTATTGTTGCGCTTAACAAATTCATATTTTTAGTTTCTTCAAATTAGTTATTATTTGTCAGTAAGTCAAACTGAACACTACTTCAACAGTGATGTGACCACACTGTTCATGCCATCTTCTGGGTTTTTTTTTTATTTTTTTGTAGAAATCGAAAATATTTGTAAAACATGTTTATATCATATTCATTATACCCCAGCAGTTTCACCACACCACATAACATAAAAAGCCATCAAAATTATCTAACACAATAAAACGCCATGACATTGAAATAATACAAGACACTTTTTATTATCTGCCAAAAGTCGACTTCTTGCTTCAATAGCTTTAGTCGCTTCAATATAACATCATTAGAAACTTTACTGATGAGTGTTAATATTTTAATATTTCTTTCATATTGTAAATTAACTATAATACTGTATGTTTCTTTGATGCAATAAACAAATAAATAAATCATTCAGCTAATGTCCATTAGATAAGATTATGATGGGTGCTTTAACAGTTGTGATAGCGTTGACCTGATTTCTCATAATAAATGGGTTTTGTAGTTGTCATTGGCATAATCCTGTTAATGGCTGATTAGCTTATACGAAATAAGCTAAAAAAAATATTACATAATAAGTACAAGTGATATTTTCATAATATTACCTTGAAAATATTGGCAATTGCCAAAGGATGATTCATCATCATCATCGTCATCACAGCCCATAAATGTCCCACTGTTGGGCTCGGGCCTCTTCAGTAATGGGAGAGAAATTAACCTACTATACCGCGCTGGTCCGATGTGTTTGCATAGGGTTATATTTCGAGTTTTCCTTATCTCGCATAGATGTTATATGTGTTTTATATCCCTTAGTTGTCTTGTACGATCACCCATGGGGACCCACGGATATGGGTTGGTAATTAGTATTCTTACTCCGCCACCACATGGATAAAAGATGATTACCTACTCAAAATGTTTATATTAACTATAAATGCTTTTCTGTAAAATGCCAGGTTTTGAAGTAGAATTAAGTATACATTTCAAATAAGTAGTAAATAATTTAATAAAGTGGAGGACAATCATCCATTTTTAAAATACTGGAAGTATATGTCGTCCAATCATTTATCATTCTGCATACAAATACAGTACCTAATGATGAGAATAATGTCATATTGAAAAAAAAAATAACTATTTAATCTATTAATTAAAATAGATTTTTAATCTACCTAAATACACAAGAGATGTGAACGAACGTTTATTTGTATTGTAACACAGAATATATGATCCATTTATGAAAATTACATTTTTGTCTCAAGAATTTAAGTCATACACTAATGTCTCAGGGGGGAAAGGTCAATTAGTTATAGTATATAAACAGTTTACCTTCGCTGAACCACCTAAAGCTTCTAATTTCTCCACAGCTTTTTGAATACAAGTTGTAACAACTTCCAAAATAGCATAGGGATCTTGTTCAACCCAACCTTCTTGAGGAAAATGTTGTGAGAGTTCTTTTTGATGATAAGCCACGACCTCGGCTGAATTGGCTTTAAATATTATGAACCGTGCACTTGAGGTGCCCTCGTCAATAGCACCTACAAGAGGACCGAATTTTTTGTCTTCAGACATTTTATTGTATTTTCGTCTAAATATCACAGAATTTATAAAAAACGTTGTTTGAAATAAAACTTGGCTAATATTGGCTATTGGATGATAACAAGTAGGGATGCAACTGGGATTGATTAATGGAAAAATCGATATCTTGGGTCGAAAAATCGATTTCAGTCGATATATTCTATAGCACTCAATCGAGCACGGGTTGAGAGCCCTCAGCGTTCACCCACAGTCCGGTTAAAGTTGTCATAGCCATCTGAGGCTAACAACTAGGGATATTCGATATACATCGATGCATCGAAAACATCGATGTTTACAATGCGATGCATCGAATCGATCCGATGTTTTGAAGAGCTATTGAAATACTCGATGTATCGATGTTTTTTCATAAAACATCGAAACGATGATAACCAGTAAATGCCACAAAAAAGACCTTTTTGTTTTTTTTTAGAAGTAACACTTTTGATATGACTTTAAAAAAGTACTCGATGTTTAAAAACATCGATGTATCCGATATGATCCGATACATCGAAAGACATCGATGTACAGTTTCGATTTATCGAATCGAAAAAAACATCGATGTTTTTTCAAAGTAGACACCCCTACTAACAACTAAGTCACACAAAGAAAAAAAAAAGAAAAAACATACTCCAAAGAATAAAAAATTCAAACTGGTTAAACCAACCTCACTATAATTAGAAATGAAGACAATATAATAATAATTAGACAGTAAAATATTTAAAAATGATAAAATATCGATTATTCTTATAAACACTGATTTCTCTGAGAATCGAGATTTTGATTTCGATTTTCATCGATTTAAAATCGCTATTTAGTCATTAAAATTTCCATCCCTAAAAATATGCCAAGATTAATTTTATAGGTATCTTTTTTAAGAAATTTTATGGCGTAGTTACCAAGACCTTTATGCCAAATCTACATCTATCAGTTGTTACTTTATTTAACGTAATTATACAACGATAATTAATTCATAGCGTCTTCGAAGTCTTGCGAAATCTTACTGCTATTTACCTTCTCATTATTTTGGTGTAACACAAAAACATATGTAAATCACTTATAATTATACACTTATACTTTAGCGCCTTCTCATCAATACATTAGAAAAATTGTTATAGTCTATCTAATCTAAGAAGTGCACTTTGACAGCTGTCGGAGTAAGTTGTCTAGGTATGTGAACCAAATAATCGCGATCGAAAACATCCGATTTTAGTGAGAAATCGATATTGACTCTTTGTAATTAATAATCGTTTTCTTTTTTATTATTCAAAAAGGAGATGTTTTAATTAAGTGCTAAATTAATAATAAACAAATTTAATTATCTCATCATAAAATCTATTCATCATAATTAGTAGGATTAGGTTAAGTAAAACCAAAAATTGGATTTGAAAATAGCTATTTATTCAGAATCACTACTATTACTTGAATTATGATCGCCGCGAACATTAATAATTATTTCCTTATCAATAACATTGTCGAAACGTACATCTCTGTCAAAATCACTACTCGATTAAATATATTAATCTAATATTTTTACCGATTATTTGGATATTCGTGAATTGGAAGTTGTCAAGCACTACTGTGTAGAACGCGATGACATGACATTGTAAGATCGTTAATAATAATTACTATTTACCATGTTATTTTAATTTTAAATTAGTTTTACAAGTTTCAACATTACATTATTGTACAAGAAAGTCACCCGCAACGTTAATTACGTAAATAACTTAATAGTTCTTTAAAATTTCAGATTTATTGTTTGCAATCATGTGTATACGTTTGACCAAGGTTATTGTGTATTAAAACGTGCGAAACGTCAAAATGCACTTCTTAGATTAGATGAACTATAATAATATTAACTAATATAACCACTTAAAATACTAAAATAAGAAAAATATATGGCTACTTTGTAGTAGCATATATTTTTTTATAAAGTATGTTGTCATACTTTCACGTTGCCGACAGAACTTTAGTTTATAAGTGTCTAAAAGTTTCTTCCTAGCACAGAAGTTTTTAGAGACTTTTATATAAATAAAATAGTAAATAGAGAACAATCATTATATTTCTTTGTGTATAGTTGTTAGCCACAGAAGTTTTTTACAATTTTGGACTATCGGCGGTGATAGATATTGTCAACCTGGTAGAAAACAATTATGAACAATCCCAACTTTTATAATAGGTATGACGCTTAATACGGATAGTCGCTACCCTCAAAAGATCCTCTAATATGAAATATCAAAACTGCCAAAAAAAAAAATATCAAAACTTTTATGCGAAGCTAGCTATCCAAACACAATCTGGTAAATTTTATTTTCTTTAGGAAATGCCTTACATAAAATAATAAAAAAATGTAGGTAGACTTGGAAAATTATATGGGTAGTTTCTAATCTAAACCTACCAATAACAATATTTTTATTAGAAACAACGAGTCTCACGCTTATTATTAAACACAAGTCTTCCATAATTTGAATACATTTATAACTTTTAACATCCTTTTTTTAACCAACTTCAAAAAAGGAGGAGGTTCTCAATTTATCTGTACTTTTTTTTATGTTTGTTACCTCACAAGTTTAGACTGGGCGAAGCGATTTGACTGATTCTTTTTTTATCTGAAAGCTGGTGCTTCCCATTTGGTCCTATTTTAATTTGTTCCAGTTCTGAAAATGGGGGTACCATTGTATGAGAAAACCATAATATAAGTCTAAAATTAGCAGTAAGTATGTGTGCGACAAATGAACGAGTAACTCAAGCCCCGGTACTAATAGAACAACCTATGTGTGTCTGTAACACTAAAAAGTAAACAATAAAAATTAAACTACGATTAAAAAAACCGACTTCCAAAACTGAAAAGTACAAAATAACTTAAAATACTATCATTTGTAAGTGCTATCTATTGATAGGTTTAAAGTCGGTGCCGGTGTGGGTATCTTTAGTGTAGGAATTTCATTACAGTAAGTAAGCTGTTTATAATTTTGTATAGGGCTTGGCACCGATTTCAAACCTATCAATAGATAGCACATACAAATGATAGTATTTTAAGTTATTTTGTACTTTCAGTTTTTGAAGTCGGTCTTTTTAATCGTAGTTTTATTTTTTTAGATTACTAGAATGCAAATCAAATTTATTTTAATAATATTGGAAACTTCTGAGATTATTAATAGTGTATTTTATATGTCACATTCAAAGGCTGCCTAGTAAATAGGTACCTACCTATATATACAGAAGAAAAAGCTCTGAAGTTTTGCATATACCGAAGGTATGAAAAATAGTTATACGCGAAAATTGATTTTCATACTATTCGCCTATGCATTTTAAGTAAGTTTTCATCTGATCGAATTATCAAAAGCGTGATACCCATTAATCTAACGGCATTTTTCCACGACTGATTTATTCATCACTGACGCTGCCTCTTTTTTATTACGTTCATAAAAATGCCGCTCCAAAAAATCCAAGATTAAAGCGCTGGTTCCAATTTATTAGAGAATGATCATGGTTTCCAATTTTCTTATTAAATTAATTTTCAAAATTAAATTAATATATTATTTTAATTTTCATTAATTTAATTAATTAATTAATTTTAATTAATTTAATTGATCATGGTTTCTAATTTTCTTTTTAAATTAAATAAATTAATTATTTTAATTTTCATTAATCTAATTGATTAATTAATTAATATATTAATTAATATAACTTTCATTAATTGAATTAATTTAATTAATGAAGTAATTAATAAATATTTCAAAATTATTTTCGGTTAGTTCTCGGCTTCTCGGTTGCTTCTTTCAAACTTTCTCAAGCATAATAAGAAAATATTATAACTTAAGTATAAAAATAGTGCTGTACAATATTGACTCATATTTGACCCTCTAGTAAATCTATATCTATTCGTAAAATACTCAAAATATTAAAAAAATTCTAATAATAATTAAGAATACCTACACTAAATGTTTAATGTGTCATCTTCCGTTATTTTCCTATGGGAGTCATAATAACCATAGAGTTATATGTATAGAGAAGCTATCCCGAATAAATATTATGTTCCATTTTGGTAACAGTTAAACTAAAGTCCGCTGCAGCGCTAAAAGAATAAATAGGCAATCTAACGCGAACACTGAAGCACACAGCGCTAGATCGCTTTATAGTTGTAATTTTCTCGCGACCAAAACGTCGTAAGATGTAGGCATTTCATGCGCACTTACGCGTTTCGTTCAACGTTATGTAACAAAGTGTGTTACTATATATGTTACACCGCAGAAGTGACACAGTTTTTGTACCTACAAACATTGATTAGAACTCATACAGCATACTCTATTTCAAAGTGTATTATTCAGTAGTTAAATAAATAAAAATAATAGTAAACTATAAAAGAAAATGAACTATTATATGTTTATATAAACTTTGCTTTAACATACGACAATAGTTTAGAATATCCGTGTGATGACGGAATAAGAATACAATTCATCACTACTTGTCTTGGTCGTGGATATCGTAAAAGGTCGCCTTTAAACGATATAATATGCATATACTACTATACTATCAAGAGAAGGAAAACTCGAAACAGAACCCTATACTAACCTGTTTGATCTTTGACAAATAAGTATCAACTGATAACACAAACTAAAGGAAAACAATATAAATAATCAAAATACTTTCTAGACACTACATCAAGTCTGTGTTTAGTCACACATTTTTACCTCCAACCAGCGTAATTGAACATCTGCGGGCTTTAGTCTATTATCAAAGATGGCGTGACATTTAAATGTAGAATATTTTTTTTTATTGTGCTAATTCGATATTATTACCTATTTGTACACTTTAACAACAAAACATTTTACTTAGTTAAATAAAGAATTTTTTCACATCCACATGTGCAAGTTTTGATTGGTATTATTCGAATTATCGTATTAACAACGCTACTCTGTATACACCTACAGTCCATGATGGTCGCAGTCACACTAAAGTGAGGTGTACGGATTGCAGTACAGCTTAGTCGAACAAAGCAAGTGTTCGGAACGCGAAATCTAGTACGTAGTACATATATATCGATGATAATAACCAACTAAGATGAAAATAATGAAGAGAATAGGCAGCAGCGCTCTTTCTTATTTGAAACTTGCATGGAAGTAATAAGTACTCTGTACAACAGGAATGAACTCTATCTATGCATCTTGCAGCAAAAATAAAGAAAATAAAACCTTATGCTAAGGTAGTAAGAATCTTGTTGCGCGCAGAATAAAAATGAAGCCGAGTGAGAAGGCAACCAATGTACCCTATGTCCCGTTCTAACAGTGGACTTAGAATTGCCAGAGTTAAGTTGATTTCAATCCTTTCCTTGTTGGTAGAAAAATATGCGATTGATGTAAAAACATTTACTTCTAAAATGTTTTAAATATAAATAATAATTTATTACCGACATATTAAAGCAATATTATTTGTTGCTAAGTGTAAAACCTTATTAACGCAAAAATTTTGCGATTGGGGTATAGGTTTTCTTTTATATGTATGAAATACGGACACCTGACCTGACAACCCCACATTAAATCGTAAATAATAATAATAACACACACAAATATTCACTCTAACAGTCCCCTGCGATTGTTACCAATCCACTTGCATTCTACGTTGCGAAGTCCAATTCTTGGTCACTACGGAGAACCACTTTTATCCAGCAAAGTGCAAAGTGGCATATCCATTACAATTACAGTATAATAATTCTTCGGATATCCGTTGCCGAATTTTATCACATAGGGAACCCCGAACTCTACAGTTCTCGATAGCAGGAGCTTATTAAGTCCGACAAAAACTATGTTTACATACATACATACATATCATCACGCCATATCTCTTGCAGGGTAGGCAGAGAGAACAGAGTGCCAGAGAACTCTATCTCTGCATTAGTTTTAGCATTCTTTCCACATGTCCGAACCATCGGAGCATGCCCTTTCGCATCTTTACACCAATACTCTCTTTCATACCTACTCGCTCTCTTACGTCGTCGTTACGAATGCGGTCGGTCAGCTTAACTCCACAGATTTTCCGCAGAGATCGCATTTCGACCGCATTAATTTTACTTTACTCGGGGGCATAGTCCGGAGCATGCTCGTTCGCGTCCCCTGCCAGTCTAATTAGACTGCTAATCCGGCTCGATATGCATACCGCAATGCGGGTTAGGGCGTCCCCCGGAGGCGACGCGTACCGAACCGCCCCCGTCGGTACGAACATCGGCAGTTGCGGCGATGGGGGCCGCCACCCATCACGCCTTGCCCAGTTAGGCGAGTCGAGGAGAGCAGAGTGCCGGGTGGGCACGTGGAATGTAAGAGGTTGTGTGGAAGGTAAGTTGCACGAGCTGATATCCGTCATGGCGGACAAACAGCTAGACGTGCTCTGTGTAACAGAGACCAAGCGAAGGGGCAGCGACGCCTGCGATCTTCCTGGTGGCGGGATGGCTCTGTGGTCTGGTGTACCACAGTGCGATCGAGCCAGCATGGGGGTAGGAGTGCTGTTGTCCTCTCGCTTGGCCTCAGGTGTGAAGGATTACGGAATGTATGATCCCAGACTTCTCTGGGTCCGTATAAAACTAGGTGTCACCAAGGTATTCATGGTTGTAGCATATGCTCCCGTAGGATCCTCGGTGGCATCAGACCTAGAGAAGTTTTGGGACAATGTCAGGGAAGTTCTGGATATGGCAGAAACCAGTGAACGCGTGATTGTATGCGGCGATTTGAACGGTTGGGTGGGGACCAAGCGTCCCGACTATGAGGACGTACTTGATCCATTTGGTGATAAGAGAGTGAACGACGCAGGTAGGCTCATAGCGGATGTATGCATGGAGTGAAACCTTATTGTGTCAAACACATTTTTCCAACATAAGGATATCCATATGTATACATGGAGAAGGAATGAACAGAAAAGCATAATATATTTAACTGTGGTAGACAGACGCCTCCGAAGCAAAATATTGGACGCAAGAGCCTACAGGGGCCCCACAGTCGATACGGACCACTATCTCGTTATTGCGAGATTTAGTGGTCTGCTCAGAAAGTGGAGGCACTGGCGAGAGCGTGTCCACTTCGGAGGGCTTGAAAGAATAAAGGTTGAAAGGTTGCAAGAAGAGTGTGTAAGAGAAAAGTATGCAGAGGGTGTCCGAGAACGGCTGACGATGGCAAGCCAGCCGCAATCGGACATTGAAGAATGCTGGCGAGTATTGAAAGAGAGTATGGTAGATACAGCAAAAGAAGTATGTGGAAGTTCAAAGAAGCATAGAAAAACAAATGGTGATGCATGGTGGGATGCGGAAGTGGCAGCTTCCGTAGAGCAAAAGAAGAAAGCGTGGCTGGACTATGTCTCTTCTTTGAATCTGAATGACAGTATGACTGAAAAGAAGAAAGAAATATATCGGCAATGTAAGAATGACACCAAGGCCTTAGTGAAAGAGAAAGGTGATAGAGCAAGTATGAGTGCAGAAGATAGGCTGACTAAAAACTTCGAGGGTAACGCCAAACTCTTTTAGAGGGAGGTGAAGAAGTCTCGGGGTGGTTGGTCAGCCTTCAGAATGAATAAAATAAGGTCTAAAGGTGGAGACATTCTTACACAAACACAAGACGTGTTAAGCCGATGGAGTGAATATTTTGGCGATATGTATGCGGATGCTACGGTTGGGGCCGGTGTTGGATGTGGTTTAGTAGATCAACATTCGACAACGGCGTCCTCCGATGGCATCAGTATGGATGAAGTTGAATGGGCGATAAGAAGTTTGAAAAATGGTAAGGCAGCGGGCATTGATATGGTGTCTGCCGAGATGATCCAGCTTGGTGGCTCTTGTGTCTGGGAGGCGTTCCTATTGCTCCTCAATTTATGTTGGAGCTCGGGAATGGTTCCCAGGGACTAGAATAGCGCAGCCATCGTGCCTTTGTTTAAAAACAAGGGTTCACGTTATGACTGCGCAAATTACAGAGCCATAAGCTTGACCAGTTTGGCAGCAAAAGTGTATGGTAAAATTATTGAAAGGAGAATGAGGATGGTGTCCGATGGTTTACTGTGTGAGACACAAGGAGGTTTCAGGAATGGAAGGGGATGCATGGATCAAGTGTTCTCTCTGCGCAACATTGTGGAGAAGCATCTGGCTCTAGGTCAGAGGGTTTTCTGCAGTTTTGTGGATCTGGAGAGAGCATTTGACACAGTTGTACGAAAGGAACTTTGGGACATTTTACCGGAGTATGGTATTAGCGGTAAACTGCTACGGGCTGTGCAGTCCAGTTATATGGGCTGTAGAGCCTGTGTGCGGCTGGATGATGGAATGTCGCCTTGGTTTGATGTCAATATCGGCGTTAAGCAGGGGTGCGTTCTGTCAGCCAGGCTGTTTATCATATATCTGGATAAATGTCTCCAAAGGTTGAACGATATGAATGTGGGAGTCCAGATGGGCGACTCAGCGGTCACTGCTCTGCTTTATGCAGATGATGAAGTCCTGCTGGCACAGTCAGCGACTGACCTGCAGAGCCTAGTCGACACAATGACAGAAGATTGTAAGAAAAGGGGTCTACGCGTGAATGTCAGCAAAACCAAAATAATGGTCTTTGAAAGAGGTAAAACCAGAACAGATGTAAGAGTAACAATAGGTAATGATCTACTAGAGCAAGTGGATGAATTTGTATATCTTGGATGTGGATTTAGCCGAGATGGAAGGTACACCACTGATATAGAGCGAAGAGTGAATGCGGGAAATAGAGTGAACGGAGCGTTGGGGCAACTTCTCGGCAGCCACCACCTCAGCCAGAAGGCACGTGTAGCAATACATAACGCAGTGCTTGTCCCAACATTACTGTATGGAAGCGAGAGTTGGGTATGCACAAAAGAGTATGATAGTAAAATTAATGCGGTCGAAATGCGATCTCTGTGGAAAATCTGTGGAGTTAGGCTGACCGACCGTATTCGTAACGACGACGTAAGAGAGCGAGTAGGTATGAAAGAGAGTATTGGTGTAAAGATGCGAAAGGGAATGCTCCGATGGTTCGGACATGTGGAAAGTATGCCGAACGAACGCCTGATTAAGAAGATATACAATGCGAAAGTGGAAGGATGTAGGTACCGAGGGAGACCGAGACTAACCTACCTAGACCAGATCGGTCATGTACTGAAGGAAGGTAGACTCAAGAGTCTCCGAAACCGGCGAGCGTGTATGAAGAGAATTATGAATCTTGAGGAAGCGAGTGAAGTATGCAAAGATAGAGTTCTCTGGCACTCTGTTCTCTCTGCCTACCCTGCAAGGGATATGGCGTGATGATATGTATGTATGTATGTAATTTTACTTTCATACTCTTTTCTGCATACCCAACTCTCGCTTCCATACAGTAATGTTGGGACAAGCACTGCGTTATGTATTGCTACACGTGCCTTCTGGCTGAGGTGGTGGCTGCCGAGAAGTTGCCCCAACGCTCCGTTCACTCTATTTCCCGCATTCACTCTTCGCTCTATATCAGTGGTGTACCTTCCATCTCGGCTAAATCCACATCCAAGATATACAAATTCATCCACTTGCTTTAGTACATCATTACCTATTGTTACTCTTACATCTGTTCTGGTTTTATTTCTTTCAAAGACCATTATTTTGGTTTTGCTCACATTCACGCGTAGACCCCTTTTCTTACAATCTTCTGTCATTGTGTCGACTAGGGTCTACAGTTCAGTCGCTGATTGTGCCAGCAGGACTGCATCATCTGCATAAAGCAGAGCAGTGACCACTGAGTCGCCCATCTGGACTCCCACATTCATATCGTTCAACCTTTGGAGACATTTATCCAGATATATGATAAACAGCCTGGCTGACAGAACGCAGCCCTGCTTAAGGCCGATATTGACGTCAAACCAAGGCGACATTCCATCATCCAGCCGCACACAGGCTCTACAGCCCGTGTAACTGGACTGCACAGACTGTAACAGTTTACCGTTAATACCATACTGCGGTAAAATGTCCCAAAGTTCCTTTCGTACAACCGTGTCAAATGCTCTCTCCAGATCCACAAAACTGCAGAAAACCCTCTGACCTAGAGCCAGATGCTTCTCCACAATGTTGCGCAGAGAGAACACTTGATCCATGCATCCCCTTCCACTCCCGAAACCTCCTTGTGTCTCACACAGTAAACTATGTATTAAAAAACTATGTTGCAGTGCAGTAAGTCATCGCTTGTTACTTGCTTGTATTCATTTTGTCTCTGTAACTTTACACACGAGATCAGAATGGCTCTAAAACAATTAAAGAATGGAAAGGCACCGGGAGATGACGGAATTACCACAGAGCTCCTGAGGGCAGGCGGCAAGCCAGTTTTAAAAGCCCTACAGAAGCTGTTTAATTCTGTCATTCTCGGGGGCGACGTTCCAGAGTCGTGGACCAGGAGTGTGGTGGTGCTGTTTTTCAAGAAGGGCGATAAAACGCTCTTAAAGAATTACAGACCCATCTCACTGCTGAGCCCCGTGTACAAATTGTTTTCAAGAGTCATTACGAACCGACTCGCGCGCAAGCTAGACGACTTCCAGCCACCCGAACAAGCCGGTTTCCGAAAAGGTTATAGTACCATAGACCACATCCACACGCTACGCCAGATTATACAGAAGACCGAGGAGTATAATCAGCCTCTGTGTCTAGCGTTTGTGGACTATGAAAGCCTTTGATTCTGTCGAAACTTGGGCAGCGCTGCAGTCCCTTCAGAGGTGCCAAATTGACTATTATCGATATATCGAAGTGCTGAAGTGTTTGTATAAAGACGCTACTATGTCAGTCCGCATCCAGGATAAGAGTACGAAACCGATCCAGCTGCAGAAAGGCGTGAGACAGGGAGACGTTATCTCTCCGAAACTGTTCACCACTGCGCTGGAAGATGTCTTCAAGCTCTTAGACTGGACCGGACTCGGCATCAACATTAATGTCGAATACATCACTCACCTTCGATTCGCAGATGATATCGTAGTCATGGCAGAATCCCTGGAGGACCTTGGCACCATGCTCAATGACCTCAGCAAGGTCTCCCAACTAGTAGGGCTGCAAATGAATATGGACAAGACGAAAATCATGTCTAATGCCCATGTCATTTCTGTACCGGTCCTGGTTGGGAATGCGATTCTCGAAGTTGTCGATCACTATGTTTACCTAGGACAAACAGTTCAATTAGGTAGATTCAATTTCGAGAAAGAGGTCAGCCGACGAATCCAACTCGGCTTGGCAGCGTTCGGGAAACTTAGGAGGATCTTCTCGTCTAATATTCCGCAGTGTCTGAAAACAAAGGTTTATAACCAGTGTGTGTTACCAGCGATGACTTACGGCACTGAAACGTGGTCTCTAAATGTCGGCCTCATAACAAGGCTCAAAGTCGCTCAGCGTGCTATGGAGAGGGCTATGCTCGGTATTTCTCTACGTGATAAAATCCGGAATACGGCAATCCGTAGAAGAACGGGTGTAACCGACATAGCCCTAAGGATTAGCACGTTGAAGTGGCAATGGGCAGGCCACATCGCTCGACGAACCGACAACCGTTGGGGAGAAAAGGTTCTCGAGTGGCGACCACGAATCGGACGACGCAGCGTAGGACGACCCCCCACTCGGTGGACTGATGACCTCATCAAGGTCGCAGGAAACCGCTGGATGCAGGTGGCACAGGACCGTTATAGATGGCATTCTCGTGGGGAGGCCTATGTCCAACAGTGGACGTTTACGGGCTGATGGATGGATGGAATTTTACACACGTTTTGTGTACGGCTAAGCTTTGCATTGACATCGTTTGAGTCCAATAAAAACATCAATGTCCTTATCCAAGAACAAGTCAAACAACTTTTATGTTCATATATTCCATCATCTTTATTATCTCATCATCTCAGCTCATATATGTTCCACTGTTGGGCTCGGGCCTCCTCCATAATGGGAGGGTAATTGATCTACTACACCACGCTGGTCAGACGTGTTGGTATAGAGTTTTGTTTCGAGGTTTCCTTCTCTTGCATAGATGTTATATGCGTTTTATATCCCTAAGTCGTCTCGTACGTTCACCCACGGGTAAGATAGGGGGTGGTGAATTGTATACTTACTCCGTCACCACATGAAAAGAGCATATATTTAGAGCCACCATTTATATCATTACAGGAAAGTTTCTTTTTTTTTAGTTTGCGTTATACTATATGAGGTTTGTTTAGATGACTAATGAAATAAAGAGCAAATTTTAACAGTTATTCTGTTAGTATAATTATGATATACCCACGTTTATTGTCCGACGGTGAGAAATTCAGAAAACATTGCGGCGTTCCTTTCGTTCCAATGATTACTGAGAGCATTGGTAAAAGTTCTCATCTTGGATAGTCATCTTAGAAGCCCTCATTTAGAAAGCCAATCTACGTTCAATAGTGGACATGGATGCTGATAGATGGATATATTTATTTACCATATCTGGTATCCGCAACTACGCTCCCGTAGAATAAAACACTATTATCGTCCATATGAATAGATAAAAAATAATTTATTGTTTTTTCTAAAAACTAGATACCTAAAGCTGATATCAGACGGTTCACTCGAGTGATTGTTCACTCGAGTGATGGTTCATTTTTCTTTCATTTTATGTTCACACGGCTAAGAGGGAATGATTTAAAAATGAACATTCACTATTTATTTCTTTCAATATATCATCGAATGAAGTCGTGCGTCTTGGAATTACTTTAATTTATGATCATTTAATCATTTTTTACTGATATTTTTTTTAGTGGTGGGACCACGCTGTTGACAGTTTTATGTCTAAAGCCGTGGGCCGGTTCATCCGGGGTATTACCACACTCTCGCAGAAAATCGTCGCTTGAGCAGTGGCAATATGCTGCTGTGCTTCGTTCCGTGAGCGAGAGAGCCGGAAGCCCATCTTTCTGGGTGGGTTTGGGATTATTGGCAGGCAGCGGCCTAGTTATACCTCTAGTGTGGTAAAGATCCATGGACGGCAGTAACACTTAACAACAGGTGTGCTGCTTACTCGTTTGCCACCAGAGCACTAAAAAAAATCAAAGAGTTGACAAAAAAGAAGTAAAGAAAACGTCGACGGTGATGGGTGCTACCATGGATTGAAAGAAAAAAATATTAGCAGCATCAAATACATTGTTGAGAGAACTAGCAATGGAAGATCCTGATTCATATTGTAATAATCTTTTTAAAGTTCTCCAAAAAATGTAATGTATTTTGATCGATCGACTAGATCGATCAACACACACACATTTGCCGCGTGCGACCAGTGCAAAGCAGCGCAGAAAATTATCAACACGGGACGTCCTTCGGCTACAGAACTTGAAACAAAATGACCGGACCCGAATGAAAGTTCTCTCAGTGTTCAGACTGTTCATTTCTCGTTCACTCGGAGTGCGAGTGAAAGATGCCGAATGCCAATATCCAACACTGTTGGATCGTTTCACTAATGAATTCATTCGGCACTAATGTTTCATTTTGTGTTCAGATGCGTCACTTCGAGTGACAGATGCAAAATGAAAGACAAAAATGAACAAAAAATGAACCGTCTGATATCAGCTTTAGTTATGTGTTGAACGATATATTTATAATATCATCATCTCAGCTCATATACGTCCCACAACAGTCCCATAGCTTAGAGTTCGAATCACCCTCACAATAGGTGGCAATCATCACATCGTCACAGCCCATAAATGTCCCACTATTGGGCTCGGGCCTCTTCAGTAATGGGAGGGAAATTAACCTACTATACCACGCTGGTCAGACATGTTGGTATAGGGTTTTGTTTCGAGATTCCTTCTCTCGCATAGATGTTATATGCGTTTTATATCCCTTAGTCGTCTCGTATGATCAACCACGGGTAAGATATGGGGTGGTGAATAGTATTCTTACTCCGTCACCACACGGAAAAAAATAGATGGCAAATTGACCTACAATAGAGTGTTGGACCGTCGGGTTGGAATAGTATTTTATTTGGAGGTCTCTAGTACAGCACAAGAGTATTTTGTTCTGCATAATTTATCCCGTAGTAGTCTTGTACGACACCCACGAGCAAAAGAGGGATATTTTTACTCAGTCAACACACGAAATACTAAATAGGTATATGTAGTATATTATTAATATAAAAGTATTGTTATGTATAAAGTAACAGGTATAGTATATAATTAATATAAAATTATTGTAATCTAATAAATATTTCAACATGTTGCATTCATATAAGTTACTTGCATAAAAAGGTAACGAAAATAAACACATATTTATTTCATATTTATATTTCTTAGTAAGTAAAGTATGATAACATTATAAGCTGTGTGTAGTCTACATTTGTACCAACATTCTATGAGATGAAAATTTCTCTCAAACGTCTTTTATGAACGATAAAATAGTCATCTTAAAATATTTATTGTCAAATAATAAAAGTTTATGTATTAAGTTAACTTCTGAACTGGATACCAGAGATTTCATAGTTAAGTTACTATTCAGAAAGGGGATGCTGTATCTATACATCTCCATATCCGGCTTGTCTCTGCCTGAATTATTGATCGGAACCCAGCCCATCATTTGCCAAAGTACTTCACAGCAGACGGGTCGGAGAGAGAAAATTTTAAGAAAAATGGATAACGGAGAACCGGGTCCCACTAGAAGGAGATCCACAAGAGAAGAGGATCATCCTTACATTCGGCCATCATCGCAACCACCTAAAGCACGTAGCGGTACAAATCAAAGTATTCATTTGTCTAGAATACATGACCCAGAGATATCATACAGATCTGATAGTATGCCTCCACCGCGAGATAGGCGCAATAATGATAACGCCTATTCAAATTGGAAGACAAATGCCGCGATTTATCACGAGCCGGGTTCACCCTGGGCGTTTCCTTCTCCGTCTATATACTCACCTGATGTGCCCAGAGGAACACAATATGTAAGTTGTAATTTATTATTTTATTAATACTTATTTGTTTATTTTATATTTAATGTTATTTCTACCATTTATTGGTGTTTGTATTTCATATATGTATTAATAGGAATCGATTTTGTGATTTTGAAACTGATTTTAATACATCTATATGGAGATATATATTTTTTCTTTTTTATCGTATTGAATTTCAAATAATATATTTATTATAATCTGTATGAGAATACAATTAGGATCATCCCTTTCTTGCTAATGAGATACGTAAAAATCTGCTAAGAGTTCATTAAAAAAAGGGCAGCAAATCCCTCCTGGGAGACGCCATGCTGCTTGACAGGGAGGTGATAACGGCATTAACCCCATATATGAGTGCGAACTATTACAGAGACTAACGTCCAGCAGTGAACAACAACAACGGTGCTAATGAACAAAGAAAATTTTAAAGATATTATCTTTATTACCTATCTTTAATAAATATTTATTTACCTAACATTTTTTTTTTAATTAATTAAGTTATGTAGCAGTATCGATCTTATTTTTGCGCATGTCATTTTAATGTGCAACAGAGAGAAGTGCATTGTGCAAGATATTCATGACATGCGCAGTAAAGGTAGCAACAGAAGCCAAATTGTGTAGGTATTGATACAATCTCGATAAGAAGCAATTTAAATCACTGCAACAAATAATTATAACACTTACCCATAGTAAATAAAACTTTACTGACAATCTTATGTCGACCATGAGGATTCATGATGCTTCTTTTAGATTTAGGTATTCCCAAAGGAGATATCTACTACCAGTAGCACTATGATTAGCAGACGTTTTATAAGATTATTAGGCGAGTGGTTTTTAAGGATACCCCGTCCTTCCGTGGTCCTCCCGTGACTATGAATGCTGTAAAGTATTCGAAACGGGGGCCAATTAAAACACAAAATTATTAATAGATATCTCGAAAAATCTATAAATAGGGCGTCACCATAGCAACCGTGTGACGGCGACGCCTCGGCTACTATTGTTTGTTGCCGGAGCGTCGATGGTCATGATAGCCGAAAGGGTAACTCGCCGGGCCGATCACAAATGTTAAGAAATTGGCACCAGTGATTCTTCGCACTCCTTACTCCATCGCTACCGGGTCGATTACCACAATGAGATTTTAGGGTAGTGGGGGCGTTTGTAAATCTTTGTTATTCATATTAGGGGAATAAAGCCGTAATCGCCACGTTTGGCAGTCGGGTTGGCGATCGTAGTGAGGTGTCATACGTTTCTCATAAAATAGCTACTGCCCACTAGCCTTCCATTAGCCGCTTTTTACAATGCCCACGGGCAAGTTTTGGTGAAACATTTAACGATTTTTACATCGCCCACGTGCAAGTAAGGGATGACAACAATTGTATGCTTCTCCCGTCTCGACATTTTTTCCTTTTCTATACTTTGTAAGAAAGTCTTTATACAGATCATCTATTTTAAACATTGTTTTAAGGCAAAACGCACGAGGTAGATAACGAATGGGTTGAGAGCCCTAGCGCTCACCCACAGTCCGGGTAAAGTTGTCATAGCCATCTGAGGCTAACAACTAAGACACACAAAAAAAAAAGGTAGATAACGGTTTACGCACTGGGGTGCCGAGTCGGGCGGTTGCCGGCGGCGCGTGAGGACTTCGTTCGTTGCCTGGCAACGACAAGTCAAAGTCACACTACACGCCGATTTTTGGATTAGAAATCGCGCGTTTCACGATAAAAATAAATAATTTGGAAAATCCAAAAGCGCACGCCTCATAATTTTTATATTATTTATCATTTACTATTCTTCTTCTTCTTATGTATTGGCAATCAGCTACTGATACGAGCTATTGGTGCCAGTGTCGAGTTATAAATATCTTCACGTTTTTAGTCTTTCAGGTTAATTATTATCTAAGTCAAATTGTCGCCATCAACAGTGCTATGGCCTCACTGTTAATGGTATCTTATGGGAATTTTGATGGAAAACGAAAACGTTGTAAAGCTCTTTTATATGATATTCACTACATCCCAGTAGTTCCGCTGCATCACATTACATAAAATGTCATCAAAATTACCTAATATAACACGTTAAAACACTAAGATATCGAGTATAATACAAGAGCACCACATGACGTTTTCAAATTCTCGTCTAAAGTCCCATCTTCTTCTTGATGAATGGCTCCTGTTAGCAATTAAAAGTCCCATCATTTACTATTATAGTTCATCTAATCTAAGAGGTGCATTTTAACGTTTCGCATTTTTTAATACACAATAACCTTGATCAAACGTATACACATTGTAAATTATAAATCTGAAATTTTAAAGAGCTATTACGTTATTTACATAATTAACGTTGCGGGTGACTTACTTGTACAATAATCTAATATTGAAACTCGTAAAACTAATTTAAAATAAAAATAACATGGTAAATAGTAATTATTATTGACGATCTTACAATGTAATGTCAACACGTTCTATACAGTATTGCTTCCCAACTTTCAATTCACGAATATCCAAATAATCGGTAAAAATATTACAATAATATAATTAATCGAATAGAGATTTTGACAGAGATGTACGTTTCAACAATTTTATTGATAAGGAAATAATTATTACTGTTCGCAACGATGATAATTCAAGTAATAGTAGTGATTCTGAATAAAAAGCTATTTTTAAATCCAGTTTTTGTTTTTACTTAACCTAATCCTACTAAATATGGTGAAAAGATTTTATGCTGAAATAATTAAATTTGTTTAGTATTAAGTTAGCACTTAATTAAAACATCTCCTTTTTGAAAACAAAAAAATATGTACCCCTATTTCTAAATATTGCAATAGTTTTATGACCGCCCGCCTGCCAGACGTCAACCCTCCTTGGGAATGTAATTGTTAACCAAACGGCATCAGATGGAGTTGGCCCAGGTGGTTATAAAGCTCTTAGTCGTCTTTTACGACATCCCCGAGCAAAGTAAGGGTTGGTAGTATTCGTAGCCTAACTACCACACAAATTTTTCATTTTCATTTATGGCATTGACTAATAGTAAATGATAAATAATCCTGATTTTCACAAGCTTTTCTATTGATGATTTCTTTTATATTTTTTATTGATACGTTTTTATGACAGTAGACTTAATAAAATAAAAAAGTTGGAAAAAGTTCAAAACTTTTTCTCTCTCTCTACCCCCCCCGTCTACCCCCTCTCTCTCTACCCTCTCTCTCACTCTCTCTCACCCTCTCTCCCTGCCTCCCTCTCTCGTGTCGCGTTTCATCTGTAACATTTTTACCTTCGTGCGCTTATAATCTCAGCTCAAATATGTCCCACTATTGGGCTCGCGCCTCCACCATAGTGGGAGGAAAATTGACCTACTATATCACACTGGTCAGACGTGTTGGTATAGGGTTTTGTTTTAAGTTTTCCTTCTCTTACAGAGATGCTATATGTGTTTTATATCCCTTAGTCGTCTCTTACGATCACCCACGGGTGAGATAGGGAGTGGCGAATTTGTTCTTACTCCGTCACCACACGGATAACCCTTATGCGCTTTACACTTCAAAATAAATATGGCGCGTAACAGAAAAAAGTTACAATATAAAATTTATCCAATTAGTCGATAAAAAACCTTTACTTCAAAAAGTTAGAGAAACTAAAACAAAATACAATTTTTTATGATACTGAAGTTAACAAACATGTGACAATTTTTTATTATTTTATTTGTCATTTACTATTAGTCAATGCAATTTTCAGTTATACTGAAAATGAAAGAAAAATTTCGTGCAATTCTTGACGTAGTACTGAACATAGCTGTTCGTTTACAATAGGTAGTATGGGATCTATTTCCTTTGCCTGTCCCAATGGACGGACAAAAAAATGAAGACGAACCCAATTTTCATAAAGTATACATACACTAATGACTAAGCGGTTTAGTTTTTTTTATTAATTGCAATTAAACGGCAAAGAATTACCAAGCCATTTTCTAAAGGAAACAGCGCGCTGCGATTATGAAGCTTTTAAAAAAATAAATATATTGATACATTAATTTTTACGGCCGTGATCCTGCCAGATACAAAATATTTTATCCGATGTCCTTGAATATTTATTTTAATCAACTATTTTCTTACTTTAAACAAAATAATTGCTTTTTAAAATATCAAATACGTTTAAACGAATGTTTTTTCTTGACATATGTATGATAATATTATCCTATAAGAGCAATGTGAGAAAAATACAATCATTTTTAGGTTTGAAAAGTGCTCGATTTTCATATGTCGAGAGTAGAGCAAGACCTCAACGCTTCGCTTATGAGGCGTGCAATACACGTGATATCTTTCTACACCCCCTACCCCTTGTGATATTTTGTGATTTTTGTCAAACCCCTCCCCGCGTTCAAGCCTCACGTGATTAATAGATGGCCCCTAAAATAAATTTCTTTCAATACAACTACGTGAAATTCACGTTAATAAACCTTTAGAAACAAATCCTATACCAAGCTTCATTTATAGCAAGCACCAAATATATTATAATATCATCATCATCTCACCTCATAATATGTAAGTCCCACTGTTTGCTTGAGCCTCCGTAATGGGAGGGCAATTGACCTACTATACCACACTGGTCAGACGTGTTGGTATAGGGTTTTGTTTTGAGTTTTCCTTCTCTTACATAGATGTTATATGCCTTTTGTATCTCTTAGTCGTCTCTTACGATCACCCACGGATAAGACGTGGTGATTTGTATTCTTACTCTGTCACCACACGGATATTATTATATTATATTTAATATATTCTATGTATATTTAGATGCAGTCGGTACGCGAAGCACCATCTACCGAATCTTATTACTACGACGGTCCTGTGGATTATAGTAAGGTATGTAAAACTTATTACATACACACACATACATATATGCCTATATAGCTTTACACAATTGAGTTTTGGCAAATTATCGAACAAATAAACTAATCAAGGAGCGCCTTTATAACTAATTATTTGTATATAAATTTGACGTACCTAAATAATCTCTAATACAAAATATAATAGAGCTAAACGATCTACAATATCTTCTGTAGACCGATAATTATTAATTATATACCTTATTTATGTAGTTTATATGACATTTTAATATATATAAATTACGCGTCACGTTGTTTGTCCGCGATGGACGTCTAAAGTGCTGAACCGATTTTACTCAAATTTACATAGCATGTGTAGTTTATTCCAACTTAAAAGATAGAATAGCTGCCATATCAATATATAGTCGCAATATTATTTTATTGCAAATTATTTGTCTATTATTTGACAGTCACAATTATCTGTTATCTCCAAACAATTCTAACAGATGGCAGTATCTGATGACTGGATTGAGTAAGTATTTAATAGATGGCGCTGATAAACGTACAAACGTTTCATAGAAGCAACAATTTATCAGCATAACCACCACATGTTACTGAGGCTACATTAGCCACAGCAATGCGTGGCTGAGTCTGCTGGTATTCTATATATCTTTAATGTCTTGTCTTCTTTCATTATGAAATAAAAGAACAAGTCCAGATTGCTTTGTTATAGTAAATTTTTAGAAACAGGCAACGATCGCATGTCAATCTCTCGTAGGATCAAATCGCAATCGTTGATGGGATATTATAATTAAACAAAATTGTTGGAAAATCTGTTAAAGGCTATAGTTAAAAATCATCCGAAGCCAAAGGAATATAATTTGAAAGATACATGAAACTGTGAAATGCCTTTATGGTACTGTAGATGTGTAAATTTTCTCTTACCGTGGAGATGGGTTGAGTAATAATACAAATTAGACCTTTTTATATTGGCGGTGTGGTCACAATCCCACTATGCCGATTTTGAAACGTATGAGTACTATCAATTGTAGCGGAAAAAAAGCCTATTCGAATACGTTAATAATAAGATTATTTTAAATAAAATTTCTTTAGGCGCGGTAAGCCAAATTGGCCTGGATGAGCCGAAAACTGAAAAGCTTCGCTTTCGTCGACTTCAACCAGAAAAAGTAAAGTTGAAATGAAAAACTGCATTCTGTATGTATATTTACGTAGCGTTCTCCAGCCACTGCAGCATGAGTTGACAATCACGAGAATTTAATCGATCTCTTATTTAAGTTACAACTATAACCTCCTTATTATAATTATTATAGTAATACATAAACATCACTGATATAATTATTTATAAGCTTTAAAGCTAGCTAAGCTTAAAAGCCAAAATTATATAAATAAAAAATAACAGCTTGTATTTTCTATTAAGCTAAGCTAAAATTACTTACATTTGCTTTTTAGTCGCATCAAAGTCGCCAAATCACCATGAATCGCGATCATCCAATTAATTATTCTAAGGTACGTTAAATAAATCCACAATTCATTTAACATTTGCTTAATACACATTTATTTAGATCAACCTTAATGAAGTTGATTATAAATCATCAAATCCATTAAAATATATGTGTTTTTTTTAATAGTAGTTTCTTTCTGTGAGTAGAGATAGATGCGCGGCTAGCATGAGAATTTAAGTTGCTGATTTCTTTGTTATAAATAAGTTACATATTAGGTACTGTATATAAAGATATCTAGATGACGCAAGAGTCAGCAAGATAAATATGTATAAATTCAATAAAAAAATAAATTATGAGAATATATGGTTTTTACAAATTATAAGAACATACGGATTCTGTGTCGGAAAATATCATAGCATCAAATGAATATTACAAGCTACAAATATAACAATGTTTTATCTAACAATCAATTTTCTTTATATAATCTTATATTTTACGCATAAATAAAAAAAAAACGCATTTTTTTGATAATTTTACAAACCATACTAGCCACGCTGTTGTGAATTCCCTCGTTTTGTCTATTATCTTAATATGTTGCCGTAATATCATTATTTTTTGCAATGGCACTTTAGAAAATCTTGGCTCTGATAGTATTGTATAATACATACATGATAACTTAGTAATTTTAAATTTACAAATCTGCAATGCTACCATGGGCTCGGAAGGTGGCCACACTGACAATGATTCTATAAATAAAAAGTACTTCTAAATATATGTAAATATTTTGCGTATTTTGGATTTGATTTTACAACCAATAGTGCTGAAGTATTAGAAAATATCAATGCTTTTCAACAAGAACTGTATGAAAACAGATACATTACATCAGAATACTCATAAAATTATAAGAGAATTCATTCTTATCCATGTTTTTTACAAATCACTAAGCAACTACAAGTTAGATCTAAAAAAGAACAGATTTGTTCTGTGTAAACTATTTATCTATAAATAAAACACTCTGGAATCCGCTCACTATACAAAAGTGAATATTTCGCCTTGGTGCTTCCAAATGTGGACAATTATAACTTGTAGATCATACAACATCGAAGTTATTTAATTTTGTTTTAAAGATTGAATGCTAAAAAAAAGCAAATAGCATAATTTCGTAAATATATATAACATTATAAACTAAAAAATAATAATTATATAATTAATCATATTTATAATGACACACTAATCAAGACATATTTTTACATCACTAATACAGCAAATAGTGACCTGTTTTTCAGTATTTTTATAATTATCATGATCTTATACTCATAACACACCTCAGTATAAAATTAAATTATTTTAAGCACTTAATTAACTGTTATGATCTTCTTGCCTAAATTGTACTCGTATTCGATATAGCGTCGGTGCGGCATGCTTTCTTGCTATAGAAGATAAAAAAATCTAAATTTTGCTTAAACTCACTCACGCGCGATTATCGTATTAGTAGTATTAGCTTAGGGCCGTTCATAAATTAGGTAAGGGATTTCGATCAATCGATATATTCGATCGATATTGATCAAATATAACTCCGTTTATTCTGAAATTATCTTTTATTACAATCTTCTTACTACAAGTATCTTAACTCATCATATTGCATTAATCTTATTAATCACAGTTTCGACTAAAACTAAACTTAGTAATTTTCAATTTTTTTTTTTTTTGCGGTGGGCTATGGACGTCGCACCCCGCCAAATCGGTCCGGGGTGACGGAAGAGGCGGCGCGCAACCCCATTGATCCACCCTGCAAGCACCTCTTCTTCGCCGTACGAGCGGGCCACCGGTACCCGATCTTTGTCTTCGGTGGCCCGCTCGGCGGTATGCCCTCTTGGGCTCCTCTCCTGTCAGTAATTTTCAATATGATATCTTATGTAATGTTAACTAATGTTTATAATAAGTAATTATAATATTCAGTCAACATACTACGTCCTACATAATTTATGAATGGCCCCTTAGGAGCTCTGTATACTGTACATGCCTTTGGCATTTTCGCCACACCTATTTTGTAATACTAGACTACTGCTAGCATTAGTTTGTGTAATTTTTCTTAATCTTCAGTTAATTTTATAACAAAACTGTAATAACAAACTGTTAATGTTGTTTTGATTTGTGTTCTAGGAGCCTAAACACTATTATCCAGCACCGACTTCTACAATAACATCTGTACATGCTACTTCAACTGATAGTCTAAGTGACCGTACGGTATGTATATATAGTATATGTTTAAATATATTAACTTAATACTTGTTTTATTATTATAATTTTATTATAGTAAACTAGACTTAATTTATAACTAGGGGTAGGCAGAGAGAACAGAGTGCCAGAAAACTCTCACATCCTTGCATACTTCACTCGCTTCCTTAACATTCATAATTCTCTTCATACACGCTCGCCAGTTTCGGAGACTCTTGACTCCACCTTCCTTCAGTACGTGATCAATCTGGTCTAGGTAGCTAGAAAGTCTCGGTCTACCCCTTTTTTTTTTTTTTGCGGTGGGCCATGGACGTCGCACCCCGCCAAGTCGGTCCGGGGTGACGGAAGAGGCGGCGCGCAACCCCATTGACCCACCCTGCAAGCACCTCTTCTTCGCGGTGCGAGCGGGCCACCGGTACCCGATTTTTGTCTTCGGTGGCCCGCTCGGCGGTATGCCCTCTCAGGCTCCTCTCCTGTCGACGCCCCGACAGCTTTCGCCGTCGAGGCGTCGTCCTCACGCGGTGGCCTCACGTCGGGTGACCGGACGATTCCCCGGTCCGATCACCCGAAGCCTCGGTTAGGGCGGCATCAGGCGCAGGTATTCGCGCCTGCGCCGCCCCGGCCGCTGACGGCGGCCCGGGTCACGGGAATCCTCCCGGACTCGTTCCGCCATTTCCTTCTGCGAGATGACAGCCTCGCAGAAGGCGGCGACCGCGTCCCAGTTCCTGACGCTGTCGACCATCGCCCTCGCGACAGCCGGCAGCGTCAGGTCGGCACCGATAACAGCGACGAGGTCACGGCGCTGCCCGTCCCAACTCGGACACACCTCCAGTGTGTGTCTCGCCGTGTCCTCGTCACTGCTGCAATGGTGGCAGGCCGGAGTCCACTCCCTATACGCGACCGTGTGCAGGTACAAACCGAAACACCCGTGCCCCGACAATACCTGCACCAGCCGAAAGGAGAGGACTCCGTGCCGCCGCTCCATCCATTCCATCAGTACGGGCCGGAGGGCCTCGACGGTAACGACACCGTGTCTTGGCCTCTCCAGCCGCGTAACCCAACGGGCGATGACGTCTCGGCGGGCGTCCTCGCGCCAGGTGGCTATCTCGCTCAACGATGGTGAGCCACCTTCGTCGGGCACTGAGGTAACCCCCCGGTAGAGGTCGGAGAGCATCTCCGCCTCTAGGTCATACGGGGGTGTCCCGGCCAATAGGCACGCCGCCTCTGTCGACACCGTGCGGTACCCGCGAATGGCTCTGACCGCCATGGCTCGCTGTGGCCTCCACAGCACCGCCTTGAGCTGGGCGTTCAGAGCCCTCGCCCACACGGGTGCGCCGTACATGGCCATTGAGCGGATCACCCTCGCATACAGCCGTCGGCCCTCGAAACTGGGTCCGCTCACATTCGGCATGAGCCGAGAAAGGGCGGACGCCGCGCTGACCAGCCGGGGAGCAATTCGGCGAAAATGCTCCCGGAACCAACATCGCCCGTCGAGCACCAGACCCAAGTACCGCATATGGGCCTGGATGCTGATGTGGATGGAGTTGACGACTAACGAGGCGCCGATGGGCAGCCTCGGTCTACCCCGGTACCTACATCCTTCCACTTTCGCATTGTATATCTTTCGCATTTATTATCTGACCGAGACTAACCTACCTAGACCATATCGGTCAGGTACTGACGGAAGGTGGAGTCAAGAGTCTCCGAAACCGGCGAGCGTGTATGAAGAGAATTATGAATGTTGAGGAAGCGAGTGAAGTATGCAGAGATAGAGTTCTCTGGCACTCTGTTCTCTCTGCCTACCCTGCAAGGGATATGGCGTGATGATATGTATGTATGTATGTATGTAATTTATAAGTTAGAAACAATTATTGTGAATGAATTGTGAATGAATAAATTCAGGTCTCTGGATATGTTAAAAGATGATTAAGGTATATGACGATGCGGATTACATCGATGCAAGTGGTGGATCTTTCGATATTAAACCTTATATTATAACCCCTTTGACCAGCCCATGCTGGTCAAAGGGGTTATAATATACTGTACCATTACAGTGAGTCAATTTAGCTACCTTTGCGGTGAAAACAAGCTCAACACTGAGACGTATGTGAGCTAAAAAGAAGATAATAACAAAAAAAAAATATTTTAATATATGTATTTATCTAAAGACGTGTAATAAAATAGAACTTTTTTTTGTACAACACCTTTCGTTAGATGTATTGCGAGGTACTTTATAAACATTCAATGAACGAGCAGAAATTACTCCAGACTCACAACATCAATTTATGGATTGTAAGTATTGTCCTGTGTAGGAATTGAACCCAGAACACTGGTGGGTCGGTTTCATAACCACTGCGCCATCTGTTTAGTCATTATCTTATAATGTATGATAATGACAACGTAGAAATATTATCTGTATGTTAGGTAAGTAACAATAGACATTATTTATCATGTATTTTTTTTTACATTAGGCAACCCTATGTGCCATTTGCTACGTATGGTATCCACGCACTATAATTTCTTTGTGCGATCTACAATTAATTGTTCCGAGTATGGGTGTGATTTTGTTTGTTAATTTTAAGTTTGTAAAGTCCTCCGATACATGGGTTTATACAGCGATGTAGGGATTTATGCCAAGTGCGGGGTGATATTTAAAAAATGTCATCGCTTGGATAAAAGTGTGGTTATTAATCGGAGTTGAAAGTATATAAGCTTTGTAATAACTTACTATATTGTATGGTACCTATTTTACTTTTGAATGTATTTCGTGACTAGGAATTTACTGACGCAAATACCCTACTAGAACAATGAGGCTATTATTATGATATGATAACGCAGAATGACGCAGATATATTAATTAATTAGATCTAAGCTTATGATAAAATGGGTCGATGTAAACTAAGTAGATAGGTACTTAAATAAACTTGTTAATTCTAATTAAATACGTATATAAGTATATAATTAACGTCTTCTTTGGTGGCTAATATTTAAAACGATGCAATTGGCAAAATTTACTTTATTGATTTGGAGAACAGTTAGAGAATAGGTTATAGGTACCTACCGCGTTTCTTTTGTCTGTTTTACTGATATTGAAATTAAAGATAAAACTTCGATGTAATTTTGTTTATAGTATAATGTTCCTAGAGAGCTAGCTTAATTGAGTCTTTATTTATTTATATTGTAACTAGGGTTGCCAAATTGTTTTCAGCCAAAATACCGTATTTTTCAAAAAGCTATAATAAATATTCACTTCAAAAAAATATACACTTCGCGCAAAAATTAAAGGAACAAAAAAATTTTAGAAATTTTTAGGCAATTTTCAACAGGCTGTATTTCAATGAAAAATGGTCGTACAGAAAATAAAAAAACATAGCTTTTCAAGCTTGAAGACTCTAGTTTGCGGATTTTTTGGTTAAAAATTTTTTAGAGCACCGGTAATCATGCGATTCTTGAATAAAGCACAAAGAAAAAAAAATCTAAATTTTTTAATTTTTTTTTCGCTCTACGGACATGGAAATTTTTTTTCGACCTAGACTAATGCATAGGTCGTATAGCCTGTTTATTCAGCTTCAATTTGCTTTTTGCAAGAGTCAGATACGACCATTTGTCTTTGAGATATCGAATTTTGAATGCAAAAGGATCCTTTTTCACTCAACTGCCGATATCTCTGAAACTACTGGTCGCCCAGCGAGCGGACAGGGGGTCGGTCCAGGGAAACCGCTGAACCAATCGATCTACCGATTTAGGGGGGCCTTTGTAATGTACCCCACATTAGACAGTAAAATTTTCTTCTAACCTATGCATTTCTCCTAATATTGTCGAAAATACAGTCGATTAACCAAAAAAAAGGGAAAATGGCATTTTTTTGCTCTTTTTTCACGTTAACGTTTCAGGTGGAAAAAATTTTTTTCCAACCAACCATGACAGACTTTTTTATCGGAAATTTTCTGGAGAAAACGAAACCCCCTGTCCGCTCACTGCGCGACCAGTGGTTTCAGAGATATCGGCACTGTGGGTGAGCGCTGAGGGCTCTCCCACGTTTATGATTTGAAGTGAGTGAGTTTCCCATGTTTCTCTCTCTTAACCCGTTAAAGTTAAGTGACCGATCCCGAGGGAATCCCCCTGCGGGGTACGGACCTCGGCTCGGGGCTCGGGGGGTCACTGGCAAAGTGGGTTCTCCCACGTTTATGATTTGAACGCGACACGATTTCCGTATTCGACGGCGGGGACGGAATCGTGGATATTTATTTGTCAGGGCACAGCACTTGCAAGTAGTTGCGACTTTGAAAATATGCGGCTTAAATTGCTGTTTCTTTTGATTGCGTTGACATAGAAGTTTGATTTTGTTACAACTTACTTTATTATAGACCTGAGTATTCGATATGAATTTCAATTTAATACTTCTACACGTTAAGGAGGGAAGGGGTAGTGAGTTTAAAATTATTAAAAATATTTTTTATATATGATGTAGTTAAAAATTTACGGTTTTCATAAATTTTCCTTTATCTTTACGTAAGACGTTGCTTCATGCCAAATTTCAAGATTCTGATTTCACGGGCAGTACCCTATAGGTTTTGATTCCCTTGCGACTGTCGAAAATTTGGAGAAATTTGCAACATAAACAACTGTATCTTTTTATTGCGTTAGCTTAGAAGTTTGATTTTTCACAGCTCCAAGAGACAATAGACCCGAGTATTTGATATAAATTTCAGCTTGATACCTCTACGTGTTCCTGAGAAAAAGTGTTTTGACAGACAGACAGACAGACGGACAGACAGGCGGACGTACGGACAATAAAGTGATCCTATAAGGCTTCTGTTTTTTTCCTTTTGAGGTATGGAACCGTAAAAACTGTTAGATTTCGTTCGGTGTTTAAAATATAGTACTTTTGCTATATATATATTTCTCCAACAGTACGCAGACCCGAAATATAGTGCAATATTATATATTATAGTACGGTTGGCAACCCTGATTGTAACATTGGTCGGATAATAATTTTGCCCTTCAGAATTTTGACTTTGGCCTCTTACTTATAGTGATAGTAAATCCATATATTTTTGTTAGAATAATATCCTCTTACCAGTCATAATATATTGTTTGCTACATTATGTATATCTAATTACATACCTACATATGGTTAGCTTTAATATGACGGATAATATTTTTGTTTTGGTGTGTAGGTGGTAGGTAGGTCGTAGGTATATTTGTGGTGTGTAGGTAGGAAGTATTGGATTATATGTTTGAATGAATTATAAATGGAAAAATATATTTCTTTAAACACATTATTTTAAAGAGAGAATTTATGGAGTTGCTTTGGATTACATAGGATAAATTATAGATAATTTTACTAATGACAGGCGATCCGTCCTGGGGCAACCGCGGCAATCAAGCAATGGAGAACTCTTTAAGAGAGAGATGGGCAGAGTAAGGTAAAGGGCCCAGAGCCTACCGAGCCCTGGCTCCAGTACTTGAGCACTTGAAATACCTGCAGCTGTAATGGGTATAGTTATGGCGATTAACACGCGCTCTCCTGCACCTGGACAAACCGATGGTACGTCGATTAGAGATTCAGGCTGATGCAGATACTTCCGATTTTAGCGATGAAATATTCCTCAGAAACCATCACTGCGAAGTGCTTATTGAAACGATACGCTACACTCGGAAGAACTCTACACTTTTAGATCAGTTTCTTCTTTTCACGTAATGCTTAGTAGCGATTGTCAAAAACACGCTAATTATAAACATGTTCCCCTTATGTGCCATATTTGTTTTTAGCCAGCCATATTTGTTTTTAATATATTTAAAAAAAAATAGAAAATAAAAATGTATCCTTTTACGAAGGTCATCACACTGACTGAATGACTAGATGAATTAATACTTACTACACATGTTTAAAATTCAATTTGATTTAAAAAAAAAAAAAACTTTTTGCCGGATCTGGTCAGCTCGTGGTTGCGATCCGATCCAGTGGTAAATTATTAGTTTAATTTCAATCAAATGCTATTAAAGGGTTTATTCATAATAAAAAAAAAACATAATAAATTGAGGTTCTCACATAGTGTTGCCTGAAAACGATGTACCTAAATATATTCTAATTTCAAAGAAATAAGTAGTTAAATATTATGATTCTACATTAGTGTTGCCCAAAAAAGTCTTGGTCTTGCAGTCTTGGTCTTGCGTGAAATGTGAGTCCAAGACTGCATATTTGGTCAAGACCGAGACCAAGACAGAGCCTGCAAGAGTCTTGCGTCTTGCAGTTTGGTCAAATGAGACTTGGCTATCCATCGACTAGTCGACAATAACAACAAATCGGCCTCTCCGACGAGTGATAATATTATAATTGCCACGTTGAAAGTTAGTAATGATAAGTTTTTCAGTAGAGTACTGTTGACCATTCTTTTAGTGATCTTTCAGCTAGTTTTCACCTACGGGAAAGGGGTAGTGACACTTTATAATCTTAACCCTCAACCATATAGATTTATCTGAAATATTTAATATTTATTTTCATAAACGATATCGGTAGAAAATCCCATATATGTTTTTTTTTTGCTTTTTATTGCTGTTAGATATTTAACAAAAAAATTGCTTACAATCTAAAAACCACTAAGGTTTGTTCAGATCGCAATAAAAATGTAGGTTGATAACATTCCTTTCATCTTCTAATAAAATGTTATCATTATTATGTACAGTACATTAATCGTTGTCCTAGCCCTTTGTTGTAGACTCGTCAAGATATCCGAACAACAGGGGCAGTAACTTCATACATGCAAATAGGGTAAACAGAGCTTCTGTTTACCCTATTCAAAATGGTTCAATATTATCACGTTAAGTTCATTTCAAAATATTTTTTTTTCGTATATGAATTTGTAATAAATTTACCAATACTGAAATTCGCGCCATCTGTCATAAATAAATAACTTTTTCGTTTTGTACGAGCATGCGCATCGATATATCGAATATCGACATTTTAAAGCAAAATTATTAATGGCACCGTCTATTTTATATCTATGCACACATACTTTTTTTTTAAATTGTTCTCAAAGTGCTATATATAAACTGTGTCAACATAAAACAATTGAAATAAAAATGAAAAACAAGAATAATGCAAGGTTAAAGAAGCATCTATCATATTTTCACGGAATGGCATCGCAATTACTAACCTCAACAAAAAACTAACATTTACTGGTAATATATTAACCTTTTTTATAAATACTGCCAAAAGTGGAGATAAGAAACATATTTTTAATTAGCTAATTAGTTATTATGGAAAGGGTTACTAGGTATAGTTAGTAATCTGTTCATTTACTTTACACGGGCGCAATGTAGGTGCTAATGTGACTTCTCGTTAGGAATCTAAGAGATTCGAAATATAAGGTAGGTCATTACCCTGTGTAGCGACCACTTAGTGGCAGATTCAACATTATAGCAAGTAGTTTTCCGCCGGCATGTCACCCTCACTTGGTCTGTATCTCTGCATGAGGAAGACTAATCCTGGATCCGATCACCAATGGCTTCGGTTAGGGCAGATAGGCAGGTATTAGATGCAGGTACTGCCTGCGCCTCATGTGCTGTCAGCGGAGCAAATCCGTGTACATAGGCATACCTTTACTAATGGGTTTTTATTTAAATTCGCATACGTAGATACATATATATATATACAAATAAACGCGATGGTTTGGTTGCTCGGTGTTTAGGTAGGTACAATTTTGATTAAGTTTTATTTGAGTATAGTTTGGCCGCCCGTGTGGTGACAGAGTAAGAATACAATTCACCACCCCCTACCTTGACACGACCATTTACATGACATCTGTCATTTTCAAGTGACTTTGTTGCGTTATTCTAGCTGCGAGACTTGCAAGACGTGCTAGACTCTTACTGCAAGGCCAAGACCAAGACATAAATAATAATACCAAGACTAAACGAGACCAGAAATGCACAGCGCCACTAGCGGCGCGTTTTTGAAACTACATTTCTTCACACAAATGGCATGCTTACGCGCACGCTGTAGAGCGCGTCATGTTAACGTTAAAACTCACACTCAGCACACAGCTGTGATGCTGCAAGACCAAGACTAACACTAGTCCAAGTTTCGTCTTGGTCTTATATTTGGGCAACATTATTCTACATACGCTGCGCGTGATATTTTAGTTAGGTTTAAGTTTAAGATGAAATGTTGCTAATCTCCTCTGAGTATCGTGAGTTCGAGCGTGATGCAGATACATTCTTTGAGCGATCCAAAAATGTTTGTTCTGAGTCAGATCTGATCAGTCTGATCTGAGTCTGATCAGCTAATTTGTATCCGTTATTTGTATATTTGTAAAGTCCTCGGCGACGTAATTTATTCTATAGCGTGGGGTGTTGTTTTTTCAAAAACAAAAACAAAGCAAAAACAGTCACCCTACAAACATACTACATAATTGCTGTTGTCATAAAAACTGGTGTAGCTACAGTTGAGTACGCTTGAAATTGTCATTGACGTAAATGGATTGACCATAGAAAAACTGCTGATAATGATTCGTGATTTCCACTTTGTGCGGTAGCGGCGATAGATACTACCAAACCTTACTTTGCTCGTAGATGTCGTAAATGACAACTAAGATAGCCTTATATTGACCTAGGCCAACACCATCTGATGCTGTTTAGTCAATAATTACATTCCCACGGAGGGTTGGCGTCAGTCAAGAGCGGCCGGTCGTAAAATTGTTGCTAATAACATTTATAATATGTAGGAAGAGGAGTATACAGGGTGGAAGTGGACCGCTCTCGAAAACAAAGACAGGTGACTCTACTAGACCTACTTATAATGATAGGCTAGAAAAAAAATCCATTGGGATAAAAAAAAAAACACAGCAATTTTTGCGTTTTTCTACTCTTTATCATATTAGGACAGTGCCGTGTAATGATAACTTCATAAAAAATACGTAACTTTACTTAGATGAGAAAAAACGCAATGTATTCAATAATCAAAACATCTGTTCGGACGATACCTACACGCGCGCGGTCACTTACCGCGCGCGTGTAGGTATCGGCCCAATACAGCGATCATTCACCGCGGGCATGTAGGCATCACCTCTGGAACAGCTGATCTGAGTATTGAATACAATGCGTATTTTCTCATATGAGTAAAGAGACGTATTTTTTTTTTAATTATCGTTACAAGGCACTGTCGTAATACGATGGTGTGTGGAAAACTTCCAAAAATTGTTGCAAAATAAAAAATTTTTTTTCATCCAAATCGATTTTTTTCTAGCCTATCATTACAAGTAGGACTAGGTAGGGTTACCTGTCTTTGTTTTTGGGAGCAGTCCCCTTCCACCCTGTATATTGCGTCGACCCGAAATAATTGAGATAAGAACAGGAGAATAATGATTTCGTGATTATCTCACTCTGTGATTTGGAGTTAGATAATATTAATTTCATTCGACATTTATCCTTAAAGAAAATAATAGTAATAAATATATAGGTAATTTAAGTAAGCGAAGTTGCACAGCGAGTTCAATTATGTTTATTGTAACATTTTGATCTAGGTATATTATCTATATTTTCACCACCCCCTACCCATGGGTGATCGTACGAAACGACTAAGGGATATAAAACGCATATAACATCTATGCGAGAGAAAGAAAATTCGGCATAAAATCCTATAGCTACACGTCTGACCAGCGTGGTATAGTTGATCAATTACCCTCCCATTATGGAGGAGGCTCGAACCCAGCAGTGGGACGTATGTGAGCTGAGATGATGATATTTCTAATAATAAAATGACCTTACTCAGTAAACCTTTAGAAATATCTGATGAGGTATCTATTTGTTATATGGTTTATGTCTGTAATTGTTTCTTAGATCTTGAAGTATGAACGTACGATTGCCATTCGTTAGAAACCAACACAAGCTACGAGTCGATATTTTTTTTAGGTACCTATTAGCTTCTTTCCAACTAGAATTCTTTAATAGTAGGTATCGTATCAGAAGTATCGTGACTCAATTTATGCAGGTGTGGGGTATTGTGAATTCAGGGGAAAAAACAAGAGTGTAAAAATATAAATTTTAACTTTTCCTCGACACTACTGATGGAAATCTATAAATTATTTACATGATGTTATAATAAGGGGTTAGCTCATTTGAGTGTGTATAGGCTAAATATTTCATAACTTTTTTCTAGGATGGATCCTAGAGGCGTGTGTAATTGGGAATAGGTAAACTAATTCAAATCTAGGTTATATATTGATATATATGTATACATGTATGCAATAGTGCCCCAAACCGTTGTTCTTGGCGACACAGAGTCTTTAGTATATAGAGTAGTCTTGCCCAAATGCAAGACTCTTGCGAGTTTCGCAAGTCTTACAACTCTCGCTGTTAGAATATAATAGAGTCACTTGTTTTGATTGAAATGAAAAAATCACATAAAATGTAAAATCCAACTAAATTAATAAAATTCCATTCATCTAGTGGCACTAACTGTACAACAATCAACATACCACTTAACGGGAGTGGTCACACCTATCTATCATGAGACTGTTTACAATAACATCAAGTTATTTTCCCGTGTACTGTGTATTAAGAACACAAAACGTTGACAATCCTTTATTCGCCAAAGGAATCGTAAAGTACTGCCTAAGGGAGTACTGCAAGACTCTTGCAACGAGTCTTGGTCTTGCATTTGGGCAACACTAATATAGAGTAATTTTACGTAAGGGCTTTTATATATTATACTGGCAATAGTTCTATTAACTACCTTGAACAAGGAATTACTATCTAGTGCTGCAATTAGAACACTTGGCCGTCTAATGATTATAGTTCGAATGAGTTTTAGTTTATAAAATTATAGTTCATTGCAGATATTTTACACTTTCTGTTCTTTTACGTTAGTACTTTACATAAATAGAGAGATATTTCTATTTGTAATTAGTTCATCATTATCCTCTCATCGAATAAATCAATGTTTATCATTGGGTAAACTAATATTGCCTGGCGATCAACGGCTCATTATAGGATGCCTCAACATCAGTGGACTAGGGGCTAATAAAACTCCCTGCAATAGGACGGTTAGAAGCGGATGACGTAGGAATATTCTAAGTAGCATTCTCGTTGTAGGCATATCAATAGTAGACGTAGATAAAGCAGAAGTATGTTTGGATTATAGTTAGTCTAAGATTGTATCATATATTATTTTTTTTTGATATGCCATCCTATATCGATACAACTACAAACTTTGGGACATTTTACCTGAGTATGGTATTAACGGTAAACTGCTACGGGCTGTGCAGTCCAGTTACATGGGCTGTAGAGCCTGTGTGCGGCTGGATGATGGAATGTCGCCTTGGTTTGACGTCAATATCGGCGTTAAGCAGGGGTGCGTTCTGTCAGCCAGGCTGTTTATCAAATTATCATATATCTGGATAAATGTATCCAAAGGTTGAACGATATGAATGTGGGATGCCAGATGGGCTACTGCTGGCACAGTCAGCGACTGACCTGCAGACCCTAGTCGACACAATGACAGGAGATTGTAAGAAAAGGGGTCTACGCGTGAATGTGAGCAAAACCAAAATAATGGTCTTTGAAAGAGATGAAGCCAGAACAGATGTAAGAGTAACAATAGGTAATGATGTACTGGAGCAAGTGGATGAATTTGTATATCTTGGATGTGGATTTAGCCGAGATGGAAGGTACACCACTGATATAGAGCGAAGAGTGAATGCGGGAAATAGAGTGAACGGAGCGTTGGGGTAACTTCTCGTTAGCCACCACCTCAGCCAGAAGGCACGTGTAGCAATACATAATGCAGTGCTTGTCCCAACATTACTGTATGGAAGCGAGAGTTGGGTATGCAGAAAAGAGTATGAAAGTAAAATTAATGCGGTCGAAATGCGATCTCTACGGCAAATCTGTGGAGTTAGGCTGATCGATCGCATTCGTAACGACGACGTAAGAAAGCGAGTAGGTGTGAAAGAGAGTATTAGTGTAAAGATGCGAAAGGGAATGCTCCGATGGTTCGCACATGTGGAAAGAATGCCGAACGAAGGTCTGCTTAAGAAGATATACAATGCGAAATTGAAAGGATGTAGGTACCGGGGGAGACCGAGACTAACCTACCTAGATCAGATCGGTCATGTACTGAAGGAAGGTGGAGTCAAGAGTCTCCGAAACCGGCGAGCGTGTATGAAGAGAATTATGAATGTTGAGGAAGCGAGTGAAGTATGCAAGAATAGAGTTCTCTGGGACTCTGTTCTCTCTGCCTACCCTGCAAGGGACATGGCGTGATGGTATGTATGTGTATCGATACAAATCATTTTAGACATTAAACGATTATAAGTACATTCGTTATAAAAATAACTCTCTTGTTTTATTTTCGTAGCAATATTACTATCAGGAGCCATTTGGGGTAACGTCAAGAGATCCTAGATATACAACTGAAGGCTATAAAGTAAGTGAAAGAAATCTTTTGTTTCTATACTCTATCTTTTTTCAGATCTCATACATAGTCATGAAGGGAAGGAGGCTATTGTAGGATATCGTCATCACACATTAAGAATATAAGTAGTAAAAGTCAGCTGAGGTATGACCAATATTATGAGAATATACATACATACATACCATCACGCCATGTCCCTTGCAGGTTAGGCAGAGAGAACAGATTGCCAGAGAACTCTATCCTTGCATATTTCACTCGTTTCCTCAACATTCATAATTCTCTTCATACACTCTCGCCGGTTTCGGAGACTCTTGACTCCACCTTCCTTCAGTACATGACCGATCTGGCCTAGGTAGTTTAGTCTCGCTCTCCCCCGGTGCCTACATCCTTTCACTTTCGCATTGTATATCTTCTTAACCAGACGTTCGTTCGGCATTCTTTCCACATTCTTATGAGAATATCTCATGGGAAATCTATAACAACAATTGTGTTCGTTAACGTATCTGCGAAGTGTAGCGATTGTGGTATTCTGTGGCCTTGTGGAGGCCTATGTCCAATAGTGTATGCATATGGAGCCATGAATAGATAAACTAAGACAATGAGCACTTAAAATCATGAACATTGAATATCTATTTGCCCATTAATCTATAGGTAAACTTTTGCTCAAGTTAGCGCCCATCTGGTAAGAAAACTGTATACTTTTGAAAAAGTTGGTATTCTCTCCAACGCTATTTGTAGTTTAGCTAGAACGACGTATGTTATATATACTCTAGAAATATTTTTTCCATGCCATTCATTATAATTTTTAATACATATTAATCTTTTTTCAAATTACTGTTACAAAGCTCCTGTTCTTATGTCTTTCATGCACTTACTTATATAAACGTTAAGCTCAGTGTTTTCTACGTGATAACGAAACAAAAATACTGTATGTCTAATTACGAAGATAGAATTTTTTTAATACCATCATTAATATAGGAGATAATTCGAAAAATAACACAGCTGCTGTTTAGAACATCCGTTCAGTGTAGCTTGTGTATGTGGTTGCCACAATTTCCCTCCTCAAAGCGTTCTCGTGTGGCTCGTGCTCAGCAATAAATCTTCCATTCCATAAATGTATATTTATCACAAATTTTTACCAGATAATATTTTTAACATATACTGCCTTCATATTTTACTGTAAGGTAGCGGCTACGAATACTACCAACTCTTACTTTGCTCGCGATTGTCGTAAAAGACGACTAAGAGCTTTATATCGACCTAGGCTAATTCCACCTGATGCCGTTTAGTCAATAATTAAATTCCCAAGGAGGTTGTCGTCAAGCAGGCGGCCGGTCATGCATCTATTGCCAATAACTTTTTGCAATATGTTATACTATATATTGCGTTGACCCCAAATAATTAGGGTAAGAGCAGGAGAATAAAGATAATGATGACTGGCTCCATTTATGATATCATTTAATTCCATGACCTGTACTCATTACTTTATCGTCAAGTGAACTGATTTAACTTTTTTGTTATCCATCTTAGTTACCTCAATATCAATCAGGACGTAGTTCATCGAATGCAACTGATCGTTCTTCTGCGGACAGCACCAGCTCGGTATGTTAGATGCATTGATGATTAAATATAGAATTATTTTATGAAATTATTATATTATAAAAGAGCAATAATGGTGCCATCACAGAAATATTAATTACCTCCAATCAGTATCATAGTGTGAGCGTGACTATTAGCCGTTAAAACGTATTTTGACATTGATATGAGCTTTTGCTCATATGTGCAACGCGCCTGCCTCGCCCACAAGACTGTTCTAAGGTGTTAATATTTTTGTGGACGCCACTCACTATAGTAATAGCCCATTTAACTTTTCTTATTATCCATCTTAGGTATCTCAATATCAACCAGCACGTGGTTTATTGAATGCACCTGATCGCCCTCCTGCTGACAACACCGGCTTGGTATGTTAGATATATTAATGACTAAATATAGAAAAAAAATTTGGAAAATCCAAAAGCGCACGCCTCTTTATTTTTATATTATTTATCATTTACTATTAGTCAATGCCATAAATGAAGGAAACAAATTCCATACAGCCATGTGTTTACAATGCTGCAAGCATTGTAAATGAACAGCTATGTTTACAACTACGTCGAGAATGGCACGAAATTTCAAAAGTATTTTTCTTTTCATTTTCATTTGATCATCATTCTCCTGCTCTTGTCCCAATTATTTGAAGTCGACGCAATATGTCACCCTATTCCTACATATAGCAAAGTTTGAAAGGCAATAGTTTTATGACTGGCCGCCTGCCAGACGTCAACCCTCCATGGGAATGTAATTGTTAACCAAACGGCATCAGATGGAGTTGGCCCAGGTGGTTATAAAGTTCTTAGTCGTCTTTTACGACATCCACGAGCAAAGTAAGGTTTGGTAGTATTCGTAGCCGCTACCACACAAAGAAATTTTAAGCGTTGTTCTAAAGATTTAAATAAACAATCTTTCTTCTCAATTTGGGCATTTTCAAATAAAATATTATTGTTTCTTTTTATAGTTTTTATTGATACGTTTTTATGACAGTACACTTAATAAAATAAAAAAAGTAGGAAAAAAGTTCAATGTCTCTCTCTCTCTCTTTATCCCCTCTCTCTCTCTCTCTCCCTCTCTCCCGCTTTTTCTCTTTTGATCAAGTACTCCATTACCACACGGATAACCCTCCCATGCGCTTTACACTGCAAAATAAATATGGCGCGTAACAGAAAATTTACATATAAATTTTTTTTCTCGTTACAACATAAAATTTATCCAATTCGTCGATAAAAAACTTTCACTTCAAAAAGTTAGAGAATCTAAAACAAAATACAATATTTTTATGATACTGAAGTTAACAGACATGTGACAATTTTTTTATTATTTTATTTATCATTTACTATTAGTAATGCTATAAATGAAAATGTAAGAACAATTTCGTGCCATTCTCGACGTAGTACTAAACATAGCTGTTCGTTTATAATAGGCTGTATGCGATCTATTTCCTTCGCCTGTCCCAAGGGACGGACAAAAAATGTAAACGAACCCAATTTTCATAAAGTATACAACTATACATACACTAATGACTAAGCAGTTTAGTTTTTTTTTAATTGCAATTAAACGACAAGGAATTACCTAGCCATTTTTGAAAGGAAACAGCGCGTTGCGATTATGAAGCTTTTAAAATAATAGATATTTTGATACATTAATTTTTACGGTCGTGATCCTGCCAGATACAAAATATTTTATCCGACGTCCTCGAATATTTTTTTTAATCAACTCTTTTCTTACTTTAAACAAAATAATTGCTTTTTAAAATAATCAAATACGTTTAAACGAATGTTTTTTCTTGACATATAATATTATCCTATAAGTACAATGTGAGAAAAATACAATCATTTTTATGTTTGAAAAGTGCTTGATTTTTATATGTCGAGAGTAGAGCAAGACCTCAACGCTTCGCTTATGAGGCGTGCAATTATGAAATTATTATATTATAAATGAGCATGAATGACGCCATTCACTAGAGTACATCTAAATATTCTTATTATCTATCTTAGCTACCTCAATATCAATCAGCACGTAATTTATCGTATGCACCTGATCGTTCTCCTGCCGACAACATCGGCTCAGTATGTTAGACAAATTAATGATTAAATATCGAATACTGTTATGAAATTATTACATTATAAATGAGCATGAATGACGCCATTCACTAGAGTACATCTAACGATTCTTATTATCCATCTTAGGTACCTCAATATCAATCAGCACGTAATTTATCGTATGCACCTGATCGTTCTCCTGCCGACAACACCGCTTCGGTATGTTAGACAAATTAATGATTAAATATCGAATAATTTTATGAAATTATTATATTATAAATGAGCATGAATAACACCATTCACTAGAGTACATCTAACTATTCTTATTATCTATCTTAGGTACCTCAATATCAATCAGCACGTAATTTATCGTATGCACCTGATCGTTCTCCTGCCGACAACACCGGCTCGGTATGTTAGACAAATTAATGATTAAATATCGAATAATATTATGAAATTATTATATTATAAATGAGCAGGAATGACGCCATTCACTAGAGTACATCTAACTATTCTTATTATCCATCTTAGGTACCTCAATATCAATCAGCACGTAATTTATCGTATGCACCTGATCGTTCTCCTGCCGACAACACCGGATCGGTATGTTAGACAAATTAATGATTAAATATCGAATAATTTTATGAAATTATTATATTATAAATGAGCATGAATGACACCATTCACTAGAGTACATCTAACTATTCTTATTATCCATCTTAGGTACCTCAATATCAACCAGAACGTGGTTTATTGAATGCGCCTGATCATTCTCTTACCGACAACACCGGCTCGATATGTTAGACAAATTAATGATTAAATATCGAATAATTTTATGAAATTATAATATTATAAATGAGCATGAATGACACCATTCACTAGAGTACATCTAACTATTCTTATTATCCATATTAGGTACCTCAATATCAACCAGCACGTGGTTTATTGAATGCACCTGATCGTTCTCCTGCCGACAACACCGGCTCGGTATGTTAGATATATTAATGACTAAATATAGAATAATTTTATAAAATTACTATATTATAAATGAGCATGAATGATGCCATTCACTATAGTACATCTAACTATTCTTATTATTCATCTTAGGTACCTCAATATCAAGCAGCACGTGGTTTATCGAATACACCTGATCGTTCTCATGCTGACAACTGCGGTCCGGTATGTTAGATAAATTAATGATTAAATATCGAATAATTTTATTAAATTATTATATTATAAATGAGCATGAATGATGCCATTCACTATAGTATATCTAACTATTCTTATTATCCATCTTAGGTACCTCAATATCAACCAGCACGTGGTTTATTGAATGCACCTGATCGTTCTGCGGGCGATAACACCGGCTCGGTATGTTAGATATATTAATGACTAAATATAGAATAATTTTATGAAATTATTATATTATAAATGAGCATGAATGATGCCATTCACTATATTACATCTAACTATTCTTATTATTCATCTTAGGTACCTCAATATCAAGCAGCACGTGGTTTATCGAATGCACCTGATTATTCTCATGCTGACAACTGCGGCCCGGTATGTTAGATAAATTAATGATTAAATATCGAATAATTTTATTAAATTATTCTATTATAAATGAGTATGAATGACACCATTCATTATAGTATATCTAACTGTTCTTATTATCCCTCTTAGGTACCTCAATACCAACCAGCACGTGGTTTATTGAATGCACCTGATCGTTTTGCGGCCGATAACACCGGCTCGGTATGTTAGATATATTAATGACTAAAACTAGAATAATTTTATGAAATTATTATATTATAAATGAGCATGAATGATACCCTTTACTATAGTACGTCTAACTTTTCTTATTATTCATCTTAGGTACCTCAATATCAACCAGCACGTGGTTTATTGAATGCACCTGATCGTTCTCCTGCCGACAACACCGGCTCGGTATGTTAGATATGTTAATGACTTAATATAGAATAATTTTATCAAATCAAATCAAATCAAATCAAATCATTTATTATGCATAAGCCCTAAAATGGCACTTACATATTGTCAATATTACATTTTTTTTTTAAATTAATCTACCACCGGATCGGAAAGCCGCCACAAACTGAGAAGATCCGGCAAGAAACTCAGTGGGCTCGTCATTTTTTTTTAAATTGTATGTTTTCTAATATTATTAGATACATATTTAATCCCCATTAGCTCCAGTGAGATGCCCTTCGAGTAAAGATTTATTTTTTAAAAGTTAAATACACCATTAACAAAAAACACAAAAAAGAACAGAAATGGTTGGACCAGATTCCACAAGCGGCACTCGATCACGAGTTAACTACTAAAGCAGCCATCACGCCCCTCAACCACATTCGAGGGAAGGGAGAGACCCGCTCACGTAGCTACCGCAGGCAGAGACCTTTTTAGTAAGCATGACCACACCAAGATCTATAAATTACAATCAAATCGCTCAATTAAATCAATAAATAACTCGTTAGGCAAAACACGCTACACTGTACAATTTGTGACAATGATAAATATACAGAGTTCAGACAACAGTGAGGATCAGCACTAAAACAACGTAAAAGTTAAAATTATATAAAGTAATTGCTGAGAGAGGAGCAACTCATAACCATTCCGTATTATCATTTAGATAATCCGAAATGTTGTAATATCCTTTTTTACAAAGTCTAGTTTTGATAGCCTTTTTAAACTTATTTATGGGCATATCTCGGATATCTTTAGGTAGTTTATTGTAAAAGCGTATACATTGCCCCATGAAAGACCTACTAATTTTTTGTAGGCGAGTATGATGTATAATTAGATTATCCTTATTCCTAGTATTCACGTGATGAATGTCACTATATTTATCAAATTTATCAATATTTTTTTTTACATATAATATGTTTTCAAATATAAATTGTGATACAACAGTTAGAATGTTTATCTCCCTAAATTTTTCGCGCAGTGATGCTCTTGGGCCTAAATTATAAATCGCGCGGACAGCCCGTTTTTGGAGAACAAAGATATTATTCAAATCTACAGAGCATCCCCAAAGTAGTATGCCATAAGACATAAGACTGTGGAAATAAGCGAAATAAACAATTCTAGCCGTTTCAATATCGGTTAACATTCGAATTTTTTTTACCGCATAAGCCGCTGAGCTTAGCCTACTTGATAATTTCTCAATATGAGGGCCCCAATGGAGTTTAGCATCAATAGTAATACCTAAGAATGTAGTGGACTCCACAATTTCTAGGGCCACACCATTCATTTGAACATTGGTTTCCACTAGTCTCACATTAGGTGTGGTAAATTTAATACATTTGGTTTTCTTTTCATTAAGAACCAAGTTATTTGTACTGAACCAATGAACAACATTTGACAGAGCATTGTTCACATCGTCATAATTAAGCATTTGTCTTTTAATTTTAAACAATAAAGAGGTATCATCTGCGAACAACACTATGTTTTGGTTATCCCCTATATAATAAGGTAAGTCATTAATATATACAAGGAACAGAAATGGCCCCAGAATAGATCCTTGTGGAACGCCCATTCTTGCAACAGAACCAGGTGATCGTACACCATTAACATCGACCTTCTGAATTCTGTTGCCTAAATACGATGTTAAAAGTTCGAGAGCCTTATTTCTGATCCCATAATGGTATAATTTCTTGATGAGAGTTTCGTGGTGTACGCAATCAAACGCTTTGGATAAATCGCAAAATATACCCAAAGCATCATGCGATTCCTCCCAAGCTCCAAAGATATTTTTTAATAATTCCACACCCGCATCAGTAGTAGAGCAATTCTTAGTGAATCCAAATTGATTTTTGTGAAAGATATTATGTCTATTAAAATGATTTAACATTTGACTAAGCATCAGTTTTTCAAAAACTTTACTAAGTGTAGGCAGTATGGAAATCGGTCGATAATTATTAAGATCTGACATACTACCCGCTTTAAACAAAGGAATCACTCTACTAATTTTCATGAGATCAGGAAATACGCCCCGAGCAACACAACCATTAAATACAGATGCCAGATGGGGGGCAATAATATCAATTATAGAACTAACTGCCTTTACAGACAAGCCCCACAGATCTGCCGTCTTCTTAACATTAAGATTTTTAAAAGAGTTTATGATATCATTCTTACTGACATCTAAAAATTCAAAGGATGTGTCGCATTTTAAAATACACTGTTTCATGAGTGATTCAGCTAGAGTAGGAGACGACATCAACGATTTAGTTGTTAATAAAGGTATATTACTAAAATAATTTTCAAATTCGCTTGCTACTTCACTGTTTCCACATATATTTTTATCACCTATTATTAAATTGAAGTCCTTCTTCCGTACAGCATTCCTACCAGTTTCACTGTTTATCACATTCCAAGTCATTTTTATTATGTCACTGGATTGTTTAATTTTATTTTTCAGATAAATTGCTTTAGCAGAGGAACAGGCACGTTTGAATATTTTGGAATATTTTTTTACATATTCCAAAAACACTGGATTATGGTTATAAGATTTTTGGTCATAAAGATCATATAACCTTCGTCTACTCTTGTAGATACCACAAGTTGCCCATTCACTAAAACCAGCAGGTACTCCAATTGTTACTGTTTTAGGTTTAAATATGTTACTAAACTCATCATCAATGATGTGAAATAGTGACGTATACAATTCATTGGGGTTGTCATGAAAAGGCAATAGTGGTACTTTCATACTCAAATTATATTTAAAGTGCTCTAAGCGGCTGACATTCATAGGAACAAAGGTAATGCTCTCTCGAGGAATCCTATTAGTTCTAGGAAGTACAACAAGCTGTCCGCAATGATCTGATTCTAATGTGTTTATAATAGTATTACTAATCAGTTTAGCATTTATAAAAATATTATCTATACAAGTTGCACTTCCAGCAGTTATCCTAGTAGGTTCCAAGAAAGCATTATATAAGTTATAAGAATACATTAAATTTTTAAATTTTTGTGTTGTATTATTATTATCTAATAAGTTAATATTAAAATCCCCACAAATAGCAATTGTTTTATTTGAGGCTGAGGTTATGAATAAGACATCTTCCATTAATCTCTCAAATTCTTCATATGGGGAGCATGGGGGTCTGTATACGCATACAACTATGAACTGCTCAGACTCAACACAAGCAATTTCAATAACACGTTCAACAGACAACTTTACAATATCTTTTCTTTCCTTAGTTTTAATTAATTTGTTTGAAATTATCAAAGAGCCACCTCGTATCATGTTGGTTCTGTTGAACGAGCTAATAACCTGGTGATTGGGAAAATTGAACATTAATTGGTTACTTTTAAGCCAGTGTTCAGTAATGCAGAGAAAATCTATCTGGCAACCATTCAAAAATAATTCAATCTCCAAATCCTTACCTAACATTCCTTGAATATTTTGATGTACCAGGTTGATTGAATTATATGTATTCTTAAGGCTATTTTTAAAGCAAGAGGAATTCTCTATTGTCTTATTGTGTAATTTAAATGAATGTCATTATTTCCACAATTGGAAATGTTATAATTTAAATTAGTAATGTCAATATTACATTGCTCAATAAAAGCAACTTTTTTAGCCAAATTCTTGGCTGATGTAAAAAAAAAATAAGATAGCGAATCAGCTATCAGGTCCTTAAAATACTTTGAAAGATAACAACTATCTTTTGTCATAAAATATTTCTTATTAACATAACTGTTAATGTCAATAATATGCATTTTATTTTCTAAAATATAATTTGTTTTTGTTTTAATATTATGTAATGTCAAATTTAAACTATAGATGGATTCATTTTCCATCTGTGTCAAACATGTCCTGTAAGGAAATGTGAACATAACAATTTTATCTACATTTAATAAATTACAAAGTTTACTGTTATATTGTATTAATTGCTTTTTGCTCACATTTTCTTTATTACCTACAAGTATTACTAATGTACTACCAGGACTAAACTTATAATTAAATATTTTTTGCATTATTTTATGGTAAGACAACCCCGGCGAACAGTTATTGACAATTGAATGTCCTTTATGTGATAGAAGAACACCCATATTTTTACCAATTTCATCACTGAACATGACAGTTGTGCTTTTAACACTTATATTTTGTAATTCAGTTAAAGGTAGGTGTGTAGTGGCTGTCCGCAGGGAACCGTTAGAGAAAGATGTAGTATCTGAGCTTACAATAGTTTGCTCAGTTTCTGACATACATACATTAGAGGAATGTCCTAACAATGAACAATTACTTTCATTAAATTATATATTATGAAATTATTATATTTTAAATGAGCATGAATGATGCCATTCACTATAGTACATCTAACTATTCTTATTATCCATCTTAGGTACCTCAATATCAACCAGCACGTGGTTTATTGAATGCACCTGATCGTTCTCCTGCCGACAACACCGGCTCGGTATGTTAGATATATTAATGACTAAATATAGAATAATTTTATGAAATTATTATGTTATAAATGAGCATGAATGATACTTATAGTACATCTAACTATTGTTATTATTCATCTTAGGTACCTCAATATCAACCAGCACGTGGTTTATTGAATGCACCTGATCGTTCTCCTGCCGACAACAACGGCTCGGTATGTTAGATACATTAATGACTAAAACTAGAATAATTTTATGAAATTATTATATTATAAATGAGCATGAATGATACCTTTTACTATAGTACGTCTAACTTTTCTTATTATTCATCTTAGGTACCTCAATATCAACCAGCACGTGGTTTATTGAATGCACCTGATCGTTCTCCTGCCGACAACAACGGCTTGGTATGTTAGATACATTAATGACTAAAACTAGAATAATTTTATGAAATTATTATATTATAAATTTATTTATTTATTTATCATACACACAACTATCATTACAGGATTTGCCTAATGCAATAGCGTGGTAACAAAAAATAAGTTATAATTATAACATATAACATTTTATAAATCTTTTATCAAATAAACTTTAATTATTTGTGTAACATATGATATGTAAAGCGGTTTTTGTAAATTCATTCAGAGAACAACAAAATATGTCTATTTCTTTAGAAACACTATTTATAGTTCGAAGTGCACGCGACAGTGGCGCCTCAAGCAGTAGGTTTGTACGGGCGCGAGGCACTGCTAGCAGGCGTGGTCGTCGTCTTCGCCACACATACCTATCAGGTATGTACCCACCCGCTGTAAAATATCAGCATTATATATCTTACCCCTTATTAATTTGAACAAATATGAAGCGAGTGCAAGATATCGCCTGACCTTTAGTTCATTGTATCCAACCATACCCAGAATAAATAGAGTTGGATACATCAGCGGATAATATGGGTATACACCATACTGTCTCAGATATAAAAACCTCAAAAACTTATTTTGTACTCGCTCCAACATGAGACTATATTTAGCTTCATGTGGATCCCATATAATTGCATTACATTCTAGTTCGCTCCTGACTAAAGCATTATATAATGTTGTAATCGCTATAATATTAGTAAATCCACGAACAGTACGTAGCATGAAACCTAAATTTCTATATGCTTTTCTACAGCACTTAATCATATGATTACGAAAAGTTAGTCCAGTGTTAAACTCAACTCCCAAATCTCTAACCTCAGTAGCTTTAGTCATTTCAACTGCATTAATTTTGTAGTTGTACATAATGGGACTTATTGCGCGAGAAAAAGTAATTGTTTGACTTTTTTGTATATTAAATTGTAATCGATTATCTTTAGTCCAGGCTACTATATTTGAAATATCATTTTGTAAAAGTTGGCAGTCTTGGAGATTTTTTATACCAAAAAATAGCTTGAGATCGTCTGCAAATAATAGACAGTTTGCATTTTTTATTGATTGTGGCAGATCGTTTATCATTAAAATGAACAACAAAGGCCCCAAATTACTGCCTTGGCTTACACCAGACCAGGTATAATATGTATCTGAAGTTTGGCCAGCATATTCAACATACTGCATCCGATCGCTTAAATAGCTAATAAAAAATTGGAGAAGATGCGGAGTGAAACCAACTGCAGCCAACTTTTTAAGCAATATATTATGATCTACTAAGTCGAAAGCTTTTTTATAATCGAAGTAAGCAGCCTCAACCTGACCGCCACTATCAACTATGGGAACTATATGAGCCATATAGCTGAGGAGGTTGCTGGTTGTACTCTTTATTAGCTGAAAGCCGTGCTGAAATTCTGTGAGTTGTGATCTTACCTCTGTAAAAATGCATTTATGTATAGTTGACTCCAACACTTTTGCTGGGGAAGACAATACTGCAATTGGTCTATATCCTTCAATTTTACATTTCAATCCTTCTTTCGGTACCGGAACTACACGACTAACCTTCCATCTCGCTGGAAACACGCTTAATTTCAAGCACAAGTTAAAAATGTGAAGTAGAGGCTGAGCCAGCACTGAACTACAATCCCTTAGTATATAAGCGGGTATACCATCTGGACCCACAGATTTTTTAGGCTTAGGATGTGATAGTGCACATTGTACATCCTGCAAACGCAGACAATTAATGTGAATTCGTGCTCCCAGATTATTATTGTTCGCCTTAATTACCTCACTAATATTATATGTAGCCCGCTCTTCTCTGTAAACTGAATGGAAGTAATGTGCAAATTCTTTTGCACACTGATGATCATCTAAAACCTCGCCATCTTTTGAAATGCCTTGCGGAGTTCGACTGTTCTTTTTTGCTTTGGCATACTTCCAAAATGATTTTGGGTTCTTTAAAATTTGATTTTGAATTTGGTGGTTATATTCCTCCTGTGCCAGTATCATTTTTTTAACATTAGACCTATATTGAGAAAACGCTTCGTAATCACTCTTAGACTTACTTATTTTGTACTGTTTGTGTAGATTAGCTTTTTTTTTAATATTATGGATGATTTCTGCGGTATAAAACTCACGATAAATGTACTTTGATTTTATCGGCTTTCGCTTTTTTTTTGGGACATGATTATCTAATATTGTTTAAATAGTTTCATAAAAATAATCTAAACTCTCTTCTAAATTATAATCATAAATAACATTCCAATCTACAGCCGCTATTGATGAGTATAATAATAAAAAATCAGCTTTATTAAAATTCCAACCGGTGTGTAGTAGTGTATTATGATGGTCAACGTCAAATTCTTTCGGGCTCGTCCGACGGCGCGGTTGCATTATGACTGATATATCAATTGGCGGATGATAAATATCTACTGGTACAAGTGACACGTCAGCCGCGCGCACCTTCACATCTCCACTATTTGCGAATGTACTCAACACTAAATCTAAACAGCGATCATTACAATTTCCTATTTTGTTGTTCTGAATGAATCCACAATACGCTTTAACATATTCAAAATAATGTCTTACATATGTTGAACATGAATTTAAATTGAAGTCTCCTATTACTAATACGTCATTGTACATATTACAATATTGCTCAATAATTCTAAATAATAACATATAATCATTATCGTCACTATTTGGTGGAATATAGACAACGCATAACAAAAATAATAGTTTGTTTCGATTAAATACTGTAGCAGAAACTACCTCAAAGACTTGATTAGAAATGTTTATATCACTCGAAATTGATACCTGTCTTAATTCGTAGCACGGTGTAGATATAAGGCATACGCCACCATGCTTACGGCCATCTGTGCGGTCGCATCTTAAAATCGTATAGCTAGGTGGAATTAATTCAGCGTCGTGAATTGATTGGTTGCAGCCTGTTTCAGTGATGGCAATTTTAATGAGCATGAATGATACCTTTAACTTTATAGTACGTCTAACTTTTCTTATTATTCATCTTAGGTACCTCAATATCAACCAGCACCTGGTGTATCGAATGCACCTGATCACTCTCATGCTGTCAACTGCTCATGTTCTGCTGCCGATAAAACCGTCTCGGTATGTTAGATATATTAATGTTTAAATATCGAGTAATTTTATGAAATTATTATATTACACATGAGCATGAATGAAAACTGTATGTAGAGGCCTTTCAGCCCGTGCTGTTGAAATGGTTGGGTCAGCGGTATGGGATCCTCTCTTTCTGACTGGTACATGTCTTGACCGGGCATGGTCGCTTCGTCTAGTATCTTAACACGATCACGAAAAGGGAGAGAACACCATCATACCACCACTGCGATTGCTAAGAGGACACGAGACAACGCATGCTCGAGGTCAGACTGGCCTGGGTAGTGCGGCATCGTGAACTCCTCACAATCATCGGTGCTAACCTGACGCTATCGACCATCGCTAAAATGATGATTGAAAGCATAAGGACCTGGCACACGTCGCTGCCTCCCAGGTAGTCATCTGCGAGGTGGAGGTGGTCGTCTCGCTGACGGAACTACAGAAAGTGTCAGAGAGTAGATTCTCCATTCTGACGAACTCTGTTCTCGGGCGCAAGTACCTACGCTGGATGCCACTCTAGCTGAGGTCGCACATTGATGAATAGTGGATTAATCTGCCAGAGAGGTCAGCCGTGGGAGGGTAGCGCCCCGGCATTACTGTTGTTTGTTATTGGGGCGTCCATGGAGGTGATACCCAAAATAAGGTTTACTATTTACTGAATATCGTGTCAATAATTTAATTTAATATTTATGTACCTTAAAAGCTTTAAAGCAATGCAGGACCCAGTACATTATTGTTCGATATATCTAAAAGCATTCGTGCAGATAACAATAGTACTATAATACATCTATAATCTGGCACTTACTAGAAATATAAAATAATTCCTACGAGTGTTGTGTCAGACTAAGGAACAGAGGTATAATAGTAAATTATTTAGTTAAAGTAACTGCACAGATGGCATAGTGTAGATACCGACATATCATGCTGGTGTCGCGGGTTCGATGTCCACGCAGGAAAATACTTTGTGTGATCGATAAATTATTGTTCTAAGTCTGGATGTAATTTGTATCCGTTAAATTGTATGTTTGTAAAGTTGCCCGCAATACAAGTATTATTTCCGTAGCGCTGAGTATTAGTCCTTTAAAAAATAAGTGGTACTACATAATCCTTTTTATTTTAGGTCTCGTATTTAGGCTACGCCAGAACTACTGTAATCATTTGATCCATACTTGCCGCTGACGCTGTTAAGCACTGGGAAAGAGTTAACACTTTCTTTGAGGTTTTTGCCTTCTTTCCGTTTAGTGTAGTGATGATCTTAAAATAAAATATAGGAAAGTAGAAATGGTTAAACAAGTTATAAAGGCGTATATGCTGACATTGATATAGCAAGCTCGTTTTGTGGGCACAAGTGACCGTATTTCATGCAGTCCCAGAGGAGATAATATACGGCGTGGTAATATGTTACCCACTATTATGTAGTCCCTTTATTATTATATTATATAGTCGTTTTATAGGTACGACGTCCTGGATTACGCTGTGAAGTTGTTAAAAGATTAGGAACCAAAAATATAACTACCTGGGTGGGCATTCGAAGTTACATCGCCACAATACTGGTGATCCGCTTGGTTGCACGGCGTAAAGTTATACTACTTACATTCATACATTCATACATTCTTTAATAACGTACTTTAAAAACTCTGTAAATCGTTACCCACCCAACAAAGTTATTAAATATACACACCTATTTTTTTTATTCTAGGATAATCAACAACATGAAAAAGTATCTGATGCTGATGAAGACGAAGGTGCTGATGTATTTGGAAATTTTTTAGTAACACATTTAAAACACCTAAAAGGTAAAGCTCGTCGTAAAGCCGAAAAACAGTTATTCTATTGTTTGGATAATGTAAGATCACAATACGAAGAAAATGATGATGACAACACAGACGAACACGAAGATGAAGAAGAAATTAAACAAGAGCCAGTAGAAACTATCGATTTAGATGCGATAAACTGTGAAAACATACCAAATGAATCTGAAAAATTACCAAAAACTGAAGAATCGCTACTTAATACATCTACCGTCAAAGAACAAGTTTCTCCTAACATAAACACGGAGTCTGAACAAAACGTGCAACACGAACCTCATATTGAGGAATTTCTCATGAGCCGCTCACCGGAACAGCAGTTTGACGATCAAGAATTACAAAGTCAATATCACCAACAATTTGGTGGGGAAGAATCGCATACCTTTTATTCCCAGCAGCAAATTGATGAGGAAGAATCGCAGAATATATCTTCGCGACAGGAATTTGGCGATCAATTAACAATGTATTCTGGTAGTGCCATTGCATCTGAGCAGCGTTTTGATGAACAGTCACAGGTGCACTATTTGCTCAGTCAGCAATATAAAGAGAGAACATATTCGCAATCGTTCCCTTCTCAGCAATTTAACGAGCGAGCACCGCCGCCGACCTTAGGTCCTCAACAATATAATAGAACAACAATGTCACATGTGTTGGCAAATCAACAAAGACCAACTCAACAATTTGACCCGCAAGCGTTTTTACAGTCGATGTTGAACCAGCAATTTAAAGTACCGGCTCGTCCATCTCAAAGGCAATCATCATATCCGTTGCCAACTCAGCAGTTAAATCAGCGAGCATCCTCACAGAATTTTCAGAATCAATTACTTAACGAGGCAATAGCCTCGCAGTCGTTTCAGTATCGACAATTTGCACAGCGAGCACAGTCGTATCAGTATAGTGCTCAGCAATTTAATGTTCAACCATCACGACAGGAGTCTTTGAACGAACAGATTGATGAGCATGCGTCACTAGATCAGTTTATGGCACAACAATATGGGCAGCAAGCAGCACATCTGCAGTTCCTTGCACAGAATTATAATGAGCAAGCCATGCCTCGCCAATTTCCACCACCGCAATTTAATCAGGGAACACCATCGCCTCAGTCATGGTTTCATTTTTTATATCAAAAATGTTTTCCCGATGAAACACCTCCAATAACTATAACAGATATTAATCTATCGATTGTACAAATACAACAATCGGTGGGCGGACTACCAGTGCAGCCATGGTTCCCATTGTATGGTGAGCCATCAAAACCGATATTAAAACCTGAGGGACCATTTACACGAGCGTCGAAATGGTGTATGTCAAAACCAGGTTTCATACCAATTCGTGATAGGAATGGTTATTTATATCATACTGATGGTCTAATAATTATTCCTGGTAACTTTGACGCATCTAAATACACATTCCTTTTTTAAAAAGTAGATTCTACTAGTAGTTATTATTGTTTATACAAGTAATGGAAAACAGGGAAGACTGCACGGATAGGCTATTGGTCTAAGCACATATAGTGCTGAGTGTTGTGGGTTCGATTCTCACACGGGACAAATATTTGTGGAATCCATAAATATTTCTTCTGAGTCTGAGTGTATTTTGTGTCCATTAAATTAACTTTAACTTATATAGTTACTAGCGCTATTATGCGTTGTTAGTTGTTGCAGTATTGATTTAAAACATGTATGTTATTTATAACTTTAAATAAAAAGGTCTGATATTATATAATATATACCTATATATATTATATATATTCACTAGCATATATAAAAGGTGCAGCCTGAGGCGTATTTTTTGGATCACCCATAACTTTGTGGCGACGAATGAGCTTATTGTCCAAAGCACCAGTTTGCTATTTATGGCAAAAAAAAAATTATAACAATAAATAATATTATATAACTTTTTCGATAAACATTTTAAAAATACTCTGATACATAAAATTTGTATTAAATGTATTTTAATATATATAATATTAAATATATAATTCACAACGAGTACAACTTGTGACTCCTGATTACCCCTTAAATTAAAGGGAAAAATCTACTAAATTTTAATAAGGCCTGCTGTACTGTATGGATGATGGATAAGCTAAGGCGTGAAAGCTTGACGTGGAATGGACAGTTGATGAGACGGAATGAAAGTGATGGTTTGAGGAAAGTTTTAAGTATAAATGTTGAAGACTTTAGGAGTAAGGGAAGACCGAAGAAGATCTCTTCTTCGGTCTGCCCGTCTCCGGTCGATGGATTGCGTCAAACATGACATGGATAGGCAAGGAGTGACCACAGAGATAACGTCTGATAGGGTTGTAAAGAAAGAGAGGACATCCCCCAATAAATTGGGATAAGAGCAGGATGATGATGACATAAATATAATTTAGGATGCTATAAACTCACTATTACTATTGTATTGTTATTCGTTGTTTACTATTTGCTTAAGTTGCTTGTAACTTTTGTGTTTAGTTTTAAGATTACCGGCAGTATAATAGATCGGTATTTAAAATAATAAATGTGTAGTGTGTATTATTAAAAAAAAATAAACTGGTAAAAGCAAGAAACGACGCCAATACTTTACAGCAAGTTGCAAATATACGATGTCGCCAGCCTATACAAGGCTTCAAGTTTTTTTAAATTTCTAGCTTATACAATAGTAATGTTAAAATATAACCATAATTAAAATATATAACCTTCATATTTATACTATTCTATATCAACTGCTAAGCTTACTCATGCTTTGTCATTTTGTCTATTATGTGTCAATAAAATATACGATGCCAAAAACATTTTTTTTTTATTTCTGTTTTATAATGTGAGAATATTATTTTCTGTAGCAGTTTTTTTTTCTTGGGTACATACAGGCTATGGTATAGTCACGCATCGCCCAATCCGTCCGTGACGATGGTAGTGACGTCACGGGAGCCCATTAACTGTTTTACACATACCTCTCTGCGCTATGTGAGCAGAATTTTGTTATGGATGACGTCCGTAGCAGCCTAAGAACAAAAAATAATAGGTTTTTTAGTTTTTCGTATTAATTAAGGTAACTATAGCGCTTTCATATAATGGTTTCAAAGACCAACAGTATTGGTTGATTGAATTTATATTAAAGGAGTTTTATCCAATAGTGTCGAATATATTTGAATTCGCAAATGATAGGCACGTGTTTCTAAATTAATAAAGTTATTATCTTTATATATATAAGAGATTTCCACCTATGTATTGACTCATCACGATATCTCTGGAATCATAAGACCTACAAACCTCAAATTTGGTAGGAATATTTCTTTCGCCGAGTAGAGGTCAGCTAAGAACGGATTTTACGAAAGTATGTCCCTAAGGGGGTGAAAAAGCAGGGAAAAGTTTATATGGGACAACGTGATTCCTTGGTCCAATCTATTTCAAATTTTACATAAACATTCTTTAACAGAATTGATAAAAGATGTGATTCATATTTTATTGAGATTTATCTCCTAACTGGGTTAAAAAGGGGTAGAAAGTTATTTTAGGGGTGATTTGCTTTAAAGTTGATATCAATACTTCTTAGTGATTTTGATTTAAAAAACATTTTATTTTGACACATGTTTGAAAAATCAATTCGATTATATTCAAAAAACGGCTAAGAGCGACTCGGAGTCGCGCACGAAGGGTTCCGTACCATTATCTATAAATGGCAAAATAATCATGTTTGTTGTATGGGAGCTTAAATTCTCTAATTGTTTTATTTTAATTTAATTATTTATTTCTAAAGGGAATATATTACTAAATATTCTGAGAATATTTCAAACGTCTACCTATTTTTGTTATCAATATCGAGCAAAAACGAGCAAAAAGATTACCTTTGTTGTGTGGGAGCACCCTTAAATATTTATTTTATTGTTTGTTGTATTGTTGTAGCGGCAAAAGAAATTCATCATCTGTAAAAATTTCAACTGTCCAACTATCGCGGTTCATGAAAGCAACCTGGTGACAGACAGGCTAAGCAACGGATGGACAGCAGAGTCTTAGTAATAGGGTCCTGTTTTATCTTTTGGGTATGGAACTCTAAAAATGTTGATGTCACATAAACGTTCTTCTTCTTCTCTTTGTGTATTGGCAATCAAATACAAATCAGCTACTTATACCACGGAGCAAATACAAAGAGGAGACGGCCTAAGTAACTGTGCACTGTGATTCTCAACTAGGCCGTGACGTCATCACGTTAACATCAATAGTAGGCGTGGCCTATTAGTCTTCTGTCGTCGCTGACGGTGTTCGTACGGTGCATAAAATTATATTTTTGGTGTATTTTTATGTTATTACGAAGAAAACCATGAAGTGTTGTGTTTTATCATCATTATCAATTGTATAAAGCCTTATTTTAATAGAGTGGTTTGATTCTTTTTTTATATGGAAAAGACAAAAAGGAAGGAAATAATACCGTGTAACTAACATATTTACTAAAAGTCCAACTACTTTCATTCGACAATTTGTTAGAAACCCAAACAAATAATTGTATTATTTGGTCGTATGAAAAGGACACAAATATGAAGAAAAAAAGGTTTCTAAACTTCTGAGTTTATCAGAATGACAGTTAAGAAAAGATGGATTTTTCATAAAATTATTAACAATGCTGACAAGCCTTATAAAGAAATTTGCGGTTAAAAACAGTAGTCATACACCTATTCGCTATGCAGAATTATTTGATTATAAACATTTGTATTTGAATAGAGCAAACGGCTAATAAGATTTGTTTGTATCTTCGAAATAAAAAAAAAATAGCACTCATTGATATAGGTAAATTCTGAGTACGTCCCTGTTATACTATACACTTACTGACATCTAATGCAAGATAGCTCAACTGCATACAATATACGAAATTAGTAGTTGTGCTAATAGCCGGCAGATGGACATAAAGGAGTGAGTGAGACAAGTACTATTACTTGTCTCACTTTCTTCATTAGCAGCGACCCCCTCACCCCCTGTAAATGACACGCTTTGTTTCATAGAAAATATTCATTACAACAGCTCCTCTTTGTATTTGCTCCGTGACTTATACGAGCTATTGGTGCCAGTGTCAAGTTATAATTATTTTTACGTTTTTAGTCTTTCAGGTTAGTCATTGTCCAAGTCAAATTGTCACCATCATCAACAGTGCTATGGCTACACTGTTAATAGTATCTTGTGGGAATTTTGATGGAAAACGAAAACGAAACGTAAAGCACTTTTATATGATATTCATATATATATATATTCCCCAGTAGTATTCCCATATCCATCATCATCATCATCCCCCATATTTTCCAGTAGTTCCGCCTCAACATCATCACATCATCATCACAGCCCATATATCATCCTTGCACTCTAAAAATACATAACCGATTTTAATCAAATTTGCAGAATATGTGTAGTTTGATCCAACTTAAAAAATAGGATAGCTTCCATCTCAATTTATAGTCACAATATTATTTTATTTCAAATTATTTGTCTATTATTTGACAGTCACAATTATCTGTTATCTCCAAACGATTCTTACAGATGTTGGTATCTGTTGACTGGATTGAGTAAGTATTTAATAGATGGCGCTATGTTAAACGTAGAAACGTTTCATATAAGCTACAATTTATTAGTATAACCACCATGGGTTACTGAGACTACCTTAGCCACAGCAACGCGTGGCCGGGTCTGCTAGTGATTACATATAAAGAAAATATCTGGATGACTGACCTCAGCTTGGCATTTTCTATTTCTATTTTTTGAAAATGTATTCAGATAGATATTAAAAGTTATTGATAAAATAATGAAAAAAAAAATATAAATTAAAATAGGTAAAAACATTGAGGCTTATTATGACTAGAAGAAATTTCTATAATAAAAAATAAAGTGCAAAATTATCTATATTTTATTTATGTAATATTATTAAGTTTGAACTTCTTCAACTACGTTGAAAGTATAGCTACTGTAGTGGCCCCGTTTAACACGAGCCCAAAAATACACTAGGTATTAAAAAGTGGCATAGTACCTACTGCATTAAAATTATTTTGAGATTTACTCATAACGTCTATATACCTAATTGAGACAAAACTGCATTATGCATTTATTTGCAAAATTAATGGATTGCGTGAACCAATAAGGAATTTGTCGCATTTAACAACAACAATAATAATAATAATTTCATAGATTTAAGATGAACCAGTTCACTAAGCACCCACTCCCATATTCAGATATTAGCTAACATCATCACACAATAGTTTAACACTTACCGCTGGCAGTCCACGTATGTTATGTGCAGACGTGGAATGTCATCAGTAGATGTCCCATCCTAATATTTAGATTAAATTTCTCCAAAGGCCTCTGAGTGTTGGATCCATCCATCCCCATGTAAGCAAATTCAAATTCATTTATTATGCATAAACCCTGCGAGGGCACTTACATATTGTAATTTTTTTACATTTAATACACATACATACATATCATCACGCCATATCCCTTGCAGGGTAGGCAGAGAGAACAGAGTGCCAGAGAACTCTATCTCTGCATACTTCACTCGCTTCCTCAACATTCATAATTCTCTTCATACACGCTCGCCGGTTTCGAAGACTCTTGACTCCACCTTCCTTCAGTACATGACCGATCTGGTCTAGGTAGGTTAGTCTCGGTCTCCCTCGGTACCTACATCCTTCCACTTTCGCATTGTATATCTTCTTAACCAGGCGTTCGTTCGGCATTCTTTCCACATGTCCGAACCATCGGAGCATTCCCTTTCGCATCTTTACACCAATACTCTCGTTCATACCTACTCGCTCTCTTACGTCGTCGTTACGAATGCGGTCGGTCAGTCTAACTCCACAGATTTTCCGCAGAGATCGCATTTCGACCGCATTAATTTTACTATACATACATACAGTAATGTTGGGACCAGCACTGCGTTATGTATTGCTACACGTGCCTTTTGGCTGAGGTGGTGGCTGCCGAGAAGTTGCCCCAACGCTCCGTTCACTCTATTTCCCGCATTCACTCTTCGCTCTATATCAGTGGGGTACCTTCCATCTCGGCTAAATCCACATCCAAGATATACAAATTCATCCACTTGTTCTAGTTCATCATTACCTATTGTTACTCTTACATCTGTTCTGGTTTTATCTCTTTCAAAGACCATTATTTTGGTTTTGCTCACATTCACGCGTAGACCCCTTTTCTTACAATCTTCTGTCATTATGTCGACTAGGGTCTGCAGTTCAGACGCTGACTGTGCCAGCAGGACTGCATCATCTGCATAAAGCAGAGCAGTGACCATTGAGTCGCCCCTCTGGACTCCCACATTCATATCGTTCAACCTTTGGAGACATTTATCCAGATATATGATAAACAGCCTGGCTGACAGAACGCACCCCTGCTTAACGCTGATATTGACGTCAAACCAAGGCGACATTCCATCATCCAGCCGCACACAGGCTCTACAGCCCATATAACTGGACTGCACAGCCTGTAGCAGTTTACCGCTAATACCATACTCCGGTAAAATGTCCCAAAGTTCCTTTCGTACAATCGTGTCAAATGCTCTCTCCAGATCCACACAACTGCAGAAAACCCTCTGACCTAGAGCCAGATGCTTCTCCACAATGTTGCGCAGAGAGAACACTTGATCCATGCATCCCCTTCCACTCCTGAAACCTCCTTGTGTCTCACACAGTAAACCATCGGACACCATCCTCATTCTCCTTTCAATAATTTTACCATACACTTTTGCTGCCAAACTGCTCAAGCTTATGGCTTTGTAATTTGCGCAGTCATAACGTGGACCCTTGTTTTTAAACAAAGGCACGATGACTGCGCTATTCCAGTCCCCGGGAACCATTCCCGAGCTCCAACATAAATTGAGGAGCAATAGGAACGCCTCCCAGACACAAGAGCCACCAAGCTTGATCATCTCAGCAGACACCATATCAATGCCCGCTGTATATATAGATAGATAGAATACATTTAAAGTTAATCTAATAAACTACCACCGGATCGGAATGAGACCGCTACTGAGAAGATCCGGCAAGAAACTTAGCGGGTTTGTCTAATTATATTTTATCTATGTTATTATATTTTTTTTCATTTAAAACAAAAAATAGTACATGTTTATTATTAATTAGCTTCAGTGCGTAAAAAAAAAACCATGGCTGGACCGGATCCCATAAGCGGCACCCGATCACGAGTTAATTACTAGAGCAGCCATCACTCCCCTCAACCACCTTGGAAGGAAAGGAGAGACCTGCTCCACGCAGCTATCGCAAGCGAACCTTTCAGTGAGCATGACCAATACATGTACTATAAATGCAAAAAAGTCAAAATTCGTCAGGCAACATACGCTACGCTTTACAAGTATGTATAATTATTAAAAAGAAATAGTAACTAATCAGTTTAATAAATAAACTGGTAATGAAAAATAATGTTGGTGAAAGAGTCGTTGAAATTATGGATGAAAATTGATTTTTCTGAAAAAAATTTTTTTTAATGTAAAATAATTGTAATAGTTCTGAAGTGCTAAATTTTTATGTAATATAAATTGTCATGATTGTGTACGATAGCGCAATAAATGAATATTGTAATTAATCACATACATGATAGTACTTTTATACTGATAAATAAAGCAATTCATGCGAAATTATTCCCTAACCGTTCCAAAATATTCGAAAATGCTCAACGTTAATGTTTCAGTTTTCACTTCTGCCGGCACTCCCTGAGTGCAATTTTATTTTGAAGTGAAACTTCTTTAGAATCGTTGTGATTTCAAACTCGATGAAACGAAAAAATAAGTCCATAGAGACACAAACACATAAATGTATAGGATTCAGCTGGCGAGAGAATGAGATAGAACACATTAGACGTTCTCGATCTCCTCTTTGTGCGACTCTTCCTAGCATCCCCACTATCTGGTACCCCCCACTAGAGAGATAGAGAGAGAGAGAGAGGGAGAGAGAAAGAAAGAGAGAGAGAGAGAGAGAGAGAGAGAAAGAGAGAGAGAGAGAGAGAGAGAGAGAGAGAGAGAGTACACGCTATTGGTTGATGTATGTAAAGTAGATTTAAAAAATAGTTTGCCAAAGTTTCACTTCTGATATGTGTACTTTATTTCGGTTTACCTAACTCTTACTCTAATATTTTAAATAGATAGTGTAATGGACAATAATAATTAAATTTAATTATACATATACATACATATTAAAACTATCACTGATTAAAACACCTTTAAAAATACCTACGCATAACTTTTATCTAAATTTTAAAGGTAAGAATGGTTACTGTGAGTTATCCTTAAGAGGTGGATATACAGGGTGGAAGGGAACCGCTTCCGATAACAAAGACAGATAACCCTACTAGTCCTACTTGTAATGATAGGCTAGAAAAAAAAACGATTCGGATGAAAAAATAATTTTTTTTCACCACGCGAGGACGTTCAATTCTTGAACATATGGTCGTGAGTTTTGAATAGATTGCGTCTTTTCTCATCTGAGTATAGTTACGTATTTTTTATGGAATTATCGTTACATGGCAATGTCCTAATACGATGGAATGTGAAAAAAACTTAAACCTCGTTGTGAAAAAGACATTTTTCCACCGAATCGATTTTTTTTCTAGCCTATCATTACAGGTAGGATTAGTAGGGTCACCTGTCTTTGTTTTCGGGAGCGGTCCACTTCCACCCTGTATATGATTCCGGAATTTTTTATAGAACATTTTGAGAGGAACAATTAGGCAATGCATTATTTTTGTTTATTTGTTACCATTCAGGATAAATAAACTCACAAAATTCATACTCTCTTAATAATAATAGTAAAGATTAAATTTAATTTCCCGATACCTAAATAACTTCCTTTAACAATTGATTACAACTTCGCTAATATCAGATTGTATTATCGAAGAAAAAGAACTAAGTTTCATTTCTAGGTTTCAAGACCATATGATGGTAACTAGGATACATCCTAGTTTTTTAACATTATGCTAGGGCCGCACCTGCGTGTCACTTCGTGCATTGAGACGATACACGCAGATGTGACCGGTCATTATCGGCTATCGTCGCAAACATTCGGGCTTCGTGTGTGTTATCGCTTGGTTGGCGATAGGTCAAAGGGTTTTAGCGCGCTAATATATCGCGCTCTATGGTCACACTAGCGGTTTTCATTTCAGCGGAAATTTTCGATGTGTTTAGACGCGTTCGAGGATCTCCAGTTAATCAATAAATATGGAGTGGAGTGATGAAATGGTGTTGCAATTTTTACACCATTATAAAGCTGAACCCTTTCTTTTTTTTTTTAGGTGTGGGTTATGTTCGGCGCTCTTCTCGCACCACTCCGTCCGGGGCAACAGAGGGGCGTACGCACGCATACCCGTAACCCACCCGTGAACCTCGCCTACGTCGTTTGACCGGCCACTGGAGCAGCGTGAACTTGTTGTCAGTGGCCGGCCCTACGGAATATCCCCTGAGGGGTACCCTCTCCTTGAGCGACGTACGGGGGCGGACGTCGGGCCCTTCTCGCGCGGTCAGCCTCTCGGCGGGTGACGGACTGATTCCCCGGTCCAGTTACCCGCGGCCTCGGCTAGGGTGGTATCAGGCGCAGGTAATCGCGCCTACGCTGCCCCAGTCGCCGGCGGCGGTTCGCGTCATCGAGGAGACGCTCCTCGCGCACGCGCTCCGCCGCCTCCTTCCGCGAGATTACTGCCTCGCAGAAGGCTGCGACCGCGTCCCAGTTCCTGACGCTGTCAAGCATCGCTTTCGCGACAGCCGGCAGCGTCAGGTCGGCATCGATGATTGCGACGAGTTCACGGCGCTGCTCTGCCCAAGCGGCACAAGCCTCGAGCGTATAATGCGCCGTATCCTCGCCGCAATCGCAGTGGTGGCAGGACTGTGTACTCTCCCTCCCGACGACTGTGTACAGGTATTTGGCGAAGCATCCATGCCCGTCAAAACCTGCACCAGTTAAGGTGAGCACCCCGTGCCGCCATTCCAACCACTGCATCAGCACCGGCCGGAAGGCCTCCACGGTCCGCACACCGAACTGAGGCCTCTCCAGCCGGACTGCCCAACGAGCAATGACGTCTCGGCGGGCGTCAACGCGCCAGGCGGTGAGCTCCCTCAGTGAGACCACACCGTCCTCCGCTCGCACCCCCGACACCCGCCGATACAAATCGGCGAGCATTTCCGCCTCCAGGTCCCACGAGGGAGTCTCGGGCAACAGGCACGCTGCCTCCGTCGCCACCGTACGGTACCCGCGTACGGCCCTGACCGCCATGGCCCTCTGTGGTCGCCACAGAAGAGCCCTGAGTCGGACGGTCAGGGACCCCGCCCACATCGGAAAGCTGAACCCATGAAGGGATCCAAAAAATCATTATGTAATTATTAGTACAATATAGCTGTAAAAATAAAGGTACTCGCCATCCATAGTTAAACGCATTCAAATTATTTCAGCCATCTTTAGTTATTGCACGATACTTCGTGTAAAATACCGAAATCGCTAATATTATCGCGATAACATTCTAGTGTACAAAACGTACGAAGCTTCGCCACACATTACTTCGGGACGATACACACAGATGCATTCCTAGCATTAGCGATATTACAATGCCGCTAATGTTGCTAACCATTGCTTTCACAATGGCCGATAGCGTCGGCCCCAATCAAAACACTACCATAACTATTTGAGAGACGAGAGTTGTATGTAGTTTAAAGTACTCGTACATTCGGAAAGATGTCGTTATTATACAAATAAATTACCGCTTAGAATTAAAATTTTTCGTATCTGTTGAGATGTTGTAGCATTTCGAATTTTTTGGTTGAACAAATATGAAATTGAAGTACCTAGTCCCCTCTATAGTGTATATAAAAATCAAGCATGGGGAATTTAATATAAGTTAAATTATCAGAGGACCGTTCTGAGTGGCATTCTCGTGGGCAGGCTTATTTCCAATAGTGGACGTTTACAGGCTGATGGATAAGTTCTCAAATAATAGCTCTAAAAAGACCGCCTATGGTGTATGGGGTCGCGCGCCGCTTCTTTTATCGCCCCGAATGGATTTAGCAGGTTGTGACCATTCCATAGACCACCACCAAAAAAAAAAAGAAAGACAATTTAGCTTGTGTTTTCCATATAATGTAGGTACCCACCTACTTATGAGCATAACTCAAAGAACTCGAATACTTATAAGCATAATCTCATATTTCGTCTTTCTGAACTTAAATTATGTCTAGCACGTCTGGGCTCTTAGTTATACAATAAAAAAATACATACATAGATAAGTACCTAATTAAACGAAGTCTTAAAGTTTCTTTAAAGCAAAGGCCCTTCCCTAAAGATGCTGTTACTTCACATATTCATCACTAGATGACGTTGTGGTATATTTGGTATTAAACATTAATTTTGGGAAAATTAAAAGCGCCATCAGCATTCTTAAGACTATTTATTAAAAGTAAAAATTTATTTGTATATAATGAGTAAATAATTATATAGGTAACGAGTTTGTAAAGAGACTTCTGGAAAAAAAGCCATAGTGGTTTCAGTCAACGTCATCTATCGTTGCTACCAATCGCTTGTCGTCGGGAGCTTATATTTTAATACAGTCTTTCAATATCCTAGGGAACGCTTTAATGAGTGATTCTGTTTTAAAGATGAAGTTGTACCACCATAGTCCCTTTGATAACAGTGAGTTTTAAATTAAAATACATAAGTGGAACCTAGAACCTCCTCCTTTTTGTAGACGGTTAAAAATTTAATCACGTTTGTGGTGGTTCATACATATTATTCTCTATCCGTCACTACATGGGTTACCCGGGACTACTCATAGGTGGCACTATAGTGCCGAACCGTGGACTCGACGCCTCACTTTGTTCAGTTAAAGATATCTTATAACAGATCTTTTTGTGATCCACAAATTGTTGCTCTGAGTCTGGATGTAATTTGTCTGCGTTAATTGCATGTTTGTAAAGTTCCCTGCAATACAAGGGTTATTTGCTTAGTGAATCTTTAAAAAAAAAATAACAATAATTATTAATTATGTTTTAACTATTTATTTTGTATACATAGATCATTCAAAAATACACAAAACAATACCAATCTTGATGGAAAATAAAATGCTGTCATTTTTATAAAAAAGTTATGAATATTTAAAGCCTTAAGATTTATTAACCGTACGTATTACATTCAAACTAAGGGAATCGGGGAGGAAGAGCGCGCTTATGTTTTTGTCACGTAGTCGAACTATTTTCAAATTTGGCGCTCTTTAAACTCAGTTGGCAGTATTGATGTAGATATATATAGAGGAACATTAGCTGATTTAAATAAATTGATTAAATTATATTATAACAGGTATGCACGCACTGTTGTCGTCGCGTGGCAAGTACCATATTAATAAAGACCTATGAGCCAATATTTTTTTTAAACTTCCTTTTGAAAAAATGGTCTGAAAGTTGAGATTGTATTTATGAATTACTACGTGAAAACTACAGAGGAAGGAAGAGGAAGAACTTGACATATATTACGGTTAGTCACAGAGAGAAGAGGAGGGAAAAAATGTATAAAATAGGCCACGTGGTATAGGTAGGTTCCTAAGCTCACTTACTAAAATAATACAAATCTTTTAAATTTACGATGTCATTCATCAACAAGACATTAAGAGTTGTAAGGTACGTAGTTGAACGGCAGTATTTTTTTATCTACATACATTAATAAAATGCAGGTTTGTTTGCTTGTAATTTCAAAATATCAAACTATATTTATCTATATGTCTGTTACTCTGTATAGCTGAAGCTCTATGTGTTTGTTCAGGTCCAGATAATCCTTGAAAAAGCCATCATTTGAAGGGAATTGCTATTTATAGAGACCATTGTGGACCCGTTTTTTTTTCCTCGCAAGGTGAGACCATGGATGTGGTCACGCCCCGGCAAATCGGCCCAGGGCGACGGAAGACGCGGCACGCAACCCCATGGACCCACCCTGCAAACACCTCGACCTTCCAAGGATGACTGTCAATTTTATAGTATTTAGCACAGAAATATTAACACCTTAGAATGGCCTTGTGGGCGGGGCAAGCGTGCTGCATATATGAGCAGGCGCTTGTAGTAAGTCAAAATTCGTTTTACCGCTTAATAGTTGCTTGTTGCGCTCATATAGTGACATTGAACGAAGCTCTGCAAAAAAGTAAAAATATGCCATCTTGCGCGGTTATAACGTGTCGAAAAAGAAGTCAAGTGTATAGTATAAATCCGGGATTGGATTGATTGATTTCCTTTTATCAGTAAGTTTAGAAACATACTATTTCAGTGAAATTTGTTAATATTATAATAGTATTATGTCGTGGTGACTAATAGTAGTATGTCTGATGGTTTGCTGTGTGAGACACAAGGAGATTTCAGGAGGGGAAGGGGATGCATGGATCAAGTGTTCTCTCTGCGCAACATTGTGGAGAAGCATCTGGCTCTAGGTCAGAGGATTTTCTGCAGTTTTGTAGATCTGGAGAGAGCATTTGACACGGTTGTACGAAAGGAACTTTGGGACATTTTACATTTTACATGACATGGGCTGTAGAGCCTGTGTGCGGTTGGATGATGGAATGTCGCCTTGGTTTGATGTCAATATCGGTGTTAAGCAGAGGTGCGTTCTGTCAGCCAGGCTGTTTCTCATATATCTGGATAAATGTCTTCAAAGATTGAACGATATGAATGTGGGAGTCCAGATGGGCGACTCAGTGGTCACTACTCTGCTCTATGCAGATGAAGCAGTCCTGCTGGCAGAGCTAGCGGCTGAACTGCAGACCCTAGTCGACACAATGGCAGAAGATTCTAAGAAAAGGTGTCTACGCGTGAATGTGAGCAAAACCAAAATAATGGTCTTTGAAAGAGATGAAGCCAGAACAGATGTAAGAGCAACAATAGGTAATGATGTACTGGAGCAAGTGGATGAATTTGTATATCTTGGATGTGGATTTAGCCGAGATGGAAGGTACACCACTGATATAGAGCGAAGAGTGAATGCGGGCAATAGAGTGAACGGAGCGTTGGGGCAACTTCTCGGCAGCCACCACCTCAGCCAGAAGGCACGTGTAGCAATACATAACGCAGTGCTTGTCCCAACATTACTGTATGGAAGCAAGAGTTGGGTATGCAGAAAAGAATATGAAAGTAAAATTAATGCGGTCGAAATGCGATCTCTACGGAAAATCTGTGGAGTTAGGCTGACCGATCGCAGTCGTAACGACGACGTAAGAGAGCGAGTAGGTATGAAAGAGAGTATCGGTGTAAAGATGCGAAAAGGAATGCTCCGATGGCTCGGACATGTGGAAAGAATGCCGAACGAACGTCTGGTTAAGAAGATATGCAATGCGAAAGTGAAAGGATGTAGGTACCGGGGGAGACCGAGACTAACCTACCTAGACCAGATCGGTCATGTACTGAAGGAAGATGGACTCAAGAGTCTCCGAAACCGGCGAGCGTGTATGAAGAGAATTATGAATGTTGAGGAAGCGAGTGAAGTATGCAAGGATAGAGTTCTCTGGGACTCTGTTCTCTCTGCCTACCCTGCAAGGGACATGGCGTGATGGTATGTATGTATGTATTATGTCGTTTATAAACGAAAACAATAAAATCGCAAAACAGATGGAACATTATACATCGTCTGCTATACATGAATGTCATATTTTATTATTTGAGTGACCACGCAATGTATTGCGTTCATTGCGATATTCCTAGCACCGAGCTAATATTGGTTTATATAAAAATTTTAAATTTGACTTCGGATATCGATGAGAGTGATGATCCAATTCCGATGCGTTGTCGTTGTATTTAAATAGGTATATTTCTATAATAATTTTTTATACTTTGGTTTTATTTAGTAATTGTTTAATGTAATAATGGGTTTAGTAATTGTTTAATGTACAAAGTGTTTAAATAAACGTAAAGTAAAATTAATTGCATGTTTTTACTAAAACTGTATAATCATCAGAAGTGAGAAATTAACAAAATTGGATCAGTAGTTTCAATTAGACTAGACGAAATAAATATCTATTTTTTTTTCTAATATAATAATACTAATATGAATGATTAGCCTAATATAAAAAACTGACTTTAAAAAAAACAAAAAATGTCAATTTGGTTTTCAGTGTTGTGGTAGGGGAGGGGAGCCCAAGAGGGAATTTGAAGAGTTACTCGAGCGCGTCAGAAAACTATATGAGGAGAAACCTTATTCCTTGTAATGTACTCCTACCGTATATAAACCCTTCATATAAGTGCGTGCTCCGAGGACAGCCCGTCAGATTAGTAAAAAAAATCAATTCTCAGAAAAACTCGAGCGCGTCAGATTAAGGCCAGGTAAGTTAAATACATACAGAACAGAATATATTTCAATAATCTGATGTTTCTAGCGTGGCATAAGGAAATGAGTGAGTGGCAAAATTGTCAAAAAAAAAAGTTTTGGAACGAAGTTCCTTATCGCGCGTTGTGAAAGGGGGCTAGACGGAAAAAATTCTTACGAAAAGTTGTCACGACACTTTTTGCTATAGTAAGCTATTGTAAGCTGTGCGGCGTCGCATGTTTCTCTGTCTGTCTCTCTCTCTCTTATAGAAAGCAAGCCAGATATTTTCATTTCTATTTCGCATTGAACAGTGTGGTGTCGCGACGATTATTTTTTATAGATAGAGTGATTCAAGAGTAAGGTTTATATGTATAATATATGCATAATGTAGTAGAGAAACACTGATAATTTTAGAGGTTTCTAATGTGATGTCGTAAATAAATACATTATTTTGCGCTTACATTGCAAACGCTGGCTGAACCCTACGAAATAGATCAAAATAAAGTACTACAGTATTATACAGCTTAAAAAGGCCTACAAAAAAGTCCGCGATGGTATATACATATCTATCTCTTAAGGATAACATACTATATGCATTTTAATACTTTAAAAAATGTTCTATTATAAAACGATAATTGAAAAGCTATTTACACAAATACTGTATTAATCCTTATCATTTTAAATAGTATAGTTGGCTTGAACATTTCATGAAGATAATTTTATTCCTTCAGACCATGCAAATTAAATCAATACCTTGAGAGATATAGCAAAATCAAAATAATGCGCAACGAAATTATTTTCGCCCGTGACCGGGCCGCGTGGCCGGCTCGCGTTCGAGCTCGGGGCCCAAAAGTTTTGGTAGTCTAGTGGAATTGTATATCCTATTATTATTATTATTAATATTATACACGTGAAAGTTTGTAATAATGTATGGATGTGAACATGTTTGTTGCTCTTTCACGTAAAAACTACTGAATGGATTTTGATGAAACTTTATAGTAATATAGCTTGCACATCAGAATAACACATAGGCTATAATTTATAAAGATATTTTGCAAATTGGCTAAAATATAATGATAAAAATCGCTTAAGGCAGAAAAAAATTATATAATTAAAATAGAACTTCGTTCCATCCGGGTGTCCCTTGACACCTCTCGTATTCTTTATTTTTTTTCAAATTGCCAGATTAAGAATATTCCTTCATATATTTGTCAGATTATCATTTGGGACGACTAGAACATCAAGTTAAACCGTGTGTGTAAAAATCTGATGCGCTCGAGTATTTCAAGGTCACTTTTTTTTTACATTTTCAAAAATCTACCATGACTTTTGATCACATCCAAATCGTCAGATATTTTAATAGGACACTTTTTTGAGTTTTCTAAATATTGCCTTCGAATATCTGACACGCTCGAATAACTTTTTGTTTTTTTTTTCTACCCTTTTCTACAGCCATCCTCCCCTAATTACTCGTCAGAATAATATCTCTCGGTTGTTAGAAAAACAAAGCGGGTAAACACCGTGAATGTCTGAGGCGCTCGAGTATTTTTATGTGAATGATTTTTTTTAACATTTTTGAAAATTAGCACATGCTCTCCTCCTCACTAAAATGGCAAAATACATAAATTATTTTTCGTTTTAGGCCCAAATCTTTACAATCTAATCGGTCCCCATGACGCTTTGGTAACTGAAAATTTAGCGTACCGGGCTCCCCTACTATTAGTTACATTATTAATGCATCATAATAAAACTGATATGTTTTTTTTTATTTGTACGGCAATCCGTATATTTTTTATTTGTACAGAGGAATCACCAATGTGATTCCTCTATAATTGAAACAATAAGTATCTAGAAATTTCTATCTTAATATAAAAACAAGCTTATTATATCACACTGTAAACGGTTACAAACAAATCTGTATGTATTTAATTTAAAATCCGAAAATATACGTATTAGACATATTTTCGGTAAACAGATATCGAATAAATATTGATTAATTTATCGACCACGGCAAGCACTAACGTTCATGAAAATTTTTCGTAGGTAATATATGTTGCTATAGAAGTTTTTGCTGATGTGTGCGTATGAATTGCAGCGGTCGGATTTGCGGCACCGGGATGTATTTGTGATGTGTTTCTATGCGAAATAGTTGTAGGCATAGCCTTGCGTATGTGTTAACATTAAGCGGAGAGGGAAATACGGCGACACTGGTTTTAGTACAAAATAAGACTGATGGCCCTTCTAAGGTAATTAATATTTCTGTGGTATTTAGATTGATAGTCAATCTTGCTTTTAATGTTACGAAAGCGCAGCTAGAGCCTGTCATGTGCTCGCTTCGTTTGTGTGGGCAAGGGAGCTAGAAGTCCAAATTTGTGGGTGGGTTTTGGTTGATAGACAGCTGCCTGATTGTGTTTCTGGTATTATTTGCAAGTCCATGAACTACAGTAAAACTTACCATGTGCTGCTTGTTTGTTTGCCACCATAAGCAATAAAAAAACAATGCATATACTGGCATTGTTTTTTTACCTGACTGCGCGACGCAAAGCAATGGTATTGTGTTTATTAACAGTCTATGTATGTATGTTCCTTTGAAGAATTATACAGACCAAACCCCTGGGCCGATTTTTATGATTCACACGTCAATCGATTCCTCTTAGTCCGGCGAGTGTCACTAAAGATAATATCTTTCCATCTTCATTATTCGACAGCAAATCTAATTTTTCAATGGATCCCGACTGTTCAGTTGTTATGTTCCATTATTAAAATATATTTTATTTTCTGCAATAGTATTTATTCATTCAATAATATTTTATAGAATTTTAGACCGTTTTTATTACGTACATACGTAGTTTTGGTTCACTTTTTACGCAGTCGGGTTTTTTTTGATATTTTTTTTTTTATTTTATGTCTTTCTTAACCACGCAAGTGATCAAATGGAATTAGCTTAGTTTGAGTTGTCTATTGCGATCGTGGCAGTTATGTTATCCGATCTCCTTAGTCGTTTCTTAAGGTATTTTATGTATAATAATACTTCAATTTAAAATGGACGCTGTTAATTCCTTTTTCTATTTGAAACTAATTAATGTATATTCGTGTGGTGACGGACTAAGAATACTATTCATCACCCCGTAACCTTACCCGTGGGTGAACGTACGAGACGATTAAGGGATATAAAACGCATATAACATCTATGCGAGAGAAGAAAAACTCGAAACAAAACCCTATAACAACATGTCTGACCAGTGCGGTATAGTAGGTTAATTTCCCTCCCATTAAGGAGGAGGCCCGAGCCCAACAATTGGACATTTATGTGGGCTGTGATGATGGTGATGATGATGACGAATGTTTATGTTACAATGGTAAATACATTAAAAATAAAAGATAATGACATTGCAGTAACTGTTTTAAGATCAGTGATTAAATTATTTGTACTAGAGGAATGACTTCCAATTAACTGGCCGGTTGCGCGGTCATTGTTCGATATTAGTAGGTATTTCAATCTCATTTTAGACATTTTTAAACTAACGTTTTTTATGATAGATTTATGATTCAGTCACACTTCTGTGGAACTGTATAGAGCTGTGCGTTCTTAATTTTTCTTTAGATCTTAGCTTTTCTCCTGTTATGTACAAGGCTACCATCACGAGAATGTCACGTGGAACCATTTTATGTCACCCGATTGTAGATGACATGTAATGGTTTCCAAAGATTTTTTGACAAGTGATATGATTACCGAAAAAAAATGAATAGTATCCATGACTAAGAGTTTTATATCGAACTTGGCTAACTTCATCTGACGCCGTCTGGTCAACGATTAGAATCCAAGGATGGACTTTTGACGAGACAATGAACCGACATGACTGACGACTAAAATATAAATTTATTATAATTTTTAAAACTTATTTTACTTGACATTGGCGAAATTGTGGTTAATCACTCACAGAGGCCATTCACTGAGAAGAAGAAGAAGAAGAATCCAAGGATAATGTCAGACAGACGGCCGATCATAATTTGCAATTTGACACTTCTTTGCGATTTTGAGAAAAACTGACATGGACTTTTGACGGGAATCTGAAAACGTCATGTGGGCTCTTGTATTATATTCGATATCTTAGTGTTTTAACATGTTATATAAGACAATTTTGATGACATTTTATGTAATGTGATGCGACAGAAGTGCTGAGATGTAGTGAATATCATATAAATAAAAGTGCTCTACAACGTTTTCGTTTTCCATCAAAATTCTCACAACATACCATTAACAGTGTGGCCATAGCACTGTTAAAGGTGACGATTTCACTTAGAAAATGACTAACCGGAAAAGATTATAAACGTATAAATAATTAAAATTTGACACTGGCACCCATAGCTCGTATAAGTAGCTAATTGCCAATACACAAAGAGAAGAAGGAGAAAAAATGACATAACGAACTAAATGACAGAAAAGTGATAGCATAACAATTTCGGTAATTTGATATTGTACGTAATCGTAAAAGCAATAAGAGATACATTTGTGTGGTGAGATGTTAGGAAAAGAATGTTTCACTGTCTCGACACAGTAATTATGCCGTGTTAGATGATAAGGTGGTATAAGTTTTTAATTTGAAGTTTTCCTTTTTTCTTACGTTTTCTGGACGACTCTTACGATACCAATACAAAGGAATCACTACTTCTGATCCATATTTTTCAACTGTCATAGGTATAACAGTGTAGTAGTAAAACTACTCCATATTCTTCGTATATTGTTGATTTAAAGAGACAAATCATAAAATTCCATAGGGCTATATCGACCGCCAGGGATTAGAATACAAGCAAAATTACTGGTCTTTTATTATGGATCAACAAGGACGTAAAGGTAATTAAATAACTCTTTGCAAAATTATCATAAATTTGCGTTTTTTCAGCAAATGATTTTTTTTTATAGTCCTCATATTTACGTCATAAGTCTGATTGTAAAAGATATGTACGCTCACACAGAACAGGACATCACCAATCCTTTATAATATAAAAATTGTAGCGCTTAGCTTTTGTCGCACAGTTGTGTTTCGGTTGCCGAGTAGGCCAGAGTATTTTTATACCACTCTAAGTCAGTGCTCTCTAAGATTGGTCTTTAAAGATGTTCGTCGCGCTAATATTAGTATCATTGTTAATATTTTTACTGTATAGTTTTATTACTACGATAAAACCGAAAAATTATCCTATAGGTAAGTTTTATATGATTTTATTAATACTAATAGTTGTGTTCATTCCTAAACCTATGTTTTATTATTTTTATTTAATATTAAAAATCGTTATTTCAATTTTTATTTACTTTAATTGTAAATGTTATTGACTTTGTTATTTCATTTTATCTTGACTCAGAGTGCAGGTTGAAGTTATAGCTATTTTCACTAAGAAATGCGACGTTCTTGGCATTTTTAGGCAGAATATTATATAGGTATATGAGTATTACATAATAATCTTAAATAAACGTAAGTGGTCGAGATCAATGGGTTGCCATATACTAGTCTAGCCTTTGAATTATGGCGCGGAGTTTTAATTTTTTTTTGTATATTATTTATGTTATACGTTGATAATTGTCTTATTCTTTACATCATGAATTAATTTTCAAGTTGTTCCTAATACATACATACATACATACATATCATCACGCCATATCCCTTGCAGGGTAGGCAGAGAGAACAGAGTGCCAGAGAACTCTATCTCTACATACTTCACTGGCTTCCTCAACATTCATAATTCTCTTCATACACGCTCGCCGGTTTCGGAGACTCTTGACTCCACCTTCCTTCAGTACATGACCGATCTGGTCTAGGTAGGTTAGTCTCGGTCTCCCTCGGTACCTACATCCTTCCACTTTCGCATTGTATATCTTCTTAACCAGGCGTTCGTTCGGCATTCTTTCCACATGTCCGAACCATCGGAGCATTCCCTTTCGCATCATTACACCAATACTCTCTTTCATACCTACTCGCTCTCTTACGTCGTCGTTACGAATGCGGTCGGTCAGACTAACTCCACAGATTTTCCGCAGAGATCGCATTTCGACCGCATTAATTTTACTATCATACTCTTTTCTGCATACCCAACTCTCGCTTCCATACAGTAATGTTGGGACAAGCACTGCGTTATGTATTGCTACACGTGCCTTCTGGCTGAGGTGGTGGCTACCGAGAAGTTGCCCCAACGCTCCGTTCACTCTATTTCCCGCATTCACTCTTCGCTCTATATCAGTGGTGTACCTTCCATCTCGGCTAAATCCACATCCAAGATATACAAATTCATCCACTTGCTCTAGTATATCATTACCTATTGTTACTCTTACATCTGTAAGATGTTGTTCCTAATCTTAGTTCTAGTATATTCTATAATTTCTTAACTTACAAGCTCATGTATTTTTAATTGTTGTTACGAGAATTATTACATACTGGTAAGATGGTTTCGCGTAGGCTTTATTTTCGATTTTTATTTCTCCTGCTGAGATGATATCTGCTTATAAGCAGATGACAGATGACATATTATTTTTTTTTTATTGCTTATGGTGGCAAACGAGCAAGCGCACACCTGATGGTGAGTGTCACTGCCGCCCATGGACCTTTGCAATAACAAGGGTACAGCTTAGGCCGCTGCCCACCAATAAAATCCCCAAACCCACCCAGTTGGGCTTCCGGCTCTCTCGCTCACCGAACGAAGGGCAATAGCACATTGCAATTACTCAGACGTCGATCCTCCGCGAGAGTGTGCTACTACCCCGGACGGTCCGGCCCGCGGCTGTAGACAAAGAACTGTCAACAGCGTGGTCCTACCACTATATATAACGAGTTAAGATAACATTTTTGTCATCGTCTTTCCTTCTCCGAGGAATCGCAAAACTGGCTGAGAGATCAGTAGGAAAATAGGCGGTAATACTATTTGTTAGCTTATAATACCATCTGTGTGCCATCCACCTAATAAACGTGGTAATTATGACAATATTTCTCATTGAAGTATGGCAATGCACATTGAATTTAGACTCTGGACGTCTAGATGTTAAAGGACGAATTGCTTTTTATAGTCTTCTTCTTCTTAGTGAATGGCCTCTGTGAGTGATTAACCACAACTTCGCCAATGTCAAGTAAAATAAGTTTAAAAATTATAATAGATTTATATTTTAGTCGTCAGTCATGTCGGTTCATTGTCTAATAAAAAGCTTTTTATAGTCTATCTAATCTAAGTAGTGCATTTTGACAGCTGTCGGAGTAAGTTATCTAGGTATGTGAACCAAATAATCGCTATCGAAAATATTCGATTTTAGTGAGAAATCGATATTGATTCTTTTTAATCAATAATCGGTTTATTGTTTTTTTTTTTTAAAAAGGAGATGAATGAATTAAGTTCTAAATTAGTATTAAACAAATTTAATTATTTTAGCATAAATCTATTCATCATTTTTAGTAGGATTAGGTTAAGTAAAAACAAAAACTGGATTTGACAATAGCTATTTATTCAGAATAACTACTATTACTTAAATTATCATCATCGCGAGCATAATTAATTATTTCCTAATCAATAATATTATCGAAACGTACATCTCTGGCTAAATCTCTATAGTTTAATTAAACGATTAATAATATGATTCTAATATTTTTACCGATTATTTGGTTATTCGTGAATTGAAAGTTGTCAAGCACTATTGTATAGAACATGATGATGTGACATTGTAAGATCATCAATAATAATTACTATTTATAATGTAATTTTTATTTAAAGTTAGATTCACGAGTTTCAACATTAGATTATTGTACAAGAAAGTCACCCGCAACGTTGATTATGTAAATAACTTAATAGTTCTTTAAAATTTCAGATTTATTATTTGCAATCATGTGTATACGTTTAACCAAGGTTATTGTGTATTAAAAAATGTGAAACGTCAAAATGCACTTCTTAGATTAGATGAACTATAGTCACTTTATTATTTGAGGGTGATATAGAGCGTCGCAGATTCGTTGTTTTGCGGTTTATTTTGTCCTAGCTGAGGTCGAGGATTTTGGTGGCAAAGACAGCCCACAATAAGAATAACTGTGTGGATAAGAAGTACTAAACTCCATTCAAGGATAGTGAGACAAAGACTAAATTATTGATTCATCTCAGCTCATATAGATTCCACTGTTGGGCTCGAGACTCCTCCGTAATGGAAGGGCAATTGACCTACTATACCACGCTGGTCAGACGTGTTGGTATAGGGTTTTGTTTCGAGTTTTTCTTCACTTGAATAGATGTCATGTCCGTTTTATATCCCTTAGTCGTTTCTTACGATCACCCACGGATAAGATAGGGGGTGGTGAATTGTAATCTTACTCCGTCACCACACGGAGAGTTTAATTATTAGTTAAAAAGAAAAATTATACATTTCGCCTTTTGCATTTGTATATGGAGCACGTATTTGAAAGAGTAAGCCACGGTTGAATACAGAAGATACTAGACTGTCGTTTAAATAGATTGAATCTGACGTATGGTGGATTGCAGAACTCTCTCTACTCTACTGTTATCCTGGACTGCAGAAGAGCTATATACATACATACATACCATCACGCCATGTCCCTTGCAGGGTAGGCAGAGAGAACAGAGTGCCAGAGAACTCTATCCTTGATACTTCACTCGCTTCCTCAACATTCATAATTCTCTTCATACACGTTCGCCGGTTTCGGAGACTCTTGGCACCACTTTCCTTCAGTACATGACCGATCTGGTCTAGGTAGGATAGTTTCGGTCACCCCCAGTACCTACATCCTTTCACTTTCGCATTGCATATCTTCTTAACCAGACGTTCGTTCGGCATTCTTTCCACATGTCCGAACCATCGGAGCATTCCCTTTTGCATCTTTACACCAATACTCTCTTTCATACCTACTCGCTCTCTTACGTCGTCGTTACGAATGCGATCGGTCAGCCTAAGTCCACAGATTTTCCGTAGAGATCGTATTTCGACCGCATTAATAAGAGCTATATTATTACGATGATGGCTTAATTTTTTTTATTCATCATCATCGTTATTAATTCTTCATCATCATCCTGCTCTCATTCCGATTTGCGGTTGAGATAATACGTACTCACTTTCCATAAAATACTATCAGAATTCATCTCGGTGATCATTTCCTGTCTATCCATATCATGCCTCACGTAGCCCATTAATCTTTTCTTTTCTCTGCCTTTACCTCCAAAGCCTTTATTTCTCTTTTCTTTTGCTTATGGTGGCAAATGAGCAAGCAGCACACCTGATGGTAAGTGTCACAGCCGCCCATGGACCTTTGTAATACTAAAGACGGACTTTGTAATACCAACTTTGTAATACCATAGACAACGGCCTAGCTAGGCTAGGCCGCTGTCTACTAATACAAACCCCAAGCGCATCCAGTCGGGGGGTTCCGGCTGACTCGCTCACTGAACGAAGTACAATAGCAAATTGCTATTATTCAGACGTCAATCTTTTGCGAGAGTGTAGTACTTCTTTTTTTTTTTTTTTTTTTTTTGTGGTGGGCCATGGACGTCGCACCCCGCCAAATCGGTCCGGGGTGACGGAAGAGGCGGCGCGCAACCCCATTGACCCACCCTGCAAGCACCTCTTCTTCGCCATGCGAGCGGGCCACCGGTACCCGATCTTTGTCTTCGGTGGCCCGCTCGGCGGTATGCCCTCTCGGGCTCCTCTCCTGTTGACACCCCGACAGATTTCGTCGTCGAGGCGTCGTCCTCACGCGGTGGCCTCGCGTCGGGTGACCGGACAATTCCCCGGTCCGATCACCCGAAGCCTCGGTTAGGGCGGCATCAGGCGCAGGTATTCGCGCCTGCGCCGCCCCGGCCGCGGGCGGCGGCCCGGGTCACGGGAATCCTCCCGGGCCCGTTCCGCCGCCTCCTTCTGCGAGATGACAGCCTCGCAGAAGGCGGCGACCGCGTCCCAATTCCTGACGCTGTCGACCATCGCCCTCGCGACAGCCGGCAGCGTCAGGTCGGCACCGATAATAGCGACGAGGTCGCGGCGCTGCCCGTCCCAGCCCGAGCATTCCTCGAGCGTATGTTGCGCCATGTCCTCGTCACTACTGCAATGATGGCAGCCCGGAGTCCATTCCCTGTGCACGACCGTGTGCAGGTATTTCCCGAAACACCCGTGCCCCGTTAACACCTGCACCAGTCGGAAGGTGAGGACCCCGTGCCGCCGCTCCATCCATTCCATCAGTACGGGCCGGAGGGCCTCAACGGTAATGACACCGTGTCTAGGCCTCTCCAGCCGCGTAGCCCAACGGGCGATGACTTCTCGGCGGGCGTCCTCGCGCCAGGTGGCTATCTCGTTAAACGATGGGGAGCCACCCTCTTCGCGCATTGAGGCAACCCGCCGGTAGAGGTCGGAGAGCATCTCCGCCTCTAGGTCCCACGGGGGTGTCCCGGCCAATAGGCACGCCGCCTCTGTCGACACCGTGCGGTAGCCGCGAATGGCTCTGACCGCCATGGCTCGCTGTGGCCTCCACAGCACCGCCCTGAGCTGGGCGTTCAGAGCCCTCGCCCACACGGGTGCGCCGTACATGGCCATTGAGCGGATCACCCCCGCATACAGCCGTCGGCCCTCGAAACTGGGTCCGCCCACATTCGGCATGAGCCGAGAAAGGGCGGACGCCGCGCCGACCAGCCGGGGAGCAATTTGGCGAAAATGCTCCCGGAACCACCATCGCCCGTCGAGCACCAGACCCAAGTACCTCATATGGGCCTGGATACTGATGTGGATGGAGTTGACGACTAACGAGGCGCCGATGGGCAGCCTCACACGGGGCCCATGGAATAGTAGGGCCTCCGTCTTGTTTAGGGCCACCCTGAGCCCCAGCGCCTCGATTCGCCTGACCATCTCCTCGGTGCCGAGAGTGGCCAGGCTCGCCGCCTCTTCGAGTGTCCTGCCTCGGGCTGTGACGAGCGTGTCGTCAGCATAGCAAATAACGCTCAGCCCGGGGGGGAGACTCCCTCTCAACGCCCAGTCGTACCCGATGTCCCACAGAGTCGGCCCCAGAACCGACCCCTGCGGAACACCGCACGACATGGGCGTCCGCACAATGTCCCCTGCGGGGCTCGCGTAGAGAACACTGCGCCCCTCCAGATAGTCTGCCACCAGCTGCCTGAGGTACAGGGGCACTCCATGGAACCGGAGCGCCTCCCTGATGCAGCTGAATGGCAGACTATTGAAGGCGTTGGCGATGTCCAACGACACCGCCAACAACACTCCTTTGCCGGCGACAGCCTCCGCGGCCGTCTGCCTCAGGCGTAGCAGGGCCCCGATGGTCGAACGCCCCTTCCGAAACCCAAATTGAGCGTCCGACAGATCGGGCCCCACCTCCTCCAGGTGCTGGACGATGCGGGCAGCGAGGACACGCTCCAGCAGCTTACCCACATCGTCCAGAAGCACAATGGGCCTGTAGGCCGACGGCGAATCCGGAGGCCGTCCCGGCTTTGGCAGGAGAACCAACCTCCCTTCCTTCCAGCACTCAGGGAACTGTCCAGACGTCAGACAGGCGTTGAACAGTCGCCTGAGGCGAGGTTCGAGATGCTCGAGGAGCAACGTCAACACCCGGACTGGGACTCCGTCCGGGCCGGGGGCCGTGGTGGCGGATCGAATCTTCGCCACGGCTGCCCCCACTTCCGACTCCGTCACGGGCGGAACACTCTCGACGGCCTCCCGGTCGTGATCTGGCGAAGCCATGACCGGGGGCGTGTGCTCCGACTGCCGCGGGAACAGCTCCTCGACCACTCTACGAAGTAGATCGGGCTGGAGGGTCTCGGTGAGGGGGGGGCCCTGCGCGCGAAGCTTATTCAGCGACGCGCGATACGGGTGACCCCAGAGGTCACGGTCGAGACCGTCCAGCATCTCCTGCCAACTTGCGTCCTTGGCGGACCGGATGGCCAGCCGAAAGGCGGTACGCGCACTGCGGTACGCCTCGTACAGCTGGCCCTCCCGCTCAACATCGCGGCGACGCCGCCGACTGCGGGTGTAGGACCTTCGGGCACTAATGCACGCCGCACGAAGGTCCGCCAGTCTTGGGGACCACCAGTAGACCCCCTGCCTCGGAGGTAGACGCCGCACCCTGGGCATGGCCGCATCGCAGACCTGCGTTAACGCACTGCGGATGCGGACAGCCTCAACGTCCACTCCGTCCGCTGGGGGTGGTGAGGACAGCCACGTGTTCACGATGGCCGCCTCCGCCAGTAGGTCCCTATCTAGACGCCCCACAGCCCACCGCGGAAATGCGGGAGCCCGGTCCGCCCTGTGACCCCTGCTGGGGTCCCGGAGAGGGGAGACCTCCATCCGGATGTATCGGTGATCCGACAGGGTCTCCGCCTCCTCCAGGACACGCCAGTTCCTCACTCGTGGTGCGACAGCGGGGCTAGCGAACGACAAGTCCACTATCGACCCACCCTGCTGTCGCACACACGTGTTCACTGAGCCTCTGTTTAGGACACAGAGGCCCAGTGACGCCGCCCACTCCACGATCGCCCGCCCACGATCGTCCGTCATCGGGGACCCCCACGCCGTGGATTTGGCGTTGAAGTCCCCCAGGACCAGGACGAGGCCCGGTGCCAGTCGCCGTATCGAAGCCTCCAAGGTGGTGAGGGAGGCCCCGAAATCGTCCATCCTCCTATTAGGGGAGAGGTATACACTGTAGAGCGTGACCCCTCCCCAATCCGCCGCGACAAATTCCTCGCCCCTATCCAAGAGGGATAAGGACGGGAAGTGCCGCTGCGTGGAGGTGACGATTGCCGCGGTTCCGTTTCGGCTGACCACCCAATTGGGGCGATCAGGCACGACGTACGGTTCCGCGACTACGGCTGCACCGATCGACCACTCCGCCATGGATTGCAGGAGGAGATCCTGCGCACCGGCGGAATGGTTGATGTTGGCCTGCAGGAGGTGAGTGGACTGGGCAGCCATTAATGGGCCGTGTCCATCATCACCTCCTGGCTTGCTGCGGGCGATCGGGCCGCGCTAGGAGCGGGAGCGGCCGGGGTCGAAGGGCCGCTCCGCCCCTTTGGAGCCGAAGCCGGAGGTCTGCACGCCCCAGAGCCCATGGGGTGCTTGGCGGGCTTATTGCCCGCCGCACACGCGGGGCAGTGGGGCAGGGCGGCGCAAGATGCCGCCATATGCCCAGTCTGACCGCAGCGGAAACAGAGTCCGCCGCAGTCAAAGCAATTAGTGCACGTTGGCCGGGTGTGCCCGACCGCCATGCACTTGAAACACCTCGCAGGCCGGTGCTCCAGCACGGTGACTCGCGCTGAGCTCCAGCCCACGAGGAGCCTGCCTGAGTCGGCCAGTTGCCTGACCGACTCCACTGGGCACTGCACCCAGGCAGCACCTACGCCGCCCGGACCGGGCCGGATGGCGCCAACCCGGACGGTGTCCATGGGACACCCGGTTTTCGAGGCAATAGCCTCCCGGATGTCTTCCACCGTCACGGAGTCGTCCAGACCCGCAATGCGCATTTCGGCGCACTTCACGGGTCTGGCGATTTTAACGCCACCCTCCTCGGCGAACAGACCTCTCAACTTCGACGCCACGCTATCGGCCGTCCTGGTGCCCTCGGCCCCAGGGAACTCTAGAATCCGAGCCCCTGTCCGGGCCTTGCGGGTCCTGGCTTCGACGCCTCCTATGTCGGAGACGTCGAGCTCCCGCCGGGCTTTCCTCAGAACGGCCTCATAGCTGAGGCCCCTTTCTGCCGCCTCAGGCAGCACAGTGATCACCACTGCGGCTGTCTTCGGCGGCCGGAGCCCCTTGCGCGACCTCTTCTTCTTTGTCGTGCCGCCTCCTCCGGCTCCTGCCTGGGGGGCGACGACCTCAGCGGCGCGCTTGGCCGCCGCTCTCCTCCTCTGGCCGCGACTCTTTCTGCCGCGCTCGGCCACCTGCCAACCCTGTTCGGGCGTAGCGGGCGTGCCGGGCGCTGAGGGCGTAGTCGCGGCTGCGCTAGTCGTCGCTGGCGGTGTTGGTGCTGGCGACGACTGCAGTCCGGCAGGAGCCGGTGCTGTCTTCCTCTTCGGAGCAGGCCCCTTCTTCTTTGGCCCAGCCGCGGCTGCGGCGTAGCTCACCCCCACGCGGTCACCCTGACAAGGTAGCGGGGCGGGGGCTGGTGCCGCATATGGCCGCTTGTCCGCGGCGAGAGGCGGCCGAACACGTGGTTCTGGAGGCAGCCTTGCCTCCAGAACGGCCAAGCGCGCATTGACCATATTACCGACGGCGTCGATAATGGCGCGCAAGGCCTCGTCCGACACACCCCCCACCGCGGGCAGCGGGGTCGGTGTCACCGGCTGGACCTCTGCCGGGACCTGCTCCACGACGGCGACAATTGGCATGTTGGTCGGCGGCGCACGCTCCGCGGTCAGAGGCGTCTTCCTCTGTGCGGCGGCAGCCACTGGACGGCCGGCGCCTCGGGGCGGTTTCGGAGCGGCGACGACGGCGACAGCTCCTCGGCGGCTAGCACTGGCCGGCGGCGCAGTTGGCGCAGGCGGCGCAGTTGGCGCAGCCGGCGCAGTTGGCGCAGCCGGCGCAGTTGGCGCAGCCGGCGCAGTTGGCGCAGGCGGCACGAGCCGCCCCATTTGAGCCCTCAGCTCGGCCACGTCCTTGGCGAGGGCGCGATTGGTCCTCCGCACTGCGGCCAGCTCCGACTCCAGCCGGCGGTTCTGGGCCCGCAGACCTGACACCTCGCCACCAAGGCGGGCGTTTTCGGCCTGCAGGGCCTCCATATTTGCGGCTGGGGCGCTCGCGCGGGCACCAGCGGCCACCACTTCGGTGGGAGGGATGCTGGACAACACCCCCAGCACCCTCGCGGCGGCCGCCTCGTTGTCGGTCTGCCTGCCAGCCTCAGCCCCTCCACGCACTTCGCCGGCCGGGGAGTGGGTCGCCCTTCCCGACACCGCGGCCCCTCGCCCTCTGCGAGAGGCCGGCACTTTGGGGGGAGGCATGATCGTCACACTCCCCTCGGAATCGGCGCTCGAGCTGCCATCCCTGTTCAGGGGGCGCTTCCGCACCTTCGAGGGGAGGGCCTCCTCCCTTGTCGTCGGAGCCGCAGCCGCAAGACGCGGCGACGACCTGGCGGCGGCGGTTTCCTGCGCCGACCCGCTAGCCTCTTTGGACGGCTCTGCGGAACTACCGCCCTCGTCCATTATATCGGCAGATCCACTGCCCTCGTCTCTGGACGGCTCTGCGACACTACCGTCGCCCTCGTCCATTGACGGCTCTGCAGTGGATCTGCCGCCGTCTTCCTCCAGTTGGGCGGCAGCGGCGGCCTCCTTCTGCGCCCTCCGCTCCGCCATACGCTTCCTTTCTGTAGGAGAAGCCTTTCCCGTAGTCCAGTTGGCCCGTTTCCGGTACTTCCTCGGCTTCTTCTTTTGGGCCTCCGTAGTCTGTGCCGGGCCCTCGGCGGACGCCTCAAGTCCCGAGGACGAGGCGTCGTTTGTGCCAGTTTTATTTTGCCTTGGCAAGGCCGTCAGTTGGGAATCCGAAGCTTCCCCGTCTTCAATATTTATAATAGGCAATTCCATTTTGGTCCGACGATTATGGGAGAAATAAACGGTCGACCCGGGCAGAGATCCCTGTACCCGGGCAAGCCTACATTTACCAACCAGGGGGTCGGCTGGTACCCTGGCTGGAGCGTGCTAGGAACAGAACAGCCCATCTGCCATGCATCCTCTCGCCGCACGCCAGAACTTAGGATTCTGGGTAATTTCCGAATTCGAATGTTAATTCGAACTCTTTATAGAGGTTGTCTTCCTCGCGGTCCGGGCGGTTAAGCCAAGACCCTCGTTCCTGATACTACGCCTCACGACCACTTGTCTTGAAGCAAGATATCAGGTTTACGATATGTCGGCGGTGGCATAAGCCTGCCCAGCCCTCAAATGAATGAGTGACCGGGCCCGTCCGAAATTTCGCCTCCTGTATCCTCTACAAATAGAGGGTCAGGAGCGAATTGGGGCTCAACCCATTGCTGGGGAACCCCCCCTCGCGCCAGAGATTCGCTACGGGCGACAATTCGACAGAGGGATCTGGGGGACTGTCGCCCGCACCCAGGGTACACTACGCGGAGGTTTCTGGCGTCGTACCCCGAGAGTGTAGTACTACCCCGAATGGACTGGCCCGCGGCTGTAGACAGAGAACTGTCAACAGCATGATCCTACCACTAAACTCCAAGATTCATGCTTAAAACTTTCTTCACAACATTACTTTTATCCCATCTCATCACATATCCACCCTAATATCCAATATATACCATATCTTTGGCAAGCATTAATCTTCTGAATGAAAGGACCTTATGTCCATCTACTTTTTCAACGAATTTTCAAAATGTCATAGCGATCGATTGAATAGTTAAAGAGTATAGACATAACAAAAAAAAAAAAAAAAAAAAAAAAAAAACATTAATATTCGTATTCATATCAATTGTTAGATATTTGGATTACTCTATTCTTTCCTTACAAGAAATACTTGGGTCGAATAGTTTGACAATAAGGATTAGAGCATATTTTACACCATATTTATGTACATTATTTCTTAGAAGAGCCATTTGTTTCGGAATGGCGTGTGAAATTCTATAGAATTAACAATAGCGTAAACAATATTGTCTCGACAACCAAGTATAGTAACTTGACTCGTCTTAATGGAACTAGCTTCTAAGAGAAACTGTGGCATCATGTTTCATTGCCTTTGGTGACAAAAGTGATGGTAAGTGTAACTGCTGCTCATGGGTCGGGCTGAGAGCCCTCAGCGCTCACCCACAGTCTGGCTAAAGTTGTCATAGCCATCTGAGGCTAACAATAAAGCCGCAAAAAAAAAAAAAAAAAAAAAAAAAAAAAATGCTCACCTATCTCAGGCATTCTATAACACATCTAAATCACTGTATATCATGGGTGCAAGTTTGGAGTATAGAACGAGGGCAGGAAGACCAGGGGAAAGGATTTGAGCTTACTACAACCTTTGGTTTAGAACTGCCGCTCTTCGACTTTAGTCTTTAGTATAGATTTTGTTAATCCGTGTGGTGACGGAGTAAGAATACTATTCACCTATCTTACCCGTAGGTGATCGTAAGAGACGACTAAGGGATATAAAACGCATATAACATCTATGTAAGAGGAGGAAAACTCGAAATAAAACCCTATACCAACACGTCTGACCAGCGCGGCATAGTAGGTTAATTTCCTTTCTATTACGAAGGAGGCCCGAGCCCGACAGTGGGACATATATGGGCTGTGATGATGATGATGATAGATTTTATTTATTCATCTTTGGTGGTCCACCGCAGCTAACGTCAGTCAAATAACTAGCAAAATATGAGCGTTATATTCAGGCATATGACATTGGTACAATCTCTGTTATCAAAATCGCGAATATATGATAAGATTTGTAGCAGAGACTCTCTTTTTCAAAATTAGCAAAGACAATGGTGGCTTTTCATGGTTTTAAGTTACGAGTATCTAATTAAACAACATCCTTTTTTATAATTAATATATGTAATTATGATTAATTATACAGCGTTAGGTAAACATAATGTTATTAATATAATAATAAAAACACTTCTTTTATATTTTTTATAGCCTACCTTGAATTAATGTAAATTACTACACCTATATGAATAAACATGTAAAATATTTTACTTGCGTAATATTTTAGCTCACCCAAACAACGCCGTGCTATAGAAAATTAAAAAAAAAACAATAATTACTAAGTATATCTAGAAATTGATCGCAGCGCATCTAACGAGTCCTTTGCGCTATTTTAATAGTCTAAAACTAAAACCATACTGCTTCTTTAATAAAATCGGTTTGGGCACATAGGTTGTATAGTTTCGAAGTCTATAAGGGACATAGATAGAAATACACACATAATTTATCTATCTATCTATCTAATATCTTTAAACGAGCAATCAATGTATATATATACATACATACATATCATCACGCCATATCCCTTGCAGGGTAGGCAGAGAGAACAGAGTGCCAGAGAACTCTATCCTTGCATACTTCACTCGCTTCCTCAACATTCATAATTCTCTTTATACACACTCGCCGGTTTCGGTGACTCTTGACTCCACCTTCCTTCAGTACATGACCGATCTGGTCTAGGTAGGTGAGTCTCGGTCTCCTCCGGTACCTACGTCCTTCCACTTCCGCATATATATAATCGTGAATATAATATTTACACTACGAATAGCGAATAAATACATAAATAGAATAAATAAAATGACTACAATAGAAGCCAAACATTTCGTACCTATTGAGACATCGCGATTTCAGAAAACCTGTAATTTTTTTATACATTTTCTTCAATTCGTTTGATCGCATTCAGTAATGTCTGCTTGATAGCAGCATATGACAAGTAGCTAGCTTTTTACTGTAAGGTAGGCGAATATCCTAGCCGAGGCATCGGGTGACTGGACCGGGGATTAGTCCGCGGGCCCGCTCGCACGGCGAAGAGAGACGCATTACAGGGTGGGGCTATGGGGTAGCGCGCCGCCTCTTCCGTCGTCCCGGACCGATTTGACGGGATGTGACCACACAATAGCCCAACGCAAAAAAAAGGTAGGCGTATATTGAACTTCTACCTATGGCATGACATTTGATAATTTTTATTTCTCGGTATTAGATGATTTCTTAATATCGTTTATTATTTAGCTTAGACTTAATTTAAGTAGCATTCAATATTAACCAGATTCGTCTCACTCGAAGATGATACAAGCATGAAATCAGAACATTGACAAGTTTGTAAATTTCTGACAAAAAAGCCTCTGAGATCTTTACAATAATGAGTTTGTCCCTACATTTACGGATTCTATCGCGTTTGTATTTGATTTATAATTTCCCGACGTTTCGAACACTTTACAGTGATCATGGTCACGGGAGGACTGGTAAATGATCACTGGAAAGTGTTCGAAACGTCGGGAAATTATAAATCAAATACAAAGGCGATAGAATCCGTAAATGTAGTTTTATTTCAAATGTGTAATACTCGCGTAAACATTAGAAGTCATTATATTAGAGCTTGTCCCTGATAATAAATGAAGACAAATTATTAGCACGAGATACTAGTAGAGGTTTCGGGTGTAATATACACTGGAAATAGCTTATTATAAATGGCAAGTCTATTGTTACTGGAGTGCTGTGACCGGCGATTTGTGCTCACTTAAATTAGCAAGTTGATTTCTTTTTACTTGTAGTCTTCATCTTTTCAATTTATAATGGACAATACTGGACGTGCTTCCTGCGAGGTTTGATATAGGGTTTTAGTTTGATGTTGCTCTCTCTCAATAGTTGTCATCTGAATAACAGAGTTCAATACTTTCTGAAAGGCTTTCAATATCGACGTATAACCTGCTTTCAAATTACAGTCTACGATTTCGTAGGCACCAGTATTTTGTTACTTTTTTTGTTGAAATCATTGTGATCTTATACATAGTAACGTTTTACTTTTTTTTATTGCTTATGGTGGCAAACGAGGAAGCAGCACACCTGATGGTAAGTATCACTGCCGCCCATGGACCTTTGCAATACCGAGAGTATAGCTTAGGCCGCTGCCTACCAATAAGATCCCCAAACCCACCCAGTTGGGCTTCCGGCTCTCTCGCTCACCGAAAGAAGCGCAATAGCACATGGCCATTACTCAGACGTCGATCTTCTGCGAGAGTGTGGTACTACCCCGGACGGACCGGTCCACGGCTGTAGACAGAGAACTGTCAACAGCGTGGTCCACTATTAAAACTACGTGACTACGTGAAACTAAATCAATGTACTCAAAAGGATAAGAATTTAATATGTGATTAATAAATAAACGGGCAGTCCGATGTAGGATATTAATATGTTTGTAAAGTCCCCCACCATACAGCGATTATTGCCTTAGTGCAGAGTAATAACTATTAAAGAGGAAAAAAAAATGCTTGATGACGGAGTAAGATTTTTTTTCCACTGTTACCCGTAGTTGTCATAATAAATAAATAAGGGATGTGATATGCAGATAACATCTATAGGTACAAGAGAAGGAAACTCGACATACAGCCCTATGCCAATACGTCTGAATCGCGTGATCTGTCATCGTTGGGGAGGCCCAAGCCCTATATGGGCTGAGACGATCACGATGATATCCTATTAGAGACTTGAAACTAAGGTTTCGTTCAAACCAAATGACTAACATGTAATTGTATACCACGTTAGAGCCATTTTCTTCGCTTTCTGAGGGGTCTTGTGCCCGGACCAATAATATAATCTGTCAATACTTGTAGCTATTATTGCGGTAGACGTAAGGGGTGACTAAGGGACAATAATATAACACTGTTGAAAAAGGATAAAATCTTCGTAATAAAATTTGTAGCAAGTCATTTCAACAGTGTATGTATGCTAATTTACCTCTCATTGCATCATCTCATTATTGCAGCTCATTTAAGTCCAACTATTGTCTTCGAGCCTCCTCCATATTGGAAGGGAAGTTGACCTACTATACCGCGCTGGTCAGACGTGTTGGTATACGGTTTTGTTTCGAGTTTTCCATCTCTTGCATAGATGTTATATGCGTTTTATATCTCATAGTCGTCTCCTACGATCACCCACGGGTAAGATAAGGCGAGGTAAATTGTATTCTTGCTCCGTCACTACACGGACAATCATCTCTCATTGTATTTAAGGATAATAAATAAAAATCAAGATTGTTAAGAAATAGAAGAATAAGCATTTTTTTTTGTTTCAGGTCCAACATGGCATCCGTTTATGGGAAGTAGTGTCATTTTACAAAAGATGACTAAAAAGCATGGTTCCCAATTCAAAGCCTTTTTAGAATTATCAAAACAATATTCTACAAATGTTCTAGGAATGAAAATGAGTTCCGAATTACTTGTTGTTGTTTTTGGCGAGAAGAATGTCCGTCACGTCTTTAATAGTGAAGAATATGATGCAAGACCGCACAATTTTTTTGCAAAATTACGGTGTCTTGGCAAAATAAATATGGGTGAGATTTACTTATATACATTGTTGGTTAAAAAGAAGAGTGACATTTCTCAAATATTTAGAAAATTGAAAATATTCTTTAAAAAGTTTTGTTATAGTTTGTATTTCTTCTTCTTCTTCTTGTTCTTAATTAATGGCTTCTGTTAGCAGTTAACCACAACTTTGCCAATGTAAAAGTAAAATAAGTTTAACAAATTAATAGATTAACATTTTAGTTGTCAATCAGTTTGTATTTTAGTAGAAAAATGACACGTCATCAAATTAAACGTCAAAAACTCTATGCTGTCACTAGTGTCATTTTGATATTCTATGTGAAACCGTCATTTTGATTGGAATCACTTGTTGGACTTTTGACGGGAATTTGAAAACGTCATGTGGTGCTCTTGTATTATATTCGACATCTTAGTGTTTTAACGTGTTATATTGGATAATTTTGATGGCATTTTATGTAATATGAAGCGGCGGAACTACCGGGATGTAGTGAATATCATATAAAAGTGCATTACAACGTTTTCGTTTTCTATCAAAATTCCCACAAGATACCATTAACAGCGTGGCCATTGCACTGTTAATGGCGACAATTAGACTTAGACATACTAACTTGAAAGACTAATAACGTGAAAATATTTATAACTTGACACTGGCACCAATAGCTCGTATATGTAGCTGATTGCCAATATATAAGAAGAAGAAGAAGTCATTTTGATTGTTGTAAAAATCTTTAAATGTGTGTAATTCAAAAATTGGTCTTTGATGAATGTCACTTTTCTATTTGACCGACGATATAGAAAAACACAACAAAATATTTAAATTATAATAAGTAATATACACAAAGTTAAATATAGTATATGGCTTGATAGAGTTTGTTTTGCAACTGGAGGTTTCTTAAAATTAACGATTTTAATAAAATGATAAAAATTTAATCAAATTATTCAGCTTTGAATGATAATCAATTAAAATTACCATTAAATAAATAAATAAAAACATTAAATAAAAATTATATATGTACCTATTTGCTGTGTGCTTGCGGCTACGAACGCTTACTTTGCATGTGGATACTGTAATAGACAACTAGGACCTTTTTATCGAGATGGGCCACCTCTATCTGATGCTGTCTGCTTAACAATTGCATTCCCAAGGAGAGTAAACGTCATGGAGGCAATTGGTAATAAAAATATTGGCAAAATTTTTGCAATGTGTACAATGGAAGAAAATATATATTACCTCGATCCTATAATTGGGATAAGAGCAGATAATAATAATGAATAAATGTTATATAGAAACATAAATTTTGCTTGCTTCAAATACTACCAACCCTACTTTTCTTGTGGATGTCGTAAAAGATGACTAAGAGCTTTATACTGGGCCCGGGCCAACTCCTCCTGATGTCGTTTCGTAAACAATTACAAAACCTACCGAGGAGGTTTGACGTCAGGTAGGCGGCCGGTCATAAAACTATTGCTAATAACTTTTGCAATATGTACGAGTACATATGCATCGAACCAAAGTAATTGAGATATGAGCAGGAGAATGAACATGAAAAATATATATGTGATGTAAATATTTATAAAAATCTCAGATATTTTTGCATCATAAAGTTAGTTTAAATAATTAAAATTATATACATATGATTTGGTAGATACATACATATATGTGTTTTTTCTACTGGCAATTTTTGGAACGGTGAATTTTGATAACTGGCACGTGTCTTAAAACTTTAAATTTCAGTTAACTTTATAATTCCAATTTATTTATTATGTATTAACCCTGCGAAGGGCACTTACATATTGTCATTTTTACATTTTAATTTGATCATCATCATCATCATAATCTCATCTTATAAATATCCCACGGTTGGGCTCGAGCCTCCTCCGTAAAAGGAAATTGACCTGCTATAACACACTGGTCAGACGTGTTAGTATACGATTTTGTTTCTAGTTGTTCTTCTCTTGCATAGTTGCATTTTATATTCCTTAGTCGTCTCTTATGATCGCCCACGAGTAGAATAGTCGGTGGTGAATTGTATTCTTATTCTGTCACCACACAGAAACTTTATGATATCTGTGTTAGTATCTGTGTAATAATTATTACCTCAAAAGCTGCTTTTTATATTTATATTTGTTTTCAAGTTCTGCCGATGGTTATCACGTAAACTTCATACAATATTAAATGGCAATTGAAGAGGATGTCAATAAAAGTTAATTAGAAGCCACATTAGATACAAATTTATTTCAAATATTATGTTATTTCAACCTAATTGACAAAATGAAAATAAGAATTCTGTATCACATAGTCAACTTTTATGATAAAAGAATGTCTATGCCGTTTCAGTTAGTTAAAGAATTTCTTAAATGAAAATCGGCTCTTAAATATTTCTAAGTATGTGATAAAATTATGCTCACAATTTTCATAAGAGCTTCTTGAAATACAAAAGAATAATTACGAAAGAGATTCATTGTGAAGAATTACAAAAGATGGCGCGAAAAGTCGGTGTCAAATAAACGAGACTATTTCTTCACTCTTGTCGACAGTATATGTATCTCATTGAGAATGTAAAAAATTTCATCTACAGTAATGGTCAAATACTTGTTAATTGAATATATAGTGATCCAATAAAAACTAGAAAGATTAATCGAGTTATTAGACCGATATTAAAAAAAAGGATTTTTGTGTTATAGTTAAAAAAATAAGCATTGAAAAGTGGCCTTTAATTATTGCAACTCCATTAACATATAAAATAACGAGGAGATACGACAGTGATGAGACAACTATTACCAGATGGCCAATAGAAAATGAATGCGTGCAAAATCGCAGTCAAGGATAGAAATAATTATATTAGACGATTTTTTTTTGCTCTTTGTGTTAAACGTGCAAGCAGCACACCCGATGGTAAGTGTTGCTGTCGCCCATAGACCCTTGCAATACCAGAGGTACAGCCAGACCGCCGCCCGGAAATTTCAAACCCAACCAGAAAGCTGGACTTCCGGCTCCCTAGCTCACCGAACGAAGACCGCTCACTGCCATCGCTCAGATCTCGATTTTCTGCGACAGTGCGAACGCGATTACGAACAGAAAACTATCATCAGTATGGCCCTGCCACTATATTTGACTTGATGTTTGGCTATTCCTGGCTTTTTAACTTAACGTATATTCTTGTTTTTATTCAGGTATCACTTTTGCTAATGGGAAAATTTGGAAGGAACAACGACAATTCGCATTGAAAAATTTAAAATATGTTGGTTATGGTAAAACAGTTATGGAAAATGAAATTCAAAATGAGTTGGGGCGAATATTGGAACATATCAAAAGAAATACTAATAAACCGATTAATTTACATAACTTGTTAAGTGAAGCAATTATGAATGTATTATGGATTTATGTTGCAGGTAATATATTAATTTAATTACTACACACATCACAAATAACTAAATATTGGTGGTGTTATATATAAAACTAGCGACCCGCCCTCGCTTCGCTTCGGTTATGTCAATTCAGTTGTGTAGTTCACTTTCGCGACATAGAATTCCTTTCAGAGAAGGAATGCCTTAAAATCCTACTTCATCTGACCTTTACTGGACAGAAAGAAAGTCCACAATAAATTCCAAGTCTGTAGGAGCAGTATTGCAAAATATGTTTTTTTTTGGATTAAATCCTACGCAATCCCCTTTAGGGGTGGCATTTTCGTGAACTCGTCGCAATCATCGGTGCCGACCTGACGCTGCCGACCATCGCCAGGGCGATGCTCGACAGCGTCAGGAACTGGGACGCGGTCGCAACCTTCTGCGAGGCAGTAGTCTCGCGGAAGGAGGCGGCGGAGCGCGTGCGCGAGGAGCGTCTCCTCGACGGCGCGAGCCGCCGCCGGCGACTGGGGCGGCGCAGGCGCGATTACCTGCGCCTGATGCCGCCCTAGCCAAGGCCGCGGGTGACTGGATCGGGGAATTAGTCCGTCACCCGCCGAGAGGCCGACCGCATGAGGAAAGACCGACATCCTACCCGAGGGGGGGGATGTCGGTCGAGGAGAGGGTACTCCTCAGGGGTATTCCGTCGGGCCGACCACTGACGTCAAGTCACTCTGCTCCGGTGGTCGGCCCAACGACGAAGGCGACGTCACGGGTGGGTTACAGGTGTGCGCGCTTACGCCCCTCTGTCACCCCGGATGGAGTGGTGCGAGGAGTGCGCCGACCGTAGCCCACCCTACAAAAAAAAAAAAAAAAAAGGGGTGGCATTTTGTTCCTTGAGTGCTGGTAGGTTTCCTGGGTGCTGGAAGGAGGGGAGGTTGGTGCTCCTGCCGAAGCCGGGACGGTCTTCAGAATCGGCCTCGGCCTACAGGCCCATCGTGCTGCTCGACGTTGCGAGCAAGCTATTGGAGAGGGTGCTGGCTGCCCGGATCGAGCGGCACCTCGTCGGCACGCGGCCCGATCTGTCGGACGCCTAGTTTGGGTTTAGGTCGTTCAAGGATCGCGGCTCTGTTGCGCCTGAGGGCCGTGGCGACTGAGGCCGTCACCGGCGGGGGAGTGCTGCAGTTGGTGTCCCTGGACATCGCCAACGCATTCAATAGTCTGCCATTTAGCTGCATCATGGAGGCGCTCCGATACCACGGAGTGCCAACCGACCTGAGGCGGCTGGTGGTAATAGCGGTACGGTAACGTAAACGGAAACGGTAAAAGACGCAGGTACAGGCGCGATTAACTGCGTCTTTTACCGTATTGTTTACTACGTTAATCGCTAGATATGAATTAAAGAATGATATTTTATTTGGATATCTTTGTTTATGGTTTTATTTCAAAATTTCCTTCTGCTGCAGCAATGATTTTCAAAATACTATGGCCAACAGATAAGCCTGGCATAATGCCGGTATTTAAACTAGCTTCTTAGTTTAGTAGTATAAATATACTACAAATCTGAGTCACTTAAAAAGGGATAAAGCAATTTCCTGCAATTTCATAGATTTCTTCATGTCATTCTGAGCAGCAAACACCAAGTTTGAAGCTGGTCAGTAGTAATGAGCCCTGTGTTGTTTGGGTTAATGTTTAAGTGGTAAAATCATTATCATCACACACTTACACTTATCCCAATTACTTAGGGTCGATACAATATGTACTATTCTTTCATAGTACCTATTGTAAAAGTCATTGCCAATAGTTTTATGACCGGCCACTTGCCAGACCTCAACCCTTTTTGGGAATGTAATTGTTGACCAAACGGCATCAGATGAAGTTGACCCAGGTCCTTTATCGTCCTTTATCGACCTCTTAGTCGTCTTTTACGACATCCACGAGCAAAGTAAGGGTTGGTAGTATTCGTAGCCGCTACGTTTAAGTGGTAAAATATGGGTGGGTTTATATTTAAGTGAGTAGTAAGTGAGTAATATGGGGGCTTATAACATATTTAAGTAAGGGTTGGTAGTATTCGTAGCCACTAGGTTTAAGTGGTAAAATATGGTTGGGTTTATATTTATATGTTTAAGTGGTAAAATATGGGTGGGTTTATATTTATATGTTTAATTGGTAAAATATGGGTGGGTTTATACCTTTGATTCGGGGATAAATGCAATGATGAGTAGGTATATAAAAAAAGCTACCTATTTTTAAATAGATTTTTTAAACTGACATATATTGAGTAATTTTATTATGTTTATTGTATTTTATTGAGTAAAGTAATATTTTTTTTACCGTTTTACATATGACCGTTCGAATTATTTTGTAACTAAAAAAAATACCGAAATTTTTACAATAACTTTGTGGTGTCAGTTACGATTATAACCAACCCTTACATTGCTCATGGGTATCGTAAAAATCGGCCAAGTGCGAGTCGTACTCGCACGCGAAGGTTTCCGTACCATTATATATATAAAAAAATCTGATGTAACTAAATTTATTTAAAGAGAACATAAAACTAAGTATTCTGTGAATAGCTAAAGCGTCTACCTGTCACCATTATTAGTATCGAGCAAGAAACAGTAAAAAAAAAACAAGTTTCTAGTATGGGAGATTTATTAAATATTTATTTTATTTTATTTTTAGTATTTGTTGTTATAGCGGCAATAGAAATACATCATCTGTGAAAATTTCCACTGTCTAGCTATCACCGTTCTTGAGATACAGCCTGGTGACAGACGGACAGACGGACGGACAGCGAAGTCTCAGTAATAAGGTTCCGTTTTTACCCTTCGGGTACAGAACGCTCAAAACGACTAAGAGGTTTACGTGGATGAAGTCTATTTGATGATGTCTGGTTTACAATTACCATTCCCAAAGAAGGTAGCCGTCAGGCAGGTAGCTGAATAGAAAACTATTAACAATTTTTTTGCAATATGTACAAAGGAAGAAGAGTACATAATGACTCTAAGTAATTCGGATAAGAGGAGGAGGATGATGATGATGTTTATAATGATAATGATGATGATAAATATTGTTATTATACAATCAACAAAAGTTTAATATTACTGTACAAATGATTTCCAATAAAGGTTTTAGTGAAATTAGCTCTCATTAATTGTTCTTTTTTAGGAGAACTCATTCCGGTTGAAAAATTAAGATATTTATTAGACTTACTTAGGAAGCGGGGGAAAGCATTTACCATGGCTGGTGGTTTATTAAATCAATTACCATGGTGCAGGTACATTATACCTGAACTTAGCGGTTATGCATTGATCAGAAGACTGAATCAGGAAATTATCACAATTATTGAGGTAAGTTATTAGCTATTTTTACTTTTTAATTGCATCACGAACTGTAACGCCATGATCCAAAAGCCAGAGCAAAAACAGCAATGTACTGTAGACCGGATTTTTAATTTTGGAACAGTTCAGGAGTTCCGTGCCTCAGAATGTCCTGTATGTAAATCCAAGTTGGTGGGGCGCAGGGACGCAAGCTTCAGCTGCCATCTTTGAAAATGCGTTTCAATAAATATGTCATTAAAATTTTGTAGAAAAAGTATTTTATTTCCTTTTTGCGGTTCTTACTATAGTGATTAAAAAAATATACGCTTACTAGTTATGCCTGCTACGCATGTGAAATATTATTATTTAGATATATATAATTATAACAAACATTGGCCTATTACACCTTTATTATATATTTAGATTTCAGTCTATGAAAATTGTATATCTTTATATATTATTATCTTTTTAACCGGCGAGAATTATGAAAAAAGCGGAAGCGAGTGAAGTATGCAAGGATAGAGTTCTCTGGCACTCTGTTCTCTCTGCCTACCCTGCAAGGGATATGGCGTGATGATATGTATGTATGTATATCTTTATATATATAATTCTACTGTACGTGTGTTGACAGTGAACTTCGCCTAAACAGCTAGACGGATTTTCTTGAAATTTTTTTCTGTGTGTTCGAGGAGATTCGAAAATGGTTTAGATTCGCAATTGGACCCGGTGGATGGCACCATTAATAATAATAATAATAATAGTTTTTTATTGTTTTCTTCCACAAAGGTATCTCATTAACAATGTTACAAATTAAATAGAACCATCCATTGTGGGAGACTGGTATCTGAACTAGGTTGCCCTGTCATACAGATTACCAGGCCCCACCTGGATCACATTGAGAAATACACGTAACAAAATTTTCAATTACATACGAGATTTAATTGACTTACAATAATAAGTTAAAAGAAAGATAAAATAAGAAAAAATAAATATTATATGTGTGTATATTTATGTATGTTGTGTGCGTGTTTGTGTGAGTGTGTGTATATGTATGTATGGAAGTGTATATGTGGGTGTGAGTGTGCGTGTGTGTGTGTGTATTTGTAGTTAAGATCTTTGTATTCTATATTGACCCGTGTGATTGTTTATTTGGGTGAATGTAGTAAAGACCAAAATTAATGCGGTATTTCAGCGTGAAACTATTGTGGCACAACTAAGAGTTGCTCTGTGTAATCATAGGTCTGTTTTAAAAGCCAGCCCGTGAGCACTCGCTTACACTCGAACCTATTCAAAGCATATAAAGATAATATAGCATTAATCCTATTGTATAAATAATTACTTAGGAAATCAAAGAAGCGAAGTGATAGGCTCGTTTTATGTAAACTAGTAGTACAAACTTTACTTTTTATACGTTTGTTAGCATTCATATTCGGGCTGAACCCTAGAAGCGAGTGCCTCAATAAGACAACTCGTAGAATATAAAGTTGCCGAACCGTTAGCACTTCACAATGAGAATACAATTCTGTCGTTGGGTGAAGAAAGGGGAGCCTATGTGCAACCTTCAATAAGGCTCTTTGGGCTCTTTCAATTCTTAGCATGGATGTTTTTCCGACTCCACCCCAAGATGAGATGCAGTAAGTCAATAATGATTGACACAAAGCATAATAAGTGATTTTCAAAACTTTTTTACTAGCTACATTTCTGAGATTTTTAAAAATGTAAATTAGTTTCCTAATTCTTAGCGATAGTAAATTGATGTGTCCTTTGAAATTAAGATTTTGGTCGATAACAACACCCAGGTATTTTATTTCATTGACTTTTTGAAGTAATGGACATGAACAGTGTGTTTGTGAGGTATAGTTGCATGCGTGAGCTATAATATTAAGTAAGTTGAGTGTGTGTTTATATATATTTGAGTTGAAAGCAATGTATTTAGTCTTGTCAATGTTGAGTGTCAGTTGATGGCACTTTAACCAATTTAATACTGTCATAAATCCCTTTTGTGCATGCAGATAGACTTCCTCCCAAGTATCACCATAGAATAAAAGGGTGGTGTCATCCGCAAAAGATATGATGCGTCCGTTTTTAAGACATAGTTGGCAAAGATCATTTACAAAAACTAAAAATAGGGTTGGACCAAGGATGCTTCCCTGGGGAACACCAAGATTTACTTCATACTCCTCGCTTATCAAATTATCAATCTTTACGCACTGTACTCTTTTTCGTATATAACTTTTAAAAAAATTTATTTGAGCACCACGAATCCCAAGACGCTGAAGCTTCTGTAGCAGGAGGTCGCCAGATACTGTGTCAAACGCCTTGGTTAAATCAAGAAAGATAGTGAGAACTTTCTTTTTACTATCAAGATTTTTAACAATAGTGCTAGTAAGTTCAAGAACTGCATCATTTGTGGATTTATTTATGCGGAAACCATATTGATTTGCAGATAATAGATTCTTGCTTTCCAGGTAATTAGTTAATCGTTTGTTGACTATTTTTTCTAGGATTTTGGACAGGGCTGGTAAAATAGAGATAGGGCGATAGTTATTAATAAGTGTTCTGTCACCGCTCTTATATATCGGTAGTATAAGGGATTTTTTAAACGCTTTTGGAAATATACCAGAATTTAGCGACAGATTGCAGATGTACCTAATATATTCCCCTAGTTCGAAAGAATATCTTTTAATTAAATAGCTAGGGAGGTTGTCCATACCCATTGGACAGCTGGGTTTAAGAATGTCTGTAATTGATATTACCTCCTGTATGTCTGTTGGAAGCATTCCGAAAGAAAAGTGATTTGAAAGAGACTGTGTGTCAAAAGTGAACGGTGTAAATTTAAATTGCGTCAAAGTCTTCCCTATGTTAATAAAAAATTGGTTGATATTATCAACGGATACTTTGGGATTTCCAGGATCAATTAGGTTTTTAGCAGAAATATTTTCTTTATAAGTATATGTAATACTTTTTATGGTTTTCCAAAGTTGTTTGGTGTTATGTTGGTGTTTTAGTAATTCTATTCTTTCATACTCAATTTTAATTTTGTTAAGCAGGTTGTTGCAGAAATTCCTGTAGCGGGTATAAGTTTGTTTGGTAATTTCATTATCTGGATGTTTTTTTAATTTTAAGTGGAGCTTATCGCGATTTCGAATACAGCGTAAGAGACCAGGTGTTATCCACGGTTTTATTATTCTCCGTCGCCTTGACACCCTATGACACTTAGTGCATTCTGAAATGATGCTGGTAAGTCTGGCTATAAAAAAGTCAGTCGCATGATCAGGGTTATTCATTGAGAAGATAGCCGACATATCCAGTGTCTTCATTTTTTTATCGAGTAGTGTATAGTCAATTCTTTTGGTAGTAACAAAGCTTTGGCGAGATGTGTGAGCAGTGTCAAAGCTCAAGATGACTGTATAGTGATCAGTTAAGGTGGTGAGTGCAATAAGACACTTTGCTGGGAATTTAGTTTTTAGGATGACATGATCAAGACAGGTTTTAGAATGAGTAGGAATATGGTGACCAGGTAACATGCCATGCATTGCTAATAAATTGAGGTAATTCTCAACTCTAACATCCGTCGTTGAAGCCAAAATATCCAGATTAATGTCACCACATAAGATGATATTCTTAAATGAGCATAGTGATAGCAGGAGGTCGTTAAGAGATTCCAAAAACTTTGTTACATTTCTTTCAGCAGGCGGACGGTATATGGCCAATATAACAAAATCACAATTAACCTTGATAAGAAGGCAGTTTGCATCCATAAGTTCCGGTTCAGACACAACACATCCACCATTTTTTTTCAAATACACGATTACGCCTTCATTTTGGGTTTTAACTTTTGTTGTGTAAGTAAAGTGATATCCATCTAAAGATGGTATATATTGATTACGAGATAGCCAACACTCTGTTAATATGATAAGATCCCAATCTGTTCCAGTTCGATGCATAAGAGTTTCAAATTGAAAGAAATTGCGTTTTACACTCCTGATATTTTGGGATAGTATATTAAGAGATGAACAGTTCGGATATAATAATTTGGGGCAATCCTCAAGATCACATGTAAGACTGTTAGCTAGAGTAAGAGCATCAAGGTCGTTATTTAAAGAAATTTGGTGATCGAATCTTAATATAATTTAAAAATACGGCAATGGATTCTCGAATGCCTAAGTCCCTTGGGAACTTGGTTTATATTGTGTTCTAATTTATTATTTAAGATGTTTTTATAATAATATAGCTCCATCGGTATATACTTGTATAAATAATTATCATCAAATTTGCCATATGAAGGCCAACCTGCGTGATAATTTAGTTGTATAGAATTTATTAGTGTAATATTGTAGATTGTATAGAAAATGCATAAAAGTGTAGAGTGAATGATAAATGTTATAATTTTATGTAAACGAATATTTTTGATTGTGTGTAAAAGTGTGGTGTATTGTAATGTATTTAATATAGTTAACTTAAGTTTACCAAAATTGAAAGGCACACAATATTCAATGAAGCAAATTTCTATCAATAAGCTAATTAAAATATAGTGTGACAAGCCATTGTGAATATCTAGTCATTCCAGTTTTAAATTTTCTAATTGCTGTTCATTTTTGATCACCTTGGCCGCTTCTCCTTCAATTTTTCTAATTAAAATTTTACCATTTACTGTCCAACAAAATTTGTATCCCTTTTGTTTAGCTGCTTCACGTGTTAAGTAGAATAATCTTTTGGTAGCGTTAGCTAAGTGATCGCGTATATAAACCGGAGTATTCTTCTGGCCTAGGCCAAAGTGCGCTAGAGTAAGTTTATTAGACTTGTTATAGTTCTTTACAGAACTTAGGATATTTTGTTTGGTTGCAAGAGTATTTAATTCAACTACAATCGTATTACTTGTAGTTTTCCTGCTAGATATGCGATAAGCATCGCGTATATCATTGGGTTGAAGCACAAAATTTAGAGACTTAGAGCACTCGAATAAGACTTTCGTAAAATCAGCAGAAGTTTCGGCTTCTTGGAGAGGTATATTGTGAATTTCGATGCTGTTTCTTCTCGAATAGCGTTGCAGCTCATCCATTTGGTCCTCGAGTGCGGTGATCTGGGTCAGATTGACCTTGACTTGCTTTTCCAAACTTTCAATCTTGTTACGCATTGCTTCATATTGTTGTGAAAAAAATTCCAGCGACTTCTCAATATCAGCGTACGTTTTTTGAAGATTAACGAGTGAGTTATCTATTTTGTTTAACTTCATGTCTTGCTCTTTCTTCCAAGATCTCAACATCTCCATAATTTCATGCTTGAATGAAATAAAATCATCTCGGCTAACATCCTCGTGCTTTCTCTTCACCCTTGCGGTAACAAATGATGCCAATGAAGTAGACTGTTGCTGCTTGGAAAGATCACTATCAGATGCAGTTTTCTTAGGCGAACGACTCATAATTCTTACGTCGTAAACTCCTACTGTAATCTTCTGACAAGTCAAACAAACAGCAAATTGCGATTATAATTTGCGTAGGCGCTGGATTTCTATTTGTGTATGAGGGTGGGTGGAGTTTTTAAGTTAGTATAACGACGTTGGAATTCTGAGCTAATATAACGTGGTAAGCAAACAACAGGCGGATCTTACCAATAGCATCAGATTTTTATGTGCGCCAGGTACTTAAACTAAATTTCACTCACTTATTTTAACTTTTTGGGTATTTTATTAAATGAAATATAATTATTAAAGAGAACGGCTAGTGAGCACGTCTATGCACTTTCGCGATCCAGAGGGGAGGGGACCATTGTCGGTATGTCAAACGGTTACACCGATTGGGATGAAATTTTTTATGTATATTCCAATGGGATGATTTCAAAACACAATTGGACCCGATAGGTGGCGCTACTGTCGGCATTTCACTTAAAGCTTTTCCGGGCAGGACGACGTCTACCGGGACAGCTAGTATTCTATCTAATTATAATCATATATTTCTTTGTTATTAATGTTAAAAAATCTAAGTAATAAATTTAAAACTTGTAGATTACCCAAAAAAATATTTTGTGTTGCCGTAAACCTCAACTAAGACCATTACACCAGCTGCGTAATTATGTAACATATAAAGGAAGACTAGTAGCTCGATTTCATTTTACGTGGATATTGAATAGATAAATTAATATCTTAAATAATAAGTAAATTAATTGGTGTTCCGTGTGGTGACGGTGTAAAAATACAATTCAACACCCACCACATTATCTGTCCCCATCGCTGTAGTAAAAGATGACAAAGGGATCTATCCATCCATCCATCAGCCCGTAAACGTCCACTGTTGGACATATGCCTACCCACGAGAATGCCATTCAACACGGTCCCGCGCCACCTGCATCCAGCGGTTTCCTGCGACCTTAATAATGTCGTCAGTCCACCTAGTGGGGGGTCGTCCTACGCGGCACTGTCCGATTTGTGGTCTCCACTCGACAACCTTTCTTCCCCAATGGTTGCCGGTTCGTCGAGCGATGTGGCCTGCCCATTGCCACTTCAACGTGCTAATTATTCGGGCTATATCAGTTACACCCGTTCTTCTACGGATTTCCGTATTTCGGATTCTATCACGTAGAGAAATACCGAGCGTAGCCCTTTCCATAGCACGCTGAGCAACTTTGAGCCTTTTGATTAGGCCAACATTTAGAGACCACGTTTCAGTTCCGTAAGTCATCGCTGGTAACACACACTGGTTATAAACCTTTGTTTTCAGTCATTGCGGAATATTAGACGAGAAGATCATTCCAAGTTTCCCGAACGCTGCCCAGCCGAGTTGGATTCGTCGGCTGACCTCTTTCTCAAAATTGGATCTAACTAATTGGACTGTTTGTCCTAGGTAAACATAGTGATCGACAACTTCGAGAATCGCATTCCCAACCAGGACCGGTACAGAAATGACATGGGCATTAGACATGACTTTCGTCTTGTCCATGTTCATTTGCAGCCCTACTAGTTGGGCAACCTTGCTGAGGTCATTGAGCATGGTGCCAAGATCCTCCAGGGATTCTGCCATGACTACGATATCATCTGCGAATCGAAGGTGAGTGATGTATTCGCCATTGATGTTGATGCCGAGTCCGGTCCAGTCTAAGAGCTTGAAGACATCTTCCAGGGCAGTGGTAAACAGTTTCGGAGAGATAACGTCTCCCTGTCTCACGCCTTTCTGCAGCTGCATCGGTTTCGTACTCTTATCCTGGATGCGGACCGACATAGTAGCGTTTTTATACAAACACTTCAACACTTCAATATATCGATACTCAATTTGGCACCTCTGAAGGGACTGCAGCACTGCCCAAGTTTCGACAGAATTAAAGGCTTTCTCATAGTCCACAAAGGCTAGACACAGAGGCCGATTATACTCCTCGGTCTTCTGTATAATCTGGCGTAGCGTGTGGATGTGGTCTATGGTACTATTACCTTTTCGGAAAACGGCTTGTTCGGGCGGCTGGAAGTCGTATAGCTTGCGCGCGAGTCGGATCGTAATGACTCTTGAAAACAGTTTGTATACGTGGCTCAGGAGTGAGATGGGTCTGTAATTCTTTAAGAGCGTTTTATCGCCCTTCTTGAAAAACAGCACCACCACGCTCCTGGTCCACGACTCTGGAACGTTGCCCCCGAGAATCCGAGAATGACAGAATTAAACAGCTTCTGCAGGGCTTTTAAAACTGGCTTGCCGCCTGTCCTCAGGAGCTCTGTGGTAATTCCGTCATCTCCCGGTGCCTTTCCGTTCTATAATTGTTTTAGAGCCATTCTGATCGCGTACAAGCTGACGTCCGGGATTTCTTCGGTATAGTGCCGAGTTAGCTTGGATCTGGGGTCTTGGACCAAGCCGACAACAGGATTCAATGATGATTTGTACAAATGCCCATAGAACCTTTCGACCTCTCCCAAGATCTCACTCTGGGATGAAATGATAGTACCGTTATCGGTCTTCAGCTTGGTCATTTGGCTCTGCCCGATAGACAAATCTCGTGCGAACATTTTGGAGCCTCGATTTCGCTCTATCGCCTCTTCAATACGCAGTGTATTAAATCGGCGAATGTTGCGTCGCATAGATTTGGAGATTTGTCTATTAAGGTGCCTAAGTTCGGACAAAGGGATAATTATATAATATTTCGAGTCTTCTATCTCTGGCATAAATGTTATAGGCACATAGGCCTATAATATTTATGCAAGAAATAGAAGACTTGAAAGAAATACCTACACCAATACGTCTGACCAGCGTAATGTATGTACATTTCCTTCTTGTTATGGAAGAGTCTAGTAGTGCGAATTACATCAACCGAGATAAAATAAAAAAAAAAATAGTTTCTAAATATTAGTTCTATATATTATCGAATTTATATATTTCGAATTAATAATCACATAATTATAAAGTTTCAAATTTTATAATTTGCTTTTTAAATTATTAATAGTTGTGGGAGTAATTACAGGTTAAGAATTATATTTTTTAGGAAGCTATCGAAGCACACAAAAACAAAAAAATCGAGAGAAACGATTTTATCTACTTATTCTTGCAAGAAATCTACACAAACAACAGTCCCACATTTACAGGTAAGTTATATAAATATAAGATCGATTAATTTATAATACACTAGTTTTTGCACGCAGCTTCGCCTGCATATAAAGTAACTTTGCCTGTGATAAAAAAAATAGTCTATGTCACAATTTTTAACCAAATCTGTTTGTTCAACGGTTTATAACGATTACAACGATTGAGTAAACCAAACCTGTTCACAATCTATATTTATAGTAGGTATTAGTAGAATATTAATTCAATTATAATATAAATAATTATGAATTATTATTAGGATGGAATCCTAATATTGAATAACCAAACAACGTTATTTTAGTGGAAGGAAAAAATAATTGCTAATCAGGATTTCATCATTTAACTAAACTGCATGCATCTTTTATATTTTGGAACTATAGGTTGCATTTAATCGTAAATTATTATGCATGAATATAGAATAAATGATTAGACACATTTTGAGTAGTGTTGCCCAAATGTAAGACTCTTGTGAGTCTCGTAAGTCGTGCTACTCTCGCTGTTAGAATCACATAGAGTCACGTCACGATAGAAATGATAAATCCACATAGAAATAAAAAATCCAACTAAAGTTGATGAAATTCCATTATATAGTGGCACTAACTGTACAACTATCAATAATTAGGCACATACCACTTAACGGGAGTGGGGCTATAATCACACCTATATACCATGACACTGTTTAAAATAATATCAAATAATTTCTCCGTGTACTGGTATTAATAAATGTTGGCAATCCTTTCTTTGCCAAAGGAATGGTAAAATTCTGTTTAAGAGAGCACTGTGAGACTGTTGCAGTGAGTCTTAGTCTTGCATTTGGGCAGCACTAGTTTTGAGGCATCTCATGTCAAAAAATTCAATGCAGAAAAATAATCTTGAAGATGTATAAAATGTGTAACTTGGAGAAGCTGTTAAAACCTATCTCTGTCGACCCTGGTTGTTATTGTATCTGTGTGTGTAATGGTTGGATTGTGGATGTTGTAACCGCCACGGCACTGCCAACTTAAGGTGCCAGTGTCGTGGTTTGATTCTCAAACGGGAGACAATGTGTGCGATCTACAATTTGCTGTTCTGAATCTGAGTGTATTATATCTTTGTAAAGATCCTCGCAATACAATAATTATTTCTATAATGCAAAGTTATGTCTAAAAAAAATTGAAAAGAACGAATAGTAATTCATAGAAGTTACCTCTAAGGGAGGGAAACGGTTACCTAGAGAGTTCTAGAGCTTAATTTTACTCTGATGTTACCCGGATAACCGTGTGGAGGCTCCATATTCAGATCAGTTCACTTCAGATCATGACACGCCAGCACAGTATAATGCTAAAGATGGTTTTGTTTACAGAGGAGCAGTTGGAAATAGTTTGCCTTGATTTATTGATAGCGGGTTCGCAGACTAGTAGCAATTTTCTAAGCTTTGCTTTGTTGAGGTTATTAAAATGTCAAGAACTACAGGATAAAATATATAACGAAATAAATACAGTAATTGGAGACAGAACTCCTAACTGGAGTGACAATGAAAGGTAATTGAAAATGTACAGTACTACATATCATCCATCCAGCCACCCATCCATCCATCAACCCGTAAACTTCCACTGTCGAACATAGGCCTCCCCACGAGAATGCCATTTGCAACGGTCCTGTGCCACCTGCATCCAACGGTTGCCTGCGACCTTGATAATGTCATCAGTCTACCAAATGGGGCGTCGTCCGATTCGTGGCCGCCACTCGAGAACCTTTCTTCCCCAACGGTTGTCGGTTCGTCGAGCGATGTAGCCTGCCCATTGCCACTTCAACGTGTTAATTCTTCGGGCTATGTTGGTTACACCCGTTCTTCTACGGATTTCCGTATTCCGGCTTTTATCACGTACTACGTATACGTACGTAATATACTACCAACCCTTATTTTGCTAATGGATGTCGTAAAAGACAACTATGAGTTTTACATCGACCTGAGCCAATCCGTATGATGCTGTCCGATCAACAATATCATTCCCAAGGAGAGTTGATATCACACAGACAGTTGATGATTTATCATTGATATTTTTAACTACATCGCATTATTTCATAGTTTTAACTATAGTCTATCTAATTTAAGAAGTGCACTTTGACTGCTGTCACAGTAAGTTGTCTAGGTATGTGAACCAAATAATCACTATCGAAAATATCTGATTTTAATGAGAAATTGATATTAATTCTTTGTAATTAATAATCGGTTTATTTTTTTATTTTTCAAAAAGGAGATGAAATATTAAGTGTTAAATTAATACTAAACAAATTTAATTATTTCATCATAAAATATATTCATCATATTAGGATATTCATATTAGGTAGGATTAGGTTAAGTAAAAACGAAAACTGGATTTGAAAATTATCTATTTATCTATTACTTGAATTATCATCATCGCGAACATTAATAATTATTGCCTTATCAATAAAATTGTCGAAACGTACATCTCTGTCAAAATCTCTATTCGATTAAATATATTCATCTAATATTTTTACTGATTATTTAGATATTCGTGAGTTAGAAGTTGTCAAGCACTATTTTTTTTAACGTTATGACGTGATATTGTAAGATCGTCAATAATAATTACTATTGACTATGTTATTTTAATTTTAAATTAGTTTTAAGAGTTTCAACATTACATTATTGTACAAGAAACTCACACGCAACGTTAATAATGTAAATAATTTAATAGTTCTTTAAAATTACAGATTTATTATTTGCAATCATGTGTATATATATATATATATATATATATATATATATATATATATATATATATATATATGTTTGACCAAGGTTATTGTGTATTAAAAAATGCGAAACGTCAAAATGCACTTCTTAGATTAGATGAACTATAATGCTAATAACTTTTGAATTTGAAAATAGTATATAATGTCATAACCCGTGTGGTGACGGAGTAAGAATACAATTCACCACCCCCTATCTTACCCGTGGGTGATCGTAAATGACGACTAAGGGATATACAACGCATATAACATCTATGCAAGAGAAGGAAAACTCGAAACAAAACCTTATACCAACACCTGACTAGCGTGATATAGTAGGTTAATCTCGCTCCCATTACGGAGGAGGCCCGAGCCCAACAGCGGTACATACATATATGAGCTGTAATGATGAATGATGATGTCATGTCATACATAAATTCTTAACGAACTTAGTCGCAGAAAAAATCTAGTAATTCAGTATAAATAATATATTATATAATGTAGTATAATAACTGGCAATAAATATTACATATCGACCCTTGGTAAGAGAGAAACGACTAGTTTCGGTTTCGTGGAGCGCTGTCCTTGTCGCGCACTACTTGTGTGATATTGCACGGAACACTGAGAGTTTGATAGCTATTAAGAGCTGTTAAAAAAGTTACGACATTTGGAATATTTTTGAATAAAATCCTTTTTTCTTCTTCTAAATAGTTGTAGTTTTTATAATTATATATATATATATATATATATATATATATATATATATATTACTGGACAGGTAAAAACTCTCTACGAAGGAAATAACGCTGTACGAAGCCGAAAGCTTCTTTATAATCGACGTGCAATATTTATTTCCGTGTACTGTATAATGTATTTTGCGTATATTTTCTAGTAATATAGCATAGCACATTTTGAATTCTGGTTGTTTAATTTTTATAATCTCTTTTTCAGTCTCATCTACACTTCTGCATTCATTCTTGAAGTGCATAGATACTACATGATAGTTCCAATAGCAGGGCCAAGGGTTGTTCTAAAAGATACTTCAATAGACGGATATTCAATACCAAAAGGTACTACAATATTAATGTCCCTTGGTGATATATATTTTGATGAAGAATTGTGGACAGATCCGTATGAATTCAGACCTGAAAGATTTATTGACGAAAATGGCGAGCTTGTAAAATCTAAACACACATACTTTTTTGGATTAGGTAGGTTTAGGTGGTTTATTATGATTTAATTAAAATTTAGTAGATAAGTTTTAATCTAAGCATAGAAATCTTTGTTCACTTGGAGAAGGTGCTATTGGTTTATACCAGTATGAGATCTTAAGAACACTGAATTTTCGAGGGATCATAAATCAAACTATAAACTGCCTCAGGGATCACACAATATTAGACATTAACTCTTTCTGAGACGATGAAGATAATGAAGTTGCATAAAATCCGTCTTTGTATAATATTAAATATGTATATTGTATATATCGATACGATCTTATGCCTTTATTAGATTCCAGTGGCCCGCTCACTCGGCGAAGAGAGGTACATGTAGGGCGGTTCTATTGAGTCGCGCACCGCTTCTTCTGTCGCCCCGGACGGATTTAGCGAGGTGTGAACAATCTCTAGCACGCCGCCAAAAGAAAAATGCCTCCGTAAAATCCAAACTATTTATATAAATTTTATTGAAATTACTATTACTCAAAAGTTAGAGTTTAAATCTGCGATGTTGCTTTTGAATTTCTCTTCTACTGAAACTAATAAAAATGTGTATTACCTATCTCTATCTCTTATACCAGCAGAAGCATTCCGAAATATTAATAAACTATACGCTAATTGCGAATGTTTAATTGCTATAACTTAAAAGTTTGCACTTAGTTAAATCTATGTTGTTTTTTAAACTCATATTATGACAAAAACAATACGTTTGTACATCCTATTTATCTATGATACTAGCAGCGCTATAAATAATAAAAAAAAAACCACATAGAAAAAATTAACTAAAAACACCTAATTAATAACTAAAATAGTGTGCAAGATTTAACATTATTTTTCTTTGTGTCTTTCTTTCATAAGCATATTAAAATAGTATCTAGCAGTTCATACATCGCGAATGCATATTTTAATGAATATTATTTTCAGGACGCAGACGCTGCCCTGGAGATTCTTTAGCGAAGTCATTTATTTTCATCACTCTAGTTGGTATACTGCAAAAGTACCGCATACGATGTAGTAATGGAACTATGCCATCCGATGTACCAATAATAGCTTTATTATCTTCGCCCAAGCCATTTACAGTCGAATTCAGTTCCAGAAATAGTCATATTTAGAAATACATTTATTATTATATAATACATTTATTATTATATAATACATTTATTATTATATAATTTTATTATTATATAATTTATTTTATATGATGATGTAATATTAAATAAATCATAACTAAATATTGAGATCGTTAACGACTTTTATTCATATTAATGTGATTTCCCGTGTGGTGACCGAGTAAGAATTCACAATTCACCACCCCATATATTACCTGTGGGTGATCGTAAATGACGACTAAGGGATAAAACATGCATATAACATCTATGCAAGAGAAGGGCAACTCGAAATAAAACCCTGTACCAACAACTGACCAGCGTGGTGTAGTAGGTAAATTTGCCTCTTAGTGTGGAGGAGGCTTGAACCCAGCAGTGGGATATATATGAGTTGAGATGATGATGATCATTTAGTTGATTAATTGGTGATTATTATGTGATTGCAGTAGTTAAAAATCGACCGTTACTTATTATATTATAGTTTTAATCTTATAAGTTATTATCTGTAAGAGATTACCTCTTTAGTAACGTGGCAATGACAGTGATTAGTACATTACTGCAGCGGCTATGAAAACAGGGATTGATGGACAAACGTGTAAATGTGGGCCGAGCCGTAGCCGAGGCACATGTACGAAAGTCCATCAATTCCTAGTTGTGGCCAAGGCTTGTATAATACTTTTCTCAAATAATGCGCGGAAATTAAAACTAATTAGTACTAAGTAGAAATGTATACATAACGAACAACGAACAACATTTTTCACGTGCTAAAGGGTTCATTTGTTTTTATTTTCATTATCAAACAGCTTTCTTTTTCAAGCCAGTTCGAAATTTAACTCTGATAAGTTACCTATATGGTTAACATATTTTGAAGTAAAAATCGTTCCATATTTAAAATACACGACAGATGTAAATTTTCATACATTTTTTGTCGGTCGCTGCTCTCATGTATTTGGTCAGTCCAGCAATTTCGATTTATCTCGAAGAAGGTTGTCAAAATAATGTTCAAATTTCCAAGCATATTTGAGAAAAATAAATTAACTATACAGCTATTTTCACTTACAATGTAGTGTTTTTTTGCTAATATGAATATACGTTATTTATTAGCGGTAGGATCACGCTGTTGACAGTTCTATGTTCACAGCCGCGGGCCGGTCCGCGGTAGTACAACACTGTCGCAGAAGATCGATGTCTGAGTAATGGCAATATGCTATAACGCTTCGTTCGGCGAGCGAGATATCTGGAAGCCGAATTGGGTGGGATTGTAATGGTAGGCAGCGGCCTGGTATAAAAAAAAGAGACCTGGCAAAAGTCCATGAGCAGCAATGACATTTACCATTAGTTAAAACACGACAGATATGATATACAGAAAAGGAAAACTCGAAACAAAACCCTGTACCAACACGTCTGACCAGCGCGGTATAGTAGGTTAATTTCCCTCCCATTACGGAGGAGGCCCGAGCCCAACAGTAAGACATTTATGGGCTGTGATGATGATGATGATGATAACAAACTGTGTAATAGGAAAAAAAAACGAGATGCCTACTAGTTATGAATGCAAGTTCGAAATATGTGGAAATTAAAAAGTCAACAGTCAATAGTATAAGAGTCACATCGTGGCCACGATGGCTATTAAAGTATTCGAAATGTCTAGCAAATAAAAATCATATACAAACGCAATATAATCTGTAAAAATAGTTTTAATTTATTAAAGCTTTAGTGATGTCCAGATTAAAATAATATAATTGTATTTCTGAACATTGTTTTAAGAATTTAGTGCTTAGACATTTCTACAATTATTGCTGCATAAATGAATAACTATAATAACTGCATAACTATAAGTAACAAGGAAATGTAAACATTTCATAGCTCCGTGAATTAAATAATATCTGGAGGACCGAGCCTTGCTCGGTATTTTCTTATTAGTGCGTTTTGGAAGATATATTTAAATATAATTAAAATAATGAAAAAATAAATTAAAAAGGCAAAAATACAAAAATAGAAAATAAAAAAATGTATCGAGCAGAAAGGAGCCAAAATCACGTTTGTCGTATGGGAGCACTTCTTAAATATTTATTTTATTTTGTTTTTTAGTATTTGACGTTATAGCGGCAACAGAAACACATCATCTGTGAAAATTTCTGTCTGACTGCTGTCTAATTTTCATGGTTCATGAGATACAACCTGGTGATAGACAGATGGACGGACGGACGGTGAAGTCTTAGTTATAGGGTGCCGTTTTACGCTATTGGTACGGAATTCTGAAGAAGTTGAACTCACATAAAAGCTTGGTACAATGGAAATACTGTTTAAAATTGGAATGTCTCAAAAGTCACAATACTGTATTAACACGGCATTTGAAAGTTTCTATAAGAGCTATAAAGAGGTCACTTTTAGGACACGGCGTCATAGGAACGTAGAGTTTGAAATTTTAAATTGTTGGACAGCAATTTTCTAAGCCGAATATTGTAATTGAGAGCCATGATAACACATTGCTTCGTATAACTGAAATCCATAGCTCATAAGATATATTACCCATTTTAATTTTACTCTGGCGAGGGTATTTTTACCGCATAATGATTAGTAAAGAGAGATGGTAATTTTCTATCTTTTTTTCACTGTTTAGTCAGGGTTTAATCAACATATTTGTAAAAATTGAGACGGAAAGGCTGAGTTATATTAGGAACAATCAGTAAGATACGATAGGGAGGCAGGATGTTAATGCTGATCAGATTGGTCGCATGACGACATGACCTACCTATGTGCGCTACTATGTCGTGCGCTAATATTTTAAATAATTCGAAGGGGTCAAATATTAAAATAAATCTTTCGAATAAGTTATAAACCCCGAGTCCGACAACCGGTCGAGTTCCTGAATACTCTGAAGGCTCCCGGTCTCCCAACCCACATCTTAAAATTAAATAATATAATAATAATTTGTAAAAAAAAACATTGCATTGCAATGTAACGGGTCAACTATACTGAACATTTGTTCTTGAGCAGAGTCTATATTTATTCCTAGGATTCTACAAATACCATCAAATTAATCCTTCGAATTTCAGAGAGTGCAGTTTGCCATTAAAGTTTGCTTCGCAATAACCATAAACAAAGCTCGAGGTCATATTCTTAAGGTAGCGGGAGTAGACTTGAGAGAAAGCTGCTTCTCCCATGGGCAGTTGTATGTGCCATGCTTCAGAGTAAGCTCACAGAGTAGTCTGGTAACTCTAGCATCCGAAAGGAAAACAAAAGATATTGTTTACAAAGAAATACTATAATAGGTGTAGAATGGTGGGCGGGCGGGGATGTCAATGAAGCGGTACCAGTGGTCGGCTTAATTTCGATGAAAAAGACGGTGGGTTATTGGGCCACACACTACCCTTCCGCCGCCTCGGTCGCAATGAGCGCGTTGTGTTAAAAACATGGCCTGCTAAGAAAAAGCCTGGTGTCCATAATATATAAGAAAATTTCATTTGATTTTTATGTTTATTAAACCTTCCCTGCACTATAACAAAGATTGTTATCATCATCATCATCACAGCCCACATACGTCCCACTGTTGGGCTCAGGCCTCCTCCATAATAGGAGGGAAGTTAACCTACTATACTGTGCTGGTTAGACGTGTTGGTACCTATAGGGGTTTGTTTTGAGTTTTCCTTCTCTTGCATAGTATTATATGCATTTTATATCCCTTAGTCGTCTTTTACGATCACCCACGGGTAAGATAGCGGGTGGTGAATTGTATTCTTACTCCGTCACCACACGGATAAGATTGTTATACTATATAAGAATACACACATTTATACATAATTATCTATAAATAACAATATAAATAATAACGTAAAAAACAAACAAAAATCCTATTAAAACATTATCGATTTCTTCGCAGACAACAACGCAGGCAAATGATAATAATTAATAAAATAATAAAAAATAATGCCAAAAAGTAAATAAGAAAAAGTAAGGATCCGAACCTCCGGTTCTCCTTCCTCCGGCGGAGCTCCGGTTTATTTGGATTAGACCACTTGATTTTCCAACTGAGCTAAATGTCCATTCTTAATGACAGCGTCAAAATTTGAAAACCTTCATATTCTAATAGTTTTAGTACAACGAAAAATTATATTTTTGTTGCCGAAATATACTGACAAAATAATATTTTCTATAAATGAAACCTAGCTAGATCGATTAATCGCCCCCGGAACCCCTTGTATGCTAAATTTGAAGAAAATCGTTGGAGCCGTTTCCGAGATTCAGATTAGATATATATATATATATATATAAATATACAAGAATTGCTCGTTTAAAGATATAGTGAGATATTCAGCATAGTACAAATTTAACACAAAATTAGAAATAATTAAATCCAAAATCTACACAATGCTTAAAAACAGGGTTGTTTTTGTCCGTTGATTGTATGTTTTTTTTTTTTTTTTTTTTTATTGCTTATGGCGGCAAACGAGCAGACAGCACACCTGATGGTAAGTGTCACTGCCGCCCATGGACCTTTGCCAAAGCGCAATAGCACATTGCTATTACTCAGTCGTCGATCTTCTGCGAGAGTGTGGTACTACCCCGGACGGACCGGCCCGCGGCTGTAGACAGAGAACTATCCACAGCGTGGTCCTACCACAATAAATGGTAAAACTAGTATGTTTGCGAAGTCTACTTTACTGAAAGATTTTACTCTCAGTCCTAAGATTGTATATTTAAAATCAAAACTTGGTAGCTTCATAAACGATATTTTTAATTTCTTAAGAAATACTTTTCCGAAGTATTTATTTTTGTAATTTTAATTTTATGAACGTAATTACTTTGTTACTAATAAAATGTTCATTTATTGTTTTATCAATCAAACTATTCTTCTTCTTCTAATGAATGGCCTCTGTGAGTGATTAACCACAACTTCGCCAATGTCAAATAAAATAAGTTTAAAAAATTATAATAGATTTATATTTTAGTCGTCAGTCATGTCGGTTCATTGTCTTAGTCATTTTTTTGAAAATCAAACTATTAAAACATGAAGCCAAATTTTGACGCTGCCATTAAGAAGTGGCGCGGATTTCGCTCGGTAAAGTAACATATAACTCTGAAGGTATTGGCATTACAGAAAAAATTTTAAGAAAAAAGTTGTTCATAAATAAAAGATCTACACATTAGATAATCGGTAAAGTTCAATAAAATTGAACGGTTGGGGAGAAAATGGCGAAAAATGAAAAAAAAGGGAGGAAAAAAGCAAAATTTTTGCCTTTCGGAAGCAATAAATTGATAAATATTGAACAAAAAAAAAGTTTTAGATAAAAAAGTTAGTAAATTTAATTTAGAAGAGAAAAGGTCTCCACAATTTTTTGCCTAACACTAGCCGTTCTCGGGATATCGAATTAAACGCGTTTTCATCGAAATGACCTTGAGCTGACCTCGCCAGAATCCCTCAAATTGGAATATATGCTTAGAATACACTCCCCTATCGATCCTTTATAATCCCCAAACTACATAATTTTATGTTTATTTATTGCCGTAATTGCACTGGACTATATATGATGACTCGAGATCACAGAGTAAATTTGTGTCGACACACTTGCTTTATGCATGGAAGTAATAAGTACTCTGTACAACAGGAATGAGCTCTATCTGTGCATCTTGCAGCAAAAATAAAGAAAATAAAACCTTATGCTAAGGTAGTAAGAGTCTTGTTGCGCGCAAAATAAAAATGAAGCCGAGTGAGAGGGCAACCAGTGTACCCTGTGTCCCGTTCTAACAGTGGACTTAGAATTGCCAGAGTTGATTTCAATCCGTTCCTTGTTGGTAGAAAAATATGCGATTGATGTAATGTAATAAAGTAAAAACATTTACTTCTAAAATGTTTTTAAATATAAATAATAATTTATTACCGACATATTAAAGCAATATTATTTGTTGCTAAGTGTAAAACCTTATTAACGCAAACATTTTGCGATTGGGGTATAGGTTTTCTTTTATATGTATGAAATACGGACACCTGACCTGACAACCCCACATGAAATCGTAAATAATAATAATAACATAATTTGTTAGTGAAGAATTACGGTGACCATGCATGACTATTCAATCCTAGTTCAAGAACAAATAACTTAAATACCTATGTATTTTTTATTTTTTTATGAAAATAACTTTGTTTAGATTTCAAATTTCCTAAAGATCTTAATGTCCCTAACATTAAGCTCTTTAGAAAATTTAGGAACAAAAAGAAAGCTATTGTGGAAGAATGTAATAAAGATCAGTCGACATGATCGACATCAATAGATGATTTGTTAGATATCGTAGATAACGCTTGTGTTTCAGATTTTAAACTGAACATTATTTTTTATATTGCTGGATATATCGTGAATGGGATGATTCACAAAATTTCTTGTGCAAATTGTGTGGTGTTATTGGATCACAATACCATAGAACACTGTTTATTACATTATTAAATCAATCGTTAAAAAACGTAAACAAAGATAAAATTATCATGTAGGTATGTCGTCCGAGAATTTTATAGCAAACTACATACATCGTTAGAATCAGCACATCCTCCTCAATCTATATTTGAAGATCCACATGATATTCTATTGATGAAGGCGTTAGCGAATTCATATCTCAATTTACGTTTAACTCAATGCAAAATTAGAATCAATGAAACATATAAGGAATAAGCTGGTTTTGCGGCAGAAACTTCACAAGACTGTCTTATTTAGCAATGTCTGATTTAGAATTAAACTTAAATGTAAACTTAACTGTTTTTTCTTAATTAAATATACCACACACCACCTTATCGTAATTTTATCTCAGTCCAGCTGCATGTCGTGTCCCACAAGGACCAGTAGATAAGTACTTACCTATATGACGCGAGTGTGAAAAGCAAGCAAAAACAGGAAATGTATAGTGCCACAAAGGGCAAGTTTATAATTAGCATCTTCGATTAAAATCCATCTGAAGCAATGATCTGCTGACGTCAGTTCACAAATATTTTTTATAATTATTGTCCTTAAATCATATTTCAATATGGTCACCATCGCCAGAGAGGGATAAAAGGTACAGTTCTGAACTCTCGCTCGGCTTCAATTTTGCGACAACAGCTCATTCCTGTTGTACAGAGTACTTATTACTTCCATGGCTTTATGGTACCTATATAGTTCTACTGTACGTTTTTAGATATTTCACTATATTTACAGGATTTTATCTCTAATTTAGAGATACATACATATCATCACGCCGTATCCCTTGCAGGGTAGGCAGAGAGAACAGAGTGCCAGAGAACTCTATCTCTGCATACTTCACTCGCTTCCTCAACATTCATAATTCTCTTCATACACGCTCGCCGGTTTCGGAGACTCTTGACTCCACCTTCCTTCAGTACCTGACCGATCTGGTCTAGGTAGGTTAGTCTTGGTCTCCCTCGGTACCTACATCCTTCCACTTTCGCATTGTATATCTTCTTAATCAGACGTTCGTTCGGCATTCTTTCCACATGTCCGAACCATCGGAGCATTCCCTTTCGCATCTTTACACCAATACTCTCTTTCATACCTACTCGCTCTCTTACGTCGTCGTTACGAATGCGATCGGTCAGCCTAACTCCACAGATTTGCCGAAGAGATCGCATTTAGAGATCTAATTTAGAGATCTATGATTTTATCTATGGTTACAGATATGTAGATAATCAGATTAATTTATAGTATATTATCTATGAATCAGATTAAGAAATACTGATGACTTTTCATTATTACAAAAAGTAATAATACATTTTACTAAGATTAAGTTGATACATATTATGTACTTTTGCGTAAGTAGAATTTATGTACTAGATATTTATTTCGGCAAATGTGATTTTTTCATGCAACTTTGTTTTAAGGACATGTAAAATGCTTTACATATTACGGCAGTTAGTTTTATCGTTTATTTATAGTTTTAATTATTACAATAATGAAGGTTTTGACCTTGTAAGGATACAAGTACCTAATTAAAAATGTATTAAAATGAATAAATTTGTAACTAAACATTTTTCATATTCAATCACAAATATGTTATAAAAAAAAAGTGTGTGTCAGCTCCGACGCACGACTGGAGTTTACTTCTTAAGTACGATTATCAAAACAGGCGCAAAAAAAAACTCATTTGACTAAAAATAATATATATATATATATATATATATATATATATATATATATATATATGTATTATATATATATATATATATATACATTTATTAAAACTGTTCAATGAAGTTATTAGTGATTAGCTCACGTCAGAAAGTGAAAGGTGCGCAGAATACGTTGCGCACCAAAAACGTAACGAGGTCATTCGATCACTAGATTTTACTCATCAATTTTTTCTCATACCGGGCGCCTTATATGAAAATCGATTCTTAAGGAGTAAACTCCAATAAAAACAAACAATATTTCATTTTACTTTGTTTAAATGAATTATAATTTTTGAACTTGTAATTCTAACATAGTGGTCCTTAATTTAGATATTTGCCATGAAATAAATTGATGCATAAGGTGGTAATGGGCTCTCGCTCAGCGTAGAGAGGTACATATAGCGCGGGTCTATGGGGTCGCACGCCGCTTCTTCTTTCGCCCCGGACGGATTTAGCGGGGTGTGACCATTCACTAAAAAGAAATCAAGAAACTTTGTTAACAACAACGAACAGAGTATTTGCAAAGCAATAATAATTACGTAGTATCATTTTTTTTAAGTTAATATTTAGTTTTGCACTATTGCCATTAACAATAGTCTAAAATTTTGTATCGATGCACTCGATTTTACTAGAGCAATATTACGGCAAGTATTTCAATATTCTAATATATTCTTAAATATCAAATACGTGCCGCATTAACTTTTCGTGAATTTACAATTTTAAAGATTGTAAGATTGTAAGAAAGATTGTAAGATTGTAAGAAAAGGGGTCTACGCATGAATGTGAGCAAAACCAAAATAATGGTCTTTGAAAGAGATAAAACCAGAACAGATGTAAGAGTAACAATAGGTAATGATGTACTAGAGCAAGTGGATGAATTTGTATATCTTGGATGTGGATTTAGCCGAGATGGAAGGTACACCACTGATATAGAGCGAAGAGTGAATGCGGGAAATAGAGTGAACGGAGCGTTGGGGCAACTTCTCGGCAGCCACCACCTCAGCCAGAAGGCACGTGTAGCAATACATAACGCAGTGCTTGTCCCAACATTACTGTATGGAAGCGAGAGTTGGGTATGCAGAAAAGAGTATGATAGTAAAATTAATGCGGTCGAAATGCGATCTCTGCGGAAAATCTGTGGAGTTAGGCTGACCGACCGCATTCGTAACGACGACGTAAGAGAGCGAGTAGGTATGAAAGAGAGTATTGGTGTAAAGATGCGAAAGGGAATGCTCCGATGGTTCGGACATGTGGAAAGAATGCCGAACGAACGCCTGGTTAAGAAGATATACAATGCGAAAGTGGAAGGATGTAGGTACCGAGGGAGACCGAGACTAACCTACCTAGACCAGATCGGTCATGTACTGAAGGAAGGTGGAGTCAAGAGTCTCCGAAACCGGCGAGCGTGTATGAAGAGAATTATGAATGTTGAGGAAGCGAGTGAAGTATGCAGAGATAGAGTTCTCTGGCACTCTGTTCTCTCTGCCTACCCTGCAAGGGATATGGCGTGATGATATGTATGTATGTATGTATGTGTACAATTTTAAAATATATGATTATACAAAAGTCTAGTCACCGTGGGATCACTAGGATTACCCACAATGGAGGAAATACTGGCCATAATTAGCACGCTTGAACGTGGTATTGGCATTTAAATTTGGTGTAGGAGGATTTATAGCTACTGCTTACTCAATTTTTATAACTTCTCTGAGCGAAAAGGGGTGGTGACATATATTAATATTTAAACCACAGTGATTCTTAATAATAATCAGTCAAATATGCTGGTAAAAGCTTAACTCAACCATACTTTACCATGTAAATTCTTTTCTACTTCTTTCTTATTGCCACATAATAAGAGGTTCGTCATTTTCATGTTTGATATTTAAAATTTTTGATAAGGAGAAAAGTGTTTAATAAAACTTTCGCACGATCTAAGATTGAGAAATAGAATCTTAATATAAGCTCTTCTTACAGGACGAAAAATTGCGAGAATATATTTGTTATAAACGAAGTCTCAATGCTCCTGTTTTTATAATATAACAGTTGTTGTAAATCAAACGCATATTACATTATATTTTTCTTAATATTTCCAGAACTTTACAAAATATATATAAGAAACATTTTCTTAAAATGGTTCACTCAAATACTTTAATTAATTTATCCTCTAGTACGACATTAGGAGAAAAAGGGGTAAGTTTCAATTGATATCAAACTATGAATGAACATTCAGTTATTTACTCTTTCTTTTCAGAATGTTACATGACGCGGTTATTTGTCAGAGGGGTTATTGCCATAGTTGCTATGCTTTGTAACCCGATTGGCGATAGAATCAAGTTTCTTAGGGAAGCGTTTCTTGCCATTTTTCTGGTGGACCTATAGTAAATATTTACGATTCCTTTGCGCTAGTTTGGAGTGGTGATAAATATATATTTTACCACGTATGGCCGCGTGTGGTGGGTGATGAGTCAATATCTTTGAATACTGAAAGCTTGAAATGAGAAGATATCAGACTACTTCTGATAACATCTACTTTTATCTATTTTCTTTGTATTTTCTAAAATATATTGACGTGGTAATTTCTTTACCTGAGCGTGACTGCAAAGACGACCAAGATATGTCCATATTAACATATTTAACGTTATTGCAAAAAATGAAAAACTTAAAATGAAGCACCATGTCAACTCAATTGGACATCATGATATAGTAGGCTAATTTCCCTTCTATTGAAAAAGGAGGAGACTTATATTCAGTAATATTATAAGCGAGGCTTCAGAAATATTAACAGAAAATATCTATTACGTGCTATACATTATGCAGTTTACCCGCTTCATTAAGACATCTTCAAACAATTCTGCCATCCTAAATTTATCGTAAGATAATTTCTGATAATTTATATCAGGAATTATCTTACGATGTATATAAAGTTCTAGGTTGAAAGATAGACCGAAATAGAATAAACTAAAATAATTCTGTTTTCAGGAATGGGATAGACACTTTCGATGGCATAGTATTAAAATGTTTTTAAGTATTGCGACAGCAATGTCGTGTTCTGTATTTAATTTTGACATATTTTCAAAGATCTTCTCAAAAGGTATGCTATATTTTAATAAGAAATTTGTATTAATTTAATACAGAAATCAAAATTTAGGATTTTTTTTTTATTTGATTTTGGTTGCAAACGACCAAGCAGCGCATCTGATGCTAAGTGTTACTATCGCCCATGGAACTTTGCTATACCAGTAGTATTGATAGTCTGCTGCCTACAATATAAACCTTAAACCCACCCAGTTGGGCTTCCGGCTCTCGCTCACCGAACGAATCGCAACAGCACATTGGTATTACTCAGACGTCAATCTTCTGCGAGAGTATGGTACTACCCCGGACAGACCGTCCCGCGGCTATAGACAGAGAACTGTCAACAGCGTGGTCCTATCACTATTATAATTGCCTATATACTAGAAAAATAGCGCAAATAATTTTAGAATCATCGATAGAAAGAATTCATGTCAATAATTTCTTCTTTATATTTCTTATTTTTTTTTTCGATATGCTCGCATTTTTTACTATTAGATCAATTTTTAATAATATTGGTATCACAACAGTTTATACTCTGAAATAACTTATCTTTTTGTGTGGTGATGGAAGAAGAATATAATTCACCATCATCTTTCTTTATTGTAGACGACTAAGGGATATGTAGAAAACTCGAAACAAAACCCTATATCGTTTGAACAGTGTAGTATACCGAGTGGTGTGTCAATTTTCCTCCTATTTTGAAATAGACTCGAGGCCAGTAGTGGGACGGGGAATTGTCCGGTCACCCGACGTGAGGCCACCGCGTGAGGGCGACGCCCCGATCTTCGGGGCGTCAACGAGAGGAACCCGCGAGGGTAAACCGCCGGGCGGGCCACCGAAGACAAACATCTGGTACCGGTAGTCCGCTCGCACGGCGAAGAGAGAGGAGTTTTACGGTGGGTCTATGGGGTCACGCGCCGCCTTTCCGCCACCCCGAACCGATTTGTCGGGGCGAGACGCATCCATAGTCCACCAAAAACAAAAAAAAAAGGCCAGTAGTGGGACGAATGTGTGCTGAGATTACGATGATGACGATAACTATCGCATCATTTTAATCAATATAAATTTAATATATAATTATCTGCAGACATTGTCGCGGGCATAAGCAGTGCTAAATAATATAACAAGACAAAATTCAAATATTATCTCTTTATATTACATTCATATTTATAATATAAACAAGTATTCCAACAGTGTAAAACATTTATAACATTATAATTTTTGTGAACCTATCATAGTGTATCGAGCATAATCACTGTGGCATATTGATTCATCATCACCCTTATCCCAATTACTTGGGGTCGATACAATATTTACTCTTCTTTCATAGTACATATTGTAAAAGTTATTGGCAATAGTTTTATGACCGGCCGCCTTCCAAACGTCAACTCTCCTTGGGAGTGTAATTGTTGACCAAACGGCATCAGATGGAGTTGGCCCAGGTCGTTACAGGGCTCTTAGTCGTCTTTTACGACATCCACGAGCAAAGTAAGGGTTGGTAGTATTCGTAGCCGCTACCACACAGCAGCCGCCACCATACTAAAGTATATTGATTTTAACTTTTTTTAATGAAGTTATTTCACTATAAATTTAATTTTACGATTAATTTAACGAATGATTTGTTTTTAACTTCAACTTTTCAACCAACGTAACTATGGAAGTTGAAAGAAAAATATTAGTTGACTTCATTAGTGTTTATGGTCGTATCTTTAGTTAATTCACACATAATTTACAATTAAAATTACCTGGATGAACTAATGATTCATAATTATAATTACCTGGATGGAGTTATAGTTTGAGTAGTGCAGCCTTTTTTTGTACGAGTGGGTCACTGTGCTGAGTAGTGTAGTCTGAAGCTTAGTCGACTTCATTGATATTTATAGTCTTAAATTTAGTTAACTTACGTATAATTTATAGTTACTTGATTATAATTATCTGGACGGAGTTGTGGTCCAAGGAATGACCCCCTATATCGAGTGTTTAATAGATAAATGTGTGAGATTCTTGATAGGGAGATTCTTCTGAGCGATGGTGTAACTTGTGTGTAGGACAGTTATTCTAGTCCGTAGTCAATTACAGTTAGTTAGTTCGTTACAATTGTTCTATCTGAATATTAAGGCAGAAATTATATAGGTATATATAATAAGGAAAGAAATAAATATTAAAAAAAAAATGAATAAAAAGAAAATTGAATTCCCCAATATTGTTCGCAGTACCAATTGCCGGTTCCTAATGCATTGTTTTAGATTTTTAAAATCATCTTCGCATTATTGCCATTCAAATGAAATCAGCTTGAGGCATAACACTTAAATGTTTTCAAATTTTAACGCGCATACTCGTAAAAATATATTTTATATTTTTAACCGAATTCGAAAAAGGAGAAGGCTCTATGTTTCATTGTATGTATTTTCTTTTTTTATGTATGTTCAACGATATTTCTATCAATTGTGGGTCGATTTTCTAAATTCTTTTTTCATTGTAAAGTGTATACTCCCGAAATAATCTCATTGTCACCAAGTCATGATCTGATGATGGGAAGTCATCAAGTTCTCGATTTACAAATGTTGTAACTAACACAACTTTCTTTTGTATATATAGACTTGTACAATTTTTAAAATGATTGTAATAAATTTTTCCGTGTCATCGGGAATGTTACATACTTCTACTGTTTTTTTTTGCACGGGAGATATAAAAACAGAAATTTGGGTAGAAGAAATAGCCTCTAGAACCTAACAATAGTTGTGGTTGCATGCTCGCCTACCAATAACATTATATCTACTTGGGTACATTCAATAATAGGCTTCGATAGGCTGACGGATGTATAGATAAGGTTTTCATTGGTTTATAAGAGAAGTAAATAGAACTGTTGTTTGTAATGTTAGCACGAAGTAATCAAACAATAATTATCTAGCTTACTAGAGCGTTCAGACTCGCAATTACATGCGTTTATTTATAGTACTGTCTACATTGATTCTTGAGTAGGGCTAACCTTATACTATCTTGATAAGAAAAAATACAACACTATGTGATTAGAAATGATTAATTAAGACTGCACAGATGACGTAACGGTTAAGATACCGAACTTTTTTTCTTTTTTTTTTTTGCGGTGGACTATGGATGCGTCTCGCCCCCCAAAACGGTCCGGGGTGACGGAAGAGGCGGCGCGTGACCCCATAGACCCACCGTGCAGCTCCTCTCTTCGTCGTGCGAGAGGGCCACCGGTACCCGATCTTTGTCTTCGGTAGCCTTTAAGACACCTACGGTACTAAATATAGTGGGTTTGTTACCCGCGCAGGGCAATACTTTGTGCGATGCACACGATAATTTGAGCATTGCTGCCTGGTTCAGTGTGGTTGTAATTTATGACCGTTAATTTTAATATATTTTCTTTTCGTTTTTGTTTGGGACTTTATATGTTCGCAAAGTCACCCATTATGCACGGATTATTTCCTTTGCAGGTCTTTGAAAAGCAAAAAAAAATAAAATCATATTAGTTTTGTTTATATTTTTAATTACAAAAACACTAACGGTCTTTATACTACCTCGTCTTAACTAGGTATTTATACTACCTCTATAATATCTGCTATCATTCTATTGATGTCAACTGCTGAACATGAACCCTCATAGGTGAGATAAAACCGTAATTGCTTCAGGCGATCTGATAATTGCCTTTGGTGTTCTAAGCTTCCAGGACAGTGCTGCTATTCATTCGCTAGATGATTCCGACAATGCTTTTTAGTTGGTGGCATATTGACAATACATTTACATACAATACATTATGTATGTGTGTATTATCGCTTTAAAATTTAGTCTATTTGAAAGCTATATAAAATAATAATTTATTTAGTCAAAACCTTACACATTTTACAATAATTTACTTCAAATATTTCCAGTATGTGTCTCGTAAACTAGGTCAAGGCTGTATCATACGAGACGGGGTTAATAAATTTAAACTTAAAAAGGAAAAAGTCAATAGTATACTGAAGAAAAGTGAATAAAATAAAAATGTGAATGTTATATTTAGTTAATAATAAAGAAATAGAAATTGTGAAAAATAGAAAGTGCGTATAGAAGCAGTGAGTGCACGTAGGATGTGCGTCATGTGTGTGTGTGTATGTCTGTGCGGGTGTGTACGTGTGTGTCTGTGCGTGTGTGTATGGATGTGTATTGTGTGATTAGTGGTTGTATGTATATGTTACGCAGTGTATGTGAGTAATGATTCCGTATTTGAGTAATCCTGTTTTAGAAGCCAATCACTTACTTTACTTTTTAGGTTGTGTTTGTTTAAATTAAGTATATGCAGTTCTTTGAGAATTTTTGGGTAGATATGAATTGATATAACGTAATACTGATGTCTGGCAAAACATGTCTTATGTTTAATACCTCGTGGATAAATTTTACGTTTGTTGGGATCGGCAAGAGGCATAGAACAATGTATTCTAAGCACTGAACGGGGTACGTACAACTGTCGAACGGTTAAGACTTTGCAGTCATTGTATAGCTGAGCTGTAAGATAATGGAATGGTTAATGAAAAAAGATAATGGATAATGGGTTAATGAAAAGATATTGGAATGGTTAATGGTTCATAACCTTTAAAACTGCCCTATGAGCTCTTTCTAATTTTAATAAAAGTGTTTTAGTAGCTCCGCTCCATACGGTTATACAATAACCAATAACTGATTGGCACAAAGCTTAAAACACCATTCTCAATGTGTCAAAGTCCACTGATTCTCTTAAGGACTTAAAGATATAGATAATTCTCATTATCTGGCACGCAATAGAATCAAGTTGCTTATCCCACCTTAACTCTTCATCTATTATTATATTATTATATTTCAACTCCAAGATACTTAATTTTATTAACTCTCACAAGATTTGAGCATGGTGTTAATGAGCTAAGGCACCAGTGTGCAGTAATTGAAAAATTTTGCGGTGGTTTGTTATTATGCCTAATGCTAAAAGGAATATAGCAGGTTTTAGAGAAGTTAAGTGTCAAAAGATTTGCATGAAACCAGCTCATAACTTTTGACAGTGCGAATTTCGCCATCGTCTTAACCACATCCCAGATGGGACCATATACAAGGATTGCGGTATCGTCAGCATACGTATAGATCTTACAATTTGGAAGTGTCATATTACAGAGGTCATTAATATAGATCTGGAAGAGTGTTGGGCCTAATATGCTCCCTTGAGGGACACCGTACGTCACTTGTTCTTCGTCACTAAATTGAATGTCTATTTTTACTCTTTGAGTACGATTAGTCAAGTAATCTTTATATATTTGTGTAATATGTATGTTTAAGAAATTTATAGTTAATAGCTGTGTGGCTACGAATACTACCGACCCTTACTTTGCTCGTGAATGTCGTAAATGGCGACTACGAGCACCTGATGCCATTTGGTCAACAATTACATTTCCAAGCAGTTTTGACGTCAGGCAAGTGGTCATAAAACTATTACTAATTATGTACTTATGCAATATATACAAAGTACATATTGCGTCGACCCAAGTAATTAAGATAAGAGCAGAAGAATGATGAAGGTGATGTGTTTGAGAACCCACAGTTACTATTTTCAGTTTCAGTTTTTTCGACTTTCATCTGTGTTTTTACGCTTACAATTATATAATGCTAGCAGATGAAGTTCGATAACATAATTATGAACCAAATCTTTTAGTTACTAGATAATATATGGGTTACACTTCGCTGGATGAATGCAAACAACGTGTTTAACGATAATATGGTGGTTTATTGCGATTTTTAGAATAATATTTATATTATAGTTTTTTACACGGAGACAAAATGTAAGCGTGCCGATCTCAGCGGTGGTTACTAGACGACTGCTTATTATAAGTACCTTACAAAAATGAATATACAAAATTATTATACTTTAATAAAATTACATAGAATATACATAATATATTATGATATCTGTACAGATAACATATAAATATTCTGTTATTCTGCATATAGTGGATAGAAAAATTAATAGAATTACTGTTATAAATAAATAGATAATAAAGTATAAAGATTATACTTTATTAATTTAATTTTATACGGATGCCCATGGCTGTATGAATAATAACGCTGTTTTTATAAATAACACTTGAAACGTAAACATAATTATTTACTTTGAAATTGGCGTAAACTTGATTAAAAAATATAAAATAGATTCAAATAAAAAGAAAACGTGAAACTTAATCTCTGAATCTAAAATTTTGTCACGTTGTAGTTGAATTTGCTGATTGAAATTAATATCGCAAGGAAAACTAGCTAGTAGGTAATTGTAGGCCCGGCACCAACGGGCCCCAATAGGTATTGGAGTCAGTTGCTGGCGGGGCAGGGAAAGGTAGGAATCTCCGGCAGTGTTTTGAGTGGCATTCTTGTTGGGGGGCCTGGATCCAACAGTGGACATTTACGGGCTGATGGATGGATGGAATTGTAAATTTATGTATGATATTACAGTTTATATGGTACAGAATTAATAATTACAGATGGCTGTATGCCGTTCGAAATAGTGTCATTCTATGATAGTTACATTGAAAGGCATAAAGGAGCTTTTGTTACTCTTTTAAATGTCACAGTTGACGAGGTTTTCCTCGAAATACTGTTAACTGCCATTTCATTACTCGAAGGATCAAATTAACAATTTTCTTACAAATTTTCATCAGGATTAAATATAGGTATGTAAAGTTATTTGATGAGGTTTCTTAGGTATATACATGGTGCCGATTTTATTACTAGAATAACTTAAACTAGGCGTAGGAATGATGTCATAAAAACATTAAAGTTAGTTGCAGACTCCTAGCTCTGACCAATCCCGAGATAAAGTGATTTGTTTCTTATCAAAACAGTAGGTTTGTCACAGTATATTGTACAGTACCTGTAGGTACATCTCAACCCAGCTGTGCGGCGGTGGGCGCAGCGCGAGCGCTGCGTGAGCGGGGCTATTTGCCTACTAGTTCAGTGTCACACACGCATGAGTAAATGCCTACATCGAATTTTTATAGTACAAGTGTATTGACCGCTTATCAGTATGGCAATTTAATCAAAACTTAGGTACTATTTTTTTTACTGAGTTGGATAGTGTATCATGATCTGATATACCCTCTTCAAGGGTTCTACTAATTAAATCGGCAACCTGTATAATGCCTTTTGCCTCATTTCTTTCCGATGCAGTGATACCTTCTATTCATAATTTTAAAATTCACCAGACAAAAGCAAAATGAAAACTTCGTCACCACACAGAAAATGATATGTTGAAGACATATCATTTTCTTTGTGGTGACGGAGAGAAGAATACAATTCGTCATCCCCTATTTTGGCCGTAGGTGTTGCAAATTATCCGCCGGGTGGGCCACCGAAGACAAAGATCGGGTACCGGTGACCCGCTCGCACGGCGAAGAGAGGTGTTTGAAGGGTGGGTCTGTGTGGTTGCGCGCCGCCTCTTCCGTCGCCCCGGATCGATTTGGCGGGGCCCGACCGAATCCACAGTACACCGTGCAAAAAAAAAGGTGTTGCAAATGACGGTTAAGGAATATTATATGCCCATCCGTGTAAGAGAAAGAACTCTAAATAAAACCCTATGCCAAACCTATATAGTGGGTAGTATATTTCTCTTGTCTCTTTCGTAGTAGTAAGTATATTTATCTCTCTCTTGAGATGTTGACGATGATGATGATCTGCTGTTTAGTATGAGTTTATTAATCTTTCCTATTACTTACCCGTTTTATATGTTTCTAATTCAGTATTTTTTCGTATCGTCATCTTAATAATATTATACCTGTGCTTATAGTTGTCTAGTCATTTCTGGTACCTACTCTTATCAAGAATTCTATCCACTACCATTCTCAGTTTGTTGCGTAAAAAAATGATCTTCAGACTTTTGGCATTTTTAAGTGCCACGTCTTAGCCCCGCCGATGTCCTGTACCAGTGGCCAGCCTAATGGCAATGGGGAGGAAGTACGCTAGGTTATAAGGCCACGCGCCGCCCTTCCGTCGCCCCGGCTGGAACAGACAGCTTGAGTCCAGATCATAGCCAGCTCAAAAAAAAGTGCCACGTTCTAGCCGGATTTATTTATTGATCTCTATTTATAGTCAGTTTTTGTTGCTGAAACCATTGTTTGTTTTGTAATATCAAAGATTTATCTGGGCTTAGTATTTCGATATTACGTAAATATGTAAAATTTAACATTACCTATAAAATTAGTATTATACATTTTCAGTTTTAAGATTAGTTAAAATAATAATTCTTTACAATACTTATTTTTAGCTTCTGCTTATTAGCCGCAGCCTTTACTTTTTATCCCAAGGGAACACATTGCCGGCATAGAAGTATTCTATGTGTTCCTGTAAATGATCTATGTACCGATTTTAATCTAAATCCATTCAATAAGTTACGCATGGTGGCGCACAGCGAAGAGAGGCGCTTTGCAGAGTGGATCTATGGGGTAGCGCGCCGCCTCGGCCGTCGTCCCGGAGCCATTTGAGGGAGCGCGACCACATCCATGGTCCACCGTAATGGATGATTATAAAGTTTGGCATCCATGCCAAACTTTATAAATATTAATTTATCCTTTAGAACGTAAAAAGGCAACAAACGTCCACATACTTTCGCCTATAGAGGCGAAAAATAATAATAATATTAGATTAAAGACCATAGTATATTAGTAGACAATGTTATTATAGTAGTATCAATAGGATACCTACCTAGACCAGATCGGTCACATACTGAAGGAAGGTGGAGTCAAGAGTCTCCGAAACCGGCGAGCGTGTATGAAGAGAATTATGAATGTTGAGGAAGCGAATGTAGTATGCAAGGATAGAGTTCTCTGGCACTCTGTTCTCAAGGGAAATGGCATGATGATATATATATATATATATGTATGTATCAATAGGATTTTTATATAAACTTAGCCGCACTATTTGGTAATTATCGTCTTTTATTCTTAAAACTATTACATGTACTATATCTTCTTGCATATAGACAGAAGCGGTGGGATAGAGTGGGAAGTGCATTATAATCTATAAAGACCAATGTCATGGTCACGTTCCAAGTGCACTCAGATGTGATTCTATTGACATATCCCTAGAATCGTAAGTCAAAATCGCTACGTATAAACGTATAAAAGGCGGGATGGTTGTCGTATCTCTATAACCGATGCATACACCGGCAAGGGCAAGCTGCGCGTCACGTTACATGGTCAGGTAGCGTGCATTTGAAAGTAGTGTTTATAATATATATTATTATAAATCTTTACCTACCTGGTCAATTTTTGACAAGACAGCTGTTTTCCATTATATCCCTATTTACTGCCAATTTTGATGTAAATTTATTCTCAGAACCAACTCAGCCTCAAAAATGACTAATGTGGCGAAAAGTTTAACTTATAAACTTTTATTAAATAATAAAAATGCTTTGTCTTATTAAAAAGTAGTAATAAAGTAATAATATCTTCGTAAACATTTTTTTAGGATAAATATTTATTGTTATACAATATTTCATCCATCCATTTATCTAATAGCTTCGATGCCTAACTATGCGGTTTAGATATCTTTACAAGGATGTGACAATGTCAGAATAGATACGCATAAAAGGAAGGATGGTTATCTTATGGTGCTTTACAAAAGTGCGCTGTTAGCTAATCCTCTTGCTAATAATTGGCAAAGAGAGTAATCTTAAGGTACTTTAGGGTGGGTGGTCAAGCACAGATATTAAATGAATTATGATTATATGTAAAGTGTAAGCTATGAATGCTCTGATAGTTCGGACATGTGGAAAAATGCCGAACGAACGTCTGGTTAAGAACATATACAATGCGAAAGTGGAAGGATATAGGTACCGGGGTCTCCCCCGAGACTAACCTGCCCAGACCAGATCGGTCACGTACTGAATGAAGGTGGAGTCAAGAGTCTCCGAAACCGGCGGGCGTGTGTGAAGAGAATTATGAATGCTGAGGAAGCGAGTGAAGTATGCAAGGATAGAGTTCTCTAGCATTCTGTTCTCTCTGCCTACCATTTTTTTTTCTTTTTTTTTTTTTTAGGTGGGCTATGGACGTCGTACTCCGCCATATCGGTCCGGGCTGACGGAAGAAACGGCGCGCAACCCCATTAACCCACCCTTCAAGCATCTCTTCTTCGCCGTGCGAGCGGACCACCGGTACCCGATCTTTGTCTTTGGTGGTCCGCCCGGCGGTATTCTCTCTGCCTACCCTGCAAGGGATATGGCGTGATGATATGTATGTATGTATGCAAGCTATGAATACGTCAGGCACTACTTTGTTAGAGAATAGTAAGATATGTTTTCTTTGAATTTCTTATGGTGGCAAATGAGCGAGCAACACAGCTGATGGTAAGTGTCACTGCCGCCTATGGAACTTTGCAATACCAACGGTATAGCTATGCCACTGCCTACTATTACAAACCCCAAAACCACCCAGTTGGTCTTCCGACTCTCTCGCTCACCGAACGAAGCGCAATAGCACATTGCCATTACTCAGACGTCGATCTTCTGCGAGAGTGTGGTACTACCCCGGACGGACCGGCCCGCGGCTGTAGACAGAGAATTGTCAGCAGTGTGGTCCTACCATTAACTAATATCTGGTATAATCTGGTATTATAAAAAATATTTGGCGATTCAGTTAGTTTCTTAATGATGCTTTTAAATAAATACCTATTCATTTTGTTTCAGTTAGAATAATAGATTTTTTGATAATGGAAATAACAGTAGGAATTCCATATTTATGTATGGATGTATTTATTAAATTATATACCAGACGATTCGATTGCAACAAATATTTGAATCCTCTTTTAAGGGGAATAAGTTATGGACAGTTTTTGCAAACAGCCTATTTTTCAATTTTAGTAAGTATAATATCAGCCCATTAATTTATTTCTATTTACATTCTGTTGAATATGAATTTAGTTAATTATGAAATGGAAAATAGCTATGTTAAGCTGACCAGAAAGGTTTCGACCTAACCATCTATTCATCCTAGTCATCGTCATCACCCAGCACTTATGCCGACTATTTGGGACCAACGCAATATCTCCTTTTTTGCCACATAACCCTATTTTTTTTCTTTACGTTTTCTCTACATTCACTCCCTTTCTATTTATATTATGCTTCACACAATCCATCCATCTTTTCTACGGATTTCCGCTGCTCCTAAAGCCACATCTTAGGTTGCACTTCAAAACACCCCTCATACTTAAAACTGTCCTCACAAAATTACTTTCTTTCCGGCTCATCACATGTCCGTACCACGTCAGACGCTCGTTCTTCAACTTTTCCGTCACTGGTACAACTTTATCTTATAATTACGTATATTCCTTATTTTAGCCATCCTTGTCACGCTGCACATACATTAAGCACCATGTCATCCATCCATCATTCACTAAACAACCAATAAGCGGCCTAACTACTAAGTATAGATACAATAAATCCTTTTAATTTCATAATTATAATAGTAGAAAAATTAAGGTTTTGTTTTAGCACGGCTCATTTACAGCAGATACCATTCGATTTCTTACGGGCGCTTTAAAGGAAGTGCCGTCATGGGCTATATGTGCTAAAGACGTAAATATGACATGCGTATCTACAAAGGATGTATTGTTATCATGTACTAATAATATAACTACAGCATTTCATAAAACATCAGCATATTGGCATTACAAGTAAGTTTTCTCGTGCATATTCTACATACGATCAATCAATATTAACAAATTACTTAAGACAGAATAATACTGTTGTTGAAAGTGGATTTCACTATTGCAGCCAAGTACCATAGCGATTTGCTATGTCCATTCAGTGATTTGATGTAAATGAATTACTTTCTTCTTTTCATCTTAGACTATTTAAGTCCAAAGGCTTGACACAAGTCTTCTACATAACGACAATGATAAACAGTTTGGTTCATAATGAAAGAATACAAGCTGTCAATACTGCGGTAAATAAGCAATTTGAAATTACTATAATAATATCAAAAAATATATATTTGGTCGGTCGGTCCAAGATCCCAGATTCAAGCTAACTCGGCACTATACCGAAGAAATCCCGGACATTAGCTTGTGCGAGATCAGAATGGCTCTCGAACAACTAAGAAACGGTAAGGCACCGGGAGATGACGGAATTACGGCAGAGCTCCTGAAGGCAGGCGGCAAGCCGGTCTTAAAAGCCCTTCAGAAGCTATTTAATTCCGTTATCCTCGGGGGCGACGTTCCAGAGTCGTGGACCAGGAGTGTGGTGGTGCTGTTCTTCAAGAAGGGCGACAAAGCTCTTCTAAAGAACTACAGACCCATCTCACTCTTGAGCCACGTCTACAAGTTGTTTTCGAGAGTCATTACCAATCGACTCACGTGCAAGCTTGATGACTTCCAGCCGCCCGAACAAGCTGGCTTCCGAAAAGGCTATAGCACCATAGACCATATCCTCACGCTTCGGCAGATTATCCAGAAGACCGAGGAGTACAATCGGCCTCTGTGTATAGCGTTTGTGGACTATGAGAAAGCCTTTGATTCAGTCGAAACTTGGGCGGTGCTGCAGTCCCTTCAGCGGTGCCAAATCGACCATCGTTATATCGAAGTGCTGAAGTGTTTGTATAGGAACGCCACAATGTCAGTCCGTATTCGGGATAAGAGTACGAAACCGATCCAGTTGCAGAAAGGCGTGAGACAGGGAGACGTCATCTCTCCGAAACTGTTCACCACTGCACTGGAAGATGTCTTCAAGCTTTTAGACTGGACCGGACTCGGCATCAACATCAATTGCGAATACATCACTCACCTTCGATTCGCAGACGATATTGTCGTCATGGCAGAATCCATGGAAGACCTGGGCACCATGCTCAACGATCTCAGCAGGGTATCCCAACTAGTGGGTTTACGAATGAACATGGACAAGACGAAAGTCATGTCAAATGCCCATGTCATTCCTGTACCGGTCCTAGTTGGCAATGCGATTCTCGAAATTGTCGATCATTATGTTTACCTTGGACAAACAGTCCAGTTAGGTAGATCCAATTTCGAGAAAGAGGTCAGCCGACGAATCCAACTCGGTTGGGCAGCGTTCGGGAAACTTAAGAAGATCTTCTCATCCAACATACCTCAGTGTTTGAAAACACAGGTCTATGACCAGTGTGTGTTACCAGTGATGACTTACGGCACGGAAACGTGGTCCCTAAATGTAGGCCTCATAACCAGGCTCAAAGTCGCTCAGCGTGCTATGGAGCGGGCTATGCTCGGGATTTCTCTGCGAGATAGAATCCGAAATACGGAAATCCGCAGACGAACGGGTGTAACCGACATAGCACGAAGAATTAGCACGCTGAAGTGGCAATGGGCAGGCCACATCGCTCGAAGAACCGACAACCGCTGGGGAAGAAAGGTTCTAGAGTGGCGACCACGTACCGGACGACGCAGTGTGGGACGCCCCCCCACTAGGTGGACAGACGACCTAGTGAAGGTTGCTGGGCGTCGTTGGATACAGGCGGCACAGGACCGCACTCTGTGGCGTAAAATGAGGGAGGCCTACGTTCAGCAGTGGACGGCAATAGGCTGAAATGATGATGATGATGATGATATATTTGGTTATAAGGTTATAAGAGAGCTCTGTGGTGTGAATAAAGATGTCGCGACAAAGATAAAAAAGGGATGCTGAGATGGTTTAGACACGTGGAAAGTAGACATGTGTAAGTAATGCGAGTGATGTATCACACGTAATATTACCCGACCATGTACTGACCCATTACACATTATGCAACTAAACATCACATCACATTAAACATCACATATCACATTAAACATGACACGAACACCCGTGTACTGTTCTGCATTTCTGCAATGTTCGGTGTCTGGCAATTCAATATTTATGAGCTTTATTTTCAGAACATTAAGGGTTATATTTCTTGACGCCGACCGCCGTCTATATAGAGCGCTATCACATTACGTATCACACATGATATGAAAAGTCATGTGTGATGTTTGAAGTGATGGTAAAATGTAATATTACTCGGCACAAAATGTAATGCCATATCACATCACTTCGTGAAGTACTGTTTTGCGCATGTCTAGTGGAAAGAATGAGTAAAGAAAGGTTGACTAAGCAAGTATACAAAGCGAGTGTGAGTGGGACGATTAGGTAGAAGGGGAAGACCACGTCGTATTTTTCTGGAAAGAAAGGTTGACTAAGCAAGTATACAAAGCGAGTGTGAGTGGGACGATTACAAGGGGAAGACTACGTCGTATTTATCTGGATCAAATTGAAGATGTGTTGGTGAAAGGTCAGATTAAAAGTACGCGTAACCGTAGAGCATGCATGAAGACTGTGATGAGTGTGAATGAAGCGATGGAGGTATGTCAGGATCGTAGTTTGTGGCAATCCATAGTCTCTGCCTACCCGTCTGGGAAACAAGCGTAAGCGTAAGGCATATGTATGTATGTATATCTATGGTTAAATTTAAAAAAAATAAAATATTTCAATATTTATGATGGTTCGATTTTACAACTATTCTTGTATGTTAAACAATAAAATATTTTTTTTAAATAAAGCGGAATTATACAAAAGAATTATCATAAAGAAATAGGTTTTCATTGACAAAAAGAGAATAGTAATTAATATGAGATGTATAGATATTATACCAATTTTTATACAATATATTTTCAGAAATTATTTTACTTATGCGGGTAATACAGTAACTACCTCAAGAATATTCGTGAGTGCTATCATATGGATTTTAACGTTCTTTCTATCATCGGCTACTGAAGAAACCATTGTAAAGGTACCTTTTCGTTCTATAAATATGTAAGTAGATATTGCTGTAGAGCTTATGTAGAGCTTAACGTCTATATCTCGTATTTACTGAAGTTGCTGCCTCTGAATTATTGTGTAACATTGGCAATAAAATAAAGATTTAAGCTGGAAAAGGAACGAAAAATTCTTGAATGCATCTAAATACGTAACTAACTTTATAAACAGGGATATATGCACATAGTCCACATAAGTAATATCAGATACACAATAAATTTTTAAATAATATAATGAACCATAATGAAATTGTAAAAAAGTGAGACTTACTAATATATATATATATATATATATATATATATATATATATATATATATATATATATATATATATATATATATATATATGCATATATATATATATATATATGCATATATATATATATATATATATACACACATATATATATAAATAATCATTTTAATAGATAATCAATAGATAATCATTTTAAAATTTCAGATATTTGGATTATGCTTTGTGCTTCGAACTGTATCCACACTAGGGATTCTAATTTTTTTAATTTGGACTACAAGAGTTGAAGCACTACCATCGTTTTTTGAAATAATTGATGCAACTGCTGAACGTTCATGGGTAAGAAGAATAAGTTGAAAAACAATTTTACTTTCTATATTGTAGTGGGTAGATAAAATATCTGTGGTAACAATATTTTTTGAACGTGAAAGATAGTATAATTAAGTATATATATATATATATATATATATATATATATATATATATATATATATATATATATACATATATACATATAATAAAAATGTAACGGGTCGCTGGTCAATTGGTTTATAAGAAAAAAAGTTATGTCAATTTAAAAAAATGTTCAGAGAAAAAAATCTTTATCGATTTTTTTCAAATTACGTACAAATTATCTTCAGTAAAAATAAATAAACACGTTTCAGCATTTGTTGATTTTCATCCTCTGGGGTGTAAATTAGGCCTGCAACGCGGGTTGGACGACTCATTAAATCATTAGCGCCAAGCCGATATTATTGAAGCTGGCAACTTGAAATTTTGACGGTGGTTTCTTTATATGGCGTAGAGATTCACTAAGAAAGGATTTTACGAAATTATTACCCTAAGAGGGTGGAGCAGAGTGGCAAAGTTTGTATGAAGAGAAAAAAATCTTTATTGATTATGAAATTACGAGTCGAATCAAATATTCTAGGGTAATATCCGGCATTTGTCAATTTTCAACCTCTGGTTGTGTAAATTAGGCCTGTGAAGCGGGTTGAACGACTCATGGTAATGAGTCGTTCAAAGGTTTGGCGGTAGCCAAGCCGAAACTATTAAAGCTAGAAACATTAAATTTTGAAGCAGGTTTTTATTTATGACATAGAGATTCAATATGAAAGGATTTTATGAATTCCGCCCCTAAGGGGGTGTAACAAAGCGGCAAAGTGTGTATGGGGAGAAAATTTCTTTATCGATTCTTTTCAAATTACGTACAAATATTCTTCGGTAAAATAAATAAATACGTGTTGTTGTTCTCTCTCCCTCTCCACCAACCCCGCATCAGTGCCGTTGTGGCGACCAGTTCCAGCGTGAGAGCTCTCACGATACACATATTAGACGACAGTAGGTTCTTGCCTAACGGCTTTACTAATAAAAATGTTTAAAACAAGTGTTTAACAGATGTGTTCTTAATCAATGAATAAGCTTTGAATAACCGTTACACACCGCTCTTACTAATAATCAGTGTGTAAGCCTAGGATACTTACAAAATTTGCTAATCAACGTTTACTGGCAACATTCACTACTAACGTTCGAAAACTATAATTCCTCAATATTATTCAATTTAATAATATGTGAAAATTCTCTTAAATATAATTATTTAATACTGAAAAATAAAAAATAACGCCTAAATTATTGTTTGTCGCTAAACGAAGGCTATTATTATTTGCCTTATTATTAATAAGTCTTGCTTTATACCTACCGTACTTCGCGTTTACGAACGGAAGGTTTCGAACGCAAATGACAACAGATAATAAGGTTGTTTGAATATTCGTTATTCTTTTGTCTGTTGCATCGTCTTGTACTTCTTATCGAGCCCACGTTCTGAGTGCAGTTGAATTTCTGCAGATAATCCACCCCACGAT